>OY720644.1:60026619-60728396 GCA_963169105.1 Ceriagrion tenellum
ATGGAGGGCTGCTCGAGAATTCTTATGCTTCAAACATTTCCGCTGAAATGGAAACAAAAGAACTTCGAACCTAAGGTTCAATTGACGGAAAATATCATTTGTATACCCTACACCACTACGTGGTGAGGGTACATTGATTTTGTCACAGCAGAAATGTAACGCATTGAAGGAGGCGTGGCAGCTATGGAAAGGTATATATAGAAATTATTAGCATCACCTTCCGAGTCCATCTAGCTATGTCCGTCAGTCTCTTCGCAAGATAAATGCCGTAAAAATTGAGATATTGAGCTGAAATTTGGGCCATAAACCTCCAGTAGTCCACAGACAGCACAGGTTGGATTGGACCAGAGTCACGGTTTTTTAAACAAAATTGAAAGTGGTGTAGAAAGTGGTGTAGAAAGTGGTATAGGGTGGTAGGGCTTCGGCAAAGCCGAAGGTAATTTCTTCACTAATTTTTAATTTTCTTTTCCTTATTCCTAAGATATTACGAGAGAAACAGCCAGTAGATACTGACATGAGCGGTAAAAAATGAGCCAAAAAGAGTCGAAATAGACCAATTCACTTGACAACCACACAATAAGCTCATCTGAACGCGAGAAAGTCAATTTAAGGAAGTATGAACGAGATGGTTCTCTAGTCATAATGGCAACCATATGCTAATAATACGTTTTAGTTTCAGCAGCAGCAGTACGAAGCACGAATTTTGGGTCATGAGCCTCAAGTAGTCCACAGACGGCACAGTTCTCAAATGGGTAGGATCGGACCACGCACACCTCCCATAAAAGTGGCTTTTTGGAAGTGAAAGTAATTTCCTTCATAACCTCAAAAGTTTTCAAATAATCGATCTGAAATTTGGAATATAATATTTTATTAAGGTAAACACTTTTCAAACAAAAAAAAAAACAAACATACTTTTTTCTGGTCTGGCAACACGGCCAGACCTACTCAAAATTGAAAGTGGTGTAGGGTATTTAAGCTTCGGCAAGGCCGAAGATATTTCTTTACTAGTTAAACTTGTTTGGGGTGCCCGTGGCAATAAATAGAGATAAGATACGGAAGGAGGAAATAGGACGGAAAATCATATTATATTGACGTGCAAAATGCCAGTACCATGTGGGAGTCAAAAACCACAGTAATATCAATGATGAGGCTTCATATAATCGTTTTTGTACGACTAGTAAAAAAGGCAACGTGGTGATTTTTAGCAAACATAATCACTGAAAGATTTCAAAAATATAAAAATTGCAATCAATTCAAAAATTACGTAGGCGACATTTGTTTTATAATAGCTAAAGAAGCATTTACAAAATGGAGGGAATAAGTGAGGAGGATTTGAGTGGAGAAGTAAAGAAAACGCTGGTGAAAACTCCAATGTGGAGCTTGGCGTTGTACGAATCGAATACTTGGTCATTGCGAATGGAGGACGTTCGTAGACTGGAGGCGTTTGAGATGTGGGTGTGGAGAAGGATTGAGAGGGTGAGCTGGGTGGCGAGAAGGACGAACGAGGAGGTGTTGGATGCGGTTGGAGAGGAGAGAAAACTATTGGTGCAGGTTCGGAGGAGGCAGAAGAGATGGATGGAGGACGTATCGAAAGGTGGGGGAATGCTAAAGAGGTTAATAGAGGGGAGAACAGTGGGGAAGCACGGTAGAAGAGGGAAGGGGATAGGAATTCTGGACGAAATAAGAAAAGAGAGATGACAAGGATATCAAATGGCGGGTTAACCAAAAGAGCCAAAAGGTAATGATGTGATAAAAGGATAAAAACTGTCCAAAAACCCTCCCATCAGCTGATAAAATACAAGTACCAATGAATGAATGGCTAAAGCTCGCATATAAACTCTTAAAATGCACCGGTGAAAGCCATACTTCTTTTAAATAAGGTAAAATCCAGTATTTATTACGGGTCACACTATCGTGGAAGAGCGTCTATAGCTAGCAATGGATTGCTACAAAACTATTGCATTAGCCTGATATTTTACCAACTGCACGCTATCACTGTACAGCATTAATTATATATTCGACCCTTGAATGCAGTCCAAAATGGGGATCTTCCGAGAAGACGCATAATTTTTAAAACATTTTTTTTCATGCATACTCTGAAGTAACGTCGTCAAAACGTTACGCCATGGAGAATGTGAGGGATGACGCAAGGGGCTGGAATGTCATCTAGTAATAAGACTATTTTTTTCGCTTAATTGAGCAGGTTTACCCTAACGAAATGAATTGTTCTTATTTCCCTGATGAAAAAAGTGAACATGAAGAAATATAATTTGACTTCTGTGAATTATTTTGAACGGAGAAACGGTACCGTGCAGTTATTTCGCATCATTACGATAGCGTTTTGGTACAGGATATTTTTTATTTTTTTTTATTTTCTTATAGAGGGCAATTATTGGTAGTATAAAAACAAGAAGGAGACATCGCAATTTGCGAAACACTTATTAGATCTGAATCACAAGAGTGACTTTAAATTTGAAATTTAGCATAAGGAAAATAACGGTTACAGATTGGACGCTTTAGAGCAGTTGGAAACAGTGTACGCCGAAAATAAAATATCGTTAACGACCCTTTGTTCACCTACCACTCCCCCCTTCTAAACCTCCCACTACCCCACCCCCTCAAACCTCCCAACCCTCCATAAGCTTCCTCCCTCCCCACCTCTCTCCTTCTCCATTCGCCTTTGATAAGTGTCAGTGCAGAGCTCTCCCCATCCTTACCTCAGTGTATCCTATTGGGTTCCCTTCTTCTCCTATACCCTTTCCTTCGTCCATTGAGGTTCCCTTCCCTCCCCCTCACCCTCTCCCTTCACCTTCGTCGGTCATGTTGTCCTACAGAGTTCTTCCTTTCCCTTCCTACCTTCAATACCCAAATAAGTGTATCCAATAGGGTTTCCCTTTTTCTCCTCTACCCTTTTCTTCGTCCAATGGGGTTCCCTTCCCTCCCCTACCTCCCCTCCACACTTAACCTCTGGCCCTCTCCCAAACATACTTCCACCTTCCATCCTCACCCCTCCCACATCACCGCCCCCACCTGAGTTGATTTGTATATATATGTGATGGAATTGTAGAAACATTACCTGAACATGACGTCGAACGTCAAAACCCGGGTCGTTATCAATAAAAATATGTGGAAAAGTCAAAGTCAAGTGTTATCATTACAAGGGCAATTATTTCCATGCTCGTTATTGATATACACACATACAGGTTGATATCGTTTTTAGAAAATTTTCCAAACCTTTACACAATATTCCACTTTGAGGAATAAATATTAGACAGACTTGCTAATTTCATCCTGGCGGTAGCGAAAAGCACCATATATGACGAAATCAACCTAGTCAATAGGCAGAAGAAAATAGATACGAAATATACAGAGGAAATGGAGAGAAGACTGCGACGGAGAATTAAAAAAGAAAAAGCATACCACAAAATAGCAAATATGTTGAAAATTTTTCAAGACACATGGGGAGAAAGTAATATCTTACTAACGGAAGAAGGAAATTTCAACGAGGACATTTGGAGACAATAGTGACAAGGACAACCCCCGATCCAGGCGAACGGCTTTTCGGCGGCGGGGCTAGGGGTCGAGAGATTGTGGTATCCAGCCCCTTTGGATCGACCCTCCTGACGCCTGCCAACCCACGAGACCGTCCTGGATCGAGACGAAGAATATTACCAAAAACAGATAATAGTAATTTTAAAAATAGGGACTGTAAAATAAAATGATGAAAAAAATGAAATAAAATTAAAAATATGATGAATGATGAATATATAAGGAGATGATGAGAGCATAAAAAAGCTGCCCATACAGTACCCTATAATAATAATAATAAAAATAAATATTATGCATGCTCCTCATAGCTGTTCTATCACTCTCTTTGTAGAACTACACTCAACTTACTCCCGCCACATGGACAATGGACATTTCCTCAATCCATCGCGAATTTAAAACATAAATCTTCCCATATTCTCTCACAATTCACAACTGCCTTTCCACTCTTTTTCAGTAAGCTTAAAATGTCTTCATTTTCTTTCCCCACAGCTTAAAAATAACAGTTCTTCATGCCAGATGATGCCATTTTCACGAAGACAATAGTCTTGAACTACAAATCATTTCTCTAAGCGGACAAAAGCCTTCATGAAATCATCATTACGCTCTTGATAAAGGAGTGCCATCATTTCGTTCCTTTGCGCTTACGCTTCTTTATGGATTGATTTCTTATTCCCTTTTCATTAGAGAGCTCAAACAGGCAAAGAAACACTGCCTTGACACGTGTATTTTCCACCTATTTGAACTGATGCGCTCTTTCGTCATTTTTTTCATTCTAAGTTTATTTTTACAAAGGACCTCATTATTTCCCTCTTCCCCATTTACTCTGCCATCAATGAGGCAAGTAAATTAATTTTCAAGTTCGTCTTCTTCAGAAAAGCTGATGTTTTTTTGCTATCTCTAACGCTATCTAAAAAACGATTAAATGAACGTTGAACTAAAGAACTAAAGAGAGACATACCGGCGCACCTGCAGAACACATCGCAATGTTCCCTTTTGGCACACTCAAAAGAGCTTCATTATTTAATTAAGGGTTGGCTTTGTTTTAATGCTGTCTTCCACACTGAAACTACAAAAACTAAGGCATTCTTAGAGGGCAACCCGATAAAAACAAAAATTGTCACAGAAGATCAAGCTCTGGAACAGGCATTCCATCTCCCGTCTTTGGGATGCGATATGACATGTGACGAGGACAAAGATGTTGCAAATAAAATAAGTATTTTCCAGATGATTTATGGGAGGACACAAAGAACTTTAAAAGGTAAAACCAGGAATGAAACCCAGCTTAAATTCTATGAAATAAAGGAAGATCCTACTCGTTTTTAAGGTTCAGAAAATAGGTCAGCAAAACATAACGAAATAAAGCATATAGAGTCATTAGAATTGAAATTTCTTCAAGCTGCAAAAGGGTGTATAAGTTAGACAAAATAAGGAATACAACCATAGCAGAAGAACTAGGAGTTCTGCATATAATAGATAGGTTAGTGGGGTACAAAAATAGGAGGAGATAGCATGTATTGCGAATGCCTAAAGAAAAATATCCAAGCTGGCTTTGGAATATAAGCCCGAGAGAATAAGAGCTGTCGGAAGACCGATGAGATGGTAAGTTAAAGCTGGTACAGGCTTCACGTCTAATTCAAGAAAGAAGAAGACTGATATATATCACTGTTTCTGTCTGCACTTGGTTGATGTTGTCAACATTCGCGACAAAAAAACACATAGTAATCTTCCAAAGAAAAATTTATCCGGCACTAATTATGAACCATATAAATAAATCTGAGGAAAATTATTGAGAGTTTCATTCATCCTGAATATCTTCCATACTAACCAATCCTAATATTTAGCTTACTTCTTCTGCTCGGAACAAGTTCATATATAGCTTCATGCACGCTCGCTTGTTCTTAAATCGTTACGCGATGTTAGTGAATACTTTCTCAGGGTTTGGAAGGTTGGACATTGAAAGAAAACACTAACAACAAATAAAAGGTTTTCAAAATACAGGTAGAGTTCAGAACCATTAAGATACCGAGGAAAGCGAGAATGACATATGAGGAGAAGGTCTTGACGTATTTTTGCAAAGAGTGCCGGAACTATTCAACATAAATAAGACGAAGAAGATGACATATCAAGAACATATTTCCATTATCGAGGCATCAATACCACATTCTTTCATGATCCATTATTTCCAAAATCCAGGATCTTAGCTCATACCAAAAGCACTAATCTATTGCTTACTCAAGTATAGTAATCCGTACCCAAGAGTAAAGCTAACAACCTATAATGGGTATTTTATCCATCACTCTTGAGTTGGCAGCCCTTGCAGTATAAACAATGCCATGGGAACGGGGAGTTTGTTGAAAAAAAGGGAAGAACGCGTTGAGGGACAGATATTATTAGTGTTAATTTATCCTGGGTTGGATGAGACGGAACCGTCCCCTCTTCCCCCAACCCAGTACATACACACACACACACCCATACCCTCTATTCTATAATATTATTTTACAATGATCTATAATATTATTATATAATATTATACCCATACCCTCTATTATATAATATTCTACCCAGGCGGGACTCGAACCCGCGACCCTCGGGTTAGCAGGCGAGGACTTTACTCCACCGCCACCCGGGCCGATGTGTCGGCCAGTGGACAGTGGGACAGTGTCGGGCCAGGAGGTAAAAAGTGTGGAGTAATGAACCTGTGTGGAAGGAAAAGGAAGTGTAATACAGTATTGAGTGAGTTGAATGTGAGATGTTGAAAAAGGAATTGTTTTTGCTAAATATATATAAAGAAAGGAGGGAGAAAAACGAGTGTAAGATTACAATAAAAGAAAGCAAGTGTTAAAAACCATACTTAGGTTTTTTTCTAAGAACTACGAACTAGCCGCGCAGTAACTTTAATGGGGTCACCCGCCAGTGATTAAACAATTGTGTGAACTTCACAGTGGAAAAATAATTCACTTGGACTGGGAATCGAACCCAGATCCCTCGATTTCGCGCCGATTGCTCTAACCAGTTAAGCTAACCTGGCATCCTCTTCCACTGTGCATCTCATAGGGGCTTTAAGGAACAAGGTGTCCTCACAGGTACCGTGCATATAATGCCAGAGGTAGTCAGGTTAAACTCAATTGTTTCAGGCGAGACTTCGATGAATTAACTCAACATTGCAGATGAAATTAGCTTTGTTTTCCACATAAAATTCATTTAAGAGGACCCGGGTATCGACATGGCAAGTCATAATCAAGTACATCATCGTGGCACCGTCATCACTTGATGATGACAAGCCAGTTCAAGATTCGGGTCGTCTTAAATAAATTTTATCTGGAAAAACAAAGTGACTTTCATTTACAACATACTCAGGTCAACCAAAAAAGGGAGAAAAGCATTGTATAATACAATTTCTGTCATAGTTTAAAGCAAACATGAATCTAATGAAGAACAAATGTTTTAGATGCTCAATTTCAGTTCAAAAGAAGATTATTCGTTGTTCTAAAAGGAAGGTTTTTCGTTAAAAAGAAGAATTTTTATATTAGATTAGATAGAAATACTTCACAGATGTTATATGAATGTTACGTAAAAATGTAAATGCATTGAAATAATTTAAATAACAAACAATTTATACAATTATTTTTCTATATTGCAGGGAAACATCTCGCTACATTGGCCACAAATGCAAAAACAGGTCCACGTAATTGACAATACAGGGTCCATCGAAGGTTGAGTATTTCCTACGTACCCTGATGAGTAAATGTTCATTTGAAAACCTATCCTAGAGGATCCCGGCCTTTGCACGTGACAATGATCATCCGAGGCTCAAATTAAGCCATCTGAGGCATTAACGCTCGAAACCGGACGACGGGTTCAAGTCCCACCACTTCATCACCTGAAAGTGACGTGTTGTAATTTTCACGGAAAGACCCATTGAGCCGGAGAATGCCAAGTCACATGGCATCACCCTTAAGTGAAAGAATCTCGCGCGAGAAAGGTATTATAACACGATAACCGAGGGCAAACAAATGAGTCGCCAAGGCGACAGAGTCCCACAATGTTCTCGTTGGCGTGGAAGAAATTCGAGTCGAGAAGAAAGTCGAAAAAAGGATAAAAAAATTAAATGAAGGCTATATAGGGGGAATTCACGCACTCTTATTCACGAAGTTTATTTATTAATAAGGTTATTAACCAGTTTAAATGGATTTTAACGGAGAAGACCAAAACAGTCGCAGGCCCTTATGCTTATACAAGATTCCATAAGGTACTTCTAATTCAAATATACTCATTCAAGAAATTAATGAAAATAAAACTTGGTTTTAACTATCTCTTATAACTGGAAGTCTCTGAGTTACAATTGGGACTCAATTACTGCATGATTGGCGAGGTACTGCTCATTGCAATGGATTGTTTATACACCACGTTAGCACCACACCTCAAATTTCAAACAGATGGTTGATATTCTTGCTTTACATCCGCTAATTTGTCCATTCCGTCGGGGTTTTCAATGGTAAGTAATGAAAGAGCAGAACCAAAATGGTCGTTATTTCAGTGGTCAGCTTTCCCTTGCTGACACAATCCATCTAGCTCAATGGACACCGGTATCTCAAAGTCTCTATTCTTGTACTACTTTCTTAGAGTCCAGGTTTCTGCGCTATAAAGTTCTCCTACAGAAGAAGATGTTTTTCAGAGAAAACCGGATCCCTACTTGAGTATCTTGTGGAGGGCACTCCGTCTGGAGTCTGTGGAGGGCACAAGTACAGTACTCTGTCTGTCGGATGAGATGTTAAACCGTGGCCCCCTTGGCGCCTTTCGTTAAGAGCAGGCTAATGCCGACGCCGGGTTTCTATCCACCCTTCCTCCCTTACCTGTACCCAATGGCGCAAATGACCTTAGCTGTCGGTCACCTCCCCAAAAATCCAATTCAATCCAAGCCATTAAGTTCTGAAGTCCATAAAACTATTCGTCAGCCTTTCTTTACATTATTATTCAAGGTCCCCTTCATCAATTCCCTCTCGCTGTAATCGTCCAACACCGTCTTCGCGAGTACAACCATTTCGGCACGCAAAGGCTGAAAAACTAAAATATTACATATTAGACACCAAATATGGTTTAAATATTTACGATGCCATTTTCTCTCGACAAAGCGCAATGGTAGTGTATAGAAGAATGATGAAGATCGATTAGACGGCGATTAAAACGATTTAAGAATTTCTCCATTTATGTGAAGAGAAAATGATCCACGGCTTAAAACTATGAGAAGAGGAAGAGATAAACTGGTTGAAGATACTTGGCGACAAAAGACAATTATGATTACGAGCAGCGAACGATAAAAATGACACAGGGAGATCACGAATCGAACACTTCAGACAAATTACGACTCTAGTAGAAGTGAGGCATATTTTATGATTGAAAAAATCAACCGCAAGGATAATGGAGTGAAGATCCGCAGGATATGAAAGGAAGGAGAGGCTAAGTGATTAACGTAGTTTGAGCGGTTTTAAATATGAACCTAGTGCCCATAAAGATTTACTGCACAAAAATCAAAAAGACTGGTATATAATTATAACACAAATATAAGGTAGTTTGCAAGAAATCTATCATTTCACCTATATCAATAAATTTCAATCAATAAATTTGTCAATCAATAAGTCAATATCAATATATTTGGTCAATCAATTTGGAAAATAAATAAATTTGGTCTCACTTTATAAAAAAATACCTACTCCTTCAAAGACACTAAAATATTAGCCCCTTCCTTACTTAACTACTTTCCGAGACTGTTGACGAAAAACACCAGCCCTATTACGTGGGAAAAAGTATACACTCCAGAGAGACCTTATTTTCAAAAAATAGGACTTTCTAACGCCTGAATCTCGGCATTAAATTGAAAATATGTCTTCGTAATATTTCTCTACTGTTTTTCAAAATAAATGGCATAGTCACCGCCGTGTACACTTCAGGATCACAAAAAAACCTTCCGCCGTGAAAGAGTTTAATACGGATCTCGCGAAAAAAATGACTCAAGTTGGAGACCTTTTAAGATATTTTTATTTAATTAGACACTTAGAAGATTAAAAGTCGTGTAAGAGTATTTAATTATTCCATTAATAATGCAATATATAATTAGTGCTTCCTATAGCTACTCAAATTAGAACGTTTAATTAATCCGACTATGGTCTCCATTGTGATTCGGGGACCATCTCGCGCAAACGCCCTTATCAGCAATTTAAATTTTAAATGTGCGAATGAATTACAATTTCGGGCTAATTTTTGACTAAAACATCAGCGCTGATAAAACATTGGAAAAGTACAGGTTGGGATACAAGCAGTAATAACGATAGAGGGGGAAGTTAAGCGATAAACTAAACTTTTATTTGTACGTGGAATGTAAACACTCTTTGTAAATACGTAGCATTCGCGTTGTATCACTTGGAAACTTAACTTGATAAGAGAGCTATTTTTCCGCGAATGCCGAGTTTATTTTCCCGGGTCGACAGTTAATAATAAGTTCAAGTAAGCTATACACACAAGATAAACATTCAAAGCTTAAATTTAGCAAAATGAAAGTTTCCCAAACATCCGTAGCAATGACTACTGAAAGATAAGTCACGAAAGCCAGATAGTTACAGCAACCTGTATTCAGTTATGGGGTCCACAACTCCATGGATTTAATAACTATCATTTCCACAGATAACATTCGTACAACCGTCCAATATAAAGTACTAAAATCATAAACTTAGGCGAGAGCAAGTAAATATTCAACTAATATCACCTCAGTGTTTTTTTCAAGGGGAAATTAGAAGGTGCTATGCATTTTTTTAGGAGTTCTTTCGATTTTTTCTTATCTTTTGAAGTGACTAACCTCACTGACAACTTGAAAGACAAAGTACTACCTCAGGGAAGTTCTACCATGACTGTATTATCCAAAAGAAATACTAAAAATCCATCTTTTTGTTCAATTAGCGGAGAAAAATCCTGCATTCGCAGATGACACACGAACCAAAACTATGACACGGAATACGTGATTAACTCCAGAAATACAATTGTAACCAAAACTTTATTTATAGTCATGGACGCTGACCGCAGAGACAAACAGACAGAGAGATAGAGTCATTTCCACAAAACTAACGACTTTTTACTACTATTATCACTGAAATTAGGCAATAAGTGAAACAATAAGGTGGGAAGACGTATCTATTTTATGTTTAGTGGATTTCCCTAGAGTATTCGCATCTCATTAACAATATTACTTGAAAATGCCAATTTTAAAAGTAGTAAACTATTTATCCCCTGCGCATCTCTCATTGTAACTCGTTAAAGCAGGTGATTTCAAAATCTCTAAACAAGGAAAATGGCGTGAAATGGTAAAATTTTTACGCCCACATTATGTAGAGGACAAGTTATTCTACGAGTAACTGAATATGTATTAAATGACCTGTCCTTCAGCGGTGAAACCACTTGAAGCCAATTGGATCGGAAAAATGAAAGGAAGAAAGTAAATGGCCGCGAGATATATACCAGTTGGTTATCTAGGTCTCTTTAGGGACCAAAACGTGAGATCAGAGCAAACATTCTCCCGAAACGAGCGAGCCCCATTCATTCAGCCGTTCGCTTTTGAAAGCTGTTCGAGACGAGGTATTCCGCCGAAAGGCACTCAACCGTCGCTGGATCGTGAATAAAACAGTTGGTCACAACACCCTTTGGAGCATTTATCAACGATTATACAGCGATGAAGTACTTCCCACGAATTGACTCCCGCGAAACACAACAACTGTCCACATGCTATTTACCGGGAGGTTACGAAGTTGATGACGCAGTGGAATGTAATTAGACTCCAATTACGGAATGTCAAAACCAAATTACAATATATTCTGAACATTAATTAAGCGCTGATTACAACTATGTGAATAATCTGAATGAGTTTAAGGAAAATATTTCACTGATGAGGGGACAAATTTATGCACAAACGCCTTTTTCTAAGGGGATATGTACTATTGAGTGACATTCCTTATCACTCAATAGTTATATTGAGTTATATTGACATTAATATTGAGAAAACAGGCGTATTAGTAAATACATACGGAATAGAGTAGCGTTAGCTTAAGAGGCGTTTAGTAATAGAAGGGAGCTGATGACGGCGACCTTGGGTAAGGATGTGAAGAAAAGGCTGTTGAAGAGCTTTATATAGAGCGAAGGGTTACATGGGGAAGAAACGTGGACCCTCAGAAAGGACGAGAATAAGCTTCAGGCTTTTTAGGTGTGGGCTTGGAGAAGGATGGAGAAAGTTAGGTGGACGGAGAGGAAGACTAACGAGGAAGTGCTTGAGATGGTGGGCGAGGAAAGGAAACTTCTTAACGAAATTCGAAATCGGCAGAGTAGGATGGCTGGAGGATGTAACAAGGGGTGATGGGTTGATCAAGAATGTGATCGAGGGAAGGATGTTGGGCAAGCGAGGAAGAGGAAGAAGGAGAATGGGTTTCATGGACGGGATGAAGAAGGGTAGATCGCATGCTGAGGCGAAAAAGGATATTCTAGAGGAAGATAGGCCTCTGAAAGTGTAGAAAACCGGGAGGAGACTCTCTAGCTTACAACAAAACCTACCTTTACCGGAAGAATACTCATTTAAAAATAAACTATTGAACGTCGAAATCTGGATGATTTCATCAGGAAACTCGAGGGAGCTGAGTAAAAACAGTGGTTTTATGCTGAAAATAGGATAACAGCCTACAGCCTAAATGTATGACCAGTATTTGAATTCCGAGCAGTTATAATTTCATCAAGTCTAAGTTTACAAGCATATATTTTAATTCCGTTGTCTACACCGACTAGATCGTACTAGTTCCATATTATGACTCTTAACAACCAATCAAATACTACTCTCATACGTGTACGCCAATCGTTGATAAAATTTACCGGAAAAGGACTGATAAGTACCAAAGTACCAAAGCCTTTAAGTAAGGAATCTATTTTCGGCTTAAGCCTATAAATTACTTGATCACTGAGAAGAAAAAAATAGAGGTTATTATGCGAACGAAAAAACACGATTATAAAATAAGAAGTCATCTGTTATCATACTCACCAAATTAATCATTAAGTATTAATCATTAATCTTTCAAACAAATCACACGACCCACAAAACGTTGTAATCTTTAAACATGCCCTCCGACTGTAGCCATGTTTCTGTCGCAAGCCACATTTAAAATGAACTTTAAGTAGATATAAACTCGGCCTTGGGGAAAAACATTGAACAATATGAGTACCATTTTTTCCATAAGAAAAAAACAATCCTCTCCTCACAAATACGTATGTGACAACTGAAATGAGACGCCACGACGGTTGACGTTTCCCAAAATCATTCGAAGATTCTCTTTACATAATTCTTTTTTGACAATAAAGAAAAGTATTTCATGCTTGAAACGTATTTCTTTGTAACCGACAACGGAACAACGGTTCGTGATTCGACATGTATTTCATATTCTTATCCATAATTCATACATATTATATTATACATATCTCTATCATCTAAGGTTGTGGTAAAATTTAAACTTCCAGTCTCGTAATGGAGTTCTTGGGAATTCATTCCTCCGGCCGCCAGAATAAATAGCTACAAAAAATTCTCCTTTTGAACAGACAAAAAATACTTCACATGGCGCTCCTCTAGTACACGGTTTTATTTATATCATTTTTGCTTCATTAGACCAAAAGAAAGACTTCTAAAGAATAATTCCATACACACCAAGGGTTGAAATTCACCATGAAAAAAAATCATAGGGCCTGACCGGGATACGAACCCGGATCCCGCAATTGCACGTCAGTGGCGTTACCCAGCAAAACCAATTGCTCCAAATCGGATTTCGAAGGGAGTTTATGCGAACTAGGTGATCTAGCCCAGCATGGGTTCGTGGATAAACCCATCATTGTCGTTTATATAACGACGAACGAGACGAATTTCCAATCGTTGCATGCACAAATGAAGGGTACGAAATCACTCGCACGGGTGCATAAAAATAATAATATTTATTTGCCTCTAGGATCATTTACAATAAAATTGCATGATATAAGGCACGTCAGATAGTACTAATCATATCGTACAACAGAGTTAAGCCTGAATCACAAGAACATTTTTTCCGTGCCTTATAAGGGATAGCTCCAATGATAGCTTTTCTGGGACCGTGACAATGATAGCTCGAGCTATCATTTTCTGAATCACACACAAATCATTTTGGCCGTCCCTTTTCCCATCAGTTTTTCCGTCCCTTTTCGTATCATTTCTATGTTTACTACTCGCATTCCATTGAAAGCCGAACGTGGCGTTAGAGTCGCTCTTTGCGGCTGAGCGCTCTGATTGGCTAAATGGTGGAGTCAGTGATGCCTCCAGGGACGGAAAAACGGACGTGTCCAGGGATGGAAAAAGCGATAGGGATCCCTATCGCTGGAGCCATCCCCGACTTTCTTCGAGTCACACGATCATTTGAGCTATCATTGGAGCTATCCCTTAAAAGAGACGGAAAAAATGATCGTGTGATTCAGGCTTTACAAAGCAAGAATTTAAAGAATGACACAGGTCACAAGTCAAGTAGTATTAAAAAATTAATTCACAGAGTAAAATAGCTTTTCACACAGGAGAGCCTTTAATCTATTCACAAATACAGATTTTGTACCAATTACCTTAAGGTCATCAGGCAGCTGGTTGAACATTCTCAACCACATGGTTTTGGGTGCCATTGATGGCACCCAAAACCTTAGTCCTAACATATGGGATGTGGAAATTCCTATTACCTCTAGTATCATAATTATGCATCTCTGAGTTCCTTACAGCATCAAAATAACCACACTTTACCAAGGTAACTACTGATAAGATATAAAAGCATGGAAGGGGAAGTATTCCCAATTTCTTAAATATAGGGCGACAAGGAGCCCGATATCGCTCTTTGGCGATTAGCCGGACAATCCTTTTCAGGATTATGACTATCCTAGTAGCATGACTGGAGGGACCCCAGAATATAATATCAGGCCTTATCAGGCATATACGCCATGGGTTGAAACTCGCCATGAAAAATTCACTTGACTAGACCGGGATTCGAACTCGCATCTCCCAATTACCGGTCAAGGGTATAGGTCAGTTACTCCACCAAGCCATCTTCCTTCGAGGGGCATTTCGAGGGGGGTTTATGCGAACTATATGTTCTAATATATAATATATACGAACTAGGCGTTCTAAAAGATTTCCATAGTCTTTATAATATTCCAAAGGTACTCCACGTGACGGCATCCTTCCCGGTGACCGCATATTTCATTTACTTGTTCCAAAAAATCCTTTACGCATTTCGTTCATCCATAGCAGCTTTCCATAAAATGCCTACATATACCATACACCTTGGATGTATCGATTTTTCTTCCGAAAGAGTGTCACCCATATTTGCCCAGCGACTTGGCCAGCCAAGATAAATTGCACAGATCAAAGAAAACGAGCGTGTGGTACATTCGCGGATCCTGTCACTGGGTCACGCTAAGTGAAAGTCACTAAAGACGCAAAATCAAATACCCAGACACGAAATGAAGTTCCCACACAGACCGGACTTGAAATGACAACATCCTCAACATATCCAAACCCGTCGACCATGCAGGTGCATGCGTGACTGCGGAAACGAGTTCACATTGAGAAACATGCGACGGAAATGTTTATTAAAAACGTTCCTTTGCCCAAACCGGAACGGCAGGGCATTTTACGAAACCATCGGCGCCACACAGCGAAACATCAGCGAAACCAGACGACATACATCGGCAGTTACCAGCATCACCACTAAGTTGAAGCAGTTTCAGCGAAATATAATTCCACCAATATTCAATGAGTTTGGCCTCGATTCAAAGAAAAATGTAATCTCTCCAAATATACCAAAATATAAGCCACTTATCACAGTATTTTACGAGATATTTGCCCAAAAATAGAAATTGCAGCTTTCAATGGTATTTAGTACGAGTATGCATTTAAAAGACTTTATTTGAAAAAATTAAGAACTTCAGACGCCTACACCTACATACTACCCTGCGAGCCGCTGCATTCGCGTGTAGCAGGGGATGTTAGGTCACCACCCGAGTAAAGATGTTAGGTTTTGGCAGGTGAAATGGTGACGTGTATCATAGGATAGTATTTAGTGGAGCTCAGTTGTTATTGTGGTCGTTTAGTGTTCGAGGAAAGAACGGGTTTTTGAACCTATCTGTTTGCCAATGTATCTCTCTCATTTATTCACTTCTGTCAGCCCTAGAGATGTAGTGAGGTGTCACGATAATATTCTGTGTCGCTCTGAAACACTAGTTCTTCAGAAACACTAGAGTTTCTCAAGTAGCCTAAGCCTAGCGTGTAGCCTTCGAGTCTCTCGGGGCTCCCACCTTAATCCCTCTAAAAGTTGTAAAACACTATATGATCACTGTTAGCAGTTTTTAACGAAGTTCTCTAACTGCACCATGAGTTGAAATACATCATTTGTAAATGCAATGATCGGAAATTCTCCAACTGGTCAAGATCTCGCCATAAATTTAATTGCGAGTATTTCGTATGTTATTTCTACTATTTTTAAGAACAATATCAATTACCGAAGCAATTTTACAGAACCACAAAAAAACCTTTTTTGCGAAGGTATTTTCACCCTATCTATAGGAAAAAAGAGTCATTATTCAGGAATTTCGCGATTATCTGCCACCGTTGCATAATACTAACTCTTTTACCTCTACAAATCATATTTTCGAATGATATACAAGCTAAAATACCCTTTTGTAAAAGAAAAACTCTCCTGAATTAATGGAAAAATCAGCATTATAACAGCAAACCTCGTATACTGCTTCTAAAACTGTAGTATCTCTGTGCCTTTATTCACGAGCAAAATGCTTTATTACTCATATTGAATAAATCAACAGTAGCAAATAGGTAAGAAAGTGAAATCAATTGATGGTGGCGTTACGTTGGGGAACGACGAGAAGGAATAACACATAATAAAAACGATGCCCAGTTCCACTATGGTTTAATTCTATCTACCGGTTTAGACGTCTATAGCGTCATTTTCAAGACAAACCCTGACTTTTCAAGACTATGTCGTCGAAACCGGTAGAACAATAAAAACAGTATCTTTGTTAACTTGATGGTATGTTTCAATAGACATATTTAATGATAAACTTTACTTAACCACCAAATAACACATATAAAAAAAACACGACCCGGGTTTCAATACATAAGTATCATCTTCAGGTGATGATCTTGGCCTGAAGATGATACTTGTGTATTGACACCCGGGTCGTGTTTTTTTTATATGTGTTATTTGGTGGTTAAGTAAAGTTTATCATTAAATATGTCTATTGAAACCGGTAGAAAGCATTAAAGCATAGTGAAGGTGCACAAAGTTTTTATTATAAGTTAGTTAAGAAGATAATGCAACAATTTCAACTGACAGGTTTTTGCACGCACTTACTAACGCATTAATAGACATAGTTTCATTTAAATTTGTGTCATACACAAGAGTGCACGAAAGTGAAAACTCGCTCCCAGGCCACACACACACAACCTTGAGGTGATTCTGAGGGAAGCGCACATGTAGAGATGTGGGCACACTGTCGGATTACATAGGACTAGTACACCTCTGGCCCACGCATAACGGGACGGATGGCATGCTAATATTTGCCCCCGAACAGGACGTATGTATGTACACCGAAATGCAAATGGCAGCCCCACTGCTGAGCTGTCCGTGGGCGGATTATTATGAGAGTTTGTCACTGTCAAACACCGCGATGAGAACCAGGGGTCGCGACGGCGCATCGCGGAGGAATACATAAACGAGACCCGATACGAGAGATAAGGCAACTCGGGGGCGTTGGAGAGGAAGCGAAGGAGGTGCTCGGGAGAACATGCAAAACCACTTTTTCGGTCACGAAAATCAAAAGGTAAAAATAACACCCAGCCATACATGATGCATACGCAACGGTTAAGTCAACACGCAGTTCCCTTTCGGGTTAGACGGTGAAAATAGCTTATACTTAGCTTTATACACGGCGTTCAGATTAAAAAAAAACCTGTTCCCTATTAATAACATTCTCCATACTCCCATATACTGAAGAACCTGCTTTTACTTCGTCCACATTCATCCGTCATTACATACGAGCACTCTTGTTCTTCTCTTAAGAATCTTCTAATGATTCTCCTCTTAAGGGGGCTCAGGCCGGACTATGTGAATCATAAAATACTAAATTACGCATTTTTATTAGTTTGGTTTAAAAAATATATATAACCTTCGCTGATGAAATGGGTTGCTGATTAAAATCCAACAGAATGATGTAAAATATGCATATTATTCCACGAATAAATATTTTTATCGTACGTGCTGAGAAAATGACATATAGCGTGGGGGTTAAATGATCAAATGTGCACGGTGTGCAGTATCTATTACCACACGGTATAGAGCGTGGTAATGGAAAAAAATACACACTCGTGAATAATCGCACGCACAATCGTATCTCTCTTATCCCTATAAATTGGTATTCTCTCGAAAACTACCGAACTGTTTCTCCTGAGATCACTACTTAAGGAATGTACAGTACGAGGAATCAATTGGAGCAAGGGCCCCTGGGCCCCCAAAATAGGCCCCTCATTCACTCCCATAATAAAATAATCGGAATCAGTGGAGAGGTTTCATTTTTGCATTTTTATATTACTCGATATCACGATACAGGGTTCAACTTTTCACTATAGGATGGCAAGAAAGAATGAAGATCTAATTCTTGCCATCAATTTTGTTATACTCTTCGTTTTCGTTTCAAAATAACGTTTTCAATGACAAATTTAATATCCGATTTCCCGACGACATAGTTGTTCTTGCAGACTCAGAAAAGGATATGAATCACGCACCGGAGACTCTAGGAAAAGAACTGAATAAATTAAAATTAAATATTAACAGTAAAAAGACGAAAATTATGGTGGTGGATAAGTTAAACAGCAATATAAAAGCTAAAATTTAGTTGGGAAACTCAACCATTGACCAAGTAAAAGAGTTCTGCTGCTTGCTTGGTCAAATAACAAATGAAAATACAAGCTTAACAGATGTTAAGAGAAGGATCACCCTGGCCAAACATGGTTTCCAAAGGAAGGGTAACCTCTTGGCAAACAACCACCTCTCAATTGATACGAGGAAGAGATTTGTAAAGACGATCGTGTGGAGTATTCTCCCCAATGGATGTGAAACATGGATATTAAATAGGAAATAAAAATACAGGCTGCAAGCAGCCGAAATGTGGTTCCGGAGGAGAATGACTAAAACACGTTGCGTCAAGCAATTCACTCCAGTAAAATAGAACTATTTGGCCTCTTCGTAAGACATAACGAGTTCATCAAGAACATAATTGAAGGAAAAGTGTAGGGGAAGAAAAGTAGAGGACGACCTAAAATATCCTTACTTCACAGTGTGATGTCAATCATGAACTACAACTCCTACGGGGAAGTGAAAAAAAAAACAGCCTTAGAAAGACACAATTGGCTACAAAGACAGCGACAAGGCCTGGCCATTTGAGAGACGACGACAATGACAAAATCAGCCATTTTTGTCACATTTCATCGACAGCATTTTCCCCTGGCAACCTGAGAAATGGTTATTTAAGGTAAATTTCCCCCAGGCGCTTTACGGTATATCTTAAATTATTAAAAGAGTCTTGCATATGTGTGCGCAATTATGAATGAAAAAATTTCCGCTCATCGATAAAAAAAGCGCGTGTAACTCGCGCACTATTTGCAACTATACCACACTAGTCAAATAAAATAGTATAACTGACCACATTTGTCCATCCATAGCAGTGGTGCGTTTTGGAATAACGGAGGGAAGTCGAAATCCCTAGATCAGCCTAGCACTTAGTGTGTGTCAAAATTATGCAGTCAAGGGTCCAGCAGAAATTTGCCACCCTTGAATTTAACGCAGGGAAGGACAATTTATGCATGATTCCTCTACAAGACGGGAAAGTAGAATCCCGAGCTTTCGCTTTGGGGGATAGGATGACCTAGGGTCAGGGCCTCCGGAAAACCCCCCGGGATAAACAAGTAAGAGCAACATCATCCTGATATTGTAGAGGATCAGCGATTTACATCCTTAATTGTATGGATGAGGATTGTATGATATCCATTCAATTAAGGATATACATTTCATCAAAATCAATAAGGATTTACATCCTTAATTGAATGGATGAGAGTCGAATAACAAAACAGATATATAAGAGTGAATTAAATGGTGCGAGAGGTAGAGGTAGGCCGAGAAAGTTGTGGTTGAGGAAATTCTTAGGAGGAGGAATATTAGGGGTCTTAAAAACAGGAGGGTGTGTATGAAGCAGTGTATGGGGATAAATGAGGCAAAAGAGGTTTGCAAGGATAGGTCAGTATGGAGGAAATTATTGAAGCAGAGTTAGGTGTACAAATATGTATTTATGAGTGAAAATTTGTGACTGTGCCGACCCCGGAAGGGACAGCGTGGTTGGTATGTATGTAATTGTAGGGGATTTTGCCAAGGAAACTTCGCAGGAGAACAGAGTATCCGAGACTATCCGGATCAGGTGAGATAAAGACTAGGTTTCAAGACTAGGCTACAAGACTTGGCTAAGATCGACGAGCACTTGCATACGGAGCTGCAGAATTTCGCTTACCTTGGCTTATACACGACCGATAGAGATTTTTCGTTCATGTCTCAAAAAAAGGTAAGGTATCCTAGCCTCAGATGTAATAGTCGTGCCAGTTCGAGACGGCTCCCCAATTGAATCTGTATTCGTCTTTAAAGTATTATAGCATAATATGAAAGCTCCAGTGATGGATATTTATGAAAGGAGTGCGCTTTGTTGGTTAAACCCATTGAGGAAGATGGAGAGGGCGCATTCTATAATGCTAGAAGCTGTAACGTGGGCGTGGCCCGTCGACCACTTGTCCATACCAATTTTCATATGGCGTTTAAGGGCTGAGGCACTAATTTTGCAATTTAACTATGTATTCCATCGATAACTTATTAGAAATCAGCATGCCCTCAGATTCAAACTGTGAAGTCTTCACTTGGTGGATGGCTGACATTGTATTAAAACAGAAACTTAGTTTCACGCAAATACGGAGCAGTAACGAAAATCGCTCCGATCACCTTAAAGCCAAAATGCATGGACTATGAAATTCCACTCCGATCAATCAGCTAATATAATTCCCCAGGCGTACTCCGTACTATTTTGAGAAGCAAGAACTGCTGCAAATAGTCCACCGTGGGAACCAAAACGAACATTTCACTAGAATTATAAGCGCCGGCTCTTGCTCCCGGGCGGCTGACTTCAAGCGAGCAAAAGGGGAAAATTACGTACGATCTAAATACTCACTGACTTATAAACAATTGAATTAATCATTGAAATGCAATACGGAATGCTTAAAAGGACATTTTTTTCCCATCAAAACAAAGTTATCCATACATTGCTTTTCAAAAGTCAAGGAAAATAAATTCGTCAGCAAAGTTTAAAAAAATATAAAAATTGGAGGCAATAGGATGGGATAAGACATGTAAGAAAATTTCTTCATATTGGGTTTCCACGCGGCTTGGTTAAAAAAATCGACGTTTTTCCATCTTTCATTTCTACGAGACCATCTCAGGGTTCTCAATTCCCGCCATAACACGTCTTTGTCCTCCTTCGACGTATGGTGGGTACTGTCAAGATATCGCGGATCAACCAGAGTATGGTTAGACTCAGGGATATCTTTTGATTCCTTAAATAACGCCTTCAAAATCCTTGAATGTATAATAAAGAATGACATGAATTTTAAACAGGAGGTATAGTAAATCACCTCATTTTTGTACCATGTTGGGCCAAATTCCGAATGTCCAACCATAATTTGGTCATCCCTTTATTGCATTCACAAGCGCCAAGTAGAAACGGTAAAACGTAGAGCTGTAAATATTACGAAAACTAATCCGATTACGTGTTAGGGTACTTTGAGCGAAATATCGTTTCACCTAGAAATCAACGAATTTGGTCTTTCACCTTGAAATCAACGAATTTTAATGAAAAATAGTTTACCCTTCCAAACATACCAAAATATATATCCTTACAGAAATACTTTCCGAAATTTTTGATGAAAAATGCCAGCCATTTAACGTGGGAATGGAACATTATTCCACTCCAGAGATCCATAATCCAAAAAGGATGAATTTTTAACCACTATATCCCGAAAAAAATAACTGCGATAAGGTTGTACGTTTTCTGAACTACTTTTTAAAACGTCAAATCAATTTTTTATGAAACTTTTGACTAAAAGAGGTAGAGAATCGCGTATTAAAGAGATTTAGATGAAAATAAATTATATCTCAGAGCCTTCAATTAATCTGACTAATGTATCGTTTATTGATTCGGGATCGATTCATATTTTCTTCGAAGTAGGCCCATCACGCGATAAACAAACCCTTTTGACCGAATATTATGTCATAAACGTCAACCGCAGAAAATCATCCAACTGTGCACAGTCACTAATCCTACTTGTTTGATAATTCACTGGAATAAAACAGGTCCCTATGGTCAATTTATGAAAAGAAGACGACAGCGCGTATCTGTCAACGTCCCGAATTTCTCAGGCATGGGATGAGAAGAAAATCCGACGTCTTTAGGAGAAAAAAAATCCAAATATCATATCCCACTCGACTTGTCCGAAGCTAAAAGACACTCGTATTTAAGATTTTTTTCTTTTATTAATAAGAATCTTTATTAATAATAATCTTTATTAATAATAATAATTCAAATTTGCGAGGAATGGAAATTTCTGGAGCTTTTTTCTATATATTATCGCTGCATTTAATCCCTGAAATCGTAATTTAGCAGATTTTAAGGACAACTGTACGAGAAACCGAAATTTCAATAAGGTAGGTATTTAAGGTAGTCCGAGCGAGATAGTTCCCTAGTCATAATAGAGACCATATTCGAATTATACGTTTTAATTTCACCAGGTGTAGGACACATAAATTTAATATTGCATTATTAATGGTGCAATAATATAGTTTTATATGACACACATTGTAAGTAATTAAATGAAAATATCTAAATAAGTCTTTAACTTCGCTTATTTTTTTCGTGCAGTGCGCTTGAAACTTCTTCAAAACGGAAGGTTTTTTTGTGATACCCAAGAACCAACTGCGGTGACAACATGACTAGTATTCAAATAGAGTAGAGAAAACATACAAACTACACTCTGTTAGTTTTATTACGACGTCTAGGTGTTATAAATACCTCATTTTGTAAATAATGTCTCTCTAGAGTGCATACACGTACCATTCCCCTATAACAGGGCTGGTGTTTTTTGGCAAATATCTCCAAAAGTAATGTAGTAAGGGATTGCATTATTGTTGTCGTTAGAAAGGTGATATATTTTCCTTTCAAAGGAGACCAAAATCTTTGATTTCTAAGTAAAATGATATTTCGCTCAAACTACCTTAAGGTGGCTCAAGCTAGACTACGTGAGTCAAAACAAATACCAAGTACATATTTATATTTATTCAGTTTTTCCCGGATAATATGGGTCACCCATTGATAACCAAAATTAAGGTACAGATTATGGAGATTATTCCACGAATGCATTTTTTATTGATCACATCTGTCCAGCCATAAGAGCCGACTGAAGCGCCATTCGCATGGAACTGCCGCATTTTGGCAACAATAGCGGCAGTAATTAGGTAATTACATATCAAAAATTAGGAGTTAAGATGCCTACATTTTATCTTGATATAATTTCCCAAGATTTTTCCTATCTAACAAAAAGTTTCAATTTAAGCTTGAATATGCTTTATTGTTCAATTTTCCATTTTTCTGCTGTAATCTGTGAATCTCCATAAGAGCCCATGTTAAAATCTCCACTTTCAATGCCGAATTACAGAAAACCTAGCGAGGAAACTAGTTTATTTACATCTCAGTTTACAAAAAGCACTTCAAATATGCTACATTCAGGTTTTCCGAAATTTTGGTATGAGTGACCCTGAGCCCACAGCCACTTTTAAGGCGTTTTTTTAAGCCATCACAGGTCAAAGAAAACGAGGAAAGAAAATACAAGGAATACGAGGAGTTTAAATATTTACGGCTCCATGTCACATGGTTACAATACAACTAAGCCCCAAAAATTGCACTCTGTAGGATATCCAAGTCAATTTAAAGCAAAAATTACCTATTTTGATGATTTTTAACCTGTTCCAGGAGACAACTACTTAAAATCCAGGCCTGCAAATACAGGTATCACGAATCCAACTCCAGACTAGGTAAGCTAATGAGCACCTAGGAATGAATGTGCTCTTTGTGGACATTCCATTGATGTAAAAATTTGATTTAGCTTCGGATTTACATGAGGAAACGTAACAGCGGAGTGTTTGACAAATGGGTCTACTAGGTGTCATAGAAATGTTCACACTTGAGAGCAATTCATGGTTTTCGCAACAGTCGGGAGCCTTTGAAAGGGAAGTGTCATGAAATGAAAACAATGCTCGTCCTTTGCAACAGAGCGCTTCAAAAAGATATTAAGCATGGATATCAGATTCATGACGTTATATCTTCCAGTTATAAGTTTTGACAACATTTTCCGCTACACTAAGAGCAAAGAAATTTCCTACCAACCATTATTCCTTAATAAGGACAACTACGCCTCAAAGTCTCAATAATATCCCAAATTCATACTCAAAATATAAAAAAAGGATGAAACTGTCCAAAAACATTTCCAAGAAACGATTAATGATGGAAATCGCCCAACGAATGAGACATTTCTGCCTGTTTGCGGAGGTTATGCTAGCAGAGGCAACTAACGACCATAGTCCCGTTATATCAACTCAGGTCGCTTGGCATTACTTGGCAAATTTACAATCGTCCACGAATCATTACCAATTGGTATTTTGATTGCATTGGACCGGTTTAAATTTTCCCTCACTAAGGAAAAATTGGAGAATCAAATGCATTAACACAACTGACCGTACCGACGATCAAACTCACGTTAATTCCTCATCCTATTGAAAACCTATCAATAAGGTATGTCATAAAAGGTGCCTCGATGAATACAATTAAACAAGCGAGATAATATACGAGTAGCCTCTGACACCGTGACGTCTGTACATGCATCCTTCTGATACATGCAAAAGCCCCTTCAAGACGTTAATCACGCCTTAACTTCTGTCTTCTTTGAAGATGAATTGAAAATGAAAATTGAATAAAAAATGAACGTAAACCAATACAAAAATAATAGGACCTTTCGGGCGACATCATGGAGCACATTTCTAAAGGTATCTCGTAACAGAAAAGACACAACTGGACTGAACAGGTAGCGGTCCTAATATCATATGAAATGCGAAAATTCTTGCGAAATCAATTGAAATTTATATATAATGAAGAAATAACACCCGAAATTTTCCACAGAAAAAATAAAATTTACACATTCCATTTTACTTCACAAATAGAGCTCCATTCTTCTCTGAACTTCACAGACCTATAATTAAGATTTTGATGAGTTATTTGCATTATAAAGAAGAAATAAAACGCGCAGCTTTCAACATATTAGTAAAATTTACTTACGACCCGGGTTTCTTCGTTCCTACGTCGATACTTGGGTCGGTACACCGATCGGAAGTAAATTTTATTTTTGAGGAAAATCACACGCTTTATTTCTTCATTAAGGAAGTTTGAGCGAAATAGCATTCCACCAAGAAATCAATTAATTCCATCTCATTTAACGAAAAACAATTTAACAAAAAAAAACTTCTAAAGATATCAAAATATCAGCTCCATACCAAACTACATCCGATATTTTGAACATATGTACCAGCCCTTTTATAAGGGGAAGGGTACGTGTCTGCACTCAAGAGAGACCTTTCTTAAAAAATGAGGAATTTCTAACACCTGGATCTTGTAAAAAAAATGAAAATGTGTAGTTTGTAAGAGTAATCGACTATTTTTAAATATAATTTATCCTGTCAACGCAAAACTTTTTTCAGCATGGCAAAAAAACTTCCGTTGTGAAGGAGATCTAAAAGTGTCGATTGAAAATAATGAATTAAATTAAAGACTTAAACAGTTATTTTCATTTGTTTACTTAGAATTTCAGTCGTATAAAAGTATATTATTGTACCATTAATAATGCAACATAAAATTCTTGCTTCCTACAGCTGTTGAAATTAATACGTATAATTCGAATACGGTCTCCATTGTGGCTGGAGAACTATCTCGCTCTAACTACCTTAAATACAAATATCTAATCAGAACCATAATTAGATGCACGTGTTCCGCGATGAATGGTGTTCCATGTATGACGCCAAGCGGAGCGATACGTACTTGTTCGTCCACCGTTCCGCCTATCCGTCTTGGACGTTTTGTCTGGGTACCTTTTTAATTGATAGATTCACCAGGGAATTTCATCATCCATCTATTTCCTTAAAGCTAAAAAGCGATTAAGAATAGTCGTCTCTGATTCCATATTTTTCAATAGTTATTGATGAGAAAACGAATTAACGCCGATATCCGCAACGAGAAAATATTTAGCCAGAGATAGCAAAATAACGACTTACGGAATAGAATAGCACTAACTTAGGAGACGCTTAACCATATAAGGGAGCTGATGACGGGAAAATTGGGTAAGGATGTAAAGTAGAGGCTGGTAAAGAGCTTTATATGGAGCGTAGCGTTGAATGGGGCAGAAACGTGGACCCTCAGAAAGGAGAACGAGAATAGGCTGCAAGCATGAGATGTGGGTGTGGATGAGGATGGGGAACGTGAGGTGGACGGAGAGGAAGACTAACGAGGAAGTGCTGGAGGTGGTGGGCGAGGAAAGGAAACTTCTGAATGAAAGTCGAGAACGGCCGAGTAGGTGGCTGGAGGGTGTAATAAGGGGCGAGGGACTGCTCAAGAGTGCGATATAGGGAAGGATGTTGGGCAAGCGGGGAAGAGGAAGAAAGAGAATAGATTTCATGGACGGGATGTAGCAGGGTAGATCGAATGCTGAATGAGAATGTAAAAAGGGGCGATAGGTTGCTCAAGAGTGCGATAGAGGGAAGGATGTTGGGCAAGCGGGGAAGGGGAAGAAAGAGAATAGGTTTCATGGGTAAATCGTATGCTGAGGCAAATAAAGGTTATACTAGAGGAAGATAGGCCCCTGAAAGTGTAGAAAACCGGGAGTAGATTCTCTGACATTCAACAAAGCCTATCATAACCGGTACAATACTTTTTTTTATTTAAAAAATAACTTTTAAGAAGCCAAGAGTGGGCGTGATCAAAGTTCGTTAAGACGACACTCACCTGTGCTCATCCCGTGGACTGGGAATGAACTTGATGCACTCCCGCTTCTGGAAGTTGGCCTCGATCCAGCTCCGGGCGGCCTGCGGAAAAAGAGAGAAAGGGAGAAGAGCATTAGGACACGCGCTTATTGATTCGCTCAGCTCCTTCCGAAGACGGGAAACGCGCACGGGAGGCGGCAAACCGCGGCCTGCCTTACCCGGAACGCGTGTGAAATGTACAAGGGCGGGAAACCGGAGAAGGGGGCGGCGACCGCAGTCCCTAGCCGTCCGGGAAAATCCCCCTCGGCTCAGCCCGTTTTTCGAAATCACGCATTAAGGTATTCCTCGCCAATGAGACTAAAACAAATACAAAATTACACGTTTGTATATCTGGTTTAAAAAATCATGCTTGCACCGATAAAATTCGTGACTCATTTAAACCCAAAATTACCGTACAAACCATGCAGATGATTTCATTACTCTATTTCTCAGGGGTTTTCGCATCTAACAATGTTTTTATCAAAAGCTTATAGGTGCTTTCGCGTTCAAATTGAAGTTTTTCTGCAGTAATCTGACATATCTCTTTGGGAACTCATGTTAAAAATCTCCATTTTCAAGACGAAGTTACATCAAAACCAGCCAACAAACCCAATTTTTAATCTCAGTTTATAGAACGCACTTCTAAGATGCCTTATGTAAGTTTTCACAGTTTGTGAAAAAAGTTATCCTGAATACTAGAGACCCCTTCAAACGGTTCCACCGTCTGTTTACGTCTAAACTAATTCCAGATTTTTGTTTTACTTGTTATTTCAAAAAAAATCCTGATTTCGCGGATGACGTAAGTAATTATTTGAAAACCAAGATTAAGGTACAAAATATTAATAGTATTTCGTGAATATATTAGTAACTAACACTTATTTATTGCCATAATAACCAACTACAGCTCCATTCACATGGAATTCAATAATTAATTCCAATGTCGCAGTCTAGAGCTAATGACTGAAGAAATGAGATGGTAAGATGTAAGATGCATCATATTTATTCTGTGTTCATTTCTCGGGAGTTTTAACATCTAAGGAACAGTTATCCACAGGAATGGCATTAATATTACATAGAAACTAGTATAATTCCAAGTGTTTCTCCCAACGTGGAATTTAACACTGTGAAATTTTACGTTCAATTTGAGATATGGATAGCAAGGGAAGGTGATATTTTGTTACATCAAATAGAGGAAACGTTTCCACAAGTATCCAGAATAGGAATAAAATGATATTTAATCATAACATGGTGGAACCACTTTAAACCAGTCATGACTCCGCATGCATCTTATCTGTTCAATATCAAACCTGTTCATAAGAAGCTAAAACTCTCGAGAAATGAGCACACAATAAAATAGTTGCATCTTTCCTCCTCATTTCTTGAGTTGTTAGCTAAATACTGCAAACATCAAGCAGACATTTGATTTTTTTAAATTGGAAAATTCACACCATAATGCCCATAGGAAGATACAGGTAGAATAAATAAGTGATACATATATTCAGGAATTTTAATACATTCTAATAAAAAACGGTTAACGTTAAGCTCAGGAAAGCAGAGAGCATAGTTATAAACCAAACAGTTTAGGCCCACAAGTGCCAAGATGACTGATCACTGATCAAGGCAATATTTGTAATCTTTCGTTCTGCCTTTCTACTACTAATCCCATTCTTCACGTTATGTATTCTGCCTGTACGTGGCACTTTTTTAGTCGATGCGCGGTACTTTTAAGGACCTTTTTTAATGTCGATAGTACGTTTTCATGAGCATATGTTTCCGCGCTTTCCATCCATTTCCGTTTTAATTGTCCGTAAATAGAAATAAATGATGAAAGAGCAATCGTCAATTGCGCAGTGACATGCTCTATGGCTATGAATGCGGAAGTTCAAAATTTAGGGCAATGATTCCAATGTGTATATATGCCTCCGTTAGACTAACTTCAGCACAATATACAAATTAGAGTTGGGAATACGGTGTCATATTTTCATATCCTTGGTCTCCAAATTTGGAGCAGAACGTGGAATTGTAGTTTTTTTAATTACTCTGAGGTAATACTGTGGATAGAATCATGAATTTCATTTTTATGGGTATTGGTGATTGATGTTTTCTTTGTTAACGATCTGCGCGGAGTTAGTAGCCCTGAACACGGAAGTCCTGGAAAGTCGGATAACTGGCTTGATTCCTGATCCATCCTCTCCAACAACTACTGTTGATAAATGAAGTACTTACCTTCTCATACGAATAATAATTGTAGCGATTGCCCGCCCAGGGTGTGGGAAAAGCTACAGGAGGACGGTAATAAAACGGTAGCCAGTCTGCGACAAATTAATGACTGTGTAAATGGATGCAGACAGTAAGAAACTCTGAAAATTTTAACTAACTTAATGCTCGATTTTCCATCCAAAATGACAGTATTTAGTGTTCCGCTAAAGTCACTGGCACTCATTAATAGCCTTAATAAACATGAAAATTATACCGAAGGACAAACAACTTCGGTGATTATCATTCTATTCATCTTGCCACCCCAATGTAAGGAGCTGCGGCTGAAATCTCACCGTAAATCACGGTTTAAATTACACCTGGAAGTAGAGGGTATAAGAGCAAAAATAATCCTCATGAACACATTCCCTCGTAAAGTTCGCAGCGAGGATACAAGTTACAGAATAAAATTCAAACTTCCTGGAGGAAAAAGAGACTGCAACGTGAAGAAGTTCTTCCGAAACTCCGCGAGGATTCCTTAAATTAACGCGCGGGTTACGAAATCACATTTGGCGAATAAGGACTTCGCTCAGAGCCACCGAATGAAAGTCTTCCCTCTTTTCTAAAAATAATTTGGGGCGGGACTAACTGTACGTATGTAAAATTCACCCCTTAATACTGCTCTAACGATTTTGATGACACTTGACAGAGGTATTGAAAGTTTTAAGCAAGAGAAATTCATTACCATTACCATTAATTCGTTCGGGGACTGAACCAGACTCCAGAAAATATTTCTGGGAATAATTCATGAAAATCATTCAACTCAATGCGCAGTTCAAGGTAGAGTATTTTATTTTACGACAAAAAACTATGATAGAATGCAACAATGATAGAAAGGAACTACGACAGTGACATAGGATCAAATTCCGCGAGAGAGTTGAAGTTTATTTTCCTATCGTTCCGTTTTGATTTACTTGTACGGTTACTTCAGATACTCAAGATGAAAATACAAATTTAGTTCTTTTATCGCCCTTATCAAGGATAGCTTCATCCGAATCCGTCGCAGTTACTTTATTTTCGAGAAAGGATGATACATGGCCTAGTCGGTCAAGTGAGAGATTAGTGGACTTGCAAAGAGTTACCGACAATATTCTAAAAAATATTCTGCACAGCTCTTGTGATTCGTAAAAAATTAACTGGAGGGAAATTCATCATTCATACACAGACAATCCTCCAAATATTATTATTATGGCAGGCATAAATAACAGAGATAAAAAATCCTCTATATTTTCACAGGCGCAGACGTCTATGCGATTCAACGCAATGGTGAAATCCATAGAAATTGCAACGAGTAAAATTCAAGCTAAAAGGCAAAGAGCTAGTCCAGATAAGAGCCAGTTGATATGGCTTCCTTGAAGCCCTCATCTCCCTTGCGTTGCCGTATTGGGTGAACCATAAAGGTTTAAGATCTAGTTCCCTATTTTCCACCAAAATTGACTCGAGAACAGGGAAGCCTGGTTAGTGTTACGGTCTGCGCATTGGCCTGGAAAGCCAACAGTCCACAGTTCGTTTCCCGGGCCCGACTGATTTTTTTCTTGCGGCAATGTATACTTACTCGCAGATTTCCTTTAAGATTGATAAGAGGAACACGCCCCAAAAAATTGTTTTCAAAGAACAAATTACATTTTTAGAAAAGGTTATATACAATTTCGTAGAGTCGTCAACGGCCACGTTTCGCTCCTCTGAAAGGCGACAACCTATTTCAATTCTGCCACGGAAAACGCCCACTAATTTCAAATACACAGACTATAAATGTAATATAATTTCCTCAGAAAAAAATATTTTATGGTAGGCGTCCCTTAGTTCAATTAAGTAAAAAAATAAGACAACCTAACGAACACCACGCTAACATGTTTAATTTACGTCGCTGCAAAAGGAGAAAATAAATTGAAGCACAGAAAATTAAGTGATACAGGACGGCTACCTCTCCCTGGACCACAAGCTCTCTTTTGCAAAGAGATAAAACAGGTAAAAATTGAAAAAAGCACTGCATCACCATAAGTTATTAAACCACATGCATGCTTTCATACATAAATAACCAACACACCGTTAACTTTAGGAGCAGGCACAGCCGAAAAAGCACTTTTCTCGCTGATAGGGTTCTTTTTTAGATAAGCTGGCTCTGCCTCCAAGTTGCCCCATCCTCACGTGCCTCAATTTGGAGATGGATGAATCACCTTTATTTTCATCTGAGGTAAATTACTGTGGTAAATTAAGGTAATTTTAGAAAATTACCGTAAATATCTAGCCGTAGAAATATTTTCAGCCGATAAGTAAAACGTTCCGCCAAAATATTCATTGAGATGAAGATACATGCGCGAAATTCTGGTCGGCATGCGATGTCATTAACCCGAGGCGCATGGGGTCTAAAATACCCCATTCGAAATATTAAATTTCCGTACCAAAATAGCTACCCTTCACGTAAATATGCAATTTCGCCTCACCTCCGGAAAAAATTCCATTGAAATCGATCTATCTGTAGCCATTTAAAAGATACTGGAGGCAGAAGTGAGTGCGTAAAGAGGAGTCGGAGCGTGCACACGGTACCTGCCCCGCCCCTTCTCCTTATCGGTCCTCGGAGCACGGCGGTACGCCACGTGATGCAGCTGCTAAAAATAGCTCCGCTTCGACTGGTAATGATGAAGAGCATAACGTTTTAATCTATCTCCATAGGCTTCTTAAATGGCATACACAGGAAAGCAATCGAGTTTTATATACTGGGGGAAATGGGTATTTTGGAGGAGAATAGGTTCAGTGCACTGAGAATAGGTTCAGTACCATGATAGGGGCACCAGACGTCGAAATGCCATGGCTGAAAAAGCATTTTGAAAAAAGAGGGAATTTGTGAGGGAGTCTGAGTAAAGACGTAAACAAAAGGCAGGAGATAACTCTAATGCGGAGCGTGGCACTGAATGGATCGGATACTTGGTAACTGCGAAGGGAGGATGTACGTAGACTCGAGACGTTTGAGATGTGGATGCGAAGAAGGATGGACAAGGTGAGCTGGGTGGCGAGAAGGACATACAGGGAGGTGAGAGGGAATGTTGAAGAGATAAATAAAGGGAAGAACAACAGGGAAGCGTGGACGAGGAAAGAAGAGAAAAGGAATTCTGGACCAAAAAAAAAGAGGGAGACGATATGAGGAACTCAAGAGGGATCTAATAATTCATAGCAGCCGAAACGGAGCAAGCCTTAAAATACGTTTATTAAAATATAGCAATTTCAACTAGGTCCAACTCTAATCCATGAGTGAGTAGTAATGGTCTGTTGTAGCGGCTGGATTACTAGCATTCCATCCCGAGGGTTGTGGTTCAAGAACCGGCAGTGGTGAAGTTTTTCAACGGAAGTAAAATATCTCTGATTGGGTGCTCTGATGGTATCAATTATCTAGAATCAAATTACATATAAATTTAAAAATTCATGACGCGTTACCATTATACCGATCACGATAATGATATTACAGTGAATTCAATTAACGGAATTACTTCGCTGCTATAGCTCCAGCTAATTGATGTAACAATACCATCGATGTTAAAAGCACATACAAAAGAGCAAATCTGATTAATCCTAATTAATCCGTTCATATAAAATCCAATTGAAACCAATTAAAAGCAAGCGGCGTTGCCACTTAACGCCTAATGATCTCTTAGTTTGAGCCAAGTAGCTAACCAGATTGCGACCGTGTAAATTCGCATATCGATATATTTAAACGAGTACCCAATCAAAAAAAACGCAAATACCGTGCATTTTTAACTGAATGCCATTCTAAAATACGATTGTAAAGGTTTAAGGTGAAAGAGGCGCAATTTAGGTCACAAGAATGACGTTAAATAGAGCAATGTACGCTGACGAAACGTTTATTAATCTGCCTGTAGATCATCAAACAATTGTGTGAAATGCACAGTGGAAAAATCATTCGCCTGGACTGAGAATCGAACGCAGACTCCTCGATTTCGCGCCGAGTAACCAATTAAACTACCCAAGCGTCCTCTAACACAGTGAATCTCACGGGGGCTTTAAGGAGCGAGTTTTCCTCACAGGTACCGTGCATACGATGCCATAGGTAACCATATGCGAGCGCTAAGCGCCACAATTCACGGGGTAAGGCCCAACTTTAAACACAAAGGTGTTTACTTTTTGACATTTTGAAAGAACCACGGAACTAGCCGCGCAGTCACTTCAACGGAGTCACCCGCTAGAGATCACAAATCCAGGCGAATGATTTTTCCCCTGTGAATTTCCATCAATTGTATTTTCACTAGCGGATGACTCCGTTGAAGTAACTACGCGGATAGCTCCGTGGTTCATTGAAAAAAAAACAGCCAGTAGGTAGCTATTAGTGGGTAAACCAAAATCATGGCCAAATTTTTAGAGTAAAATTATTGATTAATTTCAAAATAAGTACCTAAAATCGTTATAATTTTACTGAAGAGTAATTAAGGGCTTAAAAATATCTATGCATGACGTCTTTATGGAAAATCAACACGAAAATGACAATCGTGACAATTGAATTAGCGGGGTTATTTTGTTGTTCAGCGCACATCAACTCGGTAGCCGATCTGTTTTGAAGTGCTCTACCTAGTGCTGCAGGATCTGTAAAGAATGAAAAGCAAGCGCACTGTAGTGCTGCTAAGTGATTTGCCCACTAGAGCGAATGGTAAGCTCCCAATGGCTCAAATAACCTCGGTGGTCAAAATAGGGTATCGTAGTGATCTGCGCATTGACAAGGTCCGTGGTACGCTACCCGGTCCAGGACGATTTTTACCTTATGGCAATTCCTACGCTATTCATCGCCGTATCTTCGGCATTAGATGAATACCTTACATCCCCAATAAACTTTCGCAATGCCATAACGTTCTTTCAATTAACGTACAGTTCAATTAAACCCTGAAGGGATAACTAATTATTTTTTATATGTTAACCCCATTTTTATGTTCTAAAAATATACCTACATAAAGGCATTGTACAATCAAAATTCAAACCGTCTCTTTCCGTTTGAAGACTGAGAAACAAAAAAAAACATGTTCTACCAAATTTATTACGTTTGCTGGAATTCTTGGGATTGTTTACATTAGACAGAGTGGATTATAAATTAATCTAGGTCCGTATTACGCAAATAAAAATCGAGAATAAATTGCGCAGAGTCGTGACGCATTCGCATATAAACACGAGATGAATTTAGAAGCTGAAATAAATGAACAATGAGATCGTAATTAATAATTGAGATTTGATTGAACATGCGTCAATATTCTCCATAATGTTTATTCAACTTTTGTTTGTCACTGCTTTATCAATTAATGTACGTATCCGTCCCCGATCTTCAGAATGCAGGTATCCTACTGTCACCGTTTATTACGCGTATGATTATCAGATATGGGTTTTGAAATTGTATACCCGTGAAAATAATTATCTCATTAAATATAAACCTAGTATCCATGATGCAATTACTGCACAAAATCAAACAGAATGGTATATAATAACAAATATACATGAAAACAAATATGAGGTCGTTTGTGAGAGATGTATATTTCACCTAGAAATGAATTAGAAGTGAATTTGGTCTCTTTTTAAAGAAAAATATATCACCCTTCCTAAGATGCCCAAATATCAGCCCCTTACATTACTACTTTCCGAGATTTTTGGCGAAAAATAACCGCTCTTTTACATTGGATATTGTTCGTTTACACACTCACGAAAGACACGAGACCTTATTCTCCAGAGACCTTATTGAAAAAACGAGGAATTAAAAACATCTAGATCTCGTCAAAAAAGGAGCGGTATGTACTTAGTATGTATTTCAACATTTTTTACAAAATAAATCATATTGTAACCGCGGTAATTTTTTCCAGATCGTAATAAACCTTTAGTCGTGAAGGAGATTTAAACGTTGCGCGTGAAAAAATGAGCCAAGTTGTAGAGTTATACGTATATTTCCATTTCATTATTTAGAATTCCAGTCATATTAAAGTAGTTAATTGCACCACGAATAATGTCATGTTTTATTTATGTTTCGTACAGCTGCTGGAATTTAAACGTATAATTTGAATAAGGTCTCCATTATAATTAGGGGACTATGTCGCTCAACTGCCATAGGGAAACTTCTACAGACAAGAAGATCATCGTCAGCAAAATTTGACAGGAAAAGAGCCAATTCCATCCTACATTAATGCTCAAGCTTTACCATAGTCACAGTCTAGTAATATTCAGTCACGATACCGGATGTTAATTTCCCTATGCTAAGTTGCAGCCAATGACATGGAAAATAATACATATTATCTATTGCCTTGGTTGCATCCATGGTTCTAAAAAAGGACCTTGGACCTTGCACACGACGCTGATAGCGCCTCTATCCTTCAGCAAGTAAAACTAACCAGCCCATTGGGGTGTACTAAGAAAATGCATCGGATTAATAAGTTATCCGTCAGAGATTTTTCAGTTTAGCTGAGCAAAAATTACACTGCTTCAAAGCAGCAGTAAGAAAGTGACTACACTCTGAGTAAATCTGCTTAAATGATTTAATTTCTCCAGGATATTAGTATTTATCTTCGTACGTACTCAGGGCAGGATTTGATTTCACTTAGTATCGCAATATCCACATCCAGAAACTCATCTATTGCGAAATGGAGGTACAAAGAAAGCTCTTAAGATTCTAGGAACACTGTGTAGAAGTAGCTTTTTTGGAACCAATTGAAATGAATTTTTACTTGCTCGCCACCGCACGATGCCACTAAATCCAAGCTGCCAGATTACTGAAATTGTTATTGTGTAAGATGTTGAGGTAGTATGGTTTTAAATTGCACATTTAACATTCTTTTGTTTGGATATGGTTGGAGAGGAGAGGCAACTAGTGGCGGAGGTTCGGAAGAGGCATCAGAGATGTATTGGAGGACTAAAGTTTTTTTTTTTAGTAGAGAGGGAATGATTCAGAGGGCAATGCAGGGGAGAACACAGGGGAAGCGTGGAAGGGAAAGGACAAGGATAGGAATTCTGGATAAAATAAGAAGAGGGTACGATAGGAGAATTTTAAGATGGATCTTTAGATAAATATGAGCCTTGTACGCCGCAAGTCATTTTTCATTTGTTATTCAAAAGAAAGTCAACTAGCGCGTATTTTAAGCTTAGTAAATAGGTTTTCGGGCGAAATTCACGGCGACACAGCAGCCGAAAGAAAATAATTAAATATCCAGATGTTCAACACTCTTTCACTGACTAGAAATAAACAAATACTAATTAATTCGTTTCTGTTAAGTAATATAATCATTAATTCCTGGAAATAAGATAAGATTTATTGGCTCTAGGAAAGAATTCCTTTGGAGCAGGCATAAGTAATTATGAACTGTAATTTACAATAAATATTATGAACGTCAACAACCGGTATGTTACCATGAAGTTTCGTTATAATATTGTGTTGTAACGCCATTAATAGTGGTCCAATAAAGATAAAACCAAATAAACATGATATCTTGGAATGTAATAATTATTAATAACTACCATTTAGATCTCATCCTTCAAGAAATACAGCGAAATAAACGATTATATCATATTATGTTAGGTTTACCCAAAAACTCGCATTCGCTTGGGATCTTTTAAGGTACGTTAGGACATTAAATTACTTTCCATTCCATATTCAATCATTTATATGTACCCAAAAACATTGAACTAACTTTTGAATCTTACTTTTGAGCAACCTTTGACATTCTTTGCGAATCTCTTCATGTCACAATATTCACCACTCCATCATTAATGTGTTTAAATGACTGTATGTCATACATTCTTTCCAAATAGACTGAAATGCCTCACAAAAAAAGTGGGGAGGAGTGTACTTTTGTCCACCACCATTTTTTGCACCATGGAAAAACATTAATTCGTTGTTGGGTGTATTCAACACACTTCCTACAACATTTCAGCCAACATTTATACGCCGCCTAATCATCTCATCTAGTTTTCCATCTTTCGAAACTATTTGGTCTACGTGCCCAAGTTCATCCACTTGTTCAATAGCGTCACCATTCACTTCCTCATTTTCATGTCATGCAATTCATTCAAATGCATGCTAAAATTCCATGCCTAATGGCGGGTCACCTATAGGAAGGAAACCGGAACGACATGCCTAAAATTAGGGCACTAGGATAGGTACCGTGCAAAAACATACCAATCAGGTGGCAGAATTCCACTTGTCAAAGCAGAAGGTGATCATAAAAACTTCAGATAAAGCATTTATACCTCATATGAGTGTTAATTACGTATTTTGTAACAGAACGTTTACTTTACTGGAGTAATAATCCTTTATTCACAGAAGGTGTAGCCATACATCAGTATCTAGGGTGCAAATTGCAAACGAAAATAGGAGTAATTCGACACAACCTACACCTACGTCTACATAATGCCCTGAGCTATGGGCTTGTGGCAGAGGTTGTTAGAAAACCAGTCACGTACGGATGTCGAGGATAAGGTTTTGGGAGGTGCAATGGTGACTTGTATTATGGGAGTGTATTCAGTGGACCTCAATTTTTATAGTGGTCGCTTACTGTGTACGAAAAGAACGAGTTTTTGTGCCTATCTGTTCGGCAATGTATCTCTCTTATTTTATAGCTTCTGTCGGATCTAGAAATATTCAGTGGCTTCAAATGGTATTCTCTATTTCGCAGTTAAACACACCTGTTCTTAAATTATCAAGCAGCCTATGCCTAGCGTGTAGCATCCATGTCTCTAGAGGCTCCCACCTCAATCCCTATAAAAGTTGTGAAACACTACATGATCGCTCGTCTCAATTTAAAACGAAACACGCAGCTTTTATTTGCATTTTCTTGATTTTTTTGGTTAAATCTTTATGACGAGGGTCCCAAATGCTCGCGGCGTGGCCGGTATTCGAGGTGTAGCCTGGCCAGAGCCTACTCGCCAAGCCGTCTACCTACTATCTACCTACTACCCGCCAAGCCGTCACAGCGGAGTTCGGCAGGGCCAGTGATACGTTCACCAGCGAATTTGGCTATTGGCGAAGTATCGTACCTGTTCGGCAATATATCTCTCTTATTTTATCACCTCTGTCGGACTTCGAAATATTTTGTGGCGTCAAAGTGGTATTCTCTATTTCACATTGAAACACACTTTTTCTGTATTTATGAAGCTAACTAAGCCTAGCAAGCAGCCTCGGAGTCTCTAGCGTCAATGGTACCAACACAGTTTGCACTACGGTGATGTCCTACACCCCTAATTAATCTTACTATGTAAATGGATTGTCCATCACCGGAATCCGGTCCAGCTTACACAAGGTCCTGTAAGCTACACACCCTCCAACTTAAGCCAGGCATTACGGAGTTCCCAGGAGGACGATCATCTAACGGCAAACAGGCGTTTCCCTTCCCCTTCATCAGGATGAGCTACATATGATGCCTGCGAGCCACCGCAAGGATTTGCGACAGCAACTAAGACACGGTATTAAAAAGTGCGAAAATAAAGAAAAGGAATGAGGAGATGGAAAGGACAAAGAGAGAGATAAGTTACGAAATATTTCTACATTTAGCCCCAAACGATAACTTTTCTCCCGGATTCTCTTTCCATATCCCAGGTTTTTACAATTTTGACGCACTTATTCATATATTCACGTACGTGAAAAACTCTTAAAAAGATTTAATTTGAAAACAAATGCGGAAGAATTCAAACGATCCAAGCGACTTTTTTCGTGGAACTAACACTTCACGGAAAGATGAAATGACGTTGAATCTGTTACTGTCTCGTCATCCACGATGAAATCAACCATATCCTCACACAACCTTTTTGGAATACATACGCGTTGATTTTCTTATGTTTAGGTAAACCATGCATACGAGACAAAACTCCTCTTTCCAAGCAAACCCTACCAAGTTGCCACCGTTACTATTCACTCCAGGGTTACCAAGAAGTCCCAATCACCCTCTCAGATTCATACCGTCTAGTACCAAACCAGGCATTCATGTCTCCCATTAGTACGGATGATGATTATAAGTTCGAAAACCGAATCGCATTTAAAGGTATTTTTTATTTGGAAAATTGCACATCTATCCATTTAGAAATAAAGAAAAAACGAATAATTTTAATGAACTATAATGCATTAGTTTTTGCCTCAAGAATTCCAATTATTTTTCCTCATCAGGCAATCCTTCGATCTCAGCACATTTTTGCAAGCAAAAAATTCAAACACACGACGAGCCGTGTTTTTTTTTGTTCTCCCTCCTGCCCCAGGGAAAAATAGACACCACATCCAGGCCATCCATGATTCATGAGTGACCCAATTTCCTCATTGCGGCAATTATCAAGCTTGTTCCTCCAGCTGTTATAATATACGTTCCCAGCAAGAATGATGGAGAGAGGGAATTATTAGAACGCACATACACACACTTTTATAATCCGCTAATTTGCGATTTTACGAGCGCCGGGAATACGTGGGAAACCTCAGGCGGCATGAGAATAGTATATTCGGCCTTCCCCCTTCTACAAGGTACAAAGGTATTGTAAAAGCCTTGGTGCTTCATTTTGGCGGTGGACTCAACTCTCCTACAAAACAATTCCGACTGAAGTGATTTCAGAGCACGATCGCAATGGAAAAAAGACTAGAACAGCGTAATTCGCACGACCGTTCAAGGATCTTAACGAAAAAAATGATGCATGGTTTAACCCTCTTAGTGCTGACCCCTGCCAGCGGTTCTAGTGAGAAATGCGGAGGATAATTAGAATGAAATGTATCACTCTAGGAAAATAAATATTATAAAGTTATTGTTTAAAATATCCATATGAAGTTTTTCTTTTTGCGTATGCATTGAATTAGGTAATAATAAAAAAACGCTTAAACTTCGTACAAAAAATAATTGTAATTATATTTGTGTGCAAAAGTTAAACAATATTTTGCCTATGAGCCGATATATCGGCCCGCCGCACTAAAAGGGTTAAGTCCTGTCATTTGCAAACGTTTCATTACATTCCATAAGGGCTCAAGAATAAGAAAAATTAAAGAAAAGAAAAAAAGCAATGACGACTGAAATAAAACAATAATTTGAACAAAAAACAATAGGGATATCGATTACACACATGCACATAAACAGCAAAAATACAGAGTGACAGCCTGAATTCGAAGATGTGACTGAGTGAAATTAACAAGCTATAGAGAAGAAATTAAAATGTCCTCATTTAACGTCCGAGGGAATATTTATGCTTCCTTTGTTGGCCCTAAATAAGGGACACCGGGGCTAGTCTAGTACACTTTTGTCTCCTGAATATTGTATTTACAACTGATCTGTTTTCCATGAAACAACTATGCCAGCGTATTGAAACACTATTCACCTACAATAAATAGCAACGATAGGTGGAAAATAATTATATCTAAAGCAGTGAAAAAAGATTTCCTAAAACAGTACACGTGGAACAACATGTCCACTTCAGTGTAAAGTCACTTATTATCATAACACGCTTCGAAGGAACTCAAAACTACTCATAATTATCAACATCTTCGTCATTAGTGTTATCGCCATTTCAGCAAACGAGCAATTTGTTTCTTTGAATGCAACAATTGCGAGCCGATTTGTTTTGCATTTAGTGCATATAATCCAATTTAATCCACTAACTGTCTCAATTGCCCAGTAATTGTCATTGTATGTATGTAATACGAATGTGCCCATGTACCCAACTAGCCCTGGTGCCCCCCAACCATCCCAACAAGTTAAGATACACTGCAAGGGTCAGATAAAATCTACAGGCCCCGTTAAAAATATCCTGGAAGTAAATTTTCTTCGTAAACCAGTGCATGAATTTACTTCGCAGTGCACCACTTCAACTCAGTACACATCAGAATCGCACAATTTCCCCAGCCCGCTCGGCGCAGACAAACAACAGTCAGGATAACAATGCGCGGTCAGACCATTAACTAGGAGAGTGCCACATAGTCGAAAATGCTTCCATGCGGTACACTACTTACGACACAACTATTGGTTATAATACTCAATTCGATAGAAAGATAGTACAACAAGGTAATAAATCATGCAAGAGCAATATCATGCCGGAAATTTCATGCGAGGTTAGTAGCTAATGATGATGTCAAGATATTTAACGCACGTTCAAAACCTAATTCACCTAGTTTGGGTCAAAGTACCATAGAACTAATCTATCGCAACTAGTATGGTCCCTTCATGCTCGTGGAAAAAATGACATTTTAATTGGCAGTATCAGGCGTAACTTGGTGGGATCTGTTAACATTGTAATGATAACACTTGACTTTGTTTTTTCACATTTTGTGATTTGTAATGACCCGGGTTTCGCCGTTCGACGTCATTTTCACCTGAAGATGACGTCGAACGGGTTTGTTTTTTATTTGTAACGACTCGTTCAGGTGAAGATGACGTCGAACAAAAAAAAATATGTGGAAATATGTGTTACAAATAAAAATATGTGAAAAACAAATTCAAGTGTTATCATTATAACGACATTTTAAATCTATCGGTTCGGCAGTCTATATTCTTAATCTTATGCCTGTGATTGATTCTACCATAATATTTTGGCTCTAACAAAATATTATTGAAAGTCCGGCATACAATAGTCTACATCAAACATTCATAAAAGAATAAATCCATATTTTCCTCTTCGATCGGAGAGAGGATCATATAATTAAATCACGTTATGACGGCCACTGGCAATTTTATCCACTCTGCGTGTATACTCCTCCGTAGCTATGCCCACTTCACCAATCCTCATCTCTCAAAATTTAGCCTCACTAAGAGTCCATCACGGAATGCACTTTATCAGAATGGCTCGTGGGATTCGGGAAGCAACAGCCGTGAATGATGAAGATACGACGATTGAGATCAATCAAGAAGGAAGCAACAATGGCGACACTCCCTCACCGTCGAGTACGTCCCTCAAAACATTTGGTGTCCGTGGAAACGAGCGCGGAGATGGAGACGCTCGCGAAAGCCCTTCTAATTCAATTTCCGTCGCCCCACAACAACGATGGAAACTCGTAACAAATCACCACCGACGCTCCGTCGGTTCCGGCACGGGAAGCGCCGTCGACGTCGTTCATCGACAGTACATCATCCCGAAGATCCGAAAGCACTCGCATCGCCAGAGGGTTTCTCAAGGTGGATGGAGCGATTTTCGTTTATGCACAGATTTACGTGAAAATCTGCATACATGTACTGATTAGTAATATATGTTGTTAAAAGCGTTTAAAATTGCATGTTACCGATTTGGTTTCTTGGCTAGTTAATGCTAAAATAACACGTAGCCTTATGGCATTTGACATAAATTTGGAAATAATTGGATTTCATACGCAAAGTGATTCTCCTAAACACGAATACATGCGATTCATATTATTACATTGGTTCCTAATAGATATCAAGGCACCATGCCCTAAAAAAACTCGTATTTAAATGCGATTTTCGCTTTAAATACGAAATTTCGAATTCCGCACCGTAAACTAAAGTCATAACAACGCTTGAATTGGGACGAATATTTTCAAATATAAATCTTGTGTTATTAATTTACTACATATACAGTTATTTTCAGAGAATAAATCTATGTCCTTGTGTGAGGTTTTGTCCAAGAATTTTTTTTTCAACTTACTTGAAAAGTTATTAAAATGTGCAATCAACTGCTCCCGATTCGCGCGCCAATTACCTTAAATTTACATCCCAGACATTCCTATTAAAAATACGAAAATCAGCGAAGATCATACGTGACGGGGTTAAATGCAAATTTAAATAAACCATCCGCCTGGGGATGTATGTCTGAACCTTCCGAGATAATTTCGATCGCGTAACCAAACAGTTGCTTGTCAATATAACGAGGAGTTTAAGGTTCCTGTGATCTTCCAATCGTAAAAAAATTCACGCAGCCACGCGGGTCGAGTTATTCTTGTAGGAAAACGGTAAATCGGAGCTTCTTCCAAAACGCAAACTATAATAACATGTAGTCCTACGGCTCTTGACATATATTTCGAAATAATTCGATTACATACGTACAGATTTTCTCCTAAATGCGAGAACATACATTGAATATTTTAATACTACTACCTAATAAATATTAAGGTACCATGCCGAATAAAAAAAACGTATATACATATGATTTCCGCTTAAATTTCTAATTCCGCGGAGTAAACCCAAGTCATAACAATGCTAAAATTGAGAGGAAACATAAGGTGGTAATATATGCATTTTATTTTTGCGGGCTTTTATTCTAGTATCATTAAAATTTTATTATATCGAAACAAAGAAAATTAATTTTTAATCAGAGTAATTTATCATTAGCAGATACTAAATAAAGTATGAGGAAAACTGGCACACCGAGGAACATTCTATTCATTAATCTCATGACAGTATAGCGCAGTTCACATTTGAAAGAAATTCACAAAATGGAGCCAGTTTTATAAGCATATGGTCGAGTAATTTAAACACTTCTGAAACCAAATATTTGGAAAGGGAACGACGCGATGGGCACACAAGGTTGCACGCAAAAACAGCATAATTAATTCACCAAAAATGTAAAAATTCTACAGCTTATTTATTTCCAATCTTTTAATTTGTTTCGGTGGACATGCCAGAAAATTAGATACGCGAGCAAACCACAGAACAAACGGCTTCAGATTAGCATTCGCCCACCGCTTCGCACATTTGCATCCTCTGAGAGTACCAAGATGACAAAATACCACAAAATTTAAAAGTTACATCAACACGAGAGGCGTAAAAGCCTAATGAACTAGGTGCATTAGAAAATAAACCCCATAACCTGCCTCCATTCACCACCTGGCTAAAGAGCTCATTCGACAAGGCTGCTAATTCGAACACGCATTTCATTAACCTTATGGCTTTCCAGTAAACTCCCGTCGTTAGCGGGAGGAGCCTTGGCCGAGTCCCAAAATGTGTTACGGGCCCGAAAGGCTGCACTTTCACTAAATGATACGGAGTACACAGCCGCACGGAGAGGAATATAGGCCAACAGGGAGGAAAGTCATCCTAGTATGCGGAAAAGAGAAGCTGTATGCAGAGATCAAACTGAGAGGGGAGAAATTAGTGCAAGTAGATTTCTTCACGTATCTCGTGACATCACGTTGAAAAAAATACGCCGCACATCAAGCAAAAAGTAGCCCTTCCTAAGATAGCGTTCATGGTAAAAAGAAAACTGTTGAGTTCAAAGAAGATAGGCCTACAAACTCGGGAAGAGTACGTGAAAACATTCGTGTGGAGCCGGGCACTCTATGGATCAGAAGCATGGACCATTGGAAAAGCTGATCAGAGCAGACTAGAAACCTTTGACACCTGATGCTGGAAGAGGATGCTAATGATCACATGGAGGGGCAAAATGAGAAAAGATGAAGTGTACAGAAGAAGAAATTATAAATTAATTATAAAAAGGAATTATAAATTAGCAGTGAAAACATGTGACCTCGTGTACTACGGCTGTCAAACGAGGAGACCACCTTACAACCCCGTGCGCAGCACGTCCGCCGGGAATGGACTCTTTCACTTAAAAATGGTCCTTATCACAAGCGCCACCACGTTTCGCTACAACTATCATACGCCCTCCCATTCCGGGCCGGATAGGCCCGGGCTCAGGACCCCGCGAGGAAAGGGGGCGCCCGGGCGGCTCGATCGGCGTTCTTCTACCACTGCCTTTAGGTCCATTAAGGAACACATCCTTGGAAGAAAATAATTCTCAATGACACTATTCCCACCTGAATCAAAAGCTAATTAGACAAGGCGGGGAATTGAGGACCCATTTCATCACCCTAAAGCGTTTTATCCCTTGCCGATGGCTTCAAGCGCGTCGTCCAGGATCCCAAAAGCTTTAGCGATACGGGCGGGAAGACTGATTAAATGAGGGGGAGGACCCGACCGCATGACCCCGCATGTAGGTCAGCTGGGGCAAACAGAGTTTTTTCCGCAAGCTTACGTGCTCGAATGGAAAAGGAATAAATCTTTCAGGAAAAATAAAGATACCGGAAGACGCAAGTGAAAACTATGGCCTTTCATTCGATTCGTATTCCACTGCACCAATGATCACAAAAAAATTCATAAAAATGAACGGAGTGTCACTTAGTTGTAATAACAATAATTTTTTTAAACAAATGCACATAATTTATCAGTCAGAAAACATATATTAAAAAGTAAAAGAAAACACATTTAACAGTATGCCATACAAACTCAAACTAACTGCATTACTGTTTATACAACAACCATTGTTCCACTTCTTCCTTTAATGAAGGCATTTTGTCAGTTTCTCGTATTGATTGTGGTAATTTATTGAAAATCATTGGAACATTGTTCATTAATGAACTCTTGCCGTGGTTGTTATAGTATTTTGGAACAGAATATTTTTCAATACAGCGGAGTCAAATATCATGATTTACACTTCATCGTGTTTTGAACTTCTCTTTAAAGAAATTGTCGCACACTATGAGGTACTGAAAAATTTCAGCTATTGGTTCTTATTGCATGGAACATATTATGATTATTGATATTAGTAACACACGTATTTTAATATATATGCTTGATACACTGCACTCAGTAACATCCAGATAAGCTACTATTTTACTTTGAATTTTAATTACCTCATGCAGAAAACTTCAGTACGTAGTACCCCATACTAGTCCATATCGCATGATAGCTTCGGCTAAACCTTGGTAAAGCAACTTTTTCACCTCAGTTGGCAACGCTTATTTCAGGAGTGATAATTGAAGGAGAATGCATCGAAACTTTTCACACAAATAATTCATATATGATATGAAGTTGTATTTTTCGTTTAAAATCGGACCTAAGCATCTGAATGAAATTAAAACCAGACCTAACGTCGAGTTACTTTGTAAAATTAAAATATGTCATTCCTCCAGCTAAATCAAATCTTACATAGGTATTTCTATACTTTGTGGTTCACGTACTTACACTTCTCGTTGAACCCCGCGAGCCAATAAGAGGGCCTACAAAAGGTGACTTCGCATATGATGATTCACTTTTATAAATGATCTAAATCTCGATACTCTAGCAAGCGAACCGAGAGTAGATGAAAATTTAGTAGTAATACATTAACAAGTAATTCAAAAGAAGCTAATTGGAATATTGTTCTGTGATTTGGAACCCGAAATTGAAGCCATCTGAGAGAGAGAGAGTCCAAAAAAGATTTTTGAGGCAATCGTATTATGTACGCTACAATGTCTTTCCTTTGTTTGAAAATTCTGTAGGCTACAAAACTATGTTGGCAGAGCTTGAACTTCACGCAATGCATGCAAGAAGAATTATGAATGATTTACTTTTCCTGCATGATATTATTTACAAAGGTAAATATGTAGAATTAGTTGGTAAATTAAATTTTATCGTCCCAGCAAAGAAAGGGAAGCAAAAGAGGACTTGTTACATAAGTGGTATAATGACTAATTATTGTAATAATACACCATTAAGTAGAATATGTGCTTCTTACAATGCATATTGTAAAGAGCCAAATATGAACTTGCAAAAAGAAAAGTTTCGCAAGGATTCACTGTCAATGTTATCAAAATTGTTATATAGTTCCTAAGAGAAAATGATCACTTTTTGTTATCAACACTATTATTACATAAAATTTAATGTAATGATGCCAGCCTTGACAGTTGTACTTTATTTAAGGATTTAACTGCGCATGAGTTCATTCTTTATTGTGTGTACCATGTTGGGTGAAAAATAAACTTATTAAATAAATAAATAAGTGTTCCTTTCAAAACTTACATACCCACACACAAACCCATACCCTTGACGCCGTTTTCTTCTGCGACAGGCACAGTAAAAAAAAGACCCCTCATAATTAACAACGGGACAAGAAAGCTGCTTATGTTCCTGTGTAGAGGGAACTGACGGCAAAAACCGCTTACGGAGGAAGGAAGGATATCGAGACAAAAAGATTGATTGCGAGAGAGACGCCGTCGAGACTAATGAGATGAAATATCAGCGTCCACAGAAAGGGACGCTGGAGAGAGTGGGTGGGGAGGCTGTGGAGGAGAAAGGGTACGGAGAAGATAGGGTATAAGGGAGAAGCGAAACATGGTTCGAACAAATAGCGGGTGAGAGCGAAAGAGTAGAGGCGGGGATGTGTGATTTTTTAAAAACTATTCTACCGGTTAAGGTAGGTTTTGTTGACTGTCAGAGAATCTCCTCCCGGTTTTCTACACTTTCAGGGGAATATCTCGCTTTAGAATATCCTTTTTCACCTCAGCATACGATCTACCCTTCTTCATCCCGCCCATGAAACCTATTCTCTTTCTTCCCCTTCCCCGCTTGCCCAACATCCTTCCCTCTATCTCACTCTTGAGCAACCCATCACCCTTTATTGCATCCTCCAGCCATTTACCCTGCATATCTCGGATTTCATTCGAAAGTTTCCTTTCCTCGCCCACCATCTGAAACACTTCCTCGTTATTCATCTCTCGTCTTCTCTCCGCCCACCTCACCTCTTCCATCCTTCTCCACACCCATATCTCAAATGCCTGGATGGGTGATAGGGGAGGACAATAGGAAGGGGTAAATAAATTCAATAATTTGAGTATTCTACCAGTTGATAGGTAGGTTTTTGGACAGTACTTATCCTAATCCGTTTTCAACCCTGCGGATGACTCGCTATCAGATCCCTCTTGAATTCCTCATAACGTCTCCCTCTTCGTATTCCGCCCAGAATTCCTATCCTCTTCCTTCCTTTTCCCACGCTTCGTCGGTGTTCTCTCCCCTATTACGGGTTAATGACAGACAGTGATGATGAGCACTTCGTAAAATATCAGGAATGGGGAGTAGTTCTGAGAAAATCCATAGCTAACTATGGACACTCTTACTAGATAGTGTGAATCATAGTAAATACTGTATTTCACCTTATTTTAAAAGAAATTCTGTCTTCATCGGTGCGTTTTAAGGGTTAGAATCAAAGCTTTAGCTATTCATTCATTGACTTGAGTATTCTACCCGCTAATTAGTAGGTTTTCGGAGTTTTTATCCTTCTGGCGCGTCATTCCGTTTTGTCTCCTATGGATGACCCACCATTAGCTACCTCTTGAATTCCTCATATTGCCTCCCTCTTCTTATTTCGTCCAGAATTCCTATCCTCTTTCTTCCTCTTCCACGGTTCCTCTGTGATCTCCCCTCCATAACCCTCTTTATCTTTTCCTCTCCTTTCAATTAGTCCTCCATCGATCTCGTCTGCTTCCTGCAAATCTCCGCCACTAGCTTCCTCTCTTCTCCAACCATGAATAATACCTCCTCGTTCGTCCTTCTCGCCACCCACCTCACCCTCTCCATCCTTCTCCACACCCACATCTCAAACGCCTCGAGTCTACTTACATCCTCCCTTCGCAACGACTAAGTCTCCGACCCATAATACACCACGCTTCATATCAGAGTTTCCACCAGCCTTTTCTTTACACCTCCACTCACACCCTACCTCATCAAATCCCTCATTGAAAAAGCTTTTTAACCATGGAAAAAAAGCAATTTCAATGAGGGGGTACATACATCTGTATTTAAAAAAAACCAGCAGGTCAATTCAACAGAGCGTCGTCAAAATTGTAAATTTTTACCAGATCCACCATTTTGGCACTATGGAAGCTTCCCCCACTCCCTTAGTTAATTTTTATATTTTCCCCTTTTTTAATAAATAAGACTTTTCCGCTCATTTTGGATTTCAGTGAGGGTCGGCCACCCAGTTATTATTTAGTGAAGTAAAGCACGTATGTTAAATTTGTCGTTAGTAGTAGCCACCTTTGTAGATAAAAACGTTCATGGTTATGTCATTGGCATTCCTGTAATTTCATTCTATGCTGAACGCCGAAATTACCGGTCATTATGGCAGCTCTCATAATTTCTACAGAGCTGTCAGGGAAATATGATATTTTAAATCGGTCGGCTCCGCATCCCCGAAAGATATCTTTATGACGTCAGAAAATAAGCGAGCTATAAACTAGTCGCTGACAGTATCATTAGATACTAGACTATTAATTGTTCGTCACCACTATGGTATGATGTACCATCTACTGTACGGAAATATGATGCCCACGTTTCACGAAACTAGTGGATAAACTGCTGCGTTTATAAAACACTGCTTTGCATTTATGAAAAGCTATTCATACAACCTGGTTTGATAATGTTGTAATGTTAAAGAGCTGATTTTATCACCACTAAGACGTTAAAAATGTTTATACAAATTATAAGCACCTTATTGAGATAATTTAACCGAGAGCGGAAGACATTACCGACCAGCTTAAGCAGTACTGAATAGTCAAACATCGTTTTTTTAAGCACCAAAAGTAGCAACATTTTCATCTTTCCGTTTTTGTTGCTCCATTGTGCCAAGGTTGTGAACCACAAATTAAAGTTCATGTTCCCTAAGAACAGTCCTGCATTACTGCTGTTCGAAAACATTAAGTTCGACCTAATATAATAATTATTTAAGGAGTTATTAGTCCCTAAACATGGATCAAAATTTTTAAAAAATAGGAAAAATCAAAGTCATCTAGGAGCTCAAAATATATACCTAGGAAGCCAAACGTTAATATAAAAATAAAAAAACGTTAATATAACTGAGATTGATGTCTTTTTATCACGAACATGTCATTACCTTAAAAATCTGACCCCCAGATCGTCAGATTATTGTAGATACATTTCGGAGCTACGGCGCGCCAATCTGCGCTAATCTGTGATATTCGAGGAGTCATACCATGGACATTTATGATTAGAGATGGCTAATAGTTGGCAAATCGTCATTCCTCATTGTATTCTTCCTTTGAGTCAGAAACCGTGAAAATCTGATATGGTCGAGCAATGAGTGCATAGCCATTTGGTCGATTATGCGAAAAATCGCCCTGGTAAGATTTCAACAAACTTTCATGCGCATGGCATGAAGCTAATGGGACACACTTTGTCTTCCTAATGATATTTGGTATGCCTAAACCAAATCAAATAATACTGTTATGCCTAAACGAAACAAGGAAAATTTCCACCTACCACTTCTTTATCTTGGCCCTAATAGTGTTAGTTTCCCTGTGGGAAACTGCAACGACCTCGAAACCCGGTGAATCTTTTTTTTATCATCCTGTATATATTTTGTTTAGGATATTCATTTCGTTCACTCACTTCGTTCACTCACGTCCTTTACTCAGCAAGCATTTTTTAGCATTTGTAGCACGCCCGTGGTGTAGTGATGTTGGTGACAAGTCATCCTTGCCAAACTTGATAAAATCTTGAGGTGGCTTGTAAGGTAATATGTAGATGTAGTGCGGCGTCAAAATGATATTCTTTGCGTGGCTCTCAAACGCAACTGTTCTGAATTCCTCAAGAAAACTTAGCCAATGTGTCAGCTTTTATGGTAGTTATTAGATTTAGGTGAATTCTCATTCTCTCAACTTTCAGTCTTACCTTCAGTCCACATCCTTCCTGCGAATCCAGTTTTTTCGCTCTTTGTTTCCGATTATTCCCTGATTACTTTGATCGGTTCCTTTCATCCTTAACTCTGCCTTATCTTCCCACCAAACGCTTTTCCCCCAATCGCAAGACATCGAGCCAAAGGCGATCTACCTGGAGGATGGGCTTTCCAAGTTTTTGTTTTCATCCCATGGCGGGAGTTCTGGCTATCAACGCTCTTTAGAAATGCTTCATGGAGTTTGGTGAGAGTCTCGTCTAAGTTTCGGAATTAATTAAACAGTAATGGAAGTTGAAAATCATGGAACCAATTCTCTGCAAGGCCAGTGCCTATAAATTATCTTGCAGGGTTCATTTTTCATTAAGTAAATTGGCTATGAAAGAAGGAAATCCTGGTCTATTTTAAGCTCTGGGTAAGTGAATTCTTTAGGGGATCACCTGTGAATTGCGTCATAAGTTTTGACCTTCCACTCTCTCATGTGACTTCCTACAAAATAACCTTTTTAGAAAGCGCATTCTCGGAATCGATTTCATCAACGATGGAGAAGTCTCGGGAATAGTTTGAGAGAAAAGTTTGGTGAAATGACCTAGTAATAAAAGGGATAGATATACTTATGTTGTACTAAAATTACCGCCATTCTGACGCCTGAGAACATTTATAGATCCGACAGAAGCGATAAAATAAGAACCGATAGGAATAAACAATCGTTCTTTCCACGCACAAGATGTAACCATAACATAAACTGAGCTCCACTCCAAGCATTCCCATTATACGCTTCACCATGTCACCTACCAAAACCTTATCCTTAATATCTTTACAGGGCTAGTGTCATAACACCCCCTGCCACATGCCCATGCGGCGGTTCGCAGGTTAGTATGTAGATGTACTGAAAACTACAATGAATACAACTACCACGTTTTTGAAATGCATGGAAAATTGAAGAAAATATAAATAATCTTAAAATGAAGAAAATCGATAAGATTCAGTCTCAAAAATTTTTATGGCTGAATTTTGATAAATGGTTTCAAAAAACCAAGATGACCTATTCATCGATCCTTCAAGTCTGAATCTTATTCTTATCTATTAAAGTCCTGCGGCCTAGAATACCCTTTGTGATTCTATTTACGTGCGTGGAATCATCTAAAGTGCGTTCAAAAGAGAAGCTTAATTAAACTCTATGTTCAGTAAAAATAATTCCTGAGAAACACAAACTAATCAACAATTAAATGAAAGGAAAGGATTCCAACATTTCCCGCGAAAAGGGAACTTAGGCTTAAATTTAATTGTTCGGGTGCTCTATTTGTAATTCATCAAAGTTCATCTGGTTATCTTTTTTTATTTGAAACGTGCTCATTCATTAGTTCTAACTAATTTCAGGAATGTTTTTGATTTTATTTTTAATTCTTTGAATGTTTAATCGGTTTACTTCTTCATCAGCTGAAAGAACCGTATTCCTTTTGATTTTTCCACGATATTATCAGAGTTAATTTCAGGGTTTTGTGTTTAATCTAGAATAGAGGATGGACAAAAAATAACTGGCTCTTTTCCGCCATATTAGTCTATATTTGACAAATAGAAAAAATATTTATGAAATTATGTCGGGTTCCGAGTGTCGCGAGATATATCCCATTCCCAAAATGCAGCTGTACTATGCAAAGGATGCATTATACTCAGCGGCTGGTGCATTGTGAATTATCCGTGAACATTGGCTGTGTTCTCATCGCCATTCGTGCCGATGATTAGAACTACGGAATGCATTCGTTGTATACTTGGTGCCGGATTTGCATAGGAAATTTCGCCAGGCACGCAATGACTATTAGTAGTGGGAGCACTCGAAAGCGGGAATGCACCTTTTTAATTAGGAAATGAGATCCTGTAGCAGATTCCAGCAGTTTTGTGCAAATGAAAACGTTCTGCGACCTTTCGCAGCCCGAAGCTTCACTTTACGTTTGATTTTGTGACTAATCCAAAAGGCTGTGCACTTGGGTTCAATTGAAACTCGGACACAAAACATGAAATCCAGGTCCCGGTTCCGCTTTCCTAGAAAGTTGACGGAGTCATTCCATTGCAAAATGCTGACAGTTCTCTTCCAAAATAACTAAGGTTGGAATATGCTTATTTATGTTCTCGCTCATAGATCATAGAATTTAAAACTGGTGCCATTTAATTGAATACGTTTAATAACAGCCGATACATGACGGCCATCAAGTTTACAATGAAGTATTCCTTCCGCCATAAAAAAATAATCTGCAGAGGAAAACGGGGAGAATTTCCAGTTGAACAGTCGTTCATTTAAAATCACTTGAAAATATTCAGACGTAGCAGGTGAAATTTGATGAAGTTGCCATGAGAAAAATTCGACCTGGACCGGGAATCGAACCACGGATCTATGGTTTGCTGCACCAATGAGCAGACCACTACGCTATCCAGGCTTCCTAATTCTAATTCCTAATTAGTATGATCTAGTGACATTGTATCCACCAAAATTGCCATGAGAATTAGGAAGCCTGGATAGCGCAGTGGTCTGCGCATTGGTCCGGCATTGACTGACTTTTATATTGCTGCTTGATGAATCGGTCGGACTTACGCCCATGACAGTCCAGTCGGACTACTTAATTGTATTCGCTGAATGCATATTATAAGGCTTCTTTATTGTTCTACAGTAGCCATCCCATTGCCTTTGCTTCCTCCCACTCGTCAAATTCGACACAAAAGGATGTATGCGCAGAACACCAGCATTTAAAAAAATGAAATACGATCTCTTGATGTTTGAGTTCGTCCGCGTGAAAAGTTTTCATTTTTTTTCGTCAACAGTCTTGACTCGTGACATCTTGTTGTTTTTTTTATAAAATTCACAAGTTGTGCGATCACCACTAGAGATGGACGCAAAAAAATAAACGCTCTCGATGTTTAAAAACGTATTTCCGCATCAAAATTCTAGTCCCATTATTTCTATTAGAAAGCTATTGTGTCTCAGAAAGCGCCTTATATGACTTGTACTCCGCTGTTTTCAATAAATACATTCTTCCTCAGTTTCCTCGTTGGGTAACGTCGTCCATGTATAATAAATAGAACATTCTCATAACTCCTAACCTTCGGGGAACGAAAACTAAAGAAAATACGAGCAAAAAAATTATCGTTTAGTTATGAAATACGACCTGAAGATGACGCTCAAGCGTTGAAACCCGGGTCGTGTGAGTTTTTTAAGTTGTGGTTTTGTAAATGTTACCATTAAATTATCTGAAAGATAAAATGAAATACCAAAAAGTTAACAAAGAACTTGTATTATTTATGAAATGAAGTTTTTTTTTCAAATCAATAGCATTTCCTTACGTCATTTCCTTATATAATCTGGATGGTCCATTAATTGCAAAGTACTTTGATCTTTGTTGAATTATCTATCGAACAGGTGCTCCTAAGAATCAATTTTCCGGGTCATCGCGCCTTATTGCGCGGCCACTATATGAGTTAGCTTCGAGATAACTTGATTTATTAAGGCTTGGATCGGCACGTGGAGTCGGCTTGCGTTGTCACTCCTAATTTCTTATGCCCTCCTCCTTTCCCCGTTCATTTTCACCTCGTCATGCTTTCCTTTCTCCTCCCAAAACACTCTTTACATCGCCTCCATTAGCGACAGTATAGTGCCTCATATTTCCCCCCCCTCCCCATCTCTCAGGCCCCTCCTTACCCCCGCCATCCCAACCCTCGCTCGTCTCCCACCCTCCCTCTTCCGATCATTACCCCTCCCCTGCCATGAATTTATGAGCGTACACTGAAAACAATGCTATATTTTCACCGAAGATGACACAAAGTGCCGGAACCCGGTTCGTGCCGGTAAAATCTTATTAGAGGAATAAACAAACTTATTTTTTATCCTTATGTCCCATATTTTATTTTTTAATCAATTTATTTGTTTATATATATAACCGATATAATACAGATTATATAAAAAATCTTTATGTATAGTCTCTTATAAACACATACACAACAGGGTAAATATAGTAATCAACAGGCTCTGTGCAGTATACAGCATTTTCTTAGGAGACAAGGACTGGGAAGAACTAAATGAAACCATACAGAGACCTAATTATATAGGTAGAAATGACCACCCATATAAAGTAAAACTAAGGAAACAAAAAACTAACGCGGCCAAGCACTCGTTTTTTAACAGGGGTATACATGATTGGAACCGGCTGCCTGATGAACTTTTTGAGCCCTTACCTAAAATCTTAAAATCATTTAGAATATTTAAGACAAAATTAATTTCTACAGTGTAACTTATGTTAACGCATGCTAGTTATATTTTTCTTTTTTTCTCCTTTTCATATAATTATGTGATCAGATCATTTTATATGCATGTCAACTTTCATTGCCACCACGCATCTACATCTACATAATACCCCGCGAGCCACCGCTTGGGCGTGTGGCAGGGGGTATTAGGTCACCAGCCGTGTAAAGGCGTACATTTTTTGGAGATGAAATGGTGACATGTATTATAGGAGTGTATTTAGTGGAGCTCAATTTTTATTGTGGTCCATTATTGTCCCTTATCGCATTTGGCTATTTGCGATGTAATTTTGAATAATAGTAAATACAAAATTTCAAAACGAGGGGCGATTTCCCCTTAGGATAAGATCCTGTTTAAGGTTAACCGGCTCTAACAAAACAACTGTCCGACAAAAATACATCAATGTAGAAAACCACAAAAATCTGTCACTGCGTTGCATATTCCAAATCACTTTGCAAAAAGTATCAGTGGATGCAAAACATATGAACGATAAGAAAATGAAAATGGGAAAAATAACATTGATAATGCTGGAACACACAGCTCAATTTGATTAGGATCACTGCAATTCACAGATATAGTTATAGTTTTATAAGATGCATCAGGACGTTCCCGTCGCCGGTCATTTCAGCGGAGGTAATGCGGTCCCGGAGCTCATTCAGTAATGGTGGCAAAGGCGACGTGCGAACTGCTTCTTTGTCGCACCCCCAAAGGAATAAGTCACACACGGCCAAAACTGGACACACGGGGGTCATTTATACTTTTCACACTCCAAAATACAAGACGCTTTCTCTAGCACTGTCCCGGGCTGATGCCGCCCTGCCACCTGAAGGTCGATTCTGTAAATATCATAGGCATCATAACTATTGTTCTTATGACGGGGGCGTCATGACGCGTCATAGCTATGACAGCAGGCGAAAAGGAGCGATTCAGTAAATTTCATAGGCGTCATAACTCCGTCATAGCCGTCATAGCGTACGACGCTCGAAAACTCCCGTCGTAAGCGACATATGATCGCGGAATAGAAGTGTTTTCATGAATTACGAAGCATATTAAATCAATTATTGCCAAGTTTTCATTAGAAAATAATAAGGTACTATCATATTAACTCTTAAAAATGTAGAGTTCAAAAACTGTAGTTAGAATTAGATTCTATTTTTGAGTGTACACATTACATTGAAGTATTATGTTATACATCATAGAAAATAGCGTATATCCAAATATAATTTATATAATTCACATCTTTGCCGTTAAATAAACGCGAAACTCGATGAATCTTCTAAAATGACCCTGAATCGTTATCTCCGTCCACCGCTTCCACTTCCATTACCTAGCACCAAGTTGGATTTAAAAAAACCAGCGATGATTCCGCACTGGATCTTTTTCCGAGTATTCCCGAAAGTCCTGACTCATCACACGGGAAAAAACACTAAAGATAGGCGAGAGAGACATGAGGTATATTCAGCATTTTAAAAAAAACATTAAATTTCCCACCCAAAACGCCAGGATGATAACAGAAAAATATGTAATTTCTCGGAGAAAGCATTCATTTGCGATTTGGAATGCCCACTTACGGATTAAGTGGTCTCTTGTCTCTTTGTTTCTGAAAAGGTTTCCAATCTTCGACTAATTCACTGGCCTTTGTTTCCCTTATCTTTTCAGAAAATCCCCCGAGTCTGTCCGTGCTTAAGACAAGGTCACAAAGTGAGGGATACAAGTAGCGCAGCGAATCCAGCCATCAGATGGAAGTGTTTATGAAACAATCCCAAACATCACGATATTGATACGGTAGGATTGTATGAAAAGGACATAGCCGAGAGCGAAATTCTAATTCTTACATCACAAATTTTTCAAAGGCATTTGCGTTCTCAAGACTCTGAACTGTAATTTTCACACCTAACCATTTCTACATCTACATATTACCCCGCAAACCACATCAAGGGTATTTGCCATGGGATGTGTCATCACTAATATGCACAATAATGTGCATGTAAATTTAACCAACATACACAGCACTGAAGGTATGCTACTACTGCTTCAAAACGTATTTAATTAATGTAGGTTGAAACTACGTAAACGAGGTACCAGAGTCATGCAGGGGTCATGCGTAATGTGATGTTAGTAATGCGTGGTAGATTAAGAAACAAGTATTAGGGAAAAAACAACAAATCAGCCACCATACTTGTCGCCTAACCTACTTCAAAGTCTCACTGAAATCCATTATGGTCTTTTATGGATTGTGGGAAAATGACATTTTAAATGTCTTCTGCAGTATATTTCCCTGATTGTACTCTCATGATCTGATCAACCCAGGTACGCTGGAGTTCGTTAAATATTAATCCGCCAGAAAATAAAGTGGTTTTGAATTTACATTAAGGATTAAGTCAAATTTTTAATCGACGGTCTGAAAGCGTTTCCAATCCCAGTTTTGGCAAGAGGCGAGTAATACCAACGAGACTATCATAACGGCCTGATGTTGCTGATCTTCTTTGCACGCGTTCTAACTCTGCTTTGAAACCTACCTCATGCGGATCCATAATACTGGCAGCGTAATCCAATTGGGGTCTAACAGACGAGGTTGGCTGTCGGTCGAAACTGTGAATAGTTGCCCTGATTAATTTCAATCCATTTGGTCGCCTGATGATCGCCAAATGCTGTCGCCGGTAGTCGGCTATGGCTATACACTATCGAAACTACCCAGAGCCGCCAAAACAGCATTTCAATGAAAGGAATCCATTACGGCGTCCTCCAGAGCGCACCAATTCTTCGGCCAACAATAACTCATGCTCTCTCCTCTCCTGAGTCCAAATAAAAGCGTGGGGCTCAATTGGAATCAGTGTCAAAGTAACATATATTCAATACAGATATAATTGTATGTGTAAGTGAATATTTATATTAAAATACTAATGTGATATTTAATAATTATATGTTGAGCGCCCCACGCTTTTATTTTTATCGCATAACCCATCATAACAACTGGTCCTTATCCTATAGAAGCTCCTCACACAATTTCTCTACATCATCGCATTACAATTTTCTTACAGAAACTCCTTACGCAATTTCTCTATTTCAGATCATTACAATGTCCATATAGGAGCATATTACTCAATCTCTCTTTCAAGCAATCTTTTAAAATTATTTTTTACTTTATAGTGCATTCTTTTTTAAATAAAAGCGATTTCTTTTAATATTTTTTTATATTTATTTTATTTTCGAATTTTTTGTCTCAACTTTTTATTCCTTAATATTGCTTTTTTCCAACTCTCGGATATGCCTTTCTTTCCTTCAAGTTTGGTCTTTTCCAGGCCGCGTACCGTCCCACCCCAAAACCCGTTTCACTCCACAGGCCTGTAACCTTGTTTACCAGTCAACTATTCCCGCCAATAAGCCTATTCCTCACTTTATTGTGAGATGTAAAAGTTCCTCCATCACTGCGCCATCTCTTGAAATTAATCGGAAAATATCCAAAATGGACGCCGAAAACTTCACCTCCCATCTTCAATTTCCCCTGGAAACCGTATTTTCGAATTTTTTTTCTCTCATCTCTTTCCACTAAAAATAATGATATTTCATGCACTATCACCCATTCGAATTTCATTCAAATACACCCATTTCTAGGGCTTGAAAAAATTGTCTTCAATGAGATGTTCAGCAACATTTTTACCCCGTTTTGTTGAGCGTACATTAGGAATAGGTCCTCGGACGAAAAAGGTCAAAGATAGACGCTACTTAGCTCTGGTTAGGCTACACCTCGAATATGCCGCTAGCATTGGGGACCCTGATCAGAAAGATTTAACCAAAATGATACATAAAATTCAAAGGAAAGCTGCGCGCTTCGTTAAAAACTGCTATACCGAACATATAGTGTCTCACAACTTTTAGAAGGAATAAGGTGGGAGCCCCTAGAGACTCGGAGGCTACACGCTAGGCATAAGTTGCTTGAGGAATTCAGAACAGGTGTGTTTCAGAGCGACACAGAATATATTACCATGACGCCTTATACATCTCTAGGTCTGACAGATGCGATAAAATAAGAGAGATACACTGCCAAACAGACAGGTTCAAAAACTCGTTCTTTCCGCACGCAATTAGCGATCACAATAAAAATTGAGCTCCACTAAATACACTCCCATAATACACGTCACCATTTCACCTCCCACAACCTTATCCCTTCAATCTCAAAACGGCTGGTGTCCAAACACCCCCTGCCACACGCCCATGTGGCGGCTCGCAGGGTAGTATGTACATGTAGCAAGAGAGAAGAGGCTGATTTTTCTGATCTAATCGTCGCACTTTCCAATAACCTATTTAACGAATCCGAATCTACGATTTGCTTGACCTGTTATTTCCCAAATATGTTCGACCCTCGAGAGATCATTTCCTTAAAGATAATGAGTACACCACAGAAATTAGCGTCCCCGTTTGCTTAAAACAATAAATAAAAAATTATCTAACTAAAAATGTAATAAGCAAATTTCCACAGCATATATTTATTCTAATCAAATATTTAACGCACAACTATCACAAAAACATCCAAGGGAATTTTAAATTAATAAATCTAACCGTATTAGCAATCAATCTTAATCTCTCTAATTACTTAAAGAAACAAACATTTTATGACAATTAAGAGTTAACACAATTAAAACTATGCGTAAGAAGCGAGACACAGCTGGTGCGCAGGTCTGGGATAGGATTGACAAGGCAGAATTGATCCTGCAATGTTTATGGGAGCCTGTTCTGACTCTAACGCTTCAGGGTAAGCAAGTTTCGTTTTGGAGGACCGATCTCTTCACTTGGTAGGATATAGCATAGTAGGTCTTTCAGATAATTGATAATTAGAGCATGTTCTATTTGACCCTACAGTCATTCGGACAATCACGCAATTCACCGCTTTATACGGTACAATTTTATCACACGAAAGAGTTCACGTGTTCGCTTGTACAATAAAATGTACTCTTGGATGGAATTCCACCAAAATGCCAATCATGCCAACTATTGTTGGGGTAAGAATTAGTCAAGAGGACGAGATCAATAGCCGATTACAGTTGACCCAATTGAGCCTGAAACCGGGAGACTTGTATTCCGTCCATCTCCCACTCCACAACAGTTCTCCCGTAATTGAGGTAATTAACGTATCGATTAATTTATCCGGCCGAGTCAACCGGCCAATAAATCGTTCGAGGCCACGGCTGGGTCGCGACGCCTCGTCCTAAAAGCGGTTTTCGGCATCTTCCGGGTCCTTAACATAAACGGAGAGGGAGTACACAAGTTGGATAGCAGCCAATTGGAGAGCTTTGTTTGGATGCGGAGGTGTTGGAGAGAACTATGATTTCACAACTTTAAGATTAATTGTAAATCAAAAACTTTTAAGTAATGGTCTACTAATATTTTTATTGTTTACGACCCGGGTTTCGTCACGTAATTACATCTTCAGGTCCTGAAGACGTCATTACGTGGTTAGGTTAGGTCATCTCAGGTCACGTAATGACATCATCAGACCTGAAGATGTCATTACGTGACGAAAACCGGGTCGTAAACAATAAAAATATTAGTGAACCATTACTTAAAAGTTTTTGATTCCCGATATGGAGAGGTTCCACAAAGTGAAGCCTGAAATTATTAGTTATATTTAAGATTAATGTTAAGGTGATTGGAGAGATTTCCTATTACGTAGAGATTTGCGAGAAACTTTTCGTGCGCGTACTCGGGCACTCGAAAATTAGGATTTATTAAAATACTAGGAACGCGTGACGAGAAGGTAAAGGAGCGATGTTACTTTTCTCTCGTGAGACCCCACTTGGAGTACATTGCTAGTATATGGGACCCTTACGAAGTAGGACTAGAGTCAGATGTAGATCGAATACAGCGGAGGGCAGCTAGATTTGTTATAAACTGTTATGATAAACATAGTAGTGTTATAAAATTAGGAAAACATAGTAGTGTTATAAAATGAGGGAATTAGGGCGGGAACCTCTATCCGATTGAAGGGAAAAATATAGGTTAAATCTTTTACGAAATTTAAAGTAAAATATTTTTTGCCGGACGTCCAAAATATTTGACTAGAGCCAAACAATTATGGTAGGAACGATCACAGGAATAAGTTTAAGGAAATAGACGGCAGAACCGATAGATTTCAGATGTCATTGTTTCTACGTACAATAAGGGACCATAATAGTAGTGATAGATCAGTTCTAGGATACTGACTATATTAAATATATTTTTTTAGTGGTGCTAACTATCTTAACATGAATTGTAGGTACTAACCTCGCATGCAATCTTCGGCATGATATACTCCTGCGTGTCTAAGTACCTTTTAGTGCTATTTATTTTTCGTATTAATAATACTAACCACTAGTTATATCTTGAGTAGTGTACTGCATGGTAGCATGTTCTTCTACGTATCACTCTCCTGGTTTGTGGTCTGACTGCGTACCGTTGCCCTGACTGCTTTTATCGGAGGAACGTGCGCGGTTCTGATTTGAACTGCGATGAGTGCTGCATGGTTGGTGTGGAATCACCCCGTGCCACACACCCTAGTGGTGGCTAGCACGGTATTTCGTAGAAGTAGATAATATGAACAAATAAAAGCGAAAAAAAAGTGGACCAACGATTTGGTTCCCTGGCAATTTAATGCTACTTGAACACGTAGCCTTATGGCAAATGAATCATAGGTATGTCAAAATAATTGGATGACATATGTTCAGATTTCCTCATTAACACGAAAATCAAGTTTCATACAATATAACAGTGACTAGAAAATATCAAGGAATCATGCCGGATAAAGAACATGTATTTACATATGACTTTCACTCAAATTTCGAATTCCGCCCCGTAAACCCAAGTCAAATCAATGCTCCTAACTACTATGGTTATATCCACCCTATGAACAGATGTTCTAAAATGAAGTGTGGATAAGGAAATCTTTTCGTCTTACATGAAAAGTTATTGAAATGAGTACTCAACGATCTTAGACTATCGCTTCAACCACTTCAAAGAGGATATTCCTTGAAGCAGTGAGAATAAAAGCATCATCTACACTATTGTCACGCCATATTTCGAAATAATTTTATGACAGAAGAACAGATTTTCTCCTAATCGCGAAAACACACCTTTCATACAATGATAATGGTTCCTTATAATATGAAGGTACCATGCCGAATAGAAAACACTTTTACATGAGATTTTCGCTTGAATTTCGAATTCCGCGCCGAAAATCCAAGTCATAACAATGCATTCATTCAGACAAAAATAAAAAATACAAAAAAATTCTTAACTCCATCTAATTTACAATATGTATGGTTTACATTGTATCAAGAAAAGAGCTATGTTATATTTGCACAGTGTTAATTCACAACACCGACCTATGTTTCGACAATATTTATCATTATCAAATATTGTCGAAACCATGGTCGGTGTGGTGAAAAACTATGTGGAAATAAAACCAAGTTCTTTTCTTGAGATCATTTTATCTATTAACAATTTCAACAAATTTTCGCCTGATTTATTTAGCTTTATACAACATGTATGGTTATTTTCAACGTGTAAATAAGTTGCACTTAAATAAAGTGAGATCCAAGAATTTTTTTGAACTTACTTGAAAAGTTATAAAAATGGGCACTCAATGACTCACGATTCGCGCACCAAATACCTAATCCAAATGAAGTCTAATCTTATGAAAACCAACACTATAGGTTATAGAAGGAATCAAGAAGCCAGATTCACCGTCAAACTTAGGCAACAAAATCCTGCGCAAGAGGAAGAATTTTGATACTTGAAAAGCAGGATCGGCGGCAGTGAGGGAAGCGAGGAAGGTGCGGTACGCAGAAAAGCCCAAGCAATGAAGGTTTTCTACAAGAAAGAAGTCTGCTAACAGCTATTAACACAAGCCTAAAAGCACTGAGAGCAATCTAAGTAAATATTTCCTGTGTTTAACACGGGGTAATGCAGTTGAATACTACCAACATTTCGACAGCAGCCATCATTAACCGGATACTGAGAGCGGGGATGCTGGCAGTTATGCATAGCTCAAAGTTGCCCATTGTTCTCACAGCCGAAACGCATCTTTTGTATGATTCACTTCACTGCTCCATTTCCGTCCTATAAACTGAGAAAATGAAGGGCAATCTTTTTCATGTAGATTACGACGGTCGGAATAGCCGTAAGACGCAGTTTAAATTTAAATTTAAAATCAGCAAACATAAAGCTACAGGCAGTATTAACATCGCGTAACTTTTGTCTAAAGTTTGGCTAGATTAAGGAAGTTTGAGCTAAATAACATTTCACCTAGAAAACAATGAATTTGGTCTCATTTTTAAGAAAAACACCTCACCCTTCCCCAGAAACAAAAATATCCGCCCCGAACCCACCTACTTTAAGAGATTTTTGACGAAAAATACCTTCCTTTTTACGTTCGAATGGTACATGTAAAAGACATAAGAATAGACTAAACGCCGTGGGTGTGAGTTAACCGAGGAGTGTTTGCGGCAAAGGTAGGATGGATAGGGTCAGGAATGAGTGGGTAATAATTGGATGTGAGTTAGATGCTCCAGTAATGGACGTGTATGAAAGGAGTGTCCTTAGTTGGTTTGGCCATGTTGAGAGAATGGATGAGAGTCGAATAACGAAACAGATATATGAGAGTGAAATGAATGGTGCGAGAGGTAGAGGTAGGCCGAGAAAGTTGTGGTTGAATGTGGTTGAGGAAATTCTTAGGATGAGGAATATTAGGAATCTTAAAAACAGGAGGGCGTGTATGAAACAGTGTGTGGGGTTAAATGAGGCAAAAGAGGTTTGCAGGGATAGGTCAGTATGGAGGAAAGTATTGAAGCAGAGTTAGGTGTCCAAATCTGTATTTATGTGTGAAACTTTGTGACCGCGCCTACCCCGGAAAGCAACGGCGTGATTGGTATGCATGTATGTATACACGCCAGAGACACCTTGTTTTAAAAATTAGGAATTTCTAACACCTAAATCTCGTCAAAAAATTAACAGAGAGTAGTTTCTATTTTCTCTCAACTATTTCTGAACATAAATCACATTGTCACCGCATTTTTTTCAAGATCACAAAAAACCTACCGTTGAGATGGCGTTTAAAACGTACCGCGCGATAAAATGAGTCACGTTAAAGACTTATATAGATATTGAAATTTAATTACTTAGAATAACAGTCACATAAAAGTATAATATTGTATCATTAACAATGCATGATTAATTTCATGCCTCCTGCGCCGGCTGATATTAAAATGTATCATTGGAATATGATCTCAATTATGACTAGGGAGCAATCTCGTTAAAACTACCTTAACGGCTCAAGTTGAATGGAGCGATGATAGACAATCCGAAGGAGTGTTTTCGAGATTTAGTGGTGAACGACAAACGTGACTTAAAAGGCTCTTCATGAATAACAATTTGTAACTACGAACGTCTCACCTGACGCCGGGGCAATCTTACGGCAAACATTCTTACGTCCTTCTAACCATCTAAATTTCCACATACATTTCCATCCCTCTTCTCATAAAACCTACTCCATCAGAGATAATTAAAAATCACTGGAGCATCAAAAACGGAAAATCTACTTTACCTTTCATATCGTCGACGTTAATTAAATTATGGGTGGCCATTATTTCCATTCGGCCACATTTGGGATGTCTTCCAAAATCCAGCCGCGTATTTCCGGTTTCCAAGCGGATTAATACGGGATAATTTAATTAACTTAAATACTAGTCTAAATGGCATGATCTGTGAGACGTATTGGGAGCGGCGCTTGTTTCCTTCGGTGATTGAAACGGCAAGGCGAAGGGATTAATTGCAAATTACGAGGGCAAGCCCCACTTTTTTACTGAAAGCAATGGGACGAACACATCTGCGGGAATTCCAGGGGTCGACAGCCTTTTAACCCGGGAGCGACCCAATCGGCTTCCTTAGTGCCTCGTCACACTATTATCGCTGGTGGAAGTGCATAAATCATCAATACGACGAAGATATGCTTGCAGGAGTTCCCCACTCTAATTCTCTCTTCAATTCACAACTTATCTCTTACAAATGAATCCACATCCACATACTACCCTGCGAACCGCCGTAATGGCGTGTGGTAGGGGGTGGTAGGACGCCAGCCGTGTAAAGCTGGAACAACCACAGAGGAGTGGGCTAAGTCTATTCCGCAGGGGGAGTAGCTTGAGCCTGCGGAACGTGCGCACGGAAAACTGATATTTTCACCTTTCCGCAGGAGGAACTTGACGTCAGACCCCTCGAAAACAGTCTAAAATCAGCTGGCGCGAATGGAAAACAACAAATCTCCTTCATTGAATGACAGTGCTAGACAATATATGCAGGTAAGCTAACCTGCTGAGCCTGCGGAACAGACTCCGCCCACTCCTCTGTGATTGGCTAGACGCATTTCCGCAGACACGCCGTTCCCGCAGAATCCGCACCCATGAGAACCGAGCTTGAGGAAGTGAGCGACAAGGTTTTGGGAGGTGAAATGGTGACGTGTATTATAGAAGTGATTTTACTGGAGCGCAATTTATATTGCAGACGCTTATTGGCTTATTGTGCGCGGAAAGAACGCAGCTTTTACAGGAATGTCGTAACTATCATATGAAGGCTATTGTATCGTCAACAGGATCCTAGTGACACAATTGGATAAAATAATTATTTGAATTGATGAGAAATGAATAATAGGTACAAACTCCCCGGAATTCATCAAACGTGCCTTTCCTCCTGGAAAACTAGGATTGATACAGAGAGCATAAATTCATTGGTCAAGCAATGAACTACTTCTATAAAGAATAGACTGAATTGATGTATTATCTTTATATTGCGAAACTATGATGATTGCTCTGCAAAGGGGAGGGAAGAGGGAGGAATTAGGAGAGGGAAGTCAAAATAACATGTAGTGTTCCACAATTTTGAGAGGGCTTAAGGAGGGAACCCCTAGAGACTCGAAGGCTACGCACCAGGCTTCGCTTGCTTAAGAAATTGAGATTAGATGTTTTTCACTGTGGCGCAGAGAATATACTTTTGACGCCGCAATACATCTCTAGGTCCGGCAGATGCGATAAAATAAGAGAGAGAAACTTCCGAAAAGACAGATACAAAAACCCTCTCTCTCCATCCACAAAAAGAGACCCTAATAAAAAATTATCTCCTATCCAAACGCTTCCATAATACACCACACCACTTCACCTCCCAACGACTTCCTTCTTCACGGCTGTTCACGGCTGGTTATCAGACACCCCTTGCCACACGTCCATGCGGCGTAAGGAAGGTGTTTAGTTTTTTGGAGATGAAAAGGTGACGTGAATTATGGGAGTGTATTGAGTGGAGTTCAATTTTTATTGTGGTCGCTTATTGTTCGCGGAAAGAACGAGTTTTTGCACCTATCTTTTCGGAAGTGTATCTCTCTTGTTTTATCGCGTCTGTCAGACCTAGAGATGGAGTAAGGAGTCATGATAATATTCTCTATGTCACTCTGAAAAACATCAGTTCCGAATTTATCAAGCAACCTAAGCCTAGCGTGTAGCCTCCGAGTCACTAGGGTATGCCACCTTAATCTCTCTAAAAATTATGAGACACTATGTGTACGCTCATAGCAGCGAAAACGAAATATGCTGCTTTTCTTCGTATTTTGTTATTTATTTTAGTTAGATCTATTTTAACAGGGTCCCAAATATTGGTATTCCCTGCTCTTTCTTAGCTTTTCTTTGGATAGCACGTCTTATTGGAGCATATGGAACACCGCAGAACATATGGAACACCATAGAGAAAAGAAGAATCAGATGGATTGGACACACCCTGAGGCACAATGGGTTTGTGAGGTACATACTTGAAGGCAAAATAGAGGGATAAGTTCCCAGATGAAGACTCGGGAATAAAAGCATGAACCAAATAAAGAGGAAAGTACATAGGAAGAGATACCTGTAGGTAAGGGAACTAGAATTAGACAGGAAAGGGTGTAGGGCTGCAGTCAATCAATTTTAGAAATGAACGACCAATGATTGTGTAAGACGTTGCAAACCCAAGTGATCAACGTCCGTATTGATTTAATGACTTGAAGTGAAACTGTATATTATTTTCTGAAAAGCATAGTAGAGAATCTATTCCAATATTTTGCAAATTTTCACCGAAACCAAAATTTGCCAAAATAGTATGTCCGAAAAAGGAAACCATGTATGACAAAAACGAGGAGATTCAAACTGTATTTTTTTTAAGTACGCCGTCATTTCAAGGAAAGAACCCAGGTTTCCAAGAATTTAAATGAAGTACGCCACTCATCAAATTTAGTCATTAATGAATGAGCTTGGTCTTTCGAAGAGATAGGCATAAAATTGACGAGAGCGGCTATCGCGAAACAGGAGATGGTGTAATGGACGATATATCAGCGCCATAAATCAAGTTTCCAATCAGGGCGGCGAGTCAAAATCCTAACATCTCAAAGAGAGAAAAAAATAACAACGCCCACTCGTCGATAAATCAATTCTACGGCTATCCCGGACGAGAAAAAAAAAGAATAACTGAAAGTTTGATACGCGGGATCAACAATAAATAACCTCCCGCTATCGTGCCCAGAATCTCGATTCCTCAAGAACAAATTGTCCATTTAGATCGTCATCCCAGTTGTCAAAAATGGCAAGATAGGAGTAAACGGTGATTGGCAACGTCTGACTTGTTTGCCTCACCTATAAACCCTATCCGATAAATTTTTCATCAAAAAATCTTTCATTTAACAATCTCACCCATTTTGAGGAAAGAAACGTTAATAAAATACTCACTAGTACTTACACGTGAAAGTATAGGATTAAGCGGGCCTTTAAGTTGGCTCTGGCTTTACAACGTGAGTAAAGACAAATACTAAGTCACACTTAATAAATTCGGTCTAAAAAATCCTACTCTCTCTGATAAAATGGGTTACCTTTATAAAACCAAACTAAAGGTTCTTAATACGCAGGTTATATCATTATAGGAATGTATTTTTAATGACCAACTTTGTCCTGCCATTAAAACCGCCTGCAGCGCCATTTTAATGGAACTACAGTTACAGAAATAAATATCCAGTCTATCTGTTTTCCATGTTCAAATCCAAATCAGTCCCTCTCCTTACAACCACTAGAACTGACCACTCCTACCCCTTACGCCCTATACCTCGGACAAATACATACCTTAAATCGTTTCTCATCTCTGGTTCTAATCTCTTAAAATTCCCTGCCATCATCTATAAAAAATTCTTCCTCTCTGTCTGTTTTTAAGGAAAACTATTTAAATACTACTATAAGCAGCTTATATGCCAATAATTGAAATTTGTATCCTGTTATAGAATTGTATGTTTCTATAAATATCTGAGAAATTGTTTGCTTGTTATCTCTCTGTGATTGATATTATACTTTCCATTTTTACATATTATACTTTCCATTGTATTTAGTGTTATTATCTGTGACTGTGAATTTTTTTGTTTTTCATCTCTGTGAGATGTTGGCCAGGTATATATGTTTTTGTTATTATTTTGTTCAAAGCAGAATTTTATATGTATTTTCTTTTTTGCTCTTACGGGGAAACCCAGAGCATAATAAAACTTTCTATTCTACCAAATTTGACTTCAATTAAGGCAGCAATTCGCTAATAACTTCAATACATATTGAATTATAAGATTCTTATAGTTTACATTCATCATTTTCCAAAGACTTTCCGCTTTTCATAAACATTTAGTCAAAGGCTTGAATATGTTTCCTCATTCAAGTTGACTAATTTTGGTTGTATACTGAGCAATCTCCATAAGAGTCAATGCAAAAATTCCACTTTCAAAGCAGAATAACTGGAAAATTAGCCTGTAAACCCAATTCTATTTTCATCTTAGTTTATAAAACGCACTTCAAAAATGATCTAGTCAAGTTTTAAGAAAATCTGGAATAAGTACCCTGAGGCCAAGGTCTCCTTAAAGACCGAAGGAATACGAAGAGATGGTAACGTAAAAAGGGAAACAAATCTTGTCATTTCGAAAAATTTTGCTCAAATCCCTCCCATCACTATATTTACGTAGGCAAGTATTTCACAAAGAAAAAATAAACCACCTAGACAGGGACTCGAACCTAGATCCCTCATGGCGAAGCTAAAGAAGCCTTTTGCCCCTACACCTAAATTTTTATGTATTTTTTCACCATGCTTTTGTTTCAATTCGAAGAATCTGGATTTGAGTCCTGGTCAAGGAGGTTGATTTCTCCCCTGGAATATTTGTCAAACATCTAACACCTGGTCATTGCGAAGGGAGGATGTACGTAGACTCGAGGCGTCACACATTTGGATTTGGAGAAGGATGGAGAGGGTGAGGTTGGTGGTGAGAAAAATGAACGAGGAGGTACTGAATTTGGTGGAGATAGAAGATAGTGGCGGAGGTTCGGAGGAGGTAGAGGAGATGGACGGAAGACGTACTGACAGGAGAGGGAATGCTGAGGAGGGTAATTGATGGGAGAATACTGAGGAAGCGTGGAAGAGGAAAAAAGAGGATTGGAATACTGACCCAAATAAAAAGAGGAATACGATATGAGGAATTCAAGAGGGAACTAATGGCGGGTCATCCAAAGCATCCAAAAAGGAACGATGCGCCAGTAGGATAAAAACTGTCCAAAAACCTACCAATCAGTAGGAAGAACAGTCATTTAAAAAAAGAATGCAACTGTTTATTATTACAAGGCTATCACCATGCTGGCAGAGGATAGGATTACTATGAAGGAAACGGTACGTGAAAACATTCGCGTGGAGCGTGGCGCTGTACTGATCGGAAACATGGACCATTAGAAAATCAGACCAGAAAGGAGTCCGAAGTAAAATGCGAAACCTGGTACTGGTGGCAAAAGCCGAAAATTAAAGAAAAGGACAAAATAAGAAATGATGATGTACAAGTATAAAGAAGAGTAGAATATGAAAATGATGTTTGCATAGAAGAAAGATGAACCAGATGGATCGGATATACACTGAGGAGGCATAAGGGAATTGAAAGGAATATAATTGAAGGATACATAAAAGTATAAGTCCTGAGCGGAAGGCTAATAAATAAAAATCTGATCTCATAAAAAGGAGAGTACATAATACCCACCAGAGAGTGATGTACTAGCATAAGACAGGAATGGATGGTAGGCTACAGTCTACCAATATAAGGACAAAACGAATAATGATGATGAATACTTGTTTGTGCCTCCATAAACTGCGGCTAGTTCGCAGAGCACTTAAAATCCGCTGCATTCAGAAATGAAAAGTAGGAAGGCCCTCAGATATAAAAGCCAGCAACTTTCAGACATCGACCAAACGCGACAGAACAGCTGGCTTTCACTCGATCACCCAAAATAAAACACCGCTGGTCTCGTCTCGAATTCATAAAAGTTAATCCCCGTTTATGTCCGTGCGTCAGCAAGCCAAGCACAATCCTTGTAGTAATGCTAGAGAGTGGAAAAATTTGAATCACTGGACTTTCGAAAATTATTTTTTTTTAATGTGATACGATTACTTTCACACTTGGCCACTTTAAGAAAATCGTTTTTAAAATGTCATCCAAAAGTTGGTCCCACCATCTATTCACCAAAAAAAACTTCTCCCTCTGATGCCAGTCAATTTTCATTTTTGTGAGCCTCGGCTTAATAAAATTCCGAAATACCGCTTTCATAATGATGATGCTATGGAGAATAGCTCCATCCCTCGGGGTGGATTTTTATGGAGGAGTATATATATATATGTGAACGAATTTCCCTTTCTCCTTAACATTCCCCGTCCATTTTTTCTCTCGGTCCAGAAATCATTTTCTCGCGCTCAGAGCCATAATTTAAATGCCATCCGATTCTTCAACCTCTCACTACGTGGGCGAGAATTAAACTGCATTTCGAAGAGGATGGACGTTCTCGTGAGACGGCGAGTTAATCCGGATTTTCCGGAAAGGCATTACTTCTGCGTTACACTCCCCAAAGCCACCACAGGAGTGTAGAGCAGGACACGTAATGAAACCAACCATATTTCATTTTTGATTAAATTAATTTTAAATTAAAAATAGAAATTTAACTATTCGTTCCCAATATCCCCTCCGACCATCAACCTTACCTTTTCATAATCACACGCAAACGTTTCCTTAGCTGACTCACCAGACAAAGCACTTCGTTGTTAGTCTTTCATTCTGTCAACTGCACCTTCTCCACCCTCCTCCCAACCTGGATCATTCCCGACCTCCTCCCAACCTAGATCCCACATGTCCACATCTATATCTACGTCTGCATACTACCCAGTCGAGCTTCCACATGAGCGTGTGGTAGTGGGTGTTACGATACCAGCCGTGTAATTATTTGAGGGATAAGGTTTTGGGAGGTGAAATGGTGACGCGTATTATGGGAGTGTATTTATGGTATCTAGCTTCTTATTTATCGAATAGTAAAATACAGAAAAAAAATCTCGTCCACATTTTAACCTACCTTGGGTAAAGACCTAAAAAAATAACAAAGCGGCAGAGTACAATACACACTCATAAACTCACCATCTTCCTGTAATACTCAGCTTACAGGCACCATTTTGTATCATCCTCATATCTCTCTCATTCTTCACCTTTACTGGGAAGAGGAATGCGGTTCTTTCCTAAGTCACATTAAGGTTCTACATCTACATACTGCCCTGTGAGCTGCCACATGGGCGTGTGGAAGGGAGTGTTAGGATATCAGCCGTGTAAAGATGTACAGGTTTAGGTTTCGGGAGGTGAAATGGTGACGTGTATTATGGGAGAGTATTAAGTGGAGCTCAGTTTTTAATGTGGTCGCTTGTAGTGCGCAAAAAGAACGAGTTATTGCACCTATCAGTTTGGCAATGTATCTGTCTTATTTTTTTTGCTTCTGTCAGACCTAGAGATGTAGTGAGGCGTCATGATAATATTCTCTGCGTCGCTCTGAAACACACCAGTTATCAATATCTCAAGCAAGCTTAGCCAAGCGTGTAGCCTCCGAGTCTCTAGGGGCTCCCACCTTAATCCCTGCAAAAATTGGAAGACACACATTCTCGAAAGTCTGCAGCCGATTCTCATCCTTCCTCCACGCTTTCGCCCCGCACAACGCTACACACCATATCTAGCTCCTCGCCGCCCTCTAAATTGTATCCTCACTTGTAGTCCACATTATTGGACTCCTTCTATAATTGACCGCTTCCTTCGCTAGTACAATTCTCCTCTCAATGCTTTTGTTACTACAGCCATTTTATGCTAGAGTAAATCTAGGGATAGCACTCTTCGCACGACATCGTCCGGTAACACAGCGAAACGCATTTCAATATACCTTATCAATGGCACCAATAAACATACGCTGAAAATCTAAGTTCAGCATTTTATGGATATGCATATTGTACAACTTATAGAAATTGAAGACTAAGGTGATTGAGGTTATTGAGCATGATTGATGATTTTCAAAGAACTACGGAACTAGCCGCGCAGACTTGGAGAAACTGGCTGATGTTCTCACAAGTGTGTGAAATTCATAGTGGAAAAATCATTTGTCTGAACTGGGAATTGAACTCACATCCCTTAATTTCGCGCCGAGTGCTCTTGATTGATCATGACCATACCACGGTTAATTATTACCAGTATAACACCTAGAATTGTATTAGCATATAAGATTAACTTTTTAATTGAAGCATCAGCAGCTATTAGGCAAAAATGAATTGAAAGCTCGTAATTAAACTTATAAGTTTTCGCAGCAATTTTTCTAATCCCGCTAAGTAAACATACGGGCGTTCATAGTTGCAGCCGTTTTACATGCATTACATGGGGAGTGAGCATGAAGTTCACACAAATGTTTAGTTTTAACGAATATTAACCATACGATTCCAATATCAACCAGATGAAGCAATGAAGGCCCTCCTAAAATTCTGAAGAATCAGTCAAAATATATCCACAATTAAATTATTGTAAGCGAAAAACAGACACCACGCAACGATGAACGCTAAAAACATAACGATAAATTCTATAATCATTATAATGAATGCTAAAAATCTTGACGATGTATGCTAAAAACATAATGATAAACGCTAAAATCATTATGATGAACGCTAAAATCATTATGATGAACGCTAAAATCATTATGATGAACGCTAAAATCATTATGATGAACGCTAAAATCGATATGAAGAAGAAACATGCATACAGTTTATTTTTTTCATTCGTATATTTAGCTCCTCGAGGGAGAAAAACATAAATACAGTGATATATATGCGATAGCATCGGTAAATGCCAGAAAACAAATTTAACCAAGAATATGTAAATGACAGCAAACAAATTTAATCAAGAAGGAAACAGCACAATAAAAACATCATGCGTAAGGTCAATAACAGATGCACAAGAGCAGCGGATGTCAACAACAATAGAGCCAACAGTAAATATAAAATATCGTTACCACGTCCCACGCCATTCGCAAACTACTTTTAAAATAGTACCTAAACACTGAAGGAAAACGACCGGAAATCCCACCAAAATACATCGTATTGGCAAGATGGACATGAGGAAAGTTCTATCTTACAGAAGATAGAACTTGCCTAATGAAATGCTATGTTCAGATAAATAAACATTAGCCTTTTTCGCTACCGTTGTTACAACACATTCATCCACATATATATATTACCCTGAAAGGCTACTCAAGGGTGTACGGAAAGGGGTGAATTATCACCAACAGGCGCTATAATGTTTCGTAATGAAGTTAACGAAACATGGACTAATAATGCATTGACAAGAACCTGCAAAAACTTGGCGAAAGGGATACTGATATTTTCTCAATTCCTCAATTACTGGGCTTCCCGACAATTGAAAAAACAAACAAGCCAAAAGAAAGACAACAATATGACTTATAAAACTAATTTGGCAAAAAAAGAATCAACTTCATAAATTAAATAATTTCATAAACAGCTCCATAACTTGGTAAACTTTTCCATAATGTTTAGGAGTTAACAAAAACTTTGTAAGTTTAACGAAGAATATTTTTTTGACGACCGGTTTCGTCGAATAGTCGACATATTCACTGTATACTTCCGTCATTCATTTGTTTGGGAAAAACAAAAAGTTGTGCGTAAGTAGAACGATCCCTTGCAAGTGGTGATATAAGATATATCGCTACAATCGCACCTTTCACGGAAGTCAAATTCCACGTGCAAAATCCGCCCTAAAATCCTCCATTTTCGGAGCAGATCGCGATCGCCAGCAATTCGTATTCCGTTGCAGGAACGCCGGTCTTACAGATGAGGCAGCAGATACCGATGGAGAGAAGGAAGGGTGAGAGGAAGGCGAGTTGAGGAGCATACGAATCCCCACGGAGGAGGGAAAACTTCGGCATTCATAATCAAATACGCAGAGATGGCAAAAATGGGAAAGTCGTCCGGTGTTCGGCGAGCGATAGAGACGGACGGAGAAAATAAACGGTACTAGTGGGAAATCATAGTGAAGGTAGCTGGGAGGTTGGATTTAGGACTAGCAAACGGAAGAATGCGCGTAAGGAGATGATTGGAGTAAGAATCAAATGAAAAACTGCGGACCTGAGCGCTAGTTCCGTTAGGGAGAACATACAAGCATTATACTCTGCATATGACATTTTGTAACTCTTCTGACGAGGGTGTTCTAAAAACATTTTCTTGCCTGATGGCCGGTTGCAAGAACATTTAGGAATGAAATTATGGAATCAATAGTTATGAGATCCATAAAGTTATAGATCTCATGAATATATTCGGGTTGCAAGAGCACATCTACCAATTACATAACCTATTTACCAATAGTTATTAGCTTCGGAATTTCGATCTAATCTTCCACCGCTGGATTAAATATATGCAAGTTTAGCCTATGAATACTTGCTAATGCACATCATAATTAGTCAGTAAGAAGAAATAAACTGGTCAAATATTAAAAAAAAACTCTTATCAAGTCCAAATAAACATTCAAACTACACCCTGTTTATTTTTTGACGAAATCTAGGTGTTAGAAATCCCTCGTTTTTCAAATAAGATCTCTCGGGAGAGCAAACGCGTACCATTTCCCATGTAAAAAAGCTGGTATTATTTGTCACAAATCTCGGTAAGCAGTTCGGCAAGGGGCTGATATTTTTGTATCTTCGGAAGGGTGATATATTTTTCTTAAAAATGAGACCAAATTCATTGATTTATAGGTGAGCTGATATTTCGTTCTAACTACTTTTACCCTCTATAGCCCACTGCGACTTGGATGTAACATAGCATGTCAACAGTATAGTGCGGCTTTGTGTACACAAGAGAAAACATTTTTTGTGAGAAATTCCAGCATTTTACAAAATTGGCATCGACACTACTACGTAACGTAATGGGAATCAAGTGAGTGTGGTGTGTGTTGAAAGATATCGTAGATTCGCCACTGGTCGATCGCAGCGACGCGTAGGGGGCAGAAGAGGAAAAAGTGTCATGGCGGACCGGGAAAAACACACTTCTCAGGCTTGAATGCTTCCAATTTCTAGTAGACCTTAGATATTAGCAAAGCAAATATACTTCTCAAATGCGCTAAGTTTGTAATGGGAAGAACGTATCTACGGCCGTATTTATGATAAAAGGTAAAGTTCCCATAGGCTGTAATCTTGAGCGGCCACACGAAAATATTACGGTAAGGAATGTGGACGAATTAAACAAACATGAGGTAACCTCCTTGGTTCAGGCTTGACTAAGGAGGTTACCTCTTGTTTGTTTAGTTCGTCCACATTCCTTACCGTAATATTTTCTTGTTCCCGCTCAAGATTACGGCCTATGGGAACTTTACCTTTTATCTGCGCTAGGTTTGCTTGCTGCGTGACGTGAAATTCGAGGCGGCATGACAATTAAAAAGTGGGCGAAAACAATTTTGTTCGCTGTTGTGCTGGAAGCCGCACCTTACCTTAATTGTTTTACAAAAAAATTGAGGGATAAGATAAGATTTATGTAAACTATGACGGAGAAAAACGTTTTTCGAATTTTCGGCCAGGTTTTTCGCGATCCGGCTCACAGTGCGACGCGACGCTGCCGCCGCACGCTCGAAATCCCGCATAAAAGGCCTCCTTCCCCCATTCAAGTACGGCGGCCAATATTTCTCAGCCAGCCTGCCGTCCGGGACACCCACGCCAGGTCCGCCGGGATTCGCGTGGAGAAGATTTACGTGACCAAAGGCGGACTTATATCGATTCTCATTAACTCCACGAGAGACGCCCACCGGGAAGAGAGAGGAAGTATGGGCCGACAAAAAAATGAGAGGGGGAGGGAAGAGAATCCATTGCGCTTCCGAGAGTGGGAGTGAATAAAAAAATTAAACGGATAAAAAAATTAAGAGTGTTGGCTGTGAGGAAGGCGACAGGAGAAGAGGAGAAATTATAAAAAAAAAAGAAATACTACACGCGAAACCACGAGAGAGAAAGAGAGGGAATCCGGGTTGAACGTCCGGCGCCAAGTGTGAGTCTCGCTGTGAAATAGGAAGGACAGGAGCTTCCGACATTTCCCCGGGTGTGAATTCGGGTGGCGAATAAATTTAAGGCAATTCTACCGTACAATGGCTAATTCATTTACCTACGAACGCATTGTTAGCCAGCCACTGGCCAGGTGGTGAAAGCGACGATGGGGACAAAAGAAATGAAAACACTAACAATAATAAAACATGATATGAGTATTTTAAAGTGATTTAAATCGTTCGATTCATTTTTTTAAAATTACATTAATAAGTAAATGGTTAGAGAATTCCTCCGGAAAAAAACTACTAGTTCATATACCACTTTTCAAGAGAATTTCCTAATATTTGTTCGTTTACGTATGCACATCACATGAACGCCAATTAATTTACATAATGGCCACCCACAGAGAAAAGTTCCCAACCTTTGATGTGAAGGAAAAAAACCCTGCCTTTCTATGAATTTACTTCGGAAAATGAACCTGAAATTAAAGGGTGCAAAACAGCCAATCCCAATCCCATTGAATTTTTCATTGGAAATAACTAATTAATAATACTGAAATTTATTTCCTGACCAAAATCAATTTACGACTCGAGTTTCGTAATTCTAAGTTGAGACGAAACAATATAGAAATATGTTATGATGAGGAATTAACAAAACTTTGTAAGTTTAACGTCAGTCCAAGTTTTTTAGTCGAAAAAACAACATATTTCCGAACAAATTCTACAATTTCAACCTTATCTTTGTAAATCTTTTCCATAATGATCAGAAGTTTACAAGACTTCTAAAGTTTTACGTAAAATATTTATTAGACGACTGGTATCGTAGAATAGTCAACATCATATGACATGAAGTTTTATCAAGTTATCGCTGAAACTATAGAATTTGTTTAGAAATATACTTATTGTTTTTTCGACCAAAAGACTCTGACTGATATTTGTAGGAAACAATTGTGACAATACGGAAATTATTATGTCTCATGTAGGAGATTATCTGGATCGTTTGGATCCAAATGATTTACAATTCAAATAATTTACAATCACTTTGATCATACAGTCATATGAAATACAATCATTTGGAAATACCTGACAAGTGCCATAAAGCTACGCGTAAAAAAAGCACTGAATTGCCACAAAAACTACATTGGTAATTCTCAATTTTCTCATTTTCATCTGCAGATACCGATAGGATACCCGTGCGCATTATTTTACGTAAATCTTACACACTCATAAATCGCTCCAACCATCGTGAGGGTGAACCGTCGGAAGGGCGCAAGCTTCCGACAGTTACCCCGAGAGTAATTCCGCGAGGCGAATAAACTCGAGTTCCGTCCGCGAGAGGAACAATGATTTACGAGGGAACACAGCCCTAGACAACCTCGATCTTCGAATTCATCACCAGATTGGGTAAAAACCAAATATTTCCGCGTATCGATGCTTGAAAACCACAACCAGTACAAAAGAGCTGGGGCAAAGACTTTTTTACACGATACTTACGTCAGAAGATAAATCAGAGCCAAAATCTCGGAACCGGAAATTCGAGACTTAATCGGATTCGACGTCTAGGAGGCTATTTTTAAGACAGGTTTACCCAATGAAGACACTACCAAGGCAGTAGCCTTGCAATTTGCAAACAATTGACGCTTCGATGCGTAGGCAAGACTTCCATAGCTGTAAAGGTCGACAGTGGCAGTAATCGACCGAGGTTCGCAATTTCAAGGAAATTGGCTATGCCTGTAATTAGCATATTGATTCTGCGATAAAATCGCATCGCATCCTGCGACATCATGGTCACATGACAGGGAACGGAGACAAAATGAAAAAAAAACAATAAATAACTTGGTAGGGGGTGGACTCATTGTCGCATGTGCAAATAATTATTTCTACTAGATAACGTTTCAGATTCTAAAGAACCCCGAAAGTTAACTTTATAGTTTGTTTTTCATTAGATAAATAATGTTACAATTAACATACTTGATACGGTATTAGCAATATATAACAAGCGATACAGCAAGCAGATATAAGATATATCAAGCGCCCTCTTCATCTACCTCAGAAGATCGAACGCTTTGGCGTTGTTTGGATTATACTAGAGACCCCAAGTCAGAGACTAGAAACCTCGGACTAATCTCTGATTAGTGGGCCACGGAATACGACGGAACTAACGAGAATGGCGCATTTTGGACGAAGAGCGGCACAAATATTTGTAAACATTGCTCATAAATTTCTACTTTTGTCCGATTGTTATTTATTATTAAACAATGAATTTACTATTTAATAATTAAAAATAATAAATTATTAAAGTAATAATTTCAAATTCAAATATTTAAGTGGTTGTTTAGAAATTTGATTAAAATAAGCACCCAGAGAGGGTCATCCAACATGGCCGGCTTTCAATCAAAATAATTTGTATTAGTTGTCCATTGTAATCACTAACGGATAGTGAAAAGAAAGGATTTTTGTTACTGTTTACCATTTAATTAGCAACTAATTCGGCTGATATCTTTATTACTTAGGAGCTTTAATCATTTCTAAAGTTTAAGTGCCAAGTCAAAAATATTTTTGTCACACACTGAAACTTAGAAGACACAATACGGCCTGCGAATTCGCTCAGATAGGGGAAAAAGGGAGTTTATTTCATATTATCATAAAAAATATTTACGACACACCAACTGGTAATTTAAAAAAATGACCGGCTTGTTGCGGCTGAGTCATCCGGATTAAAACCCAAGTCATTATATAGATTAAAACCCTTTGTATCAGCCAAGCCATCAAGAGTCACTCAAACAACGTAAAGCGCGAGAAATATTCGTCGTTGAAAAATGCATTCTACCGTGGGGCTGTGATGTCGTGCCCTTGTGCAAATAGTGGCTCAGGGGGTATGAAATACCCCCAGGAAAAGGCGGGTCTAGTGGTCCCGTCCCGGAAACCTGTAGCGAACTATCTGAAAATTAGTACGCTTTAAGCGGTTTGGGAAACTAATTTTTGCCTTTATATTACTAAATTTTGCCTTTATAATAGAGTCACTTTCAATATTAAATCTAGGGGCAACTAGTGGCTCAGAATGGAAGACCTCCAAGAAAAGGTGGGTTCGGAGGTCTCGCCCGGGAAATTCGCAACGAACTACGTGCAAAGTGGTGAATGTATGAGCGGTTTTGGAAACTAAACTTTGCCTATTTAATTGATCAACTTTCTATTGAATACAACTTTCCTATTTGGTTACCGTAACTCATTTTGAATAAAAATACTAAGTAGTAATCTCCCATATATTTATTTGCTGGCGCGACACGTTTCACCACACTGTGGCATAGTCATGTGCGGCATTCTTCGGTTAGGGTCGCAGTATTACCAAGTTTTTTTATTCAGCATGAATATAGACACCTTCCACCAAGTACAGCCTGATGCAATTCAATTAATGATTACCCTTTATTTCCGTTTATTACGGTTTATTTCGACTAATTACAAAACGATTTTGATCTACAATCGCATAGAATGTACATGGAAACTAACTTAGCTCAATACATATGACCTACCATCGCACCACCCGGTAAAAAAAATATATTTAGGCTTTCAGTTTTAGGTCTTTGAAAATAAACATAAAATAAGCTGGGTTTGGGAGGGGGGCAATCATTCCTACTGATCTCCCTCTTAAGACGAGTTTACACATGGAAGTAGACTTCTACGGAAGAAGCGAGTGTATCGATATCTCGAATCGCATCGCCACTCGCAGGGCATCGATCTGCTTAGACATTACTTTCAGCTCTCTCCAAACAAATGGAGGACGTAAGTTAAAAATTAATTTGATTATTACGAAAATCGCCCAAATTTGGCAACCATGGGGTTCGTATATCGCTGTTTGAGTCCCTCAGGCATTCGTGTGTTTGTTACCCATTACCGGTGAGAGAAATTGAAGGGAAAAATAAAAATGCAGTCCGAATGAGAAATAATTTTTTGATATTGGCGAACGGCTGATTTTTTCGTGAAGAACTTTAAACGACATGAGAGTAAATGAGAGGACTTCAAACGGTGATTAAGACAGCGAGGATTTTCTCTCAATTATTAACAAATTATTTATTAATTGGGTACCCATCATTGAAGGATAATTTGAAACATATGCATATTTTTTTCATTCTTGTTTACATGTCTCGAGTGTAACGCCGTGAGTTTCGAAGATAAATCTATTGATTTAACCCCACTGCGAGAAATACGTGCATTACATATTAAGTTTACATGCTCATTGAGCAGCGGACATTCATTTATTTTAAACCTCCCCTGAAAACAACAATATTAGGACTTTTTAGGTAGTTCTTACGAGAAAGGATGTAAATATTTTCTTCGTATTCCTTTCTCTGATATGAACAACAGAACGTTACCCTTCCGTGCTATTTTTCCCGAAAACTGAACTTCATAGTACCAAGTAACCAATGTCTGGAGTCCTACACCTCAAAAGTTCGACCCAAACGAAGCGCAACGAAATGCTTTGTATTAGTAGTCCTACGTAATCATTTATGGTAAGTGGAAGGAAGGGATTTTTTTTACCTTTTAAGCATCACCTAATTCGACTCTTGCTTTTACTTAGGAGGTTTGATCATCTCTAGAGATAAAGAGCCAAGCCAAAAAATATGTCACACACTGAAACTCGCCCGATAAGACACTATACGGCCTGCGAATTCCCTCAGATAGAGGAAAAAGGAGTTTTCCTCAATGCCATCGTAAAATAATATTTACGATAAACCAACTGGTAGTTAAAAAAATTACCTTATCTTTGGTGGGTTGCGTCTGAGTCATCTAGATTTCAACCCAAGTCATACTCTGGATTTAAACCCTGGTTATCAGTCTTGACATTAAGAGTCGCTCAAAAAGAACGTAAAACGCCAGAAATATTCGTCGTTGAAAAATGCATTCTTCAGAGAGGCTGTGGTGTCGTAACTTCACTATCTTTTTCCTGAAGTGATTTACAAGAAAAAAATTCACATAAAATTTTCGAGGTTTCTTATCCTTGCGCCAAGTCTGTTTTGCAACTAACCCCATTTTCAAAAAAAGAATCCCACTATATTTTGCATGAGACATTTCCGAAGTTGGACCTTCGTGTGTTCGGAAGTGCGAGCAAAACTTTCAGGCGTGTGTATGACAGAACCGCAGACCTATGTACGGTATGCTATTCACAATCGATATATGTATTTCGCACGAAGATGCATGTAGATATATCGATACAACAAGCAACCAATGTTTTCAAGGCTAAAGACAGGCCTATATCGCCAATATAACTTACGAGAATAAACCTCAGTGGACAGTCTTCGTTAAAGCGACATATTTATTGTAAAAACTATTTATATATTATCATTAATACGATGGGTTAGGAGAATGCTTGATTTTTTGATGGGTTAAAAAATATTCTCAACAAATTTTGTTTCTAACGCTTAAATGTAGAATTCCCGGATTATCAGAGAGAGGCATGAATACGATATGAAAGCGTTAACGGCCGAAGTGGGAGGGATATGGTAAGTAATTAAGTAATACGGATTGGATACTCCATTAATGGACATGTATGTAAGGAGCGTACTTCGTTGCTTTGAGCGCTTTAGGAAAATGGATAAGAGTTTATTAACAAAACGAGTATATCACTGAGGAATGATAACTGTAAGATAAAAGAGGTAACGGAGAAAGTCACTAGAGTGAAAGAGAGCTCTTCAAAGAACAAGAAATTCAAAGTTAATGCGATCAAAGTGTACGACTATCATCTCCCCTTGTAGACCCAAGAAGTAATCCGTGGGGATCGGGTTGGTGGGTGGCTAGAGTACTGGCTAACCATACGGGCGGCCATGGTTCAAATCCCTGCAGAGGAGGATGTTTTTCAAAGGGAACCCGATCCCTACTTGAGTGTCTTGTGGAGGGCACTTCAAGCACAGTACTCCGTCTGTCGGATGAGACGTTAAGCCGTGGTCCCCTATGCGACTTTCGTTAACAGCAGGCTAATGCCGAGGCCGGGTTTATATCCACCCTTCCTCTCTAACCTATACCCTATGGCGCAAATGACCTTAGCTGTCGGTCGGCAATCCTAAATGAAAATACGCATACGAAGTAATCCGTTCTAGATGTAAACAACTATAAGCATATACGGACGCTCATAAAAAGGTTCCGAAGTAAAATGACTTAAAATGAATGCGATTCATATTCAAGCCACTTGTAGATAACCGCGTCCTTTTTTCTCAGAATGAAAAACGAAATCATATCTTTCCAATTTATTTCACTCTCAAAATGAACTTCAAATTAAATAGGGAAAGCAGCTGTTCCTTTTTTTATAAATGAAAGCTATTAATGCCCAATACTGTTCCGTGTTATAGGAAGCTTCCAGAGGATCGACTAACAAATTAAATTTAGGCACCATGGCACCTTATTTTTTTAAATACTGCCGAAAACTGCAATATTTTGGAGCATATTAACAATTTTAGAGCAAAAATGCGAAGATTCAATTAAATCCGCAAATTCCCGAAAAAATCACAACGGTGAATGATTATTTTATTTTCCAAGTAGTTTAGAAATCATAAAAACCACTAACTATTAAAGTTTTGACGACATATTTACGTTAATAATTCCCTATTTTAAATGAAGTCTCGCTGGAGTGCACAATTATTCCATTTCTCAAGGAACACGGGTGGTATTTTTTGCCAAAGAGTTCGAAAATTAATATGGTAAGGGCTGATATTTTGTTTTCATTGGGGAGATAAGATATTTTTCTATATAATTTCGCCAAAAATGTCGAATTTCACGCCTGATGCCGAAACAAACTACCTTAAGGTGGCTGTAGCAATTATCGTGGGTACATTTTTACTATTTGTTAAAGTCGAAACAAATTTGGGAATACATTTCATTTAAGGAATACAACTAATAAAGAGAGGAAACTTGACTTAAAAATATTAATAGAAATGATACAAGAACTATATCACACATCTTTACTTGAATTAAAGCATGCTATGAACACTATTGATAGTTTTCGGCGTGGTAACTTAGTTTATGGGAATATTACATACTAGCTAGTTTGTTTCTCCTTAATCTTTGAACCGAGATGGCACCAAAATATGTATCAGCGACCACATTAAATATGAAATGAATCTTTTCGCGTTCCGAATAACTCCTTTACGTAAGTAATCGAATTCCATATTACGAAACGTATATCCGACGGCATAAAGCTGCGCGCTTTGAATTGCTACTAATAGCTTTGAATTGCCAAAAAAACCAAATCGGTATAATCCAATTTTCTCACTTTTACCTGCAAATATTACTCAAAAGAACACGTAAACAAAGTTCTAAAATATTTCAGAGGCAATACGAGCAGAGAACGTCGTCACAGAGCACTTCCCATAACGTCACGTAATAAGGTTGGCCCCTTGGTACCCGTTGAGGATGGGGCAATCGGCGTCACGACGCCTTACGACGCGACGCGTCGGTAGCCTTCGCAAGATTATCCAACGAAACAACGAAGACTGAACTAATTTAAAACCGCCCAAGTGACTTGATATCCTTTTCATGACGGTTCTCTCGTAGAAACGGTTGGAGAGAAGGGAAATAGCATGCGATCGCCTCAACGGCTTAACCGCAGAACTAATCTGTGCACAGATTAGCTCTGCGGTTTAGCCGTTGAGGCGAGAGATTCGTTTGAAACCAAAAGTGACGAGTACAATTGGCTAATCACCGAAACCATCTTCCCGCGAACTTCGGGCGATTAACTTTTGGAGGGATTCGGTAGAACTTCGAGAAGAGTCTCGCTAATACGTGTCAAGCGCTCGCTGAAATGTGGCACTTGCGTCGACGAGGCGTAGTTATAACTCCCACTACCTAATTACCTACTGATAATCTCCTTTTTGAAGAATATCATCCTGGAAATGGATAAAAACCTAATCAAAAAATCTATCCTCAAACGATTACAGAGAAAATATACTGGGGATTCCGTAAAAAACATTTTGAAATTCGGAATTAAATTAAGAAAATCTATAGACTGATACAAGTAATTCTACAAAATTTGCTCTGGGATTTTTAAAACAGTGGTGGGAATTGGGAATAAACACCTTAAATTTGTCTCAATATTATGACAAATCAGAGGAAATTCTGCAAAGATATTGTCATACCTAAGGAGTGAACTCCTTAGGCATGTCTGTATACTCTTCTAAAGATATTGAAACCATATCAAAATATTTCAACTGAAATTCCCATTCTGACTCCTAAGTACTTTCTATAGCAATTCTTTAATCTCTTGGAAGGAATTATTTATTACTAGCGAAAGGAGCCCGATGAAACTCAACAGGTGAGAAAAACACTGAAATTATCATATACGAAAGCCACAAAACCTGAAGAATACTGAGCGGTCTTCTTTGAGTCGTCTCCTGAGTGAATGAACTTAATCGCTTCCCTTGTGTACATACATATATTTGCATTCAATGACTTATTTCAGTTGCGATATTCATTTTTGATATGGGCGTGGAGTATCTTCAAACAGGATTGGAGAGTAGGGGTACAATCCAGCGGTTGAAAATGTCAAATGGATCATTTGCAGCAGCAGCCATGTTTATTTGACCAATTAATCCTCCGTTACCTGGACTGCGTCTTAGGCGTAAAGGGTAGCCATAATCATCGGGTTCGGTTTTTAAATCAAAAATATATGTTGATTCTTCGGGCAATTGTCGATTTTCATGCATGGAAGGCGTTCATTGAGCAGAATACCCCGTTATTCTTTCGGGTAAGATGAATGTAGTGACGTTATTATAGTTCCCTCCATATTAAAACATTGAAGTTTCGAAACAGACTGGCCAATATTTGAACCAGATTTATAGCTGGGTACCCTTCCGTTTAGGATGAGATTTGTGCGGTTCTTAGTGTAACCCGAGAAACACCACGGGAAGGTGACCGACTTAGTTTCCCATTTTTCTTGATATACGTATCCTTTTTTCGTATTTAAGTTGGATTTTTTTATTATTTTTTTCGTTTAATGCTTATAAACACTGGTCATCATTAAAGCATCGGTATCAGCTCATTAGAAAATAAAATTAAACATTATATTTACGGCTTTCCCTCATGAGTGTTGAATGTATACTTATTGTAAATATGCATTGAATTTATCGATTACCCACCTAAGCAATCCATCATGGGACCCTTGGGACTCTAGGCCCTTCTGATACAGATTCACTTCCAACGTGATATCATGGGCCTGCAGGAAAACATGTTATTTACATGCTAGTGACGTAAATATCTTTTAGGGATCAAATCTTTGGTTGGCAAGGAAATATGATATTGTTCATTTCAGGGAAAATGTGAGATTTTTCAACTAAAAACATGACTTTCACATGAATACGAACCGTAATAGAAAATTGATTGATAGAATAAGAATTTTGATTTATTCAGTCATCCGATAAAAAAATTCCAGCCCTCTATCTTGAGTGAAAGTACTTTTAAAAAGAAAAAATAAAACCACTGCACCGAACCCAATGATTAGCATGGACCACCAGAGGGGCCTTAGGGGACCCTGAGGGCTTTTTAATATAGCCTATATTACCCACAAATATATTTTATATCTACAGGCAAAATTTCAGCTCAATCGGTCCAGTAGTTTTTGCGTGATTGAGTAACAAACATCCAAACATACAAACTTTCACATTTATAATATTAGTAGTATTTCGGCGAACAATCCGAACAATGTGATAAAGAATACTAAAATATATTTTTTGGCATAGCGTAACACTCATTTTTCACTCAGTCATACAAAATTGTACGGAGGAAGACCAAATTAAGGTTACATCACTCCATGATCCAGCCAGTGATCTTTTATGGCTCTGAAGAATAGACTTCATCGAGACAGTCGGAGAAGAAGTTATTCGAAAACAAAATCTTCAGAACAATTTTGTGACCAACAATGAAATGATGGTATCTTGAGAATAAGAGCATACAAAGAGTTATTTACAGAGAACCTGACTTCATGAAACAACGTGAAATCAGAAGACTACGATGGAAAGGACATGTTGTCAGAAGAGATACGGAATCAAAACACTGAGGTCTGCGATGGTACGAAATCCGAGAGGAAGAAAGACCGTTGGGGTGGCCTCGACTACGCCGGAAAGACCAAGTCCCGGAGGATCCAAGGGTAATGGACGTGGACACTATATTGACGTATGACTGAGATAGATAGCGACAAATTGTTGGAGAAGCCAAAAACCTCTTCGGTTTCAATGGGCACGTAGATAATGTAAGGTATGGTAACCATTTATATCAGGTAAAAATACGAATCACCATCATTTTACAAGCATTAGTGACTACATCTACATCTACTTATTACCCCGCAAGCCACCTCAAGGGTGTTTGGCAGAGGTAGACTTCTCACCAACTTGAAACTACAGTGAAGAATTTAACTTTTACCAACAAGCACCACACTATCGGTATACTACAAATGCTGTAGAAACTTCTAAAACAATCCGTAATGTAACCATGTAAACGTGACACAAGAGTCATGCAGGGAGCATGGTGTTAGCACCTATCGGCAGATTTAGGAACATGCATTAGGGGTAAAATAATTAATCAGCTACACTACCTGTCAACTAACCTACTTCTAAGTGTCAACGCAGCCATTATGGTCTCTTATCGATCGCAGGAAAAACATTTTAAACCTTTCCGTTCAACAATCTATTTCCCTTGTTTTATTCTCATGATCTAATCTACCGCAGTATGTTGGATTTGTAGGATATTGATTCCTTCGTAAGAAAATAAATCGGGTTTAAATTTACATAAAAGATTGAGTCAAATTTTCAATCGACGGTCTGAAGGCGATTCCCCTCCCACTTTTGTAAGAGGTCAGTAACACTAACGACCCTATCATGCCGGCCTTTCGTACGTATCTTGCTCATCTTCTCTGCAAGCGCTCTAACTCTGTTTTTAAGCCTACTTCATGAGGATCCCAAATACTGGCCGAGTATTCTAAGTAGGGTCTAACAAAACTATTTATTTTACTTTATGCAATACAAACCCTTCAATCTTAGTTTTTAAAACTCACGCTTCAATCATAATTTAAACAAAACTTCAGGAATGATTGTAGGAAAAATCAGTACAGAGTAACCACTTTCCTTAATGTATTTGTTTTGACTCACGCAGTGTCTGTGGAATCCCTAAAAAATTGTCCCAGGTCGTGATTCAAAAATGTATTCACCATCGAGGCTCGAAAATCTTCAGGTACTTTAAACAACCGACACAGTGATCTGGAACCTCATCCAGTAAGGACTCGACACGGTCGAAACTCGGATAATCGGCGGAGATTACGACAGAGCCCCCGACTAATCACAAATGACATATGACCGTGTTTGAAACTTTCTACGGCTAGACGTACAAAATTTCGTCTGCGCCGACACTAAAAATTCCCAAAACTTACCGATAAATCCCTCTACATCTACATACTACCCCGCGAACCACCGCGTGGTCGTGTGGCAGGGGGTGTTATTACACCAGCCATGTAAAGATGTAAGGGATAAGGTTTTGGGAGGTGAAATGGTGACGTGTATATGGGAGTGTATTTAGTGGAGCTCAGTTTAGGCTGCGGTCGCTTATTGTGCGCGGAAAGAACGAGTTTTTGAACCAATCTGTTCGGCAGTGTATCCCTCTTATTTTATGGGTTCTGTCAGACCTAGCGGTGTAGTGAGGCGTCATGATAATATTCTCAGTGTCGCTCTGAAAAACATCATTTCTGAATTTCTCAAGCAGGCTAAGCCTAGCGTGCAGCCTCCGAGTCTCTAGGGGCTCCCACCTTAATCCCTCTAAAGGTTGTGTAACACTACATGTTTGCTCGTAGCAGTTACTAATGATGCATTCAATTTTTCATTGTATTATATTAATTTTTTGGTTAAAGCTCGCAGCGTATTCGAGGTGCAGCCTAACCAGAGCGAAGTAGCATCTCTCTTTCACTTTTTTATCCAAGGACCTCCTTATTATACGCTTCACATAACCTAGTTTCTTTAATGTTGTGCCACATATGTTTTGCATGTGTAATCCCCACGACATATCAGAAGTTAAGGTAATTCCAAGATATTTTACTGTGTCTGAACATGTATGTAGGTATACAACGTAACACGATAGAACGCGTGGGCGGAGAATCGACCAAGAGAAATAAAAAGTACTTAACTCGCGTATTCCTTTTCCATTCTCCCTTCCCGCACCCTCCCTTTTCCTCCCCCTTCCTTCTGCCTATTGTATATATACCTGTACTGTTTGGACTAAACTTTTGCACCTGATGATGCCGCAAGTCGGTGAAACGCGTTGTACCACACAAATAAAATTCTGTGGAATAGTACGCAATTGTATTCTCTAAGTATGGTATCTGAAGATGTTATGTTTACTCCACCCACAGTATAGGTATGGCATTTGTGTGATGACTTTCGCAGGAAGTGAACTGCGGTGCATTTACTGATATTTAATTATAACCCCCACTCCTGACACCACGAATGAACGTTGTTAAGGTCAGATGACAGAACTTCAAAAGTCCGCGTTTTCGCTTATTTCACGGTAGATAATTGCACCGTCAACAAATATTCTTACTTTACTGATAACCCGAGAACTTAGGCCCATAACGACCTGACCCGGTGGAAAACCCGAGAAGACTTCATCAGCACGAGAATTTAGGACATTTATATAAATAATGAATAAAAGAGGGCCGATTACGCTTCCTTGAGGAACACCGGATGTGACTTCGACCACATCAGAGCTAATACCATCAATAACTACTTTTTGTTTTCGATCTCTGAGCAAGTCCCTCAGGTTACATTTACATCTAGGATTGCATGGCGCAACGAGAGACCTCTGGCGGGGGGTCCGCGTGTCCCGAATCGACTATCGGGCCTGCCATCACACCTACCCAACTCCTCTCCCTACCTCATTCCCGACAGCCCCTTAAAAAAACCATGGAATCAAGAAACCCTTGCGAAAGGGGCAAGCGACGTTCGCATTTTTAATACCTCGTGGCGTGTACGTTATCTTAAAGGCAAAACGGACCGCTCCGAGTGACTTTTAATATCTCTCGCCAGCCGAAAATTAAAAGAATAAAAGATAACATTTTGTGCATATATAATAACCTCCGCCCAACTGGAATCCAGTCTCGGTCACCCTGCTTCTCGTGTTTCCTCGTCGCCTGCGGTTCCCTGAATGCCTTAACATCCGGGAATAGCCAAACCGCACGTAGTAGGTACCGGAAATGCAGATCCGCAAGGCAGACCACTCTTTGAAGATTATACACGCAGCCCCGCGAACCTAAATCAAGCCAGGACATAAAATTTTACGGGAGATCTATAATGTAGGAAGATGGAAAGATGGAAAATTAGTGTTTCAGCGGTACGAAGTGAAACGCTACTTTGGCATAAAAAACTGATCGTTTTAATGGTCTATGATTCTTAATGTTACTTCGCATAAAAAATATTTAACATGATTATTAGAACGCTTGTCGAATTGCCTACTTTCAATGTAATAAAATATATACATATATTTAAGGTAAATTGAGCGAGATAGTTCCCTAGTCATAAGGAAGAACATATTCAAAGTACGAGGATGGTCTGATAAATTTCCGACCCAACAAAGATAAAAAACATTTTTTCTTCAAATTTATTTTTATTTTTCTACATAGCCTCCTTGTAAGTCTACACACTTCTCCCAGCGATGCTCCCATCTCTCTAACCCGTCCAAGTAGTACTCGGCATCATTCTCTGCAAAAGAGTTTACGAAGTTGTTGGCCTCATCATTTGATGAAAATCTCTGTCCTCCGAGCGTAACTTTTAGCTTAGGGAAAAGCCGCTTGTGGCTAGATCTGGTGAGTAAGGAGGATGGTCAATTAATTCAAACGTCAAAAAATTCAAATGTGAGACGTCGCATTGTCTTGGTGGAAGAAAATTTTTTTTCTGCAAATGTGGCCGTTTGTCCGCAATTTCTGCCTTCAACTTGTCAAGTAATGATGCATAGTATGCTCCTGAAATGTTTTTCCCTTTTCGAAGATAATCGATTAAGATAACTCCATGACTATCCCAAAAAACGGTTGCCATCACTTTCCCAGCCGAAAAAAAGTTTTTTCTTTTTTTGGAGCAAATTCCCTCTTCGCAGTCCACTGTTTTGACTGTATTTTTGTTTCTGGGGTATAATGGTGCATTCAAGTTTCATATACAGTAATTAATCGGCGCCAAAACTCTGATTTATTGCGCCTGAACTGCGACAACAGAGCGTTGAAAATGTTCATTCGAACACGTTTTTGGTCTAACGTGAGCAAACGCGGCACCCAACGCGCGGACAGCTTTCTCATGCCTAATTCTTCATGTAATATGTGACAAACACATTCATTGGATAAATATGCATAGCCTCTGCTATCTCTCTCACTTTGATTCGACGGTCGTCTAGCACCATTTGGTGAACTTGAGCAATGTTATCTTCAGCGGTAGCAGTTTTTGGACGTCCCGGACGTTCATCGTCTCCCAAGTTGGTACGGCCACGTTTAAATTCAGCTGCCCAAAATTTTACGGAGGTAAATGATGGTGCAGAGTCCCCGTACACAGCGTCCAATTCGTCTTTGATTTGCGTAGGCATATTTTTAAAAAACAAATATTTAATGACAGCTCGATACTCAATTTTTTCCATTTTCACAAAAACACTCACATAAGACTCATTCAAACGATTGTTAAACAACAACTACGCGTCCAAAATGGCTGCAATTTTGTTGAGTACCTTCCAAAAGATGCGTAATTACATTACCTAGGTATTGTTAACGAATGATGCTATCTTCATGTTCAGGTCGGAAATTTTTCAGACTACCCTCGTATACGTATTAATTTCTGCAGCTGTAGGAAGCATACATTAACGATTACATTATTTATGTTGGAATAATACACTTTAATACGACTGTAATTCGAAGTAATCGAAGAAAAATATCTATATAGGTCTTTAACGAGACTCAATTTTCTTCTGGTACGCGCGGTACGTTTAAAACTCCTTCACAGCGGAAGGGTTTTTGCTATCGTGAAAAAAATTACTGCGGTGAAAATATATTTTCAAAAATAGTAGAGACATATACAAACTACACTATGTTAATTTTTAAGGAGATCTATTAATTATAAATTCATCACCATTTTAAACAATTTAAGTAAGCCCATACACTTACCATTCCCCATATAAAAGGGCTGGTATTTTTCCTCGAAAATATCGGAAATTAGTTCGGCAAGGGGCAGACATTCAGGTTGTATGGAAGGGTGAGATATTTTTCTTTAAACTGGTGCCAAATTCAATAATTTCCGTGAGAAATTATATTTCGCTCAAACTACCTTAAAATACCTCAGGATAACTAAAATTGCAATCTTTTTCCAGAATCGACTGTGCCATAACAGATAAAATAACTGCCTTTTATAATTACCAATGAATTAATAATTTACAGAAGTTACCGGCTGATTTTTTTGTTGTGTGACTATGGCTTTTCTGCTTCCTTCAACGTCCGTAACAGAGCTTTGCTCTGTATCCTGCATTTTTATTTTACTTGAAATTAAATGAAAATATTTTCATCTTTTTTAGACAGTCGTCTGACATGGGCTAACTGAAGAAATAAAATATAAGAATTATTAAATAAAAGCGTGTCCACGGAGCAAAACGTAAATAACAGAAAACCGTAAAAAAAGTAACCAAATCAGCCATCCATGCAATTCTCATAGATATTTTAGTCCTTTTCTTTCTTCGTAAGACAGATTTTCCGAGGATATGGGGCCTATACCAATCGATCGAACGAGGAAAAGTTGTAGATATTTCTACTTAAAAACGTTTCACCAAATTAATTTGAATGCATGATAATATGATGTAGCATTCCAAAAGACATGAATAAAAGGGATACTATCGTGAATATATCACAGGAAATATGACCCAATTCAACACGATTCAGCCACTGTTACAAGCTAGTCAAAAACAAAAACGGTCCATTAATCTTTGCTAAAAATGAAGTGCTTACTTGGAATTCCATGCACACGTTCTGACAAAAACGTATAAATCCGGCATGGTCAATAACTGACAATGCAATTAGACATCCCCGCAACAATTACTAAGCGGAAAGACAGCTGGATAATAGAACATTGACTGGATATAGAATTCCTGGAATTTTTCAATGCAACGATCCCTAAAGCTTAACACATTTATGCATGATAATCAAGACGAAATTTGTGACTTCCACAATCATGATCAACAACCAACAGATAAATAACAACACATAATTTTCTGTACATGGCAAAGTAAGCTATAAGAAAATAAATAAATAAATTTATAAATAGAAACAATGTAAGAGAACTGTATAAAATTCCAACAAAATTTCCTTTATAATAAAAACACTTGCAGTTTTACATTTTTATAAACAGTGCGTAAATAAATTTGTTTTTATTATAAAGGGAAATTTTGTTGGAATTTTATACAGTTCTCTTACATTGTTTCTACTTATCAATTTATTTATTTTATAGCTAACTTTGCCATGTACTGAAAATTATGTGTTGTTAATTATCTGTTGGTTGTTGAATATTGTCAGTTATAATATGGTCTCAACTCCAATTCCATCCGATTAATAACTTTAAACGAATTTCTGACGGAAAATATCTTTGCATAAATTGTTTTGTCATCTCTTCATTGGAAAAAATTGTTTCGTATCTAAGTGGTTGTCATGTTTTTAAGTTTCTGTTAATTGTGTATTATAAATTATCGGCCGGGGGGTGGGAAAAGAATTGCTGATTTAATGGTCCGTTGACAATTTTGCTTATAGCCCTGATGATGCTTTAAATATAAAGCGAAACGTTGGCCTTAAAGAAAAAAAGTTTAATCATCAAATTATTTAAATTACTGACCAAACTCTGAAAACCCGAGAAGGGGGATAAAAAAAACATATAATTAACAGTTTTGGTTCGGTTGTAAAGATATCTGTGAGGAGTTAGGGCTCCTTAACTAGAAAAAGGCTGTGCAAAAAATGTTTCCATTTTTGTGCTTCACAGGGTCCACGAATATCGCAGTTAAACTTAACAGTTTTGGTTTGGTTGCAAACATATCTGTAAGGAATTTGGGATCCTTAACCCTTAGAGTGCCGGGGAGCGCTATCGCGCTCCTCCTGTCTCTCGCGAAAAGTGCCACGAGCGCGATAGCGCTCCTCCTGCAATGTCACTCTTAGATGCTGGTATTTCACTGATTGTTCACAGATGGCACCTAAATGCAGATTACTTATGAAGCTTAAAGCAAAAATGCTACGGCAATTTTAGCATAGTACCTAGAAAATCGGTTGGCACTCAAAGAGTTAAATAGAAAAAGGCTGTACAATAAATGTTTCCGTTTTTGACTTCCACAGGGTCCTCGAATATTGCAGTTAAACTTAACAGTTTTGGTTTCGTTGCAAACATATCTGTGAGGAATTTGAGCTCCTTAACTAGAAAATGGCTGTACAAAAAATATTTCCATTTTTGTGTTCCACTGGGTCCAAGAATATAGCAGAAACAAGACTGGCCACCGTACCATGACGTTTTTTTTTTTACAGAGATGCAGTTTCAAACATGAGACCGTTCGGAACCCAGAAACCGTCTATCCACGTCCCCTTTTAAAGAACGAGTGCTCAACCCACTCAGTAATAGTCACCCAAGGTCAAGTAACTCATATTTTTAATTTTTTTTCGCAAAGGTGGTCTCGGACGCGTAAAATAAACACGCGTGTCCGTCGCGGAGAGCGTTGAATTCTCACGAACCTTCGAGCGAGCGAGCGTGGAAGAGAATAAGGGGGCAGACGAGACGAGAAAAACTGCAAGTGTTTTTCTGAGTAGGGAAGAGCGGCGGGGAGAACGTTGGATGACAATTGAATGAAGAGAAGCGTGAGGGGGAGTGTGACGGCGCTGGTCGACTGACGCGCCCGAAGGAGGGAGCGGTGCGTGCTCGGCTCCGCGCCCTTAAACCAACACCGAGGGGCCAGACGGAAAGAGATGGGGGAGTCTGTCCTTGGCGCAGAGATAAGGGAGGGCGCCACAGTGCAGATGGCCGGAAAAGAACGATCGGAGGGGAAAGAGGGCGTCGCTAAGACGCTTGGCGTTTGTTTTCAGTTTCACCATTCAAGTTTATCAGTTCAATAAAGACTGCTGAAGGAGACTTAAGAAGAAGATCATTGATGCAATTGGAGAAGGCATAACGTTTACTAAACGAAAAGTAGATTAAGAAAAGACCACCATGGAGCACTACCTATACAGAACACCCGTATGGAATATGGAACACAGCCTACAGAGAGAAGAAAAACCAGATGGATCGGGCACAAATGGGTGGGGAATAACGTAATTGAAGGAAAAATAATGTTTTTGGAGGAGAAAAGGTGACATGTATTCTGGGAGTGTGGAGCTCAGTGTTTTTTGTCGTCGCTTATTATGCGTGGAAAGAACGAGTTTTCCTTCCTATCTGTTCGACAACGTATACCTCTTATTTTCTCGCTTCTGTCAGACCTAGAGATGTAATGAGGCGTCATGATAATATTCTCTGTGTCGCTCTGAAAAACGCCAGTTCTGAATTTCTCACGCAACCTAAGCATAGCGTGCAGCCTCCGAGTATCTAGGGGCTCCCACCTTAGTCCCTCTAAAAATTGTGTCACAATAATTGTTCACTCGTAATAGTTTTTAACGAGGTATGCAGCTTTTTTTTGTATTTTATCGATTTTTTTGGTTAAATCGTTATAGCATAAGACCGGAAAGAAAGACCAGAAGACAGAAGATTCCATAGAATTTCTTTTTCAACAGATTCAGGCGATATATTGTGTAAGTTCGTCATATTACAACAGAAACAACAATTGCACTTTTCCACAGGATGTTTTAATGCGTTCGACGCGTTTCAGCTCACAAAACCATCATCAGGTACAAGACAAGGTGCTGCATACAGGACCAAGACTTGGTCAGGTACAAGACCTTGTCTTGTCACAAAGGAAATGGTTCCAGGCTTGACTTTGTGGAAGTAATTCATAGTAACTTAAATAAAGCTTTGTATACTCCACTATAGGTTATACCACCCGGGTCGTGTTATTAAACCTATAGTGGAGTATACAAAGTTTTATTTAAGTTACCTTGTCTTCTACCTGATGATAGCTCTGTGAGCTGAGCACACAAGAGTAAAATATTCTCTCGATTCCTTCTGGTAGACTTTTCACAGGAACTGACCCTCCTGATGACCCCTAACTCCTGTTAATATTTCTATTTTCGTCTCAGTATGCGTATCTCTCCATCCGGTCCATTCCTTTCTTCCCTTGCCAGCTTCCTCAACATCCTCCCCACTTAACCCGGCCTTCGGCATCCCTCCGCCCCTCATTTCATCACCCAGACATGCCCACTGTCGCCTCCTAATCTCCTCCAGAGGTTTCCTCTCCTCAACCGCCATACCAACCACCTCCTCGTCCGCTCTCTTTCCGTCCGCCTTACTCCCTCCATTCTCCTCCACACCCACATCTTTAGCTCCGTTCACATGCGTGCGTTTCGTGCGAAGAGTGCGCCCAGTTTCGCGCGAAAGGTTTACATGCAAGCGTAGGTGACGTCGTCGGCAGTCGCGACCAAGGTCCTTATGCCCAGGTCATGACACGATCCCATAATGCACTCGGAATTCTTCATTTTGGATCGGACTCAATGTTCCGTAGCACTGTTACTCTTCACTGAGTAACCAAAAGTGTTTAGCCCTGTGTTATCAATGTTTTTGTCCCTATGACCACGTTTGAATTATGGTGTCGGAAACATTGTTTACCACTTTCCTGGAGTCGAACGGGAGGTCTCAGGCCGGAAATCCAAACGGGTTCTCAAGCCTCTTAGTATTGTTTATCAACTCAAAAAGTTTCATAGCAAAGGCTAAATTATTCAAGGAAATATTCGTGGATCTTTGTACCAATAACACCCATTCATCTGCATGCAAAATTTAAACCCCGCCAAAAATTCGATCCAAGACGGTAGATTACATTAGACAAGTGCGTGTCATGACCTGGGCATAAGGACCTTGGTGGCGACCACTCCACGTGCTGACATCTGTCGGCAAATGAATATAGAAGTGGAAAAAGCTAGAACTCTGATTACGTGTGTCTTACATTGAACCTATTTCACGGACACGAGTGGAGTGGACTGCGAATCTTTTTAAAAATGAAGAAATATAAATTCAAATGCAGATTATTAGCGACCACTGCGTTAATGTTTTTGACCAAGCATCGAGATTCAAACCTTTTTGACTTGGCTTTTTGACCAGACTTTTTGCAACATCGGTATGGATATTTCTCAAAAAATATTTTTAATCCGTAGCTGTAATGTATCGTTATTTACCCTGTCAATACCTCACGTACGATGCATACAAAATACGGTAGTGTTTTTGACAGATACGGGATTTCTTGACGCAACATTTTTTTAGCGGTTTCCTAAATTACGACCATAAAAGACTTTAAAAATACACTCATACCAACAGAATTGACCAACTGAGTTTTCAAATAACGCAACATTTGAAATATTCTGAGCTTCTCAACCAAAATCTCGGAATTCGCCATTCCTCATCGCCGTCTATAGAATTTTTCCGATTAGCTAATGATTAAATGTTATTCTCTCTATTAATAGATCTAAAGGCGGGTTTACACTGGGAGGTTGACTCCTATGGAAGAAGCGAGTGTAGTGATATCTCGAGTCGTATCTATACTTGCAGGGCTTTATTCTGCTTACACCTCACTTCCGGCTTTTTCAAAACAAATCAATGACGGAAATAAACAACATGGAAATTAAGGAAATCGCCTAAATTTATCAATAATGGCCTTCATATATCGCTCTTCGAGTCCCATAGGTAGTCGTGGGATAATGAATTTGTATAAATTTCAATAATTGTGCTTTATTACATTGAGTCAAGAACGAGAATTGTGGCAATAATTATTATTATTGAATAATAGACAATGGTTATGAAGTATTTATAAACTATTCATGTACAAATAAATACTTACATAAGCAACAAGGAGTCCTCATCCTTATAAGTTATTCGTTCTTTACAATTTACAAAGAACCACGGAACTAGCCGCGCAGTTGCATCAACGGAGTCACCCTAGTGAACAGCTAGTGATCAGTCAGTCAGCTAATCAGCTATCAGTCAGTAGTCAGCTAGTGATCACACAATTGTATGAAATTCACAGTGAAAAAATCAATCGCCTGGACTGGGAATCGAATCCAGATCCCTCGATTTCGCGCCGAGGGCCCTATTTTCCGTGGCTGTTTGAAAATGTCCAAGGTAAACACCTTTGTGTTTAAGTTGGGATCTACCCCGTGGACTGTGGCGCTCAGCGCTCGCATACGGATACCTCAGTCACCATATGTACGGTACCTATGAGGAAAACTTGCTCCTCAAAGCCCTCATGAGATTCGCTGTGGAAGAGGACGCCTGGGTAGCTTAATTGGTTAGAGCACTCGGCGCGAATTCGAGAGATCTGGGTTCGATTCCCAGCCAGGCGAATGATTTTTCCGCTGTGAATTTCACACAATCGTGGTGTGCAAGTTTGTTTGCTGTCATGTGACCAATATTTCACCGGATGCGCAAAGATTTTATCGCAGAATCGATATGTTACATTCAGGCAACATAGAAACCAGCCTATTGTCCTTATACGCAGCAACCGCGGTCAAATACATACCACCACCATCGATCCCTACTGCCCTGGAAGTGCGTGATCATTAATCGAAGTGTCGACTGTAAGCGACTTGCAAGGCTACTGTCATGGAATTGACTTCCATGTATAAACCCGTCTTAAGTACTCATTTCAATTTATCCATTTTGATACGGCAGGACAAGAGTGTTAATACGTCGTCGCTAGGTGAAATATGCACGATGTAACGTGAATACAACGAGAAGATAAGTGCTACTTTCCTTCCGAAAAGCAGGGTGGAAAAACGAACTTTCCGATCATGTGTGGACCAAAAAAAATCCACCATCCTCAAGAGTCAAAGTTTCTATCCTGTCAGCTGTAATCAAGCACTATTATGTCAATTTCAAACTTACATACAGGAATTTAAATAGTAGAAAAAATCAGCTATTAAAATACACCAGTCGGAAAACTGAGCAATGGTTCCCAACTTTTCAATTCAAGACACTACCTTTTATGACGTTGCCAAAAAAACAAAATTACATACTTTTTATTCCGAGCTTTTTCCAAGGACGGTACTCAAGTCTAAATAAGTAATTTATAGTTTAGCACGACAAGTAAGTCTAGATGGGAGCTAAATTGCGGAAGGAAACTTCAGTGATATCTGCGCATAGGACGAAGACTTACTCAAGGGTAGACAACTGAACAATCGTGACAGACAACTTATCGATCAGGACAATAATTTTTCCGCCCTTTTTCCAGTCAAATAAACCTTTTTTTCCAGACGTATCAAGAGTATAGGAATTAAGATAAGTTAAAATATACTGACTGGAAAACAAAACAATGGTTCCCACCTCTTAAAGTTCGCGACACTAGCCTTTTTGAATATAACGAAAAAACTAAATTACATATTGTTTATTCCGCGCGTTTTTCAAGGACAGCTATCACGCTTAAAACACACAATTAAGAGTATAGCACGACAAATACGTCTTCATGGAAGCTTTTATTTGGAAGGGAACATCGGTGATAACTGTGCAAAGGACGAACCCTGACAGAAATGATGGGCAACTGGACAATCGTGATGGACAATTTAATGACCAGAAAAAAAGTTTTCCCCCTTTTTTCGGTCAAATAAAAAAAAGGTATTTTTTCCGAAATTTTAAACGCTTCAAGATGACCATCTCCGGAGAGGAGGCGTATTTGCGCCCGACACTCGACGCAGGCGACAAAAACAATCCCACCCCTTCCCTGACCGGCTCGTATTCAACAGCCTCAGGGACCGTCATAAAGTTGTTTGCTCCGCGAGGGAAAATCCCATTCGGGAGGCGATCTGGGGTGGCGATTCGGGCAGTTCCCCACCAGTAATTACGACACGCCATGAATTATTAAAGAGAGAGAGACGGATGTAAAAAAAAAATACGACCGAAATAAATGCGACATCCTTTGTTTGAGTCGAGAGCAAAACAAACGCTTGTATTCTGGGGATAATTGAAATTTATAATGACCCTATATGGCTCGCCAGGGAACGGCATGCGTGTCAAATAGTCGGAATTTTAAACGAAAAAGGAAAAATAAATTACATATAAATATAAGAGTACCACGTATGAGAGACGAAGTAGTATGAGGAAGATTCTTCATATATTTTCGGGTCGCTATGTGCGCAGAGTGCGTTCCATATTTATTTATTTATTTAAAAAATAATAGTCCACACACAGCAAAATTGCCAATTTAAATTGTACTTAAAACAAACACAAAAGACAAACAAATTAACAAAAATAATTACATACATACATACCCATCAAGCCGTTCCCTTCCGGGGTAGGCACAGTCACAAAGTTTCACTCATTAATACATAATTGTACACCTAACTCTGCTTCAATAATTTCCTCCATACTGACCTATCCTTGCAAACCCCTTTTGCCTCATTTACCCCCATACATTGCTTCATACACGCCCTCCTGTTTTTAAAACTCCAAATATTCCTCCTCCTAAGAATTTCCTCAACCACATCCAACCACAACTTTCTCGGCCTACCTCTACCTCTCACACCATTCATTCTACTCTCATATATCTGTTTTGTTATTCGACTCTCATCCATTCTCTCAACATGGCCAAACAAGCGAAGCACACTCCTTTCATACACGTACATTACTGGAGCATTTAACCCACATTCATTCATGACTCACTCATTCCCGACCCTATCCATCCTACTTTTGCCGCAAATACTCCTCAGATAACCCATGCCCACGGCGTTTGGTCTACTCTTATGTATATCCTGACATACCCATGTTTCACTACCATATAGCAAAGTGGGAAGAAGTACACTTTTGTACACGGCAATTTTCGCTTCCTTAGACAAGCACTCATTCCTTGATATGCTCCACATGCTACCTACCACTTTCCTTCCAGCACTCGCACGTCTCTTTATCTCCTCATCTGTTCTTCCATCTTGCGCATACATCTTACCTAAGTACACAAAATCATCCACCTGTTTAATTACTTTACCATTCGCCCTCATTATACAGTTATAACAGGCAAAAAACAGAAGCAATAACAACATCAAAGAAACTTGACTTAGACAAATCTGGAGTTGGCGTTCACGTTTGTTTCAGTCAAGGCGCGCTTTTGATTTGTGGAAAGATTTAGTTGACAACAGGAGATATTATGGGGATTTGATTCCAGGGTAACTCTCCAAAGGCATAGGTACACTGGGTTTGAAAAAGGGCAAACATAAAGCACGAGATCTGTTCAAAATACTCCGGGACTTTCCGTAAAAAAATTCATTTGTAATACCTACCGTAAAAAAATTCATTTGTAATTCAATGGCCCTTATATTCTTCAAAGAACCTTCCTCATCTGTAAATTCACTTTTTCTAGCGGTGTTTTCACTTCGCCATTCAGTTCTGTTCACCATACAATTAATTATTTATTTTTATTTTTTCTTATAATTTATTTATTTTCATCTGAGCAGTTATGTATAATTTACCCTTTCTTCATGTAGTTTTCTTCAGTGCTCACTGAGTTTTAAGTAAACAGTACGGGTTTTACCAAAGTAACTTTGTACTGTTCTGCGTAGTTGAGAAATTTTCTCGTGATGCGACATGTTGAGATTATTGTGGCCTTTTATAATTTAATGTATGAATTTGGATTTAAGTTGAGTATTTTAAAACTATTTTCAATTTTTTGGGACTATACCGGTAGCAAAGATGACGTAGGCACTATATTAACCTTTTCCACATTCTTTTTATTTCTATGGCTAATTCTTGGTGCTTGTTGAATTTTCCAGCTATTATTTTTTTCAACGTTATGGTTAATTGGCACTGCAATATCTACCACATAACAATTTCTAATTTTCTTACTAATCAGTATTTTATCTGGTCCATTGTTACTGATTGCTTTGTCTGTTTGGATCGTTATATCATGAAAAACTTTATATGAGCCGTTATCCAGCACCGTTTCGGGGTCATATTTATAATGGAGGGTCTTGTTATCTATTTACTGGTGGTGATGGGTCAATTTTTGGTGAATAATGTTTACCCTTTTATTATTATTTCACGTGTATTTCATGAATTGTTTTTGTTGTTGTTACATTAGCTTAATCTGTCTGTAGGTTTTCGCAGGTTTTTCACACTCCCCTTCATGTGCAGGTCTTTTCCTGATGTGGGTTTCGTCGTCAAGGATATCACCTCCTTATTTCCTTACGTTTTTCCTAGAAATGTATACATCTTTCTTCACTCTGATTTCATGTATTTTTCCAACGAGGGGTTAGATGGAAGAAGGGACCGCCTCAGTCTCAATCTCGCCCCAATAAAGACGCATTATTATTCTGGCATGCTTCTCTGGATATCACCTACACTTCCCGAATTCTCTTTAATGTCGTCAATGGTGCCAAAACGACGTCCTTGAAGTACTGATATTAACTTGGAAAATAAAAAGAAGTCACCCGGGGACAGGTTAGGTGTGTACGGAGGCTGAAGGAGTGCAGTCATTTGATTTTTTTATACCAAAGTCGCTAAATGATAAATGCAGTGTGGCGGGCGCGTTGCCGGGACAGAGGAAGTTCGTTCTGCTCAGCTCTTATCAGAGGAGGGGCTAACTTCGCTGCAACCCGATGCTTGCTCAATGTTTCGGTCAAAACGTCACGACATGACCAAATTCAGAGTCCATGCTCTCTAGCAGGTTCTCTGGCAGACTACGGTTGGCGCGCAACATATCCTCCTTACTGCAGCTTTAAAAAAGTAAAAAGGGATGCTAAACATTTTCTGGATATCTCAGCTTTCCACGAAAAGCAAATCTCAGAGATATATCGATGAATGTTAAGAAATCTTTATCACGTAAGGCTAAGAGAAAACGGGAAGTTTTCCGACGTTAAGTACTCACAAGACCCAAACTTTCTACTTGCATGAGAGATTGAATTTTCACCCAAGACAAACAACATCTCTGCCAAAGAAAGATCATACCATACTTTGAACACCGAAAGTAGTAATGCATAATGCTTGCGGTGAAGACTACATTCGGAAAAGCTTTTATCACTGATAAAAGCCGAAGTCCACCATCCATGTAACGTGTCATAAATGTTTGTAGTGAATTAGTAGACATGTATAAAGTAGAGAAAAAATATTCATATGGATTCTAATTCGTAGAGAAATCGTAGACAAATTAATTAGAAGAGCAGGAAATTAAGGCATACATTGGTAGAAGCGTGCTGTAATTGAAGAATTCCCCGCAAGTAATCGAAATATTTTTTTTCTAAATTAAAACATCTTACGTTGCTTCTCCACCTGAAGTTGCAACAGGACTGTCAGCGGAAGGTTTTTTTTCAAAAAGCACAATGCAGAAGAAACCTAGCAAAACTGAAAGCGTTTAAAAAAATGAGCTGAAATTACGGCCTAATAATCAGCATCGTTAGCACTCCAAGTTATCACGGTTAGCCTTTCACGCACCTTTCACGTAATGGCCTTTTCGGCGAAGAGAAAAATCTTGAGATGTCGTAGCTTCTGCTTCTCATTTTTATTGGAAGATGTGAATTTCTGACAAGCTTGAATAACCTTTTCCCCGAATACAACAGAAGATAAGTCATCATCATTTAAATTTCATACTTTCGTGCGTCGTGCCAGTTCAGGTAGTTTGAGCGAAATATCATTTCACCTAGAAATCAATAAATTTAATTTCCTTTTGATGTAAAACATCTCACCCTTCCAAAGTCACCATAATATCAGCCTATTACTCTACTACTTGCCGAGACTTTAACGAAAAAAACAGCCATTTTACATAGGAAATGGTACGGGTATGCTCTCCAGAGAAAGCTTTTTAAAAATTAGGAGCATCAAACACCTAGATCTTGTCAAACATTACCAGTATATATTATGTATGTTTTCCCACTTATTCCTGAAAGTAAATCATATTGTCACCGCAATAATTTTTTCAAGATCTCAAAAATCTTCCCTTATGAATGAGTTTTAAAAGTATCGCGCCAAAAATTTGAGCAAAGTTAAAGACTTATGAAGATATATTTTAGCTTAATTACTTAGACACTCAGTCGTATAAAAGAATCTTATTGCACCATTAATGATGCAATATTTAATTAATGCTCCCTAGAGCTGCTGAAATTATAACGTATTATTTGAATATGGTCTCAATTATGACCAGGAAATAATCTCGCGCAAACTACCTTAAAAACCATTTAGGCGTTATTCTCTCGTTACAGATAAAAATACATGGTTTCATCAAGGCAACTATCGAGGATTTGGACAACTTTAAATCAACATGGGCGATAAATTGCCAGCATTTTGAATTTATTTTTCAACCATCCTCAGGGCGACAAAAATACGCGCGATTGAAGTTTTATCATGATTTTACCAGACGTAATCAGTCGTAATGTCAGAAAACAAAAATTTACATTTTTATTTTATTTTCATATTAAACTATGTATATGTATGTGAATTAAAAAATGATGAAGTGTACAGAAAAATAGAGGTAGAAAGGACAATATGGGACACCATACATAAAAGAAGAACGAGATGGATTGGACACACCCTGAGACACAATAGGCTTGTGAAGAAAATATTTGAAGCTAAAATAGAGGGAAAAGTCCCCAGAGGAAGACCCAGGAATAAAGTCACGGACAAAATAAAGGGGAAAATACATAGGGAGAGATCCCAGGAGGTAAAAGAACTACCATTAGATAGGGAATGGTGGTTGGCTGCAGTCAACCAATCTTAGGATCGCACGACCAATGACGATGTACCTGAAAATTCATCACATACACCTCCGTGTAATATAAATGTATACTGGCTCATCTGTAAATAACACTTCGCAATCAGTTTGCTCTCAGTGTCTTAATTTCAGTTAATTCATTTTTGACTAAGCATAAAGTTGATATGATCAAATCACTTACAGTCGATAACATTGAATTGATCGGAGCGATCAACAAGAAAAGATAAACACACATAATTTCCGTCACTCTGCACCTGATCTGATTTCCACGTGAGTTTGACTGATGGACACGGCGAAAAAGAAAAACATCTAAGAACACGTTGCAAGAACGCCTAGTCATGGAATCAATAGTTATGAGATCTATAAAGTTAATAATCTCATAAAAATATTCGGGTTGCAGGAACACATCTACTAGTTACACAACATATTTACCAAGCTTCGAATATTCGATCTCATCTTCTACCACCGGATAAAATGTATGAACGCTTACCCTATGAATAATTGTAAATGCACATAGTAATTATTCAATAAGAGTAAATTAACTAGTTATTTGTCTCAAAACAACTTTTTTATTAAGTAATCAAGTCTCCAAGTGGTTCATTGCGCAGCCGCCATCTTGGCCACAAATGGAAATCATAATTACACGCCACAAGTTATAAAAACAATAAATTTATCCATTGTTTCTGCAACACTTATCGAATGGTTTCTATGGTTTATGGGTCCCATAACTTTATAGAATATATGTGTGCTGTTCCTGCAACTGGCCATTTAACAACCAAAAAAGGCAAACTAAAGGAGACTAGCGAAAACAGAACCGACGAAATTCTGGAGGAGGCTGCATCACGCTCACGAGATCCATTCAGGATTTCAGAATGGACGCAGTAGGTCATGAAGTGTAAGGGCGCCGATGGCACGAGATGTGGCGCGCATCTCCCGCTGGCCCCGATGGAGCCACAATGGTGCATCGGGCCGTGAAGCGGGGCTTCGCCGAGCGCGAGACTGGAATGCGAAGGATGAAAGGCTCAGGGTGGGACAATAGGCAAGGAGCAGCTTTATTTGGATCCTGCAGAACTGCCGCGAGGAGTGTCTCTCTCCATGGAACACGAGAGCATTCACGAGAGACGCCTTGACACCTTACTTCAGTTCGGCCCTCAGCCTCACCGCCAATATGTAGGATTTAGCCCAAGTATTGCACCTAAGGGGGCTAGCACATCTCGACCGAAAACGCCCTTCTAGTTCTGGCTTCTACCGCAGCCTAGGAGGAGACTTCGCCTTCCCCGTCCACTACCCGCCCCGAACAACAGCGCCAATGATGCCACAGTTTGAAATTCGTTGCAAGAGTTCACGAGAATGTTTAGTGTCACGTACTGACACAAAAATGTCTACATTTTGATGATCCTTCTAAGATTTGAAGGATTTCTTTTTACAATTAGAGCAAATTATTTCAAAAATATACGTCGTAAACGTCATGGCGATCACTTGATTTTCGAAAAATTCTCGTTACTTCCGAGGTCAAAATAGGTTAAAATCAAACAGCAAAAAGTTACAACACTAATTGTAAATATTAATCTTTTGTAAAATGCAAAATCCACAACAGTTACGGCCCAGATGGCCGTTGTCAAGGAAAGTACAAGGGAAGCTTCGCGAAGCCGAGCCCATGGGGGTTTATGAATGCTTTTGAAGTCGAAAGTGCGCGTCTGCCAGAACATAACGCATAGTTTTCGAAGCTTAACAGTGCAGGATGATCTAATCCTATATATGCGATGCGCCGCAACCGTAGGGGACTCATTTGTTGCCCAGTTTTGGTTCAATCGTAATTGGGTCAGTGTTTAATAATAATCTGTATTGGCTCAGTCGTCATTCACCCAGTCTCTCACATCAGTGTAATTTCAGTCAGTGTTAGAGTTCGGTCTTCAGCCGTCAATCGAGTAATCGACTTAAACCGGAGGATCTGCTCGAGTGCAAGAATAAAGTTTATTTTAATAAGTGCCCCGAGTAACCGATAGGGCGAGTGTACCTGAAGGGACCTACTTAATATTAAAATTAATTTAATCACCTTTAATTTAATATTATTTGGCATGATACATTGATATTTAATAAGATCCATTATAATGATATGAAACGCATGAAATTGCCATGAGAAAGATTCTTAGAATTAGGATCCTGGATAGCGTAGTGGTCTGCGCATTGGTCCGGCAAACCAAAGGTCCGTGGTTCGATTCCCGGTCAAGGCCGAATTTTTCTCATGGCAACTTCTTCAAAAAATTCACCCGCCATGTTTGAATATTTTCGTACGAAACGTATGTTTTCACGTTTAGGAGAAAATCTGTGCATATGTCACCGAATAATTTCGACGTGTATGTCAAGTGCCATAAGGCTACATAGTCAAACGGCATTCAATTGCCAAAAAACCAAATCTCTAGCTTTAAATAAATTTCTCTTTTATCTGATCATATTACTAATAGTTCACGCATGCAAAGTTTCACGATAATCTGCACATGCACGAAAATCGCTCCAACCACCTCAATTGTGGTGTTAGAGGTAACTAGTATTTTACTGGTAAAAAACATAAACATCTTCCAAGATCGAAAACGATTTTACCTCTCGTAACCGTGGAGGTATAAAACAGCAAGGACAAGTGTTGAGTGACTTAACCTTCGTTAAAAACTGCTACGAGCGAACATATGGTGTTTCACAACTTTTAGAGGGATGAAGGTGGGAGCCCCTAGAGACTCTGAGGCTGCACGCTAGGTATTTGCTTGCTTGAGAAATTAAGAACTGGTGTTTTTGAGCGACACAGAGAATATTATCATGACGCCTCACTACATCTCTAGGTCTGACAGAAGCGATAAAATAAGAGAGATACTCCGCTGAGCAGATAGGTACAAAAACTCGTTCTTTCCGCGCACAATAAGTGATCACAATAAAAACTGAGCTGCACTAATTATACTCCCATCATACACGTCACCATTTCACCTCCCAAAACCCTTATTCCTTACGTCTTTACACGGCTGGTGTCCTCACCCATGCGGCGGCTCACAGGGTAGTATGTAGATGTATTGCACACCACGAAATCTGTGATGATGTACCTATCCATTCGTTTTGATGACCAAAAGAATATATAATTTGTCGGAAAAATAATATGCGAAAACAACCAATAACAAAACTGATAAAAAAATAATGGATTTTCATGCATTAGTTGAGTTTGTAAGGTGCATAGTTATTTTTGCCACTCCGAGGGCACAGGTTCGACTGCCGGTAGAAAGGGAAATACAAAAAATTTCAACTTAAAGTGCGTGTATTCGCGTGGCTTTTCATGATACCTCCGTCGTATCCCAACTGGTACCCCTAACTCCTTAAAGAAAATAGGTTTATGCCAACACCAGAATTCTTTTTACTATTTCCAATCTATCTCTCGAAATCACTCATACCAGCCTGCCATAAGCCCTGGTTACACGAAACATTATCTCGTACGAGTTAATGTCCGAATGCACGAACGCGTGAATGAACGCGAAAATTCACCGTCTAACCACACCAACTTGTACGAATGCATGAATAGAACGAATGACCAGGAAAATAGAACCAGCTCTATTTGGTTCATGCATTCGTACACGAACTTGTACGTGAACACGTACGGGTTAATGTATCGTGTAGCCTGGCCATAAAGGTAGTTTGAGCGAAATATCATTTTGCCTAGAAATCAATGCATTTGATCTCATTTTAAAGAAAAATATATCACCCTTCCATTGGCACCAAAAATTCAACCCCTTACCACATTACTTTCTGAGATATTTATCAGAAAATACCAGACCTTTTTTATGGGAAATGGTACGTGAATGCACTCCAGAGAGACCTTATGTTAAAAATGAGGTGTTCCCAACACTTAGATCTCGTCAAAAAATCAACAGTGAGTAGTTTGTGTTTTCTCATCTATTTTTGAAAATTAATCATATTTTCACCGCATTTAATTCTTCGGGATCACAATCAACCTTCCGCTTTGATGGAGTTTCAAACGTACCGCGTTAAAAAATGAGTAAAGTTAAAGACTTATATCGATATTTTCATTTGATTACTTACAATTTCTGTCATGTAAAACCATATTATTGCACCATTAATAATGCAAAATTTAATTCGTGTGTCTCACAGCGGGTGAAATTAATAAGCTTAATTCGAATATGGTCTATATTATGACTAGGAAACTGTCTCGCTCGTACCACCTTAAACAGCACTAATGATCTTCGATTTTGGTGACTAACTCTGTTAAGTGTCCATTTTGCAAGCCTCGATAGATCGGTACGAAACTGATAACTCGTATTCCATTAGTGATTGTCAATAAACACACCAATACTAGTCCAAGTATTCCCTGGGAAGTGCGAAGGATTTGCTTCATTCACAAGAAATGTTGCAATTTCGCTCGAGGAACAAATTCGGGTTTTTTTTTGGCCTCAGGTTAATCGTATGGCGGGGCATTCCTAATCGTAAATAATGGCATAAAATCCCTTAGAATAACATAAATAAGAGTACTTATGCAGATCTCCACGTCTACACAGTCTTTACGCATGCAAAAATCGTTCTAACCCCTTTTACGTAGAGTGGGAAATGGCCCAACAATCGGAAGAGAGGCAGCTTTCCCGCTTAAGGAACCCTTCAGCGCGAGGTTTCTCGTAGGAAACCGAAGATAGTCGAGCTAAGCACCTCACCCTTCTTCGCGATGCAAAAGACCGCCCCCCGCGATCCCAGAGCGTTCACCCCCGGAAGAATAGGGAGATGGCGGAAGGAAAGAGATAAAGGACCACTGAGTTGTGCTCGTTGCGCGGAGCCCGAGCCAAATTCGTTTATTTACGACCCGGGCCAAAGAGGGAAGAAAGACAATTAACCTGAGGCGAAAAAAATCCTGATATTTTTCCTCGTGCAAAATTACTATTTCCATTGTGAATTAAGCAAATCCTTTTCGCTTCCGAGGGAATACTTGGACCAGTATTGGTCCGTTTATTAAAAATTATTTATGGAATACGATATATCAACTTCATTCTGAGTTAAGTATTTTGATCTAAATCCAAACCTTCTTCCTCGAACCCACCCAGGTTTAGGTAAATTATGACATTTTCAAGTGTGTGAAAACTCCGCCTTGAAACTGGTAAAATATTCCGAACCTTGAATCTTTTATATGAAAGATATTCAACAATATCCGGCGAGATATCGTGGAAAATCATCGTGAAGTTAAAAGAAGGAAACATGTAAGTGCCCACTCAATACTTTCTACAACGAGTTTCAACGCTTAAAGCGTCATCATCGAGTACAATGAACTTTTAGCACAGAAGGATATATAAATATGTCGTTGTTGACATCCTGGTAATGCGACGAAACCGGTCGACTAAGAATAAAATACTGTGAAAAAGTACCAAGTACTATTGAAATTTATTCAAATAGATTTTCACAAAGTAAAGCCTGTCACCGTCAAATTTAACAATTTTACCTGCAAGCAGGCGGATTTCAGGAAATATTCTTGGAGTCCTTTCGATATTGCGGTACAATTTATTTTACTGACGAATGCATGAACTCTTTTATGATGTCAATTGTACCGTGGAAAACTTCATATTGCATAATTGTATGAATGATAGAAGGGGAAATAGAACCTGCTCTAATTCCATTCTTTTTCTGACACAGTCTATCATACGTTTGTTTGGGCAATAAAATGTATCATTTAAAGTGGCCTTTGGGGTGAAAGTAATGTTTAAAAAATTCTATATATATTATACGGATGCGGCCTCTACACATGAATACCTGATTATGCCCAATACGGAGAAATCGTTTGCACATTATAAAAAATTGTTGCGAGGAACCTACAAATTCTTATGCGGATTGTTTCTTCATAAGAAGACCAAGAGCTTTGGAGCTGTCCAAAATCCACGTAGACACCAAACAGGAGTGGGAGGTTACGAAGGTTGTCAACGATGGTCCACGTTTTGGGGGTGCGGGGGAGGGAGGGAGTACTACGTGGACAATGGTCGTAGTAAATGACAGATTATCATAGCTAAAAGATTAGTTTTCCTTTTACTTACCTTTCCTTAAAATCAGCCTTAAATTACAGATAGTCCATGACAATCAGTTAATAACCAGTTTCACAGCTTTTTCCGCAAAAAAAGAATATTCTACGTGGACAACAGGGAGGAACGGGGGGAGGGGGGTCCCGGATGAAGTCTACGAGTATCCACGATGGGGGGCGCGGAGGAAATTGAAATTTATTGCTCTGTAGAAAAATATACATATTCTTAAGCGCATACAAAACAAAATGGAGCTAGGTGTCCCCCAAGGCACGTACTCCGGCAGACCGCACGGCGTCAACCTGGAAAGGGAGCCAGGGAGATACCTAATCCCAATTTTTTCGGCAACGGGCTCTTCCGGTTCTCAACGATGTGCGGTAGATTTTTCGCGAAAGCGAGACCGACGGCTACGCGTCTCAGTTGTTTGGGTAACCAAACTAATACGAGCACTTCGGGGGGCGGAGGCCCAATTGAGGTCCTTTTGACCTCAATCCGCCTCATTGGTGTCGGCCTCGAAGGGGCTGTTGGTTTCGCTAACCTTCCCTTCCCATCTCTTCCTTCCCTTGGAGATAAGCGAAAGCTTCCAGTCCGAGGGGGAAGTTGTAATCCTGCGGCGAGAGCCGGAACACCTTTCCCCCAAGGCAATCGGCCTGTGGGTGGGGATACCATCAAAATGAAATAATGCAATACTTTACAGATAATAACTCACATCTAATGCAATATTCAATACCATTACAATCAATAACTTATTTAAGAAAGAAAGAAACAGTTTACATTTTCTATATTCGATGAATATGGTGAATCACACACTTATAATTCAGTATTCAATAGCCAGTGTATTAAAGAATTTAACTAAGAGGAGGGGGGTCAAAAAGTGGCCTATTTTTTTTATCTGCGTGGATTATGGAGAGCCCCTTTTCATAAAAACCACCAGTAGGCCGGACAGTGTCGGTCTCCCGGGCAAGTGTTCATCCCCGCTTCCGTGCAAACACGCATCCGAGCCGAACATTCTATTCGTTCCAGCACGGGACGGAATCGAAAGCAGGGAGGGAGGGAAGAGAGAGGTAAAAAATAAGCAAGAACGCCCTTTTTGCCGCACAAACACGGGCGCCCTCTTCCTCCTTCCCTCCCCCCCCCCAATCCCCCCTCAGCTTCCGCGGCGACCTCCCTCCGCGTCGCCCGAGAGCCGAGCACTCACTGCAGCGTCGCCGGGCGTGCTTTTCCGAATCCACGGCCGCACACGCCAGGGGGCGAGGGTTAGGCTGGAAGGGAAGCGTGGGATAAGGGGGGAAACGAGGGGAGTCCCTCTCTCTCACTCTCTGCCATCAAGCGGGCACGATATCGATTGGGCTGGTGGCAGAGGGGGGAAAGAGGGAGTAGTTGGGTAGGTGGGCACGTGTAAGACGGAGCAGAGGGGATGGTCGGCTTTCCCGAGTCCACGCGGACACGGCGGGGCACGCAAAAGAAAGAGCTCGCCCACCCCCGCTGGAACCCCGGACCCCGGACAGAATAATTAACACTGAAATTCCACGTGGAAATATATTTATTGACACGACCACTTTCGCCGCAGAGCACCTGATGATGCTACTCTGCGGCGAAACCGGTCGTGACAATAACTCTATTACCATGTGGAATTGCAGAGTTAATTCTTCTATCCCTGACTCAACACTTTTCGCTGACCTAGTGTTCGAAAATTTTCTCGGTAAATAGGGTTTGTTAAACAAAACGTATTGTTTCCTTGAAGATCGCAATTCAATTCACCATGAAAATATAAAACATATCATATAAAACCAAAAATCAGAAGGAATACTTGAAGGAATAAGGGTAGGAATCTCTATTTCATCGAAAGAAAAGAATTATAGACTAAATTTTTTCCGAAAGTTTGACGTAGACTAAATGTTTACGGACGCTCAACATATTTTGCTAGAGCTAAACTACACAATATGGTAGAAACGATAAAAGTCTACAGAACCGATATCCGAAGGATATTATTTTTTCCACGCACAATAAGGAATCATAATAATAGCGAATGCTCAGTTCAGTGAAACTTTGACCCTCACTAGTTAGAGATGATTTAGTACTTGTTTTTTTTATCTTACCATCATGTCTAACAACTAACCCCGCATGAAATTTCCAGGAGGATTTAGCTCTCTGCATGATTTAGCACCTTGCACGACTAATAATCAATCGCATTGATAAAACTAGCCGGAAGAACAAGTAAGCAAAATAAGAATAGGATGTGCTCACATAAAGCCATCTTATTCATACTCATTTGTGTAAAAATGTGTCCTTTTATGATAAAAACAAAAGAATTACCTTCCGCGCCTACTTACAAATTAACTGAAATGACAAGAAGTTAAAAGGGTGCAACATGCAGAAACATGAGAATTTTCCATCCAATATGCATACCAATTTCGCAAAAAAATATCCATATTGGATGAAAACCAAATTTTCCAAAGTGATCGAATAAAATGATTACATAGACAATTAACTTTTTTATACTTTCTAGCTATTAGCAAATTACTGGAATACTGAGAGTCAAGAGATCAATGAATAGATTTGATGCTAAAATCGGCTCCTATTGCTAGATCAGTGTTCATTAAAATATATTCGTAGAATTATCGGCACAAATGTTACTTTAATTCTGATTTCTTATGTCCGAAGTACATAATCAGTCAAAGTAAATATTTTTTAGCCATTGTAATCAAAAGGGTAGAATAGAGTATTTCTTTTGACTAATAGCATTAGGGTTGGACCACCTAGATAGAAAGTGAGATCCATTTCCGCTACTCGCAGTACTTGTTTCCCAAGAGTCACCAGTTACACTCAAAATCGTATTCTCCACTGGAAATAATATACGTACAAATATCCCTCCAAACCTTCTCAAGTTCACTCAACCAAGGCCTCTTCCCGTGAAGCGAGAGTGGGTATACATCTTAGGAAATGCAATTTTGTGGAAGAGGTCGTTATGAGAATCTCCTAGTTGCGCAGAGTGGAAACAGTTCCCGAACGTACGACGGGGGATTGCTTTGCCCTCCTTTCCCTACCTTTTGGTAATTAGTTCTGGTTACCACAACTCAAAATTCAACGTGTTTGAACTCGTTGAACTAAGATACTCGCTGAACTAAGATACATATCACACCTCTCCAATGTAACCATTGAGATGTATGGAGAGGGCGCTTGTTATGCTGGCCAATGCTAAAAGCTGAATCCAGGCCGGCATCTCCGTTCACCCTCATTTTCCTATGGGGCTTGCGGGCTAACTCACAGATTTTGCAATTTTACTAAGTTTTCCTGAAATTAATGGTACGAGAGGTAGAGGTAGGCCGAGAAAGTTGTGGTTGAATGTGGTTGTGGAAATTCTTATGGAATAGGAATATTAGGAGTCATTAAAACAGGAGGACGTGTATGAAGCAGTGTATGGGGGTAAATAAGGTAAAAGAGGTTTGCAAGGATAGGTCAGTATGGAGGAAATAATTATTGAAGCAGAGTTAGGTGTACAAGTATGTATTTATGAGTGAAACTTTGTGACTGTGCCTACCCCGGAAGGGAACGGCGTGATTGGTATGTATTTATATACTAAGTTTTCCATCGGAAACCTACGAGAAACCAGCATGTATTTACTTCTTTCACAAGCATTCTCCGTTTATTTATTTTTAATTCATGGTTTATTTATTAAAATTGACAATAATCCGCGTTTCCGATGAAAACTAGGGTAAAAGAGAGTCGAAACTATAACACTAAATAGAGAACATATATTTCACGAGTTATCGTCAAAACCACGCAGTGCCATGAAGTCAATGTATCTCAGCGTCAAACTTTATTTTCTAAGCCAAAATATCCTCGTTAAATGACCAATGACACAATATTTCTATATCATTCGATAGTACAAATCTTACTTCATATTATTTGTTTAAATCAAAATAGGCTATCGGGCATGCCTAAAATAAAGGTTCCTTCTTACGGCTGATTATATTTATCTAATTCAAACGTTACCCAATCTTCCGATATGTCGATACGATTACTCTCCACCGAAAACCGGAAACGGAAATCGGATAAGAGATGGGAACCGGAGGATGCAGGGAAGGAAAGAGTAAACGTAATGGAAATCAATTCGAGAAGAAAGTATTGTGGATGGGATTATACAGGGACGGAGGAAAAAAAAAGTAAACGGGCGAAAAAAATCAGAAGAGAAAGGAAAACTGTTAAAGTCGGAAGGGTTTTCGAGGGAAGAGGTGCGGTGGGAATAAAGAAAGCCAATTGGGGAGGGTAGAGAATCAAGCCGGAATGAGGATTTACTTATCATCTATTTAAACTGAATTGCCTTCGGATTAACGACTTGAGAATGCTTTAACCCCCGCGGGGCATAAACCTTCCGGAATACGTATTGACCAGGGAACAAAACATAATGAGATTTCACGGCCGGGGAGAGAAGAGGGAAAATAGAGGTTAAAATCAATTGCTGAGATTGAGTTTGGATGGTTAGTAGACATTAGCACTCACCACTATTTACACAAGTAAATGATATTTGAAACTAGGGTACCTTGAGTGCATTAAGTTAACTAGGAGAACTGAGGCTGGGAAATCTAATTGACCGATTCGTGTATAGAAAAAATCTCTTTTTCTATACTATTATTTTAATAGATCATCGCAAAATGTCACATGTCGACGAATTCCGGGCATCAAAGGCCTAAAGGCCGTTTTACGCGACGCTTATTGATGAAAACTATGGATGGAAGCTTTATTAAATTTTTCTTGTCAACAATATGAATTTTCTTATCTATTACTTTTCCAATAAACTCTTAATCATATCTGATACTTCCCTTCATCCTCCAAGTCCACAAACAGCAAACAACCGCATCTTAGGTAACATATTAATTAACATAACATTGTACTTGTTCAATGTTGGAGTTGCCAATACTCAACACTTATTCCATTACTAAATTCAGCACTAATTAGCGCCGAAAACTCGGAACGAAAATCGGGACTTAAACCGGATAAAAATATCTTGGAGTCGTGACGCATAAACAGGTTTGGTGATGAGTGGACCATGGATTTTTTTTGCGACATTCTTGAAAAGTTTGAAAAAATGTGTACTCAACGACTCACGATTAGCGCTCCAACTACCTTAAGATCTCCTGAAGAAGATTCTCGCGTCGAATATCGATACGTCGGGCTCTAAACCTTGAAGGAACCCCAAGTAGATAATTTTTGGGTTCATGAAGCAATTTTCTCGATTTTCCGAATAACTTTTCTCGGCGTTCCGAAACATTTAAAAGTGAAAAAATTCCTTGGATCGAAGAACGGCATTCCTTATCGGAAACCCTGGGTTGGAATGAGAAAATTATGGCAGAGGGTTGAGAATCAAGGGGGAACGAGGATTACCCAATCATACATATTTTAACAGAAATTCCCACGAGATTAGCGACTTAAAAGCGCTTAACTTTCGAAGGCGTAAGCCTCCCGGAAATCCCACTGACCAAGGCACAAAACATAACGAGATTTCACGACGAGGAGAAGAGAAAACAGAGGCGTAGAATCGATTACAAAAATTTTATTTGGACGGCTAATACCTAGTGGTACAGCTAGGACAGCTAGGCAAATACTCACTGCTATACCACGAAATTACAACTCTAAGTACAGATGTACAAACCCGTTCACTTTTAGGAACTCGTTCACGCTGGACCAGTCCATTTTGGGACCCATTCCTTTACACTCGTTCACCGTTCCTTTTATATTGGTGATCATGTATTTTTATTTTTAACATGTTCTTGTGTTTAAAGAATGCAGAAAAAACTATAAATACTTAGTATTCCTTAATGACGGCATTTAAGAATGTTGGGTGAAATAAAAGATGGATGGAATAAGGTTGGAAGACGCCAGCGCTCTGCTGCTCTGACGTCTTCACAGACAAGCCTCAGTGAAGTGAAGACCTTCTCAGCGACTTCACTTTCAGAAGATTGGACTACAACTCCATGACCAAGATAGATCGTGAGACTATATCCATCATCAAGAAATCATCCATTCCTCGGGAAGAACAGAGAGGGCTCCTAGTGCCTGCGACTAAACCACCGAGGCTGTATGGCTTACCCAAAGTATCCCAGAAGATTTCTCGCACCTGGTGGAGCATTGCCTACGGAACTTCTTCTTCTTTTGGAATGGAACATTTTATTAGCAGACGGAGGGAGCAGCAATGGGATCGCCACCATACCCAGTAGTGGCAAACCTTGACATGGAGAAGTTTGAGAAGGAGGCTCTCAACGCCTACGGCAAGAAACGTACCCTGTGGCTAAGATATGTCGATGACACTTTCGTCATCTGGCCACACGGTGTAGAAGAATTGCAAAAACTCTTGAGCCATTTGAATGAGCAACACCGGAACATACGTTTCACCATGGAGAAGGAGAAAGAAGGAAAATTACCTTTTCTGGACGTCATGATGGAAAGGAAAAGCAACGGAAATCTTAGCCACGCGGTCCATAGGAAGGCAACGCATACGGACAGATATCTCAACGCTGCATCACATCATCATCCCTGTAAGAAGGCATCCGTTGTGACCACGCTATTCCACCGAGCCTATGGCATCACGGACGCAGAATCATTTGATTCTGAGAAGAAGCACCTGACCACAGCTCTACTAAGGAACGGCTACACGAACTCTTTGGTCCTGAAGAGGACCGCGAAGGTGGAGAAGAAATGGAACCGGCTTTCCGAGGAACAAAGTAGCCGTGAGGAAGAAAAATCCACCCAACGAAGAGGACGCATGACTATCCCGTTTGTTGCGGGAACATCGGAAAAAATTGCAAGGATATTAAGAAAACACAAGGTGATCACAAGATTCAATTTTGTGGCCAAGATAAAGAATATTATGCCTTGAACCAAGGACCGCATCCCACAAGAGTCATGTGAAGGTATCTACCAGGTGCCATGCTCACGTGGAAGATCATATATTGGCGAAATATGCAGGTCCATGGGCACAACACTAAAGGAGCATGCAAGGGCGACGAAAAATAAGCAATTCAACTTGTCTACCGTAGCGGAAATGCCTGGAGTGAGAAGGGACATACAATTAGAATCGAAGACGCAAAATTACTTTCAAAGGAGAGCCGATATTATCTTAGGCTAATCAAAGAAGCCATAGAGATTTGGAAGTACCCGGATAACTTCAACAGACACAAAGGCTATCCACTAAGCAACTCATGGAAGATCCGCGCCGACCAATCACAGCGCAGCGAAGTCGGTCGCCATGACGGCCAGCGGTATATAAGGCGGCCATAAACAGCTTCTCACCACCTTCGACCTGAAGACGGTAGCAGGATGGCTGCCGAAAACGTTGTGGGCCAATGTCAACGTACGGGGTTGGAAAACCCGAAAACAACGAGCAGTAGTAGTTTCACATATCTAAGGTCTTACATAATACTGAGAGGGAGGGGAAGGGGTTGGCAAAATTTTACATTGTCTTACATAGGGGGTGGGGACAAAAATGGCATAAATCGTCTTAGGTAATACTTGAACATACTATGTATTCTACTCGATTTTATAATAGTTTTCATCGGGATAGTGGATGATTATTAATTTAAATAAATAATCAATGCAAGGAGTATCCACATGAAAGAAGTAAGCGCTAGTTGATTTCTAGTAAGTTATGGATGAAAAACATCGCAAAACTACAAAAGTAGGGCGTTCGCCCGAAAGCGCTGTAGAAAAATGGGGTTAGAGAAGATGGCGGACTGGCGCCAGATCCTAGTATTGGTCAGCATAGCAGGTGTCCTCACCATATGCCTCAACAGTGGCAGCCTTTATATTCCACGAAACGTGACTGTAAGCGTTCATGAACTCGATAAACCCAACACAGACCACCGCGTCCAAGAGGAAGCACTGAATGTTTATTTTTTTACAGTCCCCTTTCACACACTCATTCGCCCTCTTTACAGCGATGTTTTCGAGAGCGACCCAGTCCTTGTCACGCCTTCACCTCACCCCGGTCGGAAATCTGACCGACGTCGAGGAGAGTGAGACGGGAGTGGAACCGCTTTGCCCTTTTAAGACAGGCCTTTCCCACCTCGTTTTCCTTGGCGTCGTCCTGGCTCGGCCGAGACTTGGGGGGTCGTGAAAGGAAGACGCTCGTGGTTTCTCGCCTCTGCGTCTGCCTCCCCTGTCCCCCATTCCTCTTGGCCCACCCACCCGCTGACTGAGTCGTCGCCCCGCAGACTGTCACCCATGCGAGACTAACCGCACAACGGCCCCGGCCCCTTCCCCCGCGCTCTTGCCGCATATCTCCCACAATAACATTTCCTCCACCATGCCCAGATTCCCATGCCCCTGCACGTACCAGCGTAACCAAGCATGACCACCGAGAACACTCATTTGCGTTAGAAGGGATTACCGACGCAGAGTAAATCATGAAGGAAAGCGGAACGAAAGATTAAGGGTGGAAAGGAAGCAGGCGTAGGGTGGAGTCGACTGGAGAAGGTTAAGTAGGAGTACGACCGTTTGCTTTAGAGAAGGGGATATCAAGGAGAGGAGAGTGGTTTCAAAACAGTTGTTCATTGATGTCAACATTTTTCCGGTTTGCGTCCGCGTATGTTGTTGGGTATCACAACATACGCGGACCCGACCCGGAAAAATTTGACATCATCTGATCAACGCCACGGAAACCTGCGAACAAACAACAGTTGTTCATTTATGGAACATTCACGCCAGATTGCACAATTTCAAATTTTACGATAATATCCATTCTTATGCTTCCCAGGTGGAGAATATCGGGACTGAATTGACAAGAATGAAGTTTAGAGCAGTTGTTTCGCCAGCAGTGATGTTTCGTCATCGGTTTTCCAGCATCTTTATCGTTCTTTTACTCTTGTGCAGAAACTCCTACCAGCCTGGCCAATGCACCATTTTTCACAAGAGTCGCGCTTCAATTAACACCATATTGAAGGAAGAGATGTAATTTTTCTTTGTAATGGCAAAGGATTCTACCCTGAGTAGTAAGATTATAAAATGGAATTTCATTGTTCGCTCTGGTTAGGCCACACCTCGAATACACCGCAAGCATTTGGGATCCTGGTCATAAAGATTTAACCGAAAAAATTAATACAATACAAAGAAAAGCAGCACGCTTCGTTAAAAACTGCTACGAACGAACATAGTGTGTTTCACAACTGTCAGAGAGATTAAGGTGGGAGCCCCTAGATACTCGGAGGGTGCACACTAGGCTTAGGCTGCTTGAGAAAATCACAACTGGTGTGTTTCAGAGTGACACAAAGAATATTATCATGACGCCTCACTATTTTTCTAGGCCTGACAGATGCGATAAAATAAGAGAGATACATTGCCGAACAGACAGGTACAAAAGCTCATTCTTTCCGCGCACAATAAGCGACCACAATAAAAACTGAGCTCCTCTAAATACACTCCAATAATACACGTCACCATTACCCCTTCTAAGAACTTACATCTTTACATGGGTGGTGACCTACCACTCCCTGCCACATGCGAATTCGGCGGCTCGCGGGGTAGTATGTAGATGTAGATTGCGGGGGCTTACAGGATAGCATTTATATGCGGAGTGCCTCTTCCCTAAGCTCGCTTGGGTGAAATTTATTTCGCTAGTCACGATTATGTCTGCATTAACTTTTTCTTTTAGAATTTAAGCAGCTGTAAGAAGCATTGTGTAAATAGTATATTAAGGAATGGCGCAAAAATATTGTTCCCATATGACTGAAATTGTCAGTAATTAAAAAAATACACCACTATGATTCTTTAACGTCACTCATTTTTTTCATGCCATGCGGTACAGACTCCTACAGAATAGAAGGTATTTTTGTGAGTCTATGACAATTACTGCGTACGGAAATTGATTTATTTTCAAAATAATTGAGAAAAAATACATTACACACACTATTAAATTTCTGCCAATGTATATACCCTAGGTAAGTTAGATATAGCAGGTGGATGAGAAAACAGCCGTTAAAAACCGATCACATAATCTCACAACAAAAGATGTCGTTCATTTTCCACAGTGTTATTCGCACCGACCAAGGTTTCAACATGAGCCATGTTTAACAAAGTGTCTGTACTCTATTTCTTACATTTACTTTCATACTTATACATTGTCTGCGATGTGCTGAAAATTTTCCAGTAGATGTAATGAATTTATCAATTTTTATATGGCAAGGTGAAACTAATGCAACGATCTGCGAAAACAATTTCAATTTCACCGAATCACCGATCAGTGCTTGGGTAAAATGTCCGTCAAAGCCTTTTTTTCCTGCTAGATGAGCAGGTGCACACGTGCAAGAGCTTGATTCCGAGTAAATGATGCTATCGTGATAGGCCATTACGAACTGTAATGATGCGGCGGCATTTTTTTTATCGGCCCATTATCGGACAGTATTTTTTTTAACTGAGCTGCAACCCAAAACGTGTCATACTTTTCAACTCATTACCCGTAATCACAAGTGACATGTTCCAAGAAGGTAATCACTCTTGTCCACAAAATCCCTATTATGAGAGGAATATTTATTACAAAATAATTAGCGAAGAGTAAACGAGGTTGATGCTTGGTGCAGAATCCTTAATTATTTCGCCAGCTCAGATTTCTACATAAATGCTTCATTAAAGGTACATACATGCACATATACCAATCACGCCGTTCCCTCCGAGGTAGGCACAGTCACAAAGTTTCACAAACACATATTTGTGCACCTAACTCTGCTTCAATAATTTCCAAAACCTCTTTGGCCTCATATACCCCTATGCACTGCATCATACACGCCCTCCTGTTTTTAAGACTCCTAATATTCCTCCTCCTAAGAATTTCCTCAACCACATTCAACCACAACTTTCTCGGCCTACCTCTACCTCTCACACCATTCACTTCACTCTGATATATCTGTTTCGTCATTCGACTCTCATCCATTCTCTCAACATGGCCAAACCAACGAAGCACACTCCTTTCATATATGTCCATTACTGGAACATCAAACCCACATATATTTATTACCCACTCATTCCTGACCCTATCTATCCAACTTTTGCCGCAAAAACTCCTCAGATAACTCATACCCTCGGCGTTTAGTATACCCTTTATGTTATCCAGACACCCATCTTTCACCACCATACGACAAAGTGGGGAGAAGTACAATTTTGTACACGGCGATTTTCGCTTCCTTAGGCAGTACGCACCACTATTTGAAAAACAATTAAAATGTCATACCTAATGCAGTTCTCTCCATTGTTTTCGGGTTAGCAGTACGCAGTGCTTGACGCAGCTAACCCGAAAACAATGGAGAGAACTGCAATCCAGCGCTGCGAAAGCCTCAAACAGAAAGTCATACCTAATGCGTTTATCATAATAAATACCAAACGTAGTACGCATTACCAACTTCATGGGATTCGGTTTGGACCAGTGATAGCATGTTCTACTCCAGTTCCGCATAAAATCGCAGACTCGAGACCATACTTCGGAAAAAATTTTCCTGGCTTGCCAACCAACTTCTGCACGCTACCAGGACTACTGAGAGGCAGCAGTCTCAGCAGAAGGCATTGATGGCGCAGATCAAGAAGATTGGACCGGTATCGACAGCCACAGCTTCGAGGGAGATTGAAGTTCACGCAATCGGCCGGGGTACTGCGATGTGGAAGGTAACGGGGAAACCACTCTTCATTTCATTTGATATGTCTTCGTTACACAACTGTGAACGCTAACAATTGACTGCGGTAGGAATGGGAAGAAATGTGCTAGTGATGCACCAAATCGAAAATTTAAATCATAACGATTTCCATAACATAAGAAATCCCTCTCCCTAGAAATGCAGTCCTGCATTCTAACTATATATGACATGATAGCATCCCTCCCAATAAAATATTCTGGTAAAATAGTCCGGGTGGTGCCTACCGGGAGGACAAATCGGTCAGGAAGGACAGGACCAAAAGCATCCAATATTTTGGCAGATGAAAATTTAGCAAATTTTGCAATGGCATTCAACGGAAAACTAAATCTCCCTTGTACGCAAAGAACCATTCATTGATATAAACATATCGGTGCGAGGTATTATTTGTCAGAGACGCGTACAAATTATCCTGTTCGGTCTGTTGTGTATCCATAAATAGCAGTGTGCTTCAGAATATTATTTTGAAGCGGCGACCGGGTTGGTGCAGCGGAGAGAGTACCTTGACTCCCGTGCGGAGTGACCGGGTTCGAATTTTAGCAGTGGCGGGGACGTGTCAGAAATCCCCATCCCTAATTGAATGCAATTTGAGGAATGTTTAAAGATCCGTTCAATGGGGGTGTAAATTTTAGGACCCAACGCACCTTTCATCAACAAGTACGCTAAAGACGGCCAAGAGTTTCTCTACACCGTTCCTCTATTTCCTGAATAATCCTGCATTAACCAATCTATAGCGGTAGCGAAACCTAGAGAATAGTTACATGGAAGGAAACGCAGCCAGCAAAACTCAACTTGAAAGGGTGAGAAATTCCCAGCAGTGTATCCCACAACAAAACTTACGATCCAAATAAAGTTGCATCAAAATAAACAGATATTGATCGCAATACATCGGAGAAGCTGATTTAAAAATGGATCATGAGAAATAGAAAAATGATGCCATTAACATATTGCGAAGTATTGAGAAGAATTTTGAAGTGGATAATAAAGGTTTTCAACCATACGAACCCTGCTTGTCAAACGTGGAGATCACCTTTAAGCCCCGTTTAGAGCCAGTTAGTAGGACGAAGACTCTTACCCTGATAAGATCAGATTACGCAACGACCACCATGTATCGCTACCACTATAGTAATTTCTCTTTTATGGATAATAACGTCAGCGGTAGTTCTCTTACGCAAATAACCTTGAATAACCAACCATCCCAGACTTAACTCTGAAGGGTCCTGCAACGCAACTGCCTCCATGTATCGCTACCACTAGACCAAGTTCTCTTTCATGAATGAAAACGTAAGCAGTCGTTCTCTTACTCAAATAACCTTAAATAACTACCCTCCCGAGAGTTAACACTGGAGGGCCGTACTGCGCAACTTCCACCATTTATCGCGCCCACTATAGCCCTTTACCTTTTCTTGATGTAAACCTCCGCATTCGCTCTCTTAATAGTTAACCTTAAAGCCTTAAATAACCAACCATCCAAGACAATACACAAACTGAAACATGCTGCACTACTACCACCATGTTACATTCTCACTATACCCACCTCTCTCTTTTGGCAGAATATCTCACCTGTCGTTCTCCGGCTCAAATAACCTTAAATAACCAACAATTCAAGACTTACCACACAGGCGGAATGAACATTTTTAGTCGTAGGTTGCCCCTGAGACCTTTCACCTATAATAAAAATGTCGACACACACCATCTTCCGGGGTGTGTATCAAAGAGTTCTCTTGATAAATAATGCGCTGGCGGCTGGCATTTTAACTCCACGTGATCCTCAAAATGAATAAACCCTTCTTTAAGCGTCATCCTCTCCTAAGCTATTCACGTCGTACTGCAGGCGAGAAAAAAACTTAAACCTTGGAAGCTGCCATTCTTTCTCGTGGGAATCGAGACGTTTTTGCACCGTGAGGTGGATATATCTCTACTGTCATTCCCAGTGGCGGGCTTCTTATCATAAACATACCCGGGAGAGTATCACTTTTTATCCAGACAATAAACCCCGCCTATCAATCAAACAAACAACGAAGAATTATGACGACAAGAAAAAAACTCACAGATGTGATATCACTGCGGTTAAAATGGGATCGGCTAAGATTCAGTCGTGATGTGCAGTGCAGGGCAATGAAATGCCGCGCAAGAAAATGACAAACACCACGATACAACTACATACTACCCTGAGAGCCGCCGCATGGGCGTGTGACTGGGGGAATTAGGACAACAACCGTGTAAAGGTGTAAAAAAAGCCGTTTTCAGAGTTGAAATGGTAAAGTATATTATGGAAGTGTTTTGAGTGGAGATCAGTTTTCATTACGGTCGCTTATTGTGCGAGGAAAGAACGAATTTTTGTACCTATCTGTTCGGCAATGTATCTCTCATATTTCATCACTTCTTTCATACCAAGAGATTATAAATTGGGATTTGTTAAAAGAGTACTAGGAAAGTGCGGCAACAGAGTTAGATTAATCAGTTACTTCTCCCTTGTTAGACCACTCGTAGACTTTGCTGTCAGTGTTTGGGATCCTCAAGAGGTAGGCTTAAAAACAGAATTAGAACGCGTGCAGAGAAGATCAGCAAGGCATGTAAAATGTCGTTATGATAGTCTCGTTAGTGAAACTGACCTCTTGCAAAAACTAGGATAAGTATCGCTATCAGACCGTCGATTGAAAATTATACTCAATCTTTTACGTAAATTCAGAACCGATTCATTTGCATAAGAAGTTTTCAATATCTTACGAACTCCAAAATACTACGGTAGATCAGATCATGATAATAAATAAGGATAATAGATTGTACAACAGGGAGGTTTAAAATGACATTTTTCCCGCGATCGATAAGAGACCACAATGGCTGCAATAAGACGTTGAGACTTTGAATTAGGTAAGTTGACAGGTAGTGTAGCTGATTAATTCGTACGCACCCTAATGCATGTTTCTAAATCTGCTGAGTAGCGCTAACACCATGTTTTGCATGTTCCCTGCATGACTCTTCTTTCGCGTTTATGTAGTTACATTATAGAATAATTTTCGGTTAAATTTCTAATTTTGCGCCGTTAACCCAAGTCATTTTTATCTTACGAACTCCAATATACTACGGTAGGTCAGATCATGAGAATAAATTAAGGGAAAGAGATTGTAGAACAGACAGGTTTAAAATGTCGTTTTTCCCGCGGTCTATATGAGACCTTAATGGCTGAGTTGACACTTAGAAGTAGGTAGCTGACATGTAGTGTAGCTGATTAATTCGTATGCACCCTGATGCATGTTTCTAAATCCGCCGAGTAGTGCTAACACCATGTTTTGCATGTTCCCTGCATGACTCTTGTTTCATGTCTACGTAGTTAAATTGTAGAATAATTTTGTGGTTTCTATAGCATTTATAGCATACCCATTATGTGGTGCATGTTGGTGAAAGTAAACTTCTTCACTGTAGTTCATGTTGGTGATAAGTCACCCCCTGGCAAACACCCCTGTGTTGGCTAGCAGGGTAATAAGTAGAAGTAGAAGTGATGTAGTGAGACGTCATGATAATATTCTCTGTGTTGCTCTGAAAAACACCAGTTCTGAATTTCTCAAGCAACCTAAGCCTAGCGTGTAGCCTCCGAATCTCAAGCGGCTTCCAACCTATACCCTCTCTAAGCTGTTAAACACCGTATGTTCGCCCATATCAGTTTTTAACGAAGCGCGCAACTTTCATTGGTATTTTATTTATTTCTTTGTTTAAATCTTTCTGTTCAGGGTCCCAAATGCTAGTGACGTATTCAAGGTGTGGCCGAACCAGAGCGAAAATGTACCCCTGCCAGCAAAAAAACGGCCAATACCTAATTATCAATGGAGTTTCTCAAGTAATGGCCACTTTGTTTTATGGTTCACTGCCGACGTTTCACCACTTTTTTGACACCTTCAATGTGCTTTAAGATGTAAAAAAATTTGGCGAAGCGAGAAAATGGTCGACTTAAGTCCAAATTGATTACTTTACCTTTAAGTTCAATCAGCGGAACTTCTCGAAATAAATTGCAGCTGATAAAATGAGTCTTTTTTTCAAAGAGAAAGTATTCATATAATATACTCCGAAAGCACTCGGTTACCACATAGTTACCATATAGATCTGAATACATTCTTTATTCTTTTATGTCCTCATATTGCTATATTTATCTATTTAATTCAACCGCGTATGTCGAAATGTGGTGGTACACCATTTTCAAAAACAAAAATCAAAAGATATGGTAATGTCTACTTTATTCACATTAACGACACGTATTTCCTCAATATTGCGTCAAATGTACCTCTATCATAGTTAGGAAGACAGAAATACGAATTAGCACAGAAAAATTCCCAAAAACATCACTACCTCTCCATTAGTATCCATTGTTTCACCTACATTTTTCGCCTGTAAGACATTAAGAAATAATTATACTTTTTTCAGTTTATAAACTGCTTGAACAATAATTTTGAGAGAACTTTACCCGGTCATACATTACTTACTATTAAAGTACCATTTCCCCCAGGTCTCGTGAGGTTATATACAATGATCGCTTAAAACTTGCTGAATTCCTCCATGAATTCGTGGAAATTAATTTTCAATCACGAACAGAACACTTATGTATTTTTCCACAGAAATTTATGAGGTACGCGTAGTTTTGACGCACTGAAGTAATCATCTGCTACTGAAATACCTGAATATGACGTCTGTGCGTTAAAGCAGACACGTTCATTTGGAAGCTTTACTTTATTTAAAAACGGTCAACCCTTTTTCAAAAAATTGCTCTTCGTTTGTTTACGCAGTTCAGTCAACTACAAATAAAATTCGATAATTTCACTCAGAATGGCCTGAAACAATAGGAACCCCCCAAAAATTGGCTAAATCGTCAAAATAATGGTAAAATGAGAGCAAATTATAACGGAACGAGGAAAAAGCGAAGTGCATGTGTTCCGAAAAAAAATTCAAAACTTCTCCATCAAGGGACATAACATTCGCAATCTCCTGAATTAACAAACATCAATAACCGAATGATTACGGATTTATACGCGGCAGAAGTTTGGCCAGGAATCAATCTGTATTCGGTTGAAAAGGGACAGAGTTATAGAGGCAGGGGGACAGACGACCGAAGTTCTACCCCAGTTAGTAATTCATGGGCATGTCTGAAGGGATATCCGACGCGAAGCTTACACGAAAGCGAAAGGCACGCCTACACCCAGGAACATATCACTACCAGAATATCTCAAGGAAGGTCCCGATGTTTTAACAACGTCCCTCAATGAAAAGCGAAGAAAAATCATACGTCACAAAGATGACCAAGCATTCGGATATTAAACTTGCCTGCCTGCAGCTTGATAATTATAAATAAAACGCGTTTGGATATTTTTAATAACTCTGCACAACCGGTTTCACCCCTTACACCATTATCAGGTACAATCTTTTAATAACTCTGCACTACCGGCTTCACCCATCAGGGCATCATCAGGTATATTCTTTTAATAAATCTGTACTACCAGTTTTACCTGTTAGGGCATCATCAGGCACAATTTTTCAAAAATCTACACTACCGATTTCACCCGTCGGGGCATCATCACGCACAATCGTAAATAACTTTGTACTACCGATTTCACCCGTTAGGGCGTCATCAGGTACAATCTTTTGATTGATCTGTGCCACCAGTTTCACCCGTCAGGGCTTCATCAGGTTTATTTTTCAATAAATCTGCACTACCGATTTCACCCGTCAGGGTGAATCAGGTACAATCTGAAATAACTCTGTACTACCGGTTTCACCCGTTAGGGCATCATAAGGTACAAATTTCCGGGTGGAATTTACAAAGATACTTTAATTTTTATCAACATGAGTCGATTCCACCAATTTACGCCGAACAGAATTCATTTTAACAAGAGATATGGATATTCTCCATATCCAACACTGGTTTTATACGAGACTGAGGCAGAATAAAAATTATGCGGCTTGAGTTCATTTAGAAAACTTCAAAAACAATCCCACAGTACCTCAGAGCGCTCAAGCCGCACAGCGATTAAGTCACTTATGCATACAGTATTAATTTTTAATGGCATGCACGTCACCTCAGCAAACACTCTTAAAGATTAGTATGAGCCAGCGACCTTGCGAAGTACACCGAGAAAATGTCACGAAAGCTTTCACGAGCCTGAGGGATCTACAAAATGGTCAATAGACAGGAGAAGAACGAATAAACATCCAGGACCTACCAAAGGGGACTAGAAGAACCGGAGCTCGACTTCATTAACTATGAAATCGAGCAAACACACCGAAAAGCACTGCGATACAACCAGAGAGGAATGGCATGGTGGAGAGAGGAGGGTTTTTGAGACGCATACTTCTAAAGAGCACTTTCTTACACTGCTTCGCACACGATTAAGAAAAGAGCACGTTTCATTAAAATACTTTAATCTATTAGCTCCGATATGGTTAGAGTCATATCCGGTGTTCCACAAGGTAGCGTGATCGGCTCTCTTTTATTCATTATTTACTGGAATGGCCTAAGTTCTCGAGTTAGCAATAAACTAAGATTCTATGCTGACGATGCAGTCAAGAACCGCGAAATTAGCGGAGACGCGGATTTCTAAGTTCTATCATCGGACCTAAACAACGTTCATTCATGGTGTCAGGAGTAGTGGCTGGTACTAAATCTTAAATAATTCACCACAGTACACTTTTTGCGGAAGTCATCACACCAACGCCATATCTACACGTTGAATGGAGTAACCATAAAGTCTTAAGATAAAGTCAAACACCTCGGAATTACCTTAGTTTCAGGCATATCGTGGGGAGCACACATAAAATATATGCAGCACAGAATTAAAAAAACAAGGATTTATTTTTACGAAAGATGGAAGTAGATTATTTTTTCCGGACGTTCAACATATTATGCCACATCCAAACTATCAGGGTAGAAACGATCACGAGCGTACGATTAAGGAAATAGACAGCAGAACCGACAGATTTATACATAATTCAACCCACAATAAGGGACCATAATTATTATTACAATAAAACAGTTACAAGTAGGCCATTGGCCTGGTGGTAACATTAAAAACAGCCGAGTAAAAGAATAAACCTTGAAACCTTCAACTTCTTTGACCCATTTTTAAAAATACATAATTTTTTTGGGAAGGGCTCAAATATTTTGCTGGTAGGTCGTTCCAGTCCTGTATGGTCCTGTTCAAGAAGGAGAACTGTTTTACATTTGTCTCCTGTGATCGGGTCATTATCTTGAACTGGTGATCATATTTCTTCACAAAATTTGGCTTTATTATTTCCTTTCCAAATTCATCTCATGCTTTTTCCTCACTCACTATTTTGTACATCCCACATAGCCTGCTCCTTATCCTCCTCACCTGTAGACTCTCCCATCCCAGCACTCTAAGAAGTTCTGTAACGCTCTCTTTTATTGTTTCCCTAGCACATACCTAGCCGCTTTTCTTTGCACATTCTCCAAGTTTATTATCTCTCCTTTCTTGTGTGGATCCCATATAAGAGAAGCGTACTCTAGTGTTGGTCGAACCAGGGTTTTATATCCCTTCTCTTTAGTGGTCGCGCTGCTCCCTTTGAGGTTTCTCATTACCCAAATTAACATTTTGAAAGATTTTTGAACAATATGCTACACGTTTAAACCCCATCCTAAATTCTCAGTTAAACAGACTCCTAAACATTTACAGCTATCCGGTTTTGGAATTTAATTACGTATTAAAATTCGTAATTTCTATTTCCGGTCTTTTTTTATTGCTGAAGTTCACATATATACATTTATTTACATTTATATCCATCCTATTTCTCGATACCCATTATTTTACTTTGCTCACGATAATTGCTGCGATAGATCGGTTCTATGAAACCTGACCCTCCCTAGGTTAGAGTAAATTTTGTGCTTGTGCTCAATATCTCACCATCATTATTAACAACTCACCCGGCATGAAATTTCCATAATGATTTAGCTTTCTGCACGATTTTGTATCTGGTAGAATTATTCGTCAATTGCACTAAAAATATTAACCAGTGGTTGACTAGTGACTAGTTGACTATCTTAACTAGTGTACTGCACGTTAGCATATCTATGTGACACTCCCCTTATTTCAGCGTTTGCCTCGCATTGTCCTCCTGACTGCCGTCCCTGGGGGCCGGAGCGAACGCTCGAGGTCCTGATTTGAACTAAGATGAGAGCTGCACGCCTGGTGCAGAATCACTCCGAGCCACACACCCTGATCGTGGCTCGCACCTCATTTCGTAGATGTAGAATCTCCACCAGGGGAAATCACAGAAATTGGCGCAAGAATATCGGCGACGCCCACGTGTTGCCCTAAAAGAAGTTCACTGACCTCGAAAAGGGTCAGACACCCTCCTCTTCACCAAGGTCACGATGCATGAAACCCTTCGGACAGTCTGAGAGGCGATGTCTCAAAAGGGTTCGTGAGACACTTTCCCTTTGCCGAGAATATCCTTCTCGCGAGCCATACTGCTCACCCCTCCGGGCTATCGACCCCTTTGCAATGAATTCACTCCCACGTTTCCATGCAAACGTGACACGCTCTCCAAAAAAATAAACCCTTTTTCCGACCTTTCGCACCCGACACGGGACGAGGGGTTTCAGTCCGTGACATAACTTGTGTCACGCGAAATGATGTGCCGCAACCTCGATTCCACCTGCCCGCGGGCATTTCATGGGAAATAAAAAAGCTAAGCTTTTCAGGAGTATCTAATCGGAAAAGTAACTGGAAAAGGTACATCCGGACCTAAGTGATACGAGATGGATGCAAAGGTAGGGAGGTAAAAAAGTAAAGATTTTTTCCTACAGGTTAGTTACCGGTGAAGGTAGGTTCAGATGAAAGTATGAATTCATATAATAATCTGAAACAGCTGATGGCTGATTAGGATTTCTACTGCATAAAACAATCCTATTTCTATCATAACTTAACAATAAGAATACCCATTTAGTTTGCCGGGACATGTCGTACCATTGGTTTGAGGTCGAGCAAGATATCATTTCACCTAAAAATCAATTACCTGGTCTAACTGTTAATAAAAAATATCCATCCCTTTAAAAGATACCAAAATAACAGCAGCTTACCGAACGACTATCCGAGAAATATGCCAAAAAATACCAGTATTTTACATGGGAAATGGCACAAGCATCCTCTACAAAGAGACATTATTTAAACATGAGGAATTTCTATAACCTAGAACTCGTTAAATCATTAACAGTGTGAAGTGTTTATGTTCCATCGACTATTATTTTAAATAAATCATGTAGTCACCGCAGGAATATTTTCAGAATCGCAAAAAAAAACTTCCATTGTGAAGGCGACTAAATAGTACAACGTGAGAAAAATTAGTCAAGTTAAAGACCAATACAGATATATTTATTTAATTACGCAATACTTCAATCGTATAAAAGTATCTCATTACCCCATTAATATTAGAATATTTACCTCATGCTTCCCACAGCTGCTGAAATTAAAATGTAAATTTTTGAACACGCCCTCCATTAAGACTATGGAACTATCTCGCTCATCCTACCTAACCCTATCCTTCTCCTAATACAGCCTTCAGCGATTCTTCACACCTCATCACCTGTTTTAACTATTATCTCTTCTCCTAAGTTGCTCAGTGTATTTTTTTCTTCTCTCCCGCTGTTCTAAGAACTTCCTCGTTCGTTCTTCTCGGGTATCACCAAAGCTTCTCCTTACTCCCCCCCGCCCATGCCGAAAATGTTTTCGCTCACTCAACAGTATCACTAGCACAGAACGTGACAGAGCAAAAATTCGGGGATAATCATTCTACATAACAGTAGGATTAAAATTTTTCAGTTTTATAAAGGTATGACACGATACATTTCATTATATAATTGTAATTGTAAACGTTTCTATCGAAGGTTTTCCAAGAGATTATTCATAAATCTACTTTTCAACTGAATCATCCAGGAAAAGCACGGCACTTGTAGTGAGTCCATACCAATGAAAATAGCGACAATCAAACATTTTCTGTACTCATTCGCCATTTAAAGGATGTGTGGGAACAGCACATGGGAACAAAAATGTATAACTTACTCCCTGACTGGATCAAATAATTTTAAGAAGAAGAAAAAAATTATTTGTTAATGAAGTCGAGTAATTCAATAAATGAATTCTTAAATGATAATCAGAGAAAGTCTGAGTAAATAATGTCTGTGTACTGGATTATCTTTTTGACCAACGAATCAGGATTATCTTGTTGACGAATCATTTACCAGCGTGTTCCCATGTACAGTCTTCGGATGACAAATTTATCGTCATAATTATGAAAAATGTCTTGGCTGATGAACTTATCATTAGAATTTAGGAATGAACGGAGAGACTCTGCTCGGATAAATGGCTAGTAATTACTAATTATGGCCAATGTAGAAATATGAATTGTTCTAAGCACCAGCAGAGAAAAGTTCACGCCCACTAACTTGGGGTCGCGGGCTCGGGTCTCACCAGGATGGTTTCTGCACCACCCAGAGCCTGGGCATTTGTGAACGTCCACTTTTACATCCTATAAATTCCGCTGTAAAAGACAATACCGGCTGTATTGTATTCTGTATGGCGGGGATTATTAAAAATAAATAAAACAATACCGTTCCTCTCCAAATGGACGCATTTAACGAAATCGTATCTAGAAGCTTCCAAAAAAGTTTCCCAATAAGCCCACAGGTTACCATCTACAATGTTAATATGTTTTGTAATGCCGTAGGAAACAAACGGAATGTGTTGCCGAAATGATGACGGCAGAACTAATTGGAATTTATCTAATCCTACTAAAATTGCATTTTGCCAAATAAGACTTACAGTTTTCATGCGAATTTGAACTTTTCAAATAATATCATGATGCCATCAAATTTCAATACGCAACTGGTAAATTAAAACTCGGCAGACACTTCAAAAGCCGAAAACTCTCCCTCTAAGCCAAAGCAAAATTAACCCTTTGAATGCAGTATGACGTGATATCACGTCATGGTTATATTTACGCAGGTACTGATGACGTGATATCACGTCATGGGTACCATGAGTGTTCCAGCTTTCACTAGGGAACTTCCAATAGGCCCCCTAGTAAAAGCTGGAACACTCACGGTACCCATGACGTGATATCACGTCATCAGTACGAGCGTATAGACAACCAGAACGTGATATCACGTCATGCCGCACTCAAAGGGTTAATGAGCAAAAGAATCATCACAAAGACCGCAGAGATATTTTTTTCCAAAATATTTGCTTTAAAAGAGAAATCGATTTACACTCTGAAGAAACGAATGAGCGTAGAGATAAACAACACTTCAAAAAATAACTTCCACTCATTACAAATCTTCCTGAGAATAAGGAAAGATAACGTGTCAAACAGAAATGCAACAACGTTCACAAGCCGGGAGGCCACAGGATTTGCCCCCGAGACTTAAAATGTACGGCGCTCGAGGAAAATTAAATACACGGAAGCATAATTAATGTTATTTACCTTAAATAGGTGTCATTTAACACGAAAATTTCATCATTAATTCAATAGAGACTCCTTCAAATGCCGAAAAACGACTACCAAACCCTGATAAATGCTTTCTTTTCACAAAGAGGACTTATTCGACGAAAGATCCCTACTTTCAGTACTTGGAAGCTAACAGAACTGGGGAGAGATAAGGGTTCTAATAAAACGGCCAATGACGCTAATGCATAGCATTCAAATGCAACTGAAAACAATAGTTAATGCGTCCATTAAAAATGGAAAAACCTCGAGTATGTTCTGCGGTTGACATCGTCTCTTGGTTGATGTTATATCATAAATATACTTTCGAATAAACAGGAGGTCCTGCCGGTTATTTGCGCTTTTTTCCGATTTTCCATCCAAAAAGTATATATTTTCCCCACAACAGAAAAATATCAGTTTTATTGACCAGGACACGATCCCGGATCCTCATATCAAATATGCCGATTGATCCACTATCATATATATGATCATATAATGATCACTTATTTATTAGTGTTATAACTCAGAAACTAAGGCTATTCGGGGTGGACATACTTTATTACTGTTTGATTCCCTATGGATAAATGCTTCTTTTAAACAGTTTCTCTCAAAATAAGAATTTATGCGGTGCGAATAATTAATATTTTTCCCCATGAGTCACCAACCGTCGTATACAACAACGAGTCATTTGAAGCCATATTTGGGAACTACAGAGAGTAAAAAAAAGAACGACTTTTGTAATTCACATTAGAAAAAGGACACATTTTTCAGTGGCATAGTCAGGATCGGGGAGGTCCCTGAGCGGCAACCATGTGTTATTTGAGTACACATTTTAATGATGGTTCAAGTCAGTGGAAAAAATACGACCACATTTCGTTAAAGAAGATCTATTAATAAGGTGGAACTCTTTATGCATGCTGAAATGAGTGAGGAAATGGGAGGGATAACTTTTTCCGTTTCCGCCATTAATTTAGCAAGTTATGACTAGATTTTGTTTTTCGGCGCAATATTCGATACTTTGGCTAAAATTACATTTAAATAGTTCTTTTCTAATGTTTAAATCGGTGTTTCCGTGATATTTATTAGAAACCTTTATAATAATATAAACTTCATCATGTTATGTTGAGAAGTAAATGTGTGCATTTGAAATTGAATTCTAACGAAAAATACATCAGTTGCGATAGGAAAACGTGCTAAAATATCGTCAAAGAGCCAACAAACCAAGCTTTATAATACCTTTTATATGTTTAATCGATAGATATCTAATTAGGGCAGGCTTTCAAAGTTTCAAGCAGGTCTGCAGTTAGACACCAATCGTTTCTACCTCCATTATTTGGAGTTGTTTCGGTGTTGTTAATTAGTCGCATTGTAGGTCTTTTTTGTCTTTGGAACTTTCCTGTTGTGTCCTCTCCTTTCACGTTCATATTCTCTTCGTTGACCCTACTTGGCGGTTTCTCGAGCCGTTGGCAGCATGTTTTCAGCTCACCGCAGGCCGAAAGCCTTTCCATTGTTCAACCAGCAGTGAGAGTGCATCGTCTCGAATGCGGACCAACTCCGGACTTCAGCTCGACACGGAGTATCTCCCGCGAGTGCGGCCGGGTAATGCGACCTTGGGTCGTAGATCTAGCATTTTTTGCGGCGTTACTATAGCGTTGCTGAAACATTTTATCGTTCTGAAAATCGGCGGGTACGATTGATCGTTGAATAAACTTAGTTTTATCGATACACAGCCGTTGTCAGTATTTTATATTACAATAAAAATGGCGTTTCTGTAATCTTATTCCAAATTTGTATTTATATAGAACATGGAATAATTTCTCACTTTGTTCATGACACACCTTTTTATTTTCAACGACCATGGTTTCGACATACAATGTCATTTTCCGTAACTATGGCCGGAGAAAATAAAAAAGTGTGGAATGTACGAAGTGAGAAATTATTTCATGTGTTGCGATTCCACAAAGTTAGGCCTGAAACTGTAACTTATATTCTATATCATTTTCATTGCTTTACGTTCCCCCTTACAGTGTATACATGTAATTGTATTCTTTGGCATCCCATAGTCTCCGTCTTTAGCTTCGGGCAGTGAAGTCTTCTCAGCAGTTGATCTAGGTTTTAAAAGTTCTGTTCGACACAATAACATATTCAACAGAAAGAGTAATTCAATGCCTCTTTTCCACTTTCCAACAGCATTACTACTTTTGCTTCCATCACTTTTAATTTAAATTTCACTACCGGTAATTTGATAAATAAATCAATAATTTATTCATAGAATTTAAAACAAATGATGAAGGACAGGAGGAACATGAACAAAAAACTACATTCTTGTCACTCTCTCTCTAAAAGACATTTTTCTTATATTAGTAATATTATTCTTATTGTATTATTAAAACATAATTTAACTATGTTAATTTGTATTTCTTCCAACTATTTCCTCAAATCATTCATAAATTCTTTGTTTTTAACGTTTACTAATTCATTCACCCCAATTTCTTCTTACCTTACCGCTACTTTTATATTTGTTTGACTTGAATATGGATTTAAACATAAGTTGTTTATAAAACAACAGCCATAGGTTTATTTTCCGCCAGTAGCCCAAAAAAATGTTCGATACTAAAAGAATGCATGATAAGTACGGGAATAGATTATTGGTGCGTTCTGTACATCTACATTTTTTTATATTCAGGATATACGTTAGGAGAGCGTATTTAGAAGCATTTTCAGTAAAAATACCTCTTTCGCAACTGAATTTCAACTAAATAACTCATAATAAAAACGATGTACAATTCCACTATACTTTAATGCTGTCTACCGGTTTCGGTGTATTAGCGTCATTTTCAAGACAAACAGTTAGTTGATGTGTGTATGGCAATATCCTATTCCCCTATACAGAAGTTTCATGCATTCTTTTAGTATCAAACAGTTTTTTGGGCTACTGTTTGTCTTGAAAATACCGGTAGACAGCATTCATCTACATCTATATCCACATAATACCCTGCGAGCCGCCGCATGCGCGTGTGGCAGAGGGCGTTACGTCAGCAGCCGTGTGAAAGGTGTACGTTTTTTGGAGATGAAATGGTGACATGTATTATAGGAGTGTATTTAGTGGAACTCAATTTTTATTGTGGTCGCTTACTGTGCGCGGAGAGAACGAGTTTTCATAACTATCCCTTCGGCAATGTATCTCTCCCATTTTACCGCATCTGTCAGGCCTAGAAATATATTGAGGAGTCATGATAATATTCTCTATGTCGCTCTGAAACATATCAGTTATGATTTTCTCAAGCAACCTAAGCCTAGCGTGTAGCCTCCGAGTCTCTAGGGGCTCCCACCTTAATCCCTCTAAAACTTGCGAGACACTACATGTACGATCGTAGCAGTTTTTAATGAGGCGCGCTGCTTTCCTTTGTAATTTAATAATATTTTTGGTTAAATCTCTTTGACCAGGGCCCCGAATGTTCGCGGCGTATTCGAGGTGTTGCCTAACCAGAGCGAAGTAGCATCTCTCTTTGACTGACTCGAGCATTAAAACATAGTGGAACTGTGCATCGTTTTTACTGTGAGTTATTCCTTCTCATCGTTCCACAACGTAACGCAACAATCATTTGATTTTAATTTTAACTATTTTGAAAATTATGGAGGAAACTGTTTCAGGATTTATTTTGTGGAAGTTATCCATCTCGGAGAAAATGAAAGCAGTTTCGTGAGCTCCCCAATTTATTCTATGGTTCGATAAGTTTAATACCCAGCGGTAAAAATAGATGTCGGTCCCTGGGCGTTTTCAGTGGCCTGACTGAGATCTTGCGTCTCAGGACGCATCGCGTCACATTAAGTGGAGAAGTTTCCAAAATTATTTTCATTTTTCTCTCTGTTTCGAAACTTATTTTGAAGGGTTTTTCCCATACTCTGACAGATTTTAAATCGCATTTCCATGGATTTTCTTTCCGATTTTTCTTGAGGCAATATTTTGGAACTGATGAGAACATGAACAAAATGAATTTAAATCATTTTACGGTTGAACAAACAGAAGGGAGTTGTGAACCTGGGATTAATTAGTTGGGCAGTAAGGCTGTGAGTAGAAATTCAACGTCTAGTTACTCAACTAAGCGAAATATAAATTTTGAAATTTAATTTGGGGCGCAATAAAATATTCTACGCATCTTTCTTGGATGAACATTCCTTGAAGGAGTTACCTAGTTTGGTGACGTCACTACGTAGTTAAGGTAGATTGAGCAAAATATCATTTCACCTAGAAATCATTGAATTTGGTCAAATTTTAACGAAAAATGTCTCAATCTTCCAAAGATACCAAAATATCAGCCCCTTACCGAACTACTTTCCGAGATTTTTGACGAAAAATACAAGCCCTTTCAGTATCTGTATCTTTTATTCAGTATATTCAGGGTATATTCAGATACTATATCCAGAGATATATTTTTTTTTTAAATGGAGATTTACACGTACCGCGTGAAAAAATGAGTCACGTAAAAGGCTTATATATATAATTTTAATTATTTAGAATTGTAGTCGCACAAAAGTACATCATTGCACCATTAATAATGCAATATTTACTGCATGCTTCCTACTGCTGCTGTAATTAAAACGTATACTTCGAACTTGTTCTCCATTATGACTAGGGAGCTATCTCGCTAAAACGACCTTAAATGAATGTGTTCATTTTTCATAATTAGCTATGCAGCGGTTGGGACTTACGCCAGTTAACTGTGTTTGGGAAGAGCCCAATTAAAATTATAGTCCAAAATTCAATACAAGACAACGGAATTCTTGGAACAGTGGGTAAAATTTGACGTTTCCGAGATTATAGAAATGAAGGCAAACTCGTAGGTAATAAATATTAAATATTTTCTCTGCGTAAGTGTAGTATTGAGAAGTTAAATATGCACCCTGAGTAAAATGTTTACCACCAAGTGACGTCCAAATGAAAGCCATCATGGCGGCATGCTACTTTCAGCACAGCTTATATACTGCCATTTTCAGTGTTTAACTTTGCCTTTAACCGTATTTACAGCGTTTTGCACTATATTACCGCTGACTACCCAAAATCCCTACCCAAACAACCTATCCCTATCCCGTACCCAATGGTTCAGAGCCGATCTTTCTTTGCCTTTGGAGGATCTCAAGGGTTTAAACGCAAGGCGTAGGAGCCCGGGGATTCGTTCGGCGAAAACTCCTTCCTATTAACTTTACTATCGTAGTAATTTCGTCAATGTTTCTTTTCGCCAAGAACTTTCGGCCACAAAAATAAAACAATATTATCGCACCATCTGATAGAGTTTAAATTAGGGTATATTCAGAGGTACATATTATTTACAGAAACGATATATTACAGAAAAAATGTTCCAAAAATTGATAAAAATTAGTGCCCCGACGTAACTGAGCATAAATTTAGGCATTTTTCGAGGTTTTGTTCGAGGCACAGGTTCCTCTTCTTTTCGCTTTTCAACTCCCTCGCGTACGTATCTCCCGCTGTCCCATCCCGGCGGCAGGTTTCTCGAGAGTCCTCAGGCCGGCCGCAGAACGAAAACCATTCCACACTCTCTCCCGTCACACTCATCGGAGTGCATTTTACGGGAGGGAAGCCGGCCTCCGCGGACGAAAGCCTCGAAAGCCTCCACGTGTGTGTGCTCACCTTTCCGCGCATTCGAGATCCCTCCACTCGTGGACGTATTTTTTTGTATCATTTCCTCCTCCTCCCGGATCCCTAGACTCACAAGAGGACCTCCTCCCATCTCCTCGCATTGAGAAACGTAACGTACGGCCACGGGGTTTTTTTCCGCGAGCGCATTCCGTGTTCTTTCGGGGGAAAGGACACTCGAAGCTGGGTGCAGTGAGAGGCTCGGAATAGTCGGAGGCGGTCTGCCAAAAAACATTTCCAGTTCTGGAGAGTTTTCTCTTTTTTATCTGTTCTTCCCCTAACTCTCTCTCTCTTTCTCTCTCTCTCTCTCTCTCTCTCTTGTGCGGGCAAGGTGATCGTATCGGATTTGATGGCTTGAGGTACTCCCCGTCAGTCGTGGCCTAGTTGCATTTGTAAACACGTCCGTCGTTGAAGAACTATCGTTTGATGTCTCTGATTCTCAACCCCTTCCCCTAGCCAAGATATATATTTCATGACAGAGTTAGGAATGGGTAATGTTAGTAATATTGACATACTTCCACCGCCAAATTAACTGAAATATCACGTTATTCATATTCATACCGCTAAAATAAACAGTGACGTTTCCAAGATTTCATTTTATGGCGTCCATGCTGAGTTTAAGCTGAAAACTTTGGAAGACGGAAACAAACTTAAGGGTTTTGGAACGTAAGAGTTGAATTGCGGTTGTAAATTATTTTTACTTTCAGAAATAATTCAATCCTCACACGATTCAACATTTACTCATTGTTTTTAAATAACAAATCTACTTATTGAAAACGATATTCAAAATAAAGAAGAACTGTCCTTTGATGTCTAGGATTCGCAACCTCACCCCAGAGCAAAGTTATATATTTTTCAATTTGTGTGAAAAGTGAAGGTGAGGCTAGTATATTGACATAGTTCCACCACCAAATTAACTGAAATATCACGTTCTTCATATTCAGGCCGCTAAGAAAAAACAGTGACGTTTCCAAGATTTCATTTCATGGCGTCCATGCTGAGTTTTAGCTGAATGGGAAACTTTCAAAGTCGGAAACAAACTTGATGGTTTTGGAAAGTAAGAGTAAAATTGCGGAAGAGAATGTTTTTATCTTTGCTGTGATAACTTCAGAGAGAATACAATCCTCACGATTCGCCATTTATTCATTGTTTTAAAATAACAGATCTACTCATTGAAAACGATATTCAAGATAAAGAATGACAAATAAAAATTCTCTATTCAAAATAAAATAAATAAATACAAATTTCCCCTGCAGTTCCATTTAAAACAAAAATCAAACATAACGGTCAGCCTGTTCCTCATGGGGAACCGACACGGGATCCGACAGAAGAGCCTTTTGTATCGAATTAACGGACTCAACGAATTACAGCAGTTTATGAATAACTAAAAAAAACTTAACGGTTAAAGATATATTTTTACATCTTGTGGACAAATTCACTATTTTTGAATTTATTTTATTTGAATTAATTTTAATTTTTTCTGTAAAAATAGAACTTCTCGCACATCACATAAAATATCATTTTCCCTATCTTTCCCCAGTAATAGCATTCATAAACACAACTTTAAGGCGGATTATTTTTCCACTGTGAATTTCACACAACTGTGTGGTCACTAGCGAATCACTCCATTGAAGTAACTGCGCGGCTAGTTCTTTGAAAAAAAATACAACTTTAAGTTCGATTCGCAAATATTGTCCAATTGTTTTGCTTATTTTAAGCATAGGAAAATGTTTTTCGTAAATAGCAAAAGAATATGAATTGAATGTAATATAAGTCACTATTCAGAGGATCGACCTTAAGTTTTAAAAAGAATATTTAATGAAGAAATTATAATATTTTACTTTTAATGTGTATACCAACAAGAAATGTAGAAGGACAAGCAAATAATGAACAGGAGCGTCACAAATTTACGAAAATACAACGTAATACGCAATGAGGAAGTGAAAGCATAGTTGGAATTTTCTTTGAACTATTGCCTGTAAATATTCCAGGAAGGTTTCGCCGAAATTCCTCATTTAGGAGCACAATTCGCCAGCAAGGAAAGGTATGAGCTTGCTAATCATATAAAAAAGACGACAATAAGTTCATTGAAAAGTCGTAAATGAAAACTTTAAATGGCGTTTATGTCATTCCACAACGAATATAAATTAAAGGAGATGAGCCATGTTTGCAATCAAATCAAACGTCTAACCTGACAGAGGTATTTTAAATACCTCTGTTAAACAAATTTTAAGCTATCCGGGACTAGCCACGGAGTTTCACTTTTACGGAGTCACCCGCAATGCACAAATCCACAGGGAAAGAGGACGCCTCGGTAGCTTAACTGGCTAAAGCACTCGGCCGGAAATCGAGGGATCCGGGTTCGAATCCCGGTCAAGGCGGATGATTTTTTCTCTGTGGAAATTCGCACCTCTGTTAAAATTTGTCATCAGTAATTCAAGTATAATTCATGAAAACTCTCATTATCGGACAGGAGATGTTTTCATTCCTAAATTTCTGTGAATTACGTACCTCGGTAAATTCTTGATAAGTGATGAAACACGAGCAATGATCGGTTTCTTCGAATACATACGTTTCGATAATACCCTCGCCAGAGACTAATTTCAATGCCAGTAAAGAAAAGGGCATGAATACTACATTATATCCGCCAGTTGAAATAAGACAAAGAGGTTAGTACGATACACAACTAATACTTCAGTGAACTGCTGAAATTATTTCATTGTATGGCAGAAGCAGAGTTATTCATCACCAGTTTTAATTTAAATAAAGCAATTACATTTCACCGAAACATGCCTCTTAAGTTTAAAATGTGATGGCTACATGTATCAAGTTATTCTCAGACCTTCATGTGCCACAGATGTCTTAAAAAATAACATATTTTTTTCAACTTATTGTAAGTCAATATTTTATTCGGCGAAAACAGTAGAGGAAAATATTTTTGCACAAAATTATATAATGATGAAATAAAAAAGCGTCCACTTTTGACGTTAATAGGATAAAACATTTTTGAAACATAACATTTTATGAGAATATTATACAAAAACAGGAGAGACACTCAAAGAGAAATATCCTAAGAAGTGTGAAATAATTTGTGTCACAAGTTATAAGTTATGTCAAATTTTACATTTCCACGAAAGCCTACTTTTTCCTCACATTGTATTTATTGCTCAATTATTTAACTCATAGTCTGTTTCAAGCCTCAAATGAAAAGCGACCACACTAACTTCAACTAATCAGGCTCAAAATTTACACGTAGGATTCGATGTATTTGTTTCATGACAAAGTTTCTCGCAAAATAAAAGTTGACAGCAGCACTTAAAAGGTGAATATTGGGCAGGAAAATGTCAGAAAATCTGTAAAGAAACGGTACGAAATGAAGAAGTTCTTTGAGTGCAAGCGAATGGGGAAATCGTTAAAAAAAATTTATATCGCGATAGCATAGTTTTTTTCGTTTCAAGTGGATCAAGAATCCCAGACCTTCCCTTCCGCATGTAGCACTCGAGAGACGCACGCTCTCTATTCCACCACGAAGTAAAGTAGGCAAAAAAAGATGAAACTCGAAAAACTCGATTCCGCAAGCAGCGCTCTTTCAAAAGAAGCGTGCGGTCCGAGGAGGCAAACATGGGTGGACACACTTGAGCCGCCTTCGCGTTTGAAATAGAACCTGCACCACAAAAAAAAAACACAGCCAACTATTTTCACGATGTAAAAAACGGAGGCCGAAAGTTCAAAATCATCAAAAACCCGAATTACGACGATATGCATTATTATTTTTACTAAAAAATAATGAACATTTAGTTTACAATTAAGTACTTTTAAGCATTTCTTGCGCAGAGAAACAACAACAAAGCGTAAATTTAGAGTTCACTCTTAGCGCAAGGAGTTAAGGCCCGTTCATTATCAATCACTGAATTTCTGACAATCCCAAGTACAGGCAGAAATAACTCCTGCCGTATGAAATGAGCAAACGCTAGGTATTGTTCGAAAAAAACAGGACGAAATAACCATGTAACGTCCATATAATCCGAATCTCCTGCCTTCAAGACAATGCAGCCTTCAGTGGGGAAACATGCGCTTTTTTTAACACAAGGTTTCGAATTAGTGATCTACAGAAATTATTATTTTCTACATGAAAATGTGTTGTTGCAGGAAATTTACGCCTGTAAAATGGGCTGGGAGAATGACCAACGAAGAAGTCAATAGAAAGAGCTAAGAAGAAACTGCGACACCGAGAACTCAGCGGAGAACAAAGGGGAAAAAAGGACACATTCTAAGACAAAACAGCCACCAATAAGGAGGTCGGAGCGCTAATCGTCAGTAATCGATAGTACACACCACCAATATTGGCATATTGTCACATTCCTACACTTTCATTTATTAAATTTTCCAGATGTTATACACAATTATTATTTCTACAGAGAATCTTTAATCAATAAACACCAAGTATCACTAAGTATGCAGTATCTCCGCGAAAAAAATTAGGATAGGAAAAGGATTTTTGTCAACAGTGGTAAGGGCAATAAAATTTGCCAAAATGTCGACAAGTGATTTTTTTCGAACCCTGGATTCATAAAAATACTAAAATAGTAATTATTTAAAGAATAAATATTTCCCAATTTCGGTTATCATCTTGAAAATCAGAAGCAATAAGCGTCGATTCCGGCAGGATTAGAAATCTACGTCTAATATCGAAAAGGGAAGCTTTCACTTGGTGGACGTCATTATGATCAAGATAACGTTTGTGGCTTCCACAATTTATTTAAAAGTTAACGATCGGTTCCGTCTGTCAAGTCACCTTCCACTCCCCGGCCTAAAGATGGGTCGACAGTCGAAAGTGGTGGCTAACTTTTAAATAATTGTGGAAGTCACAAACGTTATCTTGATCATTAACAAACATCTCTCAAATACAAAAACTATTACGGCACAGTACGTGACAATTGTATGAGGGATGTTGAAAGAAAGACACAATGAGGAGATTGGCTAAATAGAGCATTGACGGGAAAGAAGAAGGAAACTCGCTCGCATGGATGACGACTGAATCTAAGTGGGCCAGGCGATGACCACTAAATCTGTAATTTAATAAAAAGTCTTGCAGTCCTAATCAAAGATAAAATATGAATATCATAGCAAGACATTTAGGTAACCTGAAAGCAAGAAGAACGAAAACGTACAGTACGCATGAGGCTCATCTCATTGAAGGTCATTCAAAAATGAATTTTTTTAAAGAATATTCTACCAGCTGATTGGAAGGTTTTTGGAAGGTACTTATCCTAATCCGTTTTCACTCGTATGGATGGTCAGCCATTAGAAACCCTCCTAAATTCCTCATAACGTTTTCCTCAGATATTGAAAATGAAATAGGTTAGTTTTATTTAGGATGAATAGTAACTACAGTTATTTAAATTTAGCCATTTAATACAAGATATTATCACACAAATGTAACATCCAACGAGAGACGTAAATTAAATAATATGAAATAAATATTCAATCAGTACGGTAGGAATTAAGAGGCCGTATGTCAAAAATTCACATCTCATTAACAGGAACAAGTCTTTTAATGATTAACATTGTTCAAGAAACACATATTTGTTTAGCAAAAACTATTCCAGCCATATTAAGCTTACTAACTCCCAATTACTATCTCTTTAATGAGAACTTACGCATTGACAGCGCAGCTGGATGAAGTGGAGATAAACCGGAGAACTGTAGACACTCAATTTCGAACCAAAAGGGATATTTTGTCAAATTAATGCCAGAGAACTAAATATTATTTAAAAGCCAACTCTCCCACATCAATGAAAGCGAAAATTGTATCTTGTTGAAGATTATTTGAGAATATTTGCTGACCACTAATTATTGCGTGAAGCATACTTGATCGAAAGGCAAATATTTTACCCCTTAAACATATTTAAATGTCCTGGAATGATTTTAAAGATATATTTACATCGATGCCTCGACCGAAATGCGAAGTTCCAGGAAGTTTCTCAATTTCTCCGCCACGCCTCCCAAAGGAATTTTTTTCAACCTTTAGGAAAAAATGCGCCATTTATTCTTTTTTACTTAGAGCTAAACAACTAGGGATATGTTCCGTGAATCGCCCCACTTCCTTGTGGAGCTCATTAACGGGAGGGATAGACGTGCAGCACCCGTGAAAGAAAAGAGTGGTCCCCGTTCCCCGTTTGGGAAAGCACAAGCTTCCCGGCACAAAGGGAGCTGGAAATGGCCTGGAGCCACAGGGACTTGAAACACTCAGAAGAACTCCCTTTGAAAAGCATTCCATCTTGAAGGAGAATGGGCGCAATTTGAAAGCGACCGGGGCCAATTTGGCAGCGTGTGCGCGTAAGGAAAGGGCCGATTTCCTTTAATACTATATCAGAAATTACTTCAGCCACTGCTAAGGGTAGGATTTGTAAATATATCTGCATATACTTCGACTAATGTAGTAAAAATACATGCGGGAGGGATATCCTCTCAATTCGGCGAATCCACCTTGATTTCCCTCATTACTTAATAAAAATGAACTAGCATGATGATAGAAAATGAACTAGTATTCAAACATTTCGTTCACTTGTTCATCACATACAACAGAAAACGGGGACATCAGATATATGAAATATTTTCATCACCGTAAGACAGGAGAGAGATACAGTAAAATGTTGTTAAGTCTTCCATTTTGGTAAAACTGCATTTGTTACGAATGCTTCCGCAGTTTTCTCATTAATTACTATTTTTCGGATTTTACTCGCGTTGCACCATTCTTGTGGACTTCCGTTTCGCTGGGATTCCATTTGGGTTCATCAGGTTCTAATACCTGATTAAGCGCCTGAAATTCCGGTGAAACGGACGTCCACAAGAATGGTCAACGTGGGGAGAACCCGAAGAATGCCAACAAATCGCATTCGGTCCATTGGATTCTATTTTAACTTTGTGGACCCCAGTCATTTCAATGAAAGTGATAGTTTATTGATAATCTGAAGATTCAGACGGTTAGGTATTGCAAAAAATAATGAATCTTAACCGAAGATTTGCAATTTTCCATAAAGTAAAGAAAACGTAAAACATTTATACATGATGAAGATGATGCAATAAGATAGAAACAAAGGTAGTAATTAATGCTTAATTTTTTGGAAAATTCCAACTCTTTATTCAACTAGGATACTTAAAAACTTATAAAAAAGTACTAATCCATTTGTGCCTTTTCCCAACCTATGGCTTCATCGTCTAATTACCATTTCCAAGGTCTGTTGATCTTTCTTGATCTTGAATTTCCATTATTAGCTTCAAATGATGGCTATTTACTCTATGAGCCGCAGTTCCGGATATTAATTTTGTTCCCGCAGGGCTCAAGCAGAAAGTGCCATGAGTTTCTCGTGCCGGTGTACCTCTCCTTAAATTTCGTAAAGTTGATAGGATAGGGATAGTTCTTCGAGGGCTATTAAATATTACCAAATAATGTGAGAGGAAAACCAAATTATCCGTCTACGAAAATACCATTTCTTGCGAAAGCAAGCAAAAACCATCCGGAAAAAAAGTTTGAATGTAAAATTTGTTTTGATTCACACAGTCACGGCGGAACCCTCGTAAAAGTAACTAGAACCAAACTCTCCTGAGAAGATAAATATTAACTTTTAAGAAGTCGATAAAAATGTAATATCAGCACACTAAAAGAGCGGAAAACACTATGCTATCGTTCCTTTATTAAAAAAACAATAACATCATAGCAATGCCGTCAGGCCTGGCCATTCTCCACCTACAATACGCTGCTAGAATTTGGGATCCTGAACAGGAAGATTTAACCGAAAAAAAATACAAAGGAAAGCTGCGCGCATCGTTCAAAACTACTTGGGACGAACAAATAAAGTTTCAAAGCTTTTAGAGGGATTAGGTTGGGAGCCGCTATAGACTGGAAGGCTACACACTAGGCTTAGTCTGCTTGAGGAATACAGGTGAGTTTCATCTTCCAGAGCGACACAGAGAATATCATTTTGACGCCATTCTAAATCTCCAGTTCCGACAGTGGCGATAAAAAAGAGAGATACAGATAGGTACAAAAATTCGTTTAACGCACAATAAGTGACCATAATAAAATCTGAGATCCAATAAAAACACTCTCATAATACACTTCCCCATTTCACCTCCCAAAACCTTGTCCTTAACACCTTTACCCGGCAGGGGTTATAACACCTACTGCCTAACGCCCATGCTGCGGCTTGCAGGATAGTATACATATTTAGATGTAGAAAATAACTTCAAATGTTATTTGCAAATTTACACTGCTAATATTCATTCTATCGAAATGCTTAAAGGTCAACGACCACAAAAAAATCCAGGTAAATTTTAAATGAGCAAAACAATTCTAATTAGCATTCATTCTCATGAAATTCTTTGAAGAGTTACACAAAAACAAACAATTTATGACAATTCAAAGCAAACACCATTAAAAGTGTACAAACAGGGCGAGCTACACAGCGGGTGTGGAAGCAGACTGAGAGAACAACATTGATCCTGTCAGAATAGAGCTTGTTCTGGCTCTACGGCTTCACAGGAAGCAAGCTTCGTTTCAAAAACCGGTAGCTTCACTTAGTAGTATATAACATTGGAATTAATTTCGTAGGTGGTATGTAATGGTAGTATGCAGATGCAGATTACGCATCCGGACCGCTTTATGAATAAGGATCCTCATGGGGTAGGCTTAAAAACAGAGTTAGAATGCGTGCAGAGAAGATCAGCAAGATACGTGAAAGGCTGTTATGATAGTCTCGTTAGTATTACTGACCTTTTGCAAAAACTGAAATGGAAATCGCTTTTAGACCGTCGATTGAAAAGTCAACTCAATCTTTTAAATAAATTTAACACCGATTTATTTTCCGAAGAAGTTATCAATATCTTAAGAACTCCAACATACTACGATAGATCAGATAATGTGAATAAAATAAGGGAGGTAGATAGTAGAACAGAAAGGTTTAAAATGTCATTTTTCCCGCGATCGATAAGAGACCACAATGGCTGCGTAGAGACTTTGAATTGGATTAGTTGAAAGGTAGTGTAGCTGATTACTTCATATGCACCCTAATACATGTTTCTAAATCTACCGAGTAGTGCGAACACCATGTATTGTATGTTTCCTGCATTACTCTTGTACCATGTTTAAGTAATAGCGTTATAGAGTAATTTAACAGTTTCTGTAGAATTTTTAGCATACCGATTGTGTGGTGCTTGTTGGTGAAAGTAAATTTCTTCACTGTAGTTTGTGTAGGTGATAAGTTACTCACAGCCAAATAGCCTTATGGTGGATTGCGGGGTAATCTGTAAATGTAAATAAAACTTTTCACATAAAACCAGCACTTGGGAAATATGCATCATCAGCCACATGACGTGCTCTCTTTTTTTGAACTATTCCCAACTCTCGTTACCTCGAGATACCGCAAGAAGATGTAGCAGAAGTGCAAACGACGCGACAGGGCTTCCTCACATTTGAATGGCAAGAAATCGCCCCCGCCAGCACAATGGACTTCACTCCTTTTCAACTGCAATGCAAAGCAAAGCTCAAAAAAAATATTAAGACCGTACTTCAACGGGAGTAACATAAAGGTTTGCGTAGAAAAAAAAGCTCAATGGAAGGAGAAAAAAAAACAGCTTCATCTCTTTCCTTGACGCTATCTCATGTGGCTATTTTTTTATTCGACGGCTTAAGGCCTAAAAGAAGCAAAATACCGCATTCATATCCTGAGAAGGGATAAAAAAAACACTGAGTGGGAAGGCATTAAAAATATACGGACTCAGCCATGTACGGCTTAAGGGATATCGTTTAAAAAAGCCGAATGATGGCCAAGTATGTTGCTCGCATATAGCGCTCGATAAGGAAAAAAACATTCACCACTCTCTTTTTTTATAGTATTTTTCTTTCGTCTTGCATTTGGAATTTTAATCCCAGCCTGATGCGCACAGCATGAGAAAAATCATTCGCATGGATTTGGCGTTATACGCACCTATGAGACCACCGTAACTAAAACACACCATGAGTTGGAAAAAAACGTGTTTTATGCAGGATAAAAGCGGGATTACGATCGAGGTATTCTGACGTAAAGGAAAAGGATGGAGGCAAAAACACGTATCAGGCTTGACGAGGTGTAATTTCATCATATAGATGACAGATATTGCAATTTTTCTCGGGTTAAAATATATGAACTCCGACTAGGATAATTTGAACTGCATTGCCATTAGGACGTGACACACCACTCTAGTACCATATAGCCGCCACACCGATAGTTAATGTCCCTATGCTAAGTTGCAGCTAAGGCTGGTTACGCCTCTTTCCGCCAGCAGGTAAAATTAACCCACCCTTAGAGGCATTCTCATAAAATTAATTGGCTTTAATAACATATCTGTCAGAGATTATTCGTTTCAGCTGAGAGAAAACTGCACTGCTTCAAAATAGCAACAATATGGCACCTATATCCTGAGTTTAACTACTGTAAATGATTGTATTTCTCCAAGATATTAGTATTGTTCCTTCTCACATAATTAGAATAGGATATGAATTTACATATTACCGCAATATTCACCTCTAGATACTCTGATCACTTGCGAAATTGAGGTAAAATGATACCTATCAAGATTCTAAGAAAAATTAAAAGAAGTAGTTTTTAGCAACTATTTTAAGAATGCATTTATTTGTTCGCCACCGTGCGGAGCCACTGAGCTCCGAGCTGCAAGTTTACTGCAATTGTTTCCTGTGAATGTACACTGCTAAAACGTAGTGTCACTACATCATCACCTAATGATCACGAAGTACATCAAAAGCTAGGTCGTAATAAATCTAACATGATTAAGAAGTAAAATACTTAGTTAATTCCACACATTTATGAAGACAGTATTTTCCACCAAGTGACGCCTGAGACCGTCTTAAACGTTCGGAAAAAATCTATATTAGTAGTGAAATATTGCAATTTCTGTCTTCGTGAAGGAGAGATTCGTTTACGAAGTTTAGCGAATGTGATGGAGTGCAACCATTGAGGTAGATGAAGAAGGCATTTTGTCTTCATACTCTATCCTGACAACCGAAATAACAACCATTATTGGTTATCCCAGCTATTTTCTTACTTTCCTTTGAAAGGAATCATTGAATGAGCGGATGTAAAGGGAGAATATCAACTAAATGTTTGCAATTTAAGGCAAGTAACTCTTCAAACGTATACTGACCACTCAAATCTATGGATTCTACTCGACTTTACCTTATTTTTCGCCAGGAATGCAGGTTACCATTAATTTACATACATACATACCAATCACGCCGTTCCCTTCCGGGATAGGCACAGTCACAAAGTTTCACTCATAAATACATATTTGTACACTGCTTCAATAATTTCCTCCATACTGACCTATCCTTGCAAACCTCTTTTGCCTCATTTAACCCCATACACTGCTTCATACACGCCCTCCTGTTTTTAAGACTCCTAATATTCCTCCTCCCAAGAATTTCCTCAACCACATACAACCACAACTTTCTCGGCCTACCTCTCCCTATCACACCATTCATTCTACTCTTATGAATCTCTTTCGTTATTCGACTCTCATCCATTCTCTCAACATGGCTACTATGGCGACCCGGTATGTCAGTGCATCGCATATACCTCCTAGTGGTGAGTCGCAGGCAACGGTATGCTGGCTCTCAAGGTAGTCCTTTCATAAGGAATCCTAGCTTGAGTATAATAGTGAAAGCGGGCCTAGGGCATTACAATGCTTTGGTTTCTGTTGTGTCGTACTGGCGAAAATGTGCCAAAACTGACCGGTGGAGCGCCGTAACCATTAGCAGGGAAAGCTGCACGTGGTGCGAGTACTGCAAAGGCTGGTACTTTTGCATACTCTATTACAACTTACTGATTACAATCACAGTTACTATTAATGAAAAAATAAATAAAACTATATTTATAAAAGTAGAATGCATATCAAAGACGTAAATGCATGTTGATTTCTGGAAAGTTATCGATGGGGAACATCGTAAAATTTCAAAACTAGATTGTCAGCACGTAAACGCTAAAGGACAATCGGAGCTCACAAAGATGGTAGACTAGCCACGCCAACGATGCAACTTATAGCATAGGCCACCACAGCAAGCGCCCTCTTCATACACCTCATTGAGTGCAACCCATATTACGATTAACGGATGTTGCGCCACCGGCAACAGACGGTGAGCGAACCTTCTCAAAATCTAACTTTCGCGTAACGCTCCAAGGACTACAACATTGTCATGGCGAAAGGGTTTGTGTGCTCCGATGACCCCTAGAGCTGTACCGACGGGAGCAACAATCCTGGAAGGGCCACCCATGCCAGATGGTCGAAGGTTAAAAGACAGACGAATTGTAGTACGCACGGCGTCTGATCCTCGGTGAGGCGACTGCAAAAGGCGTTTAATCCTTGCATCGTCGGTCGGGAATTCGGTTTCGTCGGGAGCTCCAGCCTCTCATGTACTTTGTCATGCAAAAAAACACGACTGAGAAGCACACAGAACACTCACTGTTTTCAAAACTTTTAAACTAGAAATCATAGACGTTGGTGAGCTGACGAGGGTAACAGAGGAGAAAACAATGGGGAAGCGTGGAAGAAGACAGGAATTCTGGACGAAATAAGATTTCAGATCAAGTATCGGAGGGAAAACAGAACAAAATTCCAGAAATTAGGAGGATACAAAAACTCCTATCCGAAAGCTACCAATTAGCTGGTGGAACACTCAAACGAATAAACATTATCGGAAGCCAATCAGAGAAGAGGGTTTTCCTGGATTTGTATACAAAATTTCGCTTCAGCGCGGGCCATCTTTATTTTTTAATTAATAATAAAACATAATGAACCTTTTTGGAGACACTTTTCAGTATGTTTTTCCGAATAAAGTACATTGAGAGAGTAAAATAAACAGCTACAGCGCAACCGTTCAGAACTCCGCTTGCAAAGATGGTCAATATTTCCCCCTACCTAACACCCTTGAGGTGACTAACGCGGTAATGAGTATACGTAAAAAAAAAATTGGCGTTGATACTTGGACCAATCTTAAAGCATACCTCCCTGACGGGAGGACCAGCGAAAGCCGAACGCCGTCTACCCCTTCCTTCACTTCAGAAAACGTAGCTCGTAATCCCGTCCTTAAGAGATGAAATGTGCGGGAATTCTCCGAAGTTGACATTATTCGGGGACGATGGCTTATAGCGGGCGGTTTCGTCGAAGCCCTGGGATAGGCAATATTTTACGTTATGCGGGCTGCAGAAGAAGTTAGGATGGAAGGGATGCGGTTCGCTCGTCGAATGTTATTTCATGGCTGCTATGGACCGGAGATTATGTAGTTACAGGACATGTCGAATAAAAAACTTCGGAAGGCGTCGTAGATATATACCTACGAGCCTAACCGAAGAACATCGCACGTGAATATGCCACAGAGTGGTGAAACGCGTCGGGCCAGCAAATAAACTAGTGGGAGAATGCCAAATGGTTTAATTCAGCATGAATATACACAACATGCGCCAAGTACAGCCAGATACAGTTCAACTTATTAGTTAAAAGACTAAACCACACCGAAATTTTTATTTTTGCGAGAAGAAAATACCCGATATTACGTGTATATTTTATACAACGCAAGAGAATAAGAGCGTGACACATTAACCCAGGTATCTTAGCTAGAACTGCCCGAAGACGACTGGGGTGTTATGCAATAAGCGTATCGGAAGGAGTGCAAAGGGAAGGATTTTTACAACAGTTGTGAGACCAGCCCTGATACAGTAGCGAGACGGCCCATGAAGAAGAGGAAAGAAAATAAAGTGGACGGTGAGGAAATGAGAATGTTGCGATGGACTATGAGAAAGAGGAGAGACATGGTAAGGAACGAGTGGTTTAGAGAGCAGGGAGAGGTGATTGAGGCTTCGAAGAAAGTACAGGAGCTAAGATTACAGTAGTGATGGCATATAATGAGAAGGGAAGAGGGGCATGTCTTGAGGGGAATGATGGACCTGCAGGTGAACGGTAAGCAACCAAGAGGTAGACCTAGGAAAAGATGTATAGACTGCATCATGGAAGACCTGAGGGAGAAGGATATAACAACTGAGGACACAAAGGACCGGATAGAATGGAGATTGAGATTGAGGAACAGCGACCCCTAGTATCTAGGAATCAAACTGAAGATAAAGAAGACTATTGAGGAATAAGACATCTATTTATTTATAAATTTTTACGTCGTTTTTTACATAAGAAGTGGTAATACTGGGTTATTATTTTAAAATCCTTCTCCCTACACCCTACCTAAAGCACGTATTTCCTTAAACAAGCCGAACCTTACGTTATTCAAACGATGTTTCTTGTGCATAGGACCTAGTGCATATTAAATTACCTGTTTCAAGTTACAATTCAAAAATGATAAACACAACAATATACTATCTTCGTTGTTAACTAAATAAATTCTAGAGGATTTTTTTCTTATAACTGTAATATTATTTGATGCATGTACTGTAATTTCAAAATGCTGTATTTCCTTTATACATTTATGCCAAACCCATTCTGTAAACGATAGTAGCCATAATTCAGGTTTACCTTCATGGCTACCTTAAGTTACTCCCCGATTTAACCAAAGACATTATGTTGTAAGCATTCTCTGTCGGAGTAATAAAACATCATCATTTACTTCCTTATTATACATTCACCTTACATAATTCACCGAAATTAATGATAACCCGCATCCCCGGTAAAAAATAGGGAAAAATTGAGAAGCATTCATAACACCAAATATCCAATAGATCTTTCAAGAGGCACTTGCCTTAAATATCAAACAGATGGTTATTATAAAGTTTCACAAAAAATGGAGAGCCGCCAAAGTGTCATTCTCGGAGAATATCGGCTACCTTTCAGACGGCAAAATGTTACTCCTCTCATTCATCCCTGACTAGCCAAATTCAAACACAGTAAGACTCATCGTCCCAGTTGGTGTGGGATTACTAGAAGGCTGCCAGCCTAGAGTGTTTATCGAGCTGGCCACCAAATGGTTGCACATTAGGTGATCTTGCATTCCAAGAAATTTCAAACATCAACTTATACCTATCTTCAGTTCTCGCCGTACCAAAGAGAATAATTAATTGCCGAACACCAAATTACAGCTCCACTACCTACCTCAGGCTAGGTACTATACACCTCATTTACACAAACCATCAGACAACGTCTAAAATGGATCTTCATGCTAATATTACAAAAGAACACATTTAGACTCCTAAAAACAAACTTCGAGGCTAATTTCTAGCTTTACATGATTTTTCCAGTTTTTCCGGGCCAATGTACAGTTAAAAACACATTCTGAGACAGAAAAGGAAGCTTCCTAAATAAGGAAAAAGGAAAAAAAAATACTAGATTCACATGATTTTTCCACGTTTTCCAAGCCAATGTTCAATTTTCATGACTTCTGCAAATTTTCCAGTCCTGTAGAAAGTCAGAATAGACACAGATATTGAGTCGAAGAATAAAAAACAGTCCTCAGCAAGTGCTGACGTGCATAAAGCTACCCAAATAAATTTCCATGATGAGAGAATATCAGTTAAGTTCCTCAGAATATTCAAGCAACGTTGCGTGGTATTGAAACACGGATGAAAAACGGGTAAAAATATGCAAAATTTTTCCATAAAAACAGTACTAAATAGTCTCCCTTATCAACCCGATGAAGGAGCAGCATCATCGAAATCCGATTTGTCATCAAAGTAGTTTTTCATCGTGGGAAATTGTGGGAAATCCATAATTCCAGTTTACATTTCCCAGCTTTTCAAATTTCTATCAGCGCCTCCGGAAACACGTACGGATAAAGGTCGCAGGCTAATAGTCGAGCGCTTCGGCAACCCCAATGGACAATTTTATGTGTCACATACATTTTTACTGGAAAACTCATCTGATGAAAGGGTCCATTCATCAATCCAGAATAGACGCAGAAAGACGCGCCAGAGGAATTACACTTAGCGATAGACTCAAGGTAGTTTGAGCGAAATATAATTTTACCTAGAAATCAATGAATTTGATTTCATTTAAACGAAAAATATTTTAATCTTCCAAAGATACAAAAATATCAGCCCCTTACCGAATTACTTTCAGAGATTTTTGACAAATAATACCAGCCCTTCTTCATGGGAAATTGTAGAATATACTCTCCAGAGAGACCTGATTTAAAAAATGAAGCATTTCTAACATCTAGATCTCGTCCAAAAATTAGCAGGGTGTAATTGTTACGTTTTCTCTACTATTTTTGAAAATAAATTATATTATCACAACAGTAATTTTTTCAGAATAGCAAGAAACCTTCCGTTGAAAAGGAGCTTCAAACACACCGTGTGAAAAAATCAGTCAAATCAAATACCTGTGTGGTGTTTCTATTCGATAACCTAGAATTTCATTCACAAGCAAATTTATTATTGCACCATTAATAATGCAATATTTGATTCATGCTTCCTGCAGCTCTTAAAGTTCAAACGTATACTTCGATTAAGGTCTTCATTATGACTAGGGAACCATCCGCGCTTAAACCGCCTTAAAATGAGCTCATTATGTTCTATTAAGTTGACTGGAGCGGTAATTTTATGTGCAATTGAGTGCACTAATTAATAATTTTTCACGTGAATAAATTCACGATTACATTTCATTTAAGAGGACATATTTTTAAGTTGGAACTTATCACACGTACACAAATGGAAATGATAACAGAACTATATTTTACATTTTTCTTCTCAATTTTAAGCATGTTGTGATAAGACCTTACGGCGCGTTATTTGAAATAAGTGCGAATCTTTTTCGGATATTCGACTAGGCGAGCCAGCTTGATGCGTCAGAGCGACACAGAGAATATCGTCATTACGCCTTATCGGGAAAAATTAATGCTGACGAAAACAAAAAACAGATTAGCGAGATAGGAGACTCATCAGAAATGTATACATAACTTTAAATGTAGCTTTAAAAACATCAGATACAGTAACGTATCTTGGAATTATCTTAACTTCTGATATACCGTGAGGAACACGCATACAAAACATATGCGGTACAGTATTAAAGAAACTAGGTTTTGTTAAACATAAAATATTTAGGTCCTCGAATGAAAAAGTAAAAGACAGATGATACTTCACTCTGGTTTGGCCGCACCTAGAATGCGCCGCGATCATTTGGTACCGTGGTCATAAAGAATTAACAAAAAAAATTAATGAAAGGCATAGAAAAGCTGCACGCTTCATTAAAAACTGCTACGAACGAACATATAGTGTCTCACAACTTTTAGATGGTTTAAGGTGGGAAAAATTCAGATCTGTGGGTTTTAGAGCGACACAGAGACTATTATCATGATGCCTCCCTACATCTCTAGGTCTGACAGAAGAGATAAAATTGGAGTGATACATTTCCTGACAGATAGGTACAAAAACTAATATTTTCCGCGCACAATAAGCTACCACAATAAGAAATCTGAGCTCCACTAAATGCTCTCATAACACACGTCACCATTTCACCTCCCAAACATTATCCCTAACATGTTTACACGGCTGGTGTCCGAACACCCCATGAAACAACTCCATGCGGCGGCTCACGGGGTAGCATGTTGAAGTAAATGGTCGTCAGTAACTACTTTGCCAATATTAAATTTATTATTTCACGTTTTGAAAAAGTCATTACATTTGCAAACGACTTCTGATGAAATATCTCACATGGGCCATAAAATTACGCTTCAAAACAACATTGAATTTCAAAGAAAACAAATCAGTACAATGCAATTGTTTCATATTGTTAATAACACACCAATCCAGATTTCAACTAGCCTAAAGTATTTCGCAAGTCCCTTAAGAGCTCCAACGGCGGGAAAGTCCTTCGAATGACTTGATTTGAATATAATTCGGGCAGTGGAAACCAGTTTTCATTCTCGCTTCGATAAAAGAGACAGGAGGATAACGTCAAGTGGCGTAACCGGCGAATGATCTCGAGCCGGTCCAAAATAACACCCGACAGAAAAGAGTTGGCGTTTCGCCGGCTGTTTGCGACCGCTTACCAAAGCAATATCCACACCCGGACCGGATATATATATTTTCGCCTGGTGTCGCATGAGGACGCAAAATCAAGCCGAAGGTGAAAGTCACGCAGTGACTCCTTGAATACCAAAGATATTATGATGTAAAAGTAATAAAAAAGAATCTTTAACGGACCCAAAGCAACGAATGCACATTGAGGTAGCACACGTCCACTGTTTTAGTGGTATCAATAATAAAAATTATAATAGTAGAGTGATACAAGTCCATTGATCTAGGGCATGCCCAGTAAGACCAACTACATTTAGTGAAAAAACTACGCTAGGTTTCTACAAAAGTTGTTACATAAATTAAGTACAAAATTACAAGTCGTCAATGCCATTTTACATACATGTTTTTTGATTTATTGATTACATACATAATTTTGACTGACTTAAGCGCACATTTTTTTCATAACTTTTTAAAACTGAAAACTAATATTTAGGTGTGATAACCAAAAACTCAACTGCAAGTGTTCTGTTTTTGAATAAGCTATTCGTATGATTTGGTTTTAAAGGATTGAACTGATGAAATTTGTTTCAGGGATATAGGGAGGGAGTGCCAAAATTTCGTTGAGATTATTTGGAATGAGTTCTGAAAGGTGGTGGTGTGGTGGATCGGGTAATGAAAAAAAGGTCGGGATTCGAACTGGTGAAATGAATCAGGTTCAGTGGTTTCATATTAAACATTTTTAGCAAGTAATGGGGATTTTTGCTTTCAAAAAGTATGTATAGAAACACTCCCAGGAAGTATTTTCTCCTATTTTGTACATTTAACCACCTTGATTGCGAGTGATGTGTTCGTCTTTGTGTGGGTTGAATATAAATGGCTTGCAGGGTGTGACTTAGATGTGGACTTAGATGTGGATGTAGATGTAATTTCGGTGTTCAACCGTCTCATTCATGTATGCCTGGTGTGGAAGTACCCCTAGCCTCTAGTATATGGGATCCGTACGAGGAAGGTATGATAAAAGAAATAGAGCGTGTGCAAAGGAGATCCGCTAGGTTTGTTAAAGGCCGTTATGATAATTGTATAAGTGTGACGAGTTTAATAGAAGAACTAGGATATGAATTACTATCAGAACGCAGGTTAAAAATTTAGGCTAAACCTTTTAAGTAAATTCGAAATTGATTAGTTCACAGAAGACGTTAGATATAGAACCCTTGCGTATTATGCTAGGTTAGATCAGATTAACAAGATTAGAGAGATAGATTGTCGTACCGATGGATTTAAAATGTCACTTTTCCCGCGTACCATAAGAGAGAACAATAGGCAGCGTAGCAAAGAGATAGGTAGGTGAAATATAGTTAGAGTAGTCTGTAGTGCATGATGCATGTAATAGCAACCAATAATCCCTTTCTTATTATGTAGATTCTACCATCTAGCTGCATGTGACCCTATTATAGTATGTTTCCATGAACTATCCTAGTTGCATGACAATAGTGCATGTTTGGTGATCTTCACCCCCTGCCACACACCTTCGTGGTGGCTCGCAGGGTATTACGCAGACGTACACGTAAACATGTACGTTAAACTATGGTTAGTAAGGTAAACTATTCAATCAACCTAGCGGATTCTATTTCCCCTCGAATGCATTGAGATTACATATATCAACATTGTCTGAGCTACTTTTTTAGGGTTTTTTTTCTATCGGGACAAATTAAAACAAAACAATCTTAAGGTAGTTATATGGATATAGTTCCTAAGTCACAATGGAAGCCACATTCGAATTATAGGATTTAATTTCAGCAGATGTAGGAAGCACGAATTACATATTTCATTATTAATGATGCGATATTATAATTTCAGATTACTGAAATTCTAATAAATTAGGTATAAATATCGAAATAAGTCTTTCACTACACTCATTTTTTCGCGCGGTTCGTTTTAAAACTCCTTTGGTCAGTAGCTTTATTGTGATTCTAAAAACATTACTGTAGACTTAATATGATTTAATCTCAATAATAATTGAGAAAACATACAAACTACACATTTTTAATTTTTTGACGAGATCTAGGAGTTCCCTAGAAATTCCTCATTTTGTTAAAATAATGTCTCTCTGGAGTGCATACACGTACCATTTCCCATGTGATATAGCTGGTATTTTTAGCCCAATATCTCGGAAAGTAGCTCGGTAAGGGGCTGATATTAGCATTACCTTTAGAAGGGAAATTGGACCTTTACAATGGCGGCTGGGTTATATACCTACAGATAGGTATTACAGTGGAAATCCAGGCCGAACACTGAAATGTTGCTGATTACGATATTTTCAGGGATATTTTTGCCTAAAATTGACAAATTTCATTTCAAGGGGACAAATTTAAGTTGGACCCATGTAAAACAGGAGAATGTCACGGTATTATATTAATGCGACTAGCCTCTGGAATGCAAATGGCCTGTAGTTTAGTTTCCATATGTTACTGCAAAAGAATATCGAAACTCGTTAAGCATAATATAATGCGATTTTCATCTGCTGAATTAAAAAGTGAAACTAAAATTATAGCTGATTTGCCAAGAAAAAAATACACCTCATGAGCGACTCGAACCTACAACCAATATGCCCTGACTTTCTTTCATCCCCCGTTGAATTTCAACGGGTACCTTTGCTAGTTCACAATAAAGGCGAAACCTTATCTGACATTTGACTCGGCGAGTCACATTGATATGGGTTTCCCACATTAAATTAGACGCACATATTTCTAACTCATAATTTTACACAGTGGTAAGCCCTATCGATCAAGTAACAATTTCTTTAATAGCTTTGAGAGGGCTTGAAAACGTCTTTTCTGATGCTGGTTCGTAAAGTGATACATGAGGAAAAAGACCTCTCCCGACTACACACACCCGTTCTCATGACTTGGCGTGTTTATGATTATTTTCGAAGAAAACATGCCTCAGCGAAGATTAGTGTAAGTACCGTAAAAAACATAAACGATGTACAAAAGCGTCGAAGATTTTGACAATAAACTCCGTTATCCCCTCAAGACATAACAAACAATTACTTGTGTTACTTCATCCAACTTGCTCTACAGCCGTAGATATTGCTTCTTTTTTTTGTTTTCGCTCGCAGACAGTACCGTTCATTTACAGCGGCTGTAAAAACTAAATCAATTTACTCAAATAAATTGGAACGTATGAGAGTTAAGTATTAATTAACCAGACTTCATTGGAATAATATTAATAACTAGACCGTTGTTATTAATCATTATTTAATAGACTAGCTGAATTACCCGGCGTATTATGGGACCTTACTCCTTCATAACTCATCATTTAAGAGAATTACACAAGACCCAATGCTTAGCATTTTAACACAATGTTAATTTTTTAAGGGAGTGAAATGAATGATGAGAGAGGTAGAAAGTTGTGGTTGAATTTAGTTGAGGAAATCCTTAGAAGGAGGAATATTAGGAGTCTTAAAAACAGGAGGGCGTGTATGAAGCAGTGTATGGAGGTAAATAAGGCAAAAGAGGTTCGCAAGGATAGGTCAGTATGGAGAAAATTATTGAAGCAGAGTTAGGTGTATAAGTATGTATTTATGAGTGAAACTTTGCGACTGTGCCTACCCCGGAGGGGAACGGCGTGATTGGTATGTATATATGTACGTATGTATTAAATCCTCGAATGCGTAAGGGACTCAAACAGCTGTATACAAAGGTCATTATTGTAAAATTTAGGTGTTTTCGTAATTACCAAATTAAATTTTACTTCCGTCATCCATTTGTGTGCAAAAAGCCGGAAGTATACGCAGATCGATTCCCTGGGAGTGGCGATACGATTCGAGATATCGATGCACTCGCTAATTCCATAGAAGTCAACTTCCAGGTGTAAACCCGAATTAAGTCAACTTCAATTGTTGTCGCGACTGTATATAATTTGACTCATGTTAAAAATGAAACCACTTAGTTTTTTCCACAAATATAAGTAAAACACAAATCAACCGGGTTTTTTGACTGTTCTAATACCTCCGTAAATTTTCTCTAAACCAAATAATTGTAATTTCAGCTTGAATAAGCACCGCAACACGCTGATGATAGGGTAAGTACTTCCCAATTTCATTGAAATCATCAATTTAGCTTGTAAGAGGAGAACAATTTCCATTCCAGACACATTCGCCACCCATCCACCCCCTCTCATTTGGATGAACCCTGGCTCCATCCACGGCAGAAAGGGTTTTGTGGAGGAGGAGGACATCTGAATTTCATGAAGACGGCGAGATGTAGGGATACCGTGCCGTAGTCTGGGCTCATAGCGAGAGGGCGGTGGTCCATGGGAGGAGACAGAACTGACGAGGGAGGGGTCTGAACGGAGAAAACACGGGGAAGCGGAAGAGAGGATATCACAGCGCCCCGAATTAACTCGGAGAGAGAGTGAGAAATGTACCCTCGGGTATAGAGTCGGGGATATATGCCTCCCAACTCTGGTAACGTTAACGTAATAATATTAAAGAAAAGAAAATTTTCAAAACCATGACGAAATCAAATATTCAACCAGCTTTGAGTATTAAGGTTGTTTGAGCGAAATTTCATTTTACCAAGAAATCAATGAACTTCGTCTCATTTTACAGAAAAATTTCTCACCCTTCCAAAAATACCAAAATACCAGCCCCATACTGGACAACTTTCCGAGATTTTTGACGAATATTACCTGTCCTTTTACATGAGAAATGGTATGCTTTGTATCTTCCAGAGAGTCATTAATAAATTATAAAAAAATGAAAAAAGAATTTTTAAGCTTGCTTTTCAAAGAAATTGTTAAAAAATTATAAACAGAGAAATTTCTTAACATCGTGCTAAAAAAAGAAAAAAGAAAATTTTCTTGAGTGAATGAAAATTTAGCCTAGTACTGGAAATAATTAAACTCAATTCAAAGAAATTAGCCACACAATGATAAGGCCACAACGAAAAGCGTGGGGCGCTCTTTCATATTCTATATTAACATATATTCATTGAATATGAAGATTTTGGTATTCAGTGGAATAAAGAGCTTCAATATATAATTTCTAGAGAATCTTTACACTATCATAAGTTAAGGTGCAAAATATAAATGAAATCACGCACCATGTTCCATACAGTTTAAGTTGCCACGCGCTCGCTCGCCTAATTGCCAAGTTATTATTAATGAACGAACATCCTGCACCGAAAAAAACTTCTTTACTTCAGGAGAAAAAAAATGTAGCATTTTTATTTGTTGACGTCTTTACTGACGTCACAAAACAAAAACAAGAATCGCTGATACGGTTTTCGACGTTGTTTTGATAATAAGCGCCAATCACCTCCGCCCCGCTCACGTTTTTAAGTGCGCAGCATACAGTGCACCGGGTTTGAAGCGAATGGAAAGTAATGGAGCCGCGGTTTTGCAAAGACTTTTAGCGCTCAAGAGCCAAAGGAAAGCTCGAAATATCAAAAAAAAAATGTGAAAGCGATGGCTGCCTCGACCGTACAGTGCCCTACGGCGTTTTTCGGGAACCTGGAACGTTAATACGTATATTTCGAACATTGACCCTCATAAACCCTAAGATGAACTTGTCACTCTCCATGGGGTTAATTACGATGACATAATTACGGACTATCAAATAAACCCCTCGGGATAATAGACCCAATTGCAAAGCCATTTATAATTCCATTAAGTCTCTAACTCCCAAAAAAGACGAATACAGTACATTATGCTAAATATATACTTGACTGCCATTGAAAGGTATGAGAGACGTACTATCACAAAAACCATTCACGAAGATGATAAGCTGAACATGAAGTAGCTGAACTAGTAAAACATACCTATGAAGTTAGAAGGCCAAGGACTGAGTAAAATACGAAGAAAACTATACATTTCATTAAACACTGGCGCGAGCATACAAAACAAGTGGGAACAGATCTACATCTACATATCTACATACTAACCTGCGAGCCACGACATGGGCGTGTGGCAGGGGGTGAGAGGGGTAGGTTATTAGAGAGATAAGAGAAGAGGTTAAGAGATCAGATAGGAAAAATAATCTAATACATAGAAATGAATATTGGTTGGTTCATCTTCTATGCGCTCCATACCATACCAGTCATCAGATTACGATGAAACAATGGTGAGTTGTTGCGCGCGCGCCCGCGAAGGTTTCGGAATTATTAAATTGATTGCACAATAGGTGGAGCGCGAGTGGTTTCAACAAATGAGTGTTGGAACGCGAGCATCTCAAACAAGCGAGGAACGACAAGCAAGGAACGAAGCAGGTATTTTACGAGTTGCTCAATCCCGTGCATCAGAATCGTATCAGTGAGACATAATATCGCGTGCATCGGAATCATATCAGGGAGACATAATTTGTGATAAAAGGTACGTAATTTATTTGTACGTAGAATAAGATTCGGTGCAATGTCTCATTGTTTGCTTTTTTTAAAACCTTGCATTCTATTTTCGTACACGCTTCGCTTTTTCCGAAAAATTGGATTTTTAACCTCGAAAATCTTTATTATTTGCACTACTTCAACAATATAATATTTTATTTACTTGGAAACCGCAGCATAGGCATGGAATGGAAACTCATGCCATCATTTGTGCGTTACGAATTCCTGTGTAGATACGAGGAATTCATTGGACTACAAAAAATCATTGTCTTTCACTTATTTTGTACATGCACATGTGTCTGCTTTGTATATGTGTGCCTACTTGGAAAGAAATAGAGGCACTGCAATGCATGCCGGGCACAGCTAGTAGAGAACAAAGTTCATATTAACAAAAAGAACTGGTTTAATTAAAAAAAGCATCCACCATAGTTTTCATCATTTATGATCTCCAGTATAACAATCTTCGATTTTACGACAAATTTCGAATGATGATTTTTTTTTAAATAGTTACGATCTGAATGATTAATCACGACGTAGTGGATCACGATATAACAAATCCTTGGGATGATAGCCCTCACCGTTTCAGCACTCAGAAATCAATTAAAAAGTTAAATGCCTCATTTTTCAACGCACGAGATTAAAAGATCTGAAGGACGCATTGTCCTCAAAACGCCCGAACTTCCGTGTCCATAGAGATCGCTCACTCTCGGTCGGCCACAGAAAAAAAACAAAGGGAGGACGAAATAATGGTGACATCACCATCCACGCTAGACGCTTCATTCCCGGGAAATGTCCACCACAAAGAACCACCAAAATAAAAAAGGGATGAACGGCAGGGGGAGAGAACGTAATGAGTACCAGGAGACAACTGGACCACCCTATCCACACCCATCATAATCACAGGTGGCGGCACGGGCGCCTCAGAGAAATGAAAACGTTAAAAAAAACACAGCCAGGGGGCGAAGCCCGGGTTGAACTTTCACCACTCCAAAACCGAGGCAACGCGAGAGCGCCCGACACGAGAAGGGATGTAACCAAATTGTTTCCTCCAAATTAAGCGAGCGGAGCGCGTGGAGTCGGGGACTAATGAAATCTCGGCTTTTTAATTGCGCATATCCAACACACACTCGTACAAAAGCACGTGCTTGACTGAAATTACGGCCGTTTCTGCTTCGCTCTTCGTACTTCTGCTCTTTCGTCCGACGAGGGAATGGGGGGGAGGAGGAAATAAAAGAAGATCAGCGGGCGAGCGGCCAACCAATGTCCGCGGAATTGGAGTGGTAATGAATGCAAGGAACAAGGTAGGCATCTAAAATTTATTAACCTTTATCAGAGCAATAAAAATCCACTTAGAAGTCATTTGATCAGAATCAAAAATCACCGAGAAAAAACTTATAATGCGCACGAGGGTAGGCATAATTTTGTTATTTGATGGCTCTCCCTTGAAAATATAGGCACAATGCCTAAAAGAAGATCGAACATTAGGTGAGGATAATGAATATTAATCCGTAATTTTCCTTTTCGATGGTGATTATGATATGTATAACCTAACATAATTAATGTTTTGTCAAGTATTTATATCATAAGCAATACTTATTGCCCATCATAACGACGGTTCTAGACGTTATACATATTAAAAAATGGTGATAACTTTTCCATTTTCTTACTTGACCACTATAAAATACTCCGTAATTTTTATTAGATTTTTGGTTACATAATAAAACTATGTATTAATGTTAGCCAACCTTTCAGATAATTTTTCAATCCTTCCTCAGGGTATTAGATGCTGTTTATAGCAAATTGTAAACATAGAAATGAAATTTTGTTCAGTCAACAATTATGAAAAAATGTAAAAATTGCGATAAACTGCTTTTAACGCTCTGAGGAAGAATAGAAAATAATCGGAAAAGTCGGCAAACACTAATACATAGTTTTATTATTTCACCAGAACATCTCAAGGAATTAACTTTTTTAAATAATGGTTTTTAACGATGTTACATTATTATCAGGGGCACAACGTTCCGTAATGATAAATTTCGATGCCTTTTCTGAAAAAATACGCACATATAAGCGTTATCTTCTTTTCATTTCGTCATTTATGGACCGAAACGGATTGCCTTTAAAGAATTCGTTTCCCTACTAAGGAAAAATACAAGTTTTTCAGGAAAGATGCTCAACTTAGATGTTAAACACCTTCTCTACCAACAGAGGATGGTAAGTTTGATAAATATGAACAATTGCAACTATTACGGGCCCTTATTGTCCGCGGAAAAAATAAACTTTATGAATACAGATTCTGCCACCTATTTCGATTCGAATTATGCTTTAGCACGCTTGCGCTCATATCTAAGTTGTTTTGTTTCAAGAATAAAACTCAATTTTTTGTCACTTGGTGGTATTCCATGGCTGATAAATTTTATCCACCAGACTTTTACAATACCACGTATTAGGTAAAACAGACACGGCCCTGGATTCGACGAATAATCGACATCATCGGGAATCATTACGATCATTCGTCACCTGATGATGATGGTCATTCGCTGAAACCCGGGTCGTGTCTGTTTTATATAACACGTGCCATTGTAAAAGTTTTCTGAGCAAAATTTGTTTTCACCAAGGGATGAAATTCGCTCTGAAAAACTCATTTCACTTGACCGGAATCCCGGTAAAAATTGCCAAAAACGCCAGCAGAACGGCGAGTAAAACTATCATCGAGTACGCGCCAGCCAAAGCGGAGGACAATCCGAAATTCCAGCACCATATCACTGCGGGGCACCGCGGAAAACTGAGGAGCGATGACGCTCAAGGCTGAAAAATCACCCCCGAAGCCATACCAGAGCCAGAAGACTGCTCAGCCGTACAAATCGCATAAACTGATACCTTTCAGGCATGCGTCTAAGAGAAACAAATATTAGCTTTAGCTAAGTAAGCGCCAGAATTATCACCGGTAAATTTTCCCGCGCGCGCCACAACGATTTTCCGTTCACATAGAATACAATGCATTTCCAGCCAAAACATTCTCTTTCCCGGAAATTTTAAATGAGCGTAGACCACCACTTCCTGACGGGTTATCAAATTTCTGCAAACGGACGTATTCAAGTCGCATCGACTGTTTAACAATTCAAGTAACAGTGCAATTATTGCACTACTTTTCTTTAGCATATTTAAAATTATAAATGTGGTCGCACGAGGTCCAGACGAGCTCCACACGAAAGAAAATGTATTAAAGATTCTTGCTCCTTCAACTGAATCACGTTCACCAATCGAATTCGGGAAATTCAAAAACAACCGCACAATAGCCCGAAATACACGTTTGCGGTGAATCGTCCCCTTTTCCGACCTACAGTATTGTTGAGGCCGAGTCTCACATGTCACTGTTTATACAGCTTTAAAACTGACTGACACACTCATACATTCGAATTCCTGGGAATTTCTAATCAAGCGAGTATTTCAGGGGAGGTTCATAATTTTCATTCGAATCGAATTCGGAAAAATCTATGTGTAGCACGATTTCTTTCGTTCATTAAAATATGAAAAAGAAACTAAGTTAGTAAATTGATTCTTGCACCAAAATGAGGCCAGAGCGTCGAAAAATTTAATTTTTGCGAACAAGGACCTTACCCTGCCGCCACCGGGGCGGGGTAAAGTCCTCGCCTGATAAACCGAGGGTAGCGGGTTCGAGTCCCGCCTGGGTGGGTTTTTCACCACCCAGGGCATGGATGTATGTCAAGTTCTGTTGGTCCGTTCCTGGAAAACCTGATGACAGGCTCAGCAGCCTATCGGTATTCCGGGGACATACGGGCCAACAGAGTCGTCCGGCAGCAAAAAAATAATTCCCTCTACCTATCGACAAACTGAATATTTTGAACTTAACGCGGATAAATCTATGCAAATTTATAGTTTTTTTGATTCTCTTTGCTAAGGAAGCTAAAGCTAATTTTCAAGCTGTCACGCAGGGTTGACATACGCTATACTGGCTACTTGAGCAATATTGAATGGAATTTAACTCGCGCGACGCGAACCTTAACGGCTTCTAAAAATAAAGTTATACCTTAGCATTTTTTACGATAAATATTGTATAATAAGACTCCTACGAAAGTTGATATGTTTTTGTATACCTGTGGCGAGCGATAAAACGATTTATTTCCTTGCCTCATGTGCACAACATTAAGATATTTCATGGACTCTAGTAGAATATTGCCATTACTTTTAATAATGTACAATATACTACCATACACTCAACCCCTCCCGCTTGCAAACTGCCAGCGCCCATTTACTAGTAAATATATATAAATAAAAACATAGGTCTTTAACGAATCAATGGACATTGAGAAGCAGCTTTTGCCATAAGGAAAGCATAACCTGAGCCAAGGATAAACAATTTTAGACGTTTCCAGGAAAAACAGAGACATGGAAAGTAGTTCAATGAATGGCAATAATATATGCGACTGGCTATAGCATTTGGTTGGAATAAAGTATCCATTTTTCTATTCAATAAAACTCGTAAATGTAATTTTTGTAATTAGAATTACGGCCTCACCGATTGACTGGAACAGAGTGAAAGTTAAGGTTGATTAATACCGGCGGTTTATCATCATATCTGTAGTAAGATCAGTAATAGAATCTAACTAATATAAAAAAACAATAAGCACTTATTGATTCAGCATTTTTTACATCGGTAAATTACAAAAAAAACAATATAAACCAATCATCTAACTTTATTAATATATGTTTACATTTCTGCCGGTGATTCCCTGACTGCCATCTCATTTTAATTTGTCAATAAGTTTAATTTCAAAATAATGCTCCCTATTTAAGATATTATCTTAATCGATCTCGCGGTTTAATGTTTGTGCGACCGGCCATTAGCCGCACAAACTAGATGAATCAAGTGCTTGTTCAGTCAAACGTGCTCCGCCATTCGCATCGGCGGGCGGAACTGCATTATTCAACTCTGACGCCACTGATGACGTGACTTCTCCCGCCATAAAACCACGCTAATTACATTGGCCCGTGCCACGGCGGTAATTAGGCGGAAATTAACGTCGCCCTTTGTTATTCATCTGCATTCCAACACGCCCAAAATGGTGGCGTTGAACGCCGGGAAAAATTGCACTCATTACGAAAAGGAATGCATCGTAGGAGTGATTGTGGATCCACGCGGCAGGAATGTTTTCGCGTACTCCAGAAGGCGATGCTCACTAAATTTCTCATTTTACAACCTAAAAATTAATTTTCAGCATGCTGAGTCTCACGATAACATTTGGAATGCGTCACGCTGTACCCGTACACATTATTCCGCACTTCACGCTTTTCCGCTCGCAGTTTTCTTTTATTTTCTATATGTAAATTAGAAATACAGGTCGCAGGAAGTAGGAAAAGGATAAGAAAAAAAAACAAATTTAAGGCGTATAACACACAGATCATTCCACGGATATATTTATAATCTACACATTTTTACGGCCATAGGAGACTGCAGCGCCATAGCTACAGAATTACCGCACATTGACTACAATATCACAGTAATTGGCTAATAACACATAATATTATGATGCGTTCATACTATTATACGAAAAAAAAAACACGCTGATGAGAAATAGAGGAATTATTTATGACATATCAATGGTTAAATTTAATGAGGACATATCGCAATCACATGTATGGTAACTTTGGATTTAAAATTTCAAGTAAACAGGAGAGACAGGAAAAAAATTGTTTCGTATTACTTCCCAATTATTGTCCCGAATCCCATAAATGGCCGCACGCACATAATTGCCACTACTCAGCAGATTACTATGAGAGAAACAAAGTTTACCATCGAAAATTCAATCAAATATATATACAAGCACAAAAAAATCATGAAAGTCGGTTCAAGGTTTTCGATATAAGCCAATTATATTTTGACGCTTCGCAGAAAATCACACGTTGCTATATTGGGTTAGACTTATAGGTCATTAGGTAGCAAGCACCTAAGTCGATTGCCAATAGACAACAACTGCCAGCGATGGCAGTTGTTGTATATTGACAATCACAAATAAGGTACCAAAAATGAAGATTTTTTAACGATTTTTTAATGTGCGCTTTTATCCAGACATACCGGCCGACTGCAGCGCCATTTCTACGAAATAACCGCATATTGACAACAAATATCACAATAATTGGACAATAATTGGCATTAACGATGAAAACGAGGGTAAAATCAAATAGAATTCATTGCACTAAGTAGCTAATATACATGTTTCAAGAGTAGCTTGCCTTAAATTTCAAAGAGATGGTTGATATTTTTGTTTTACATCCGATAATTCGTCCATTCCTTCGTGCTATCCATAGGAAAGTACGGAAAGAGCTGGGATAACCAACATGGATGTAATTTCGGTAGTCAGGCTACACTTAGAGAACGAAATACCCATACTCAACGCAATATCCCAGGCCAACTCAATCTATCTCAATGGTATTAACGATAACTTTTTAACCCGAATGTCGCCATTCAGAAGACCTCATTACAAGCCTCTCTCATAAAAGATATTACAGATTGACGATAACGATGGGGATTGATTGTTGAAAACAGGGAAGAGAAGCGTAATGAGCCCGAACGTGTGTACTGAAATTTCCTGTCCTCCGTCTGGAAAAATAAATTACACCACGAACATCGTGTACCAACTACCTTAATAAATAGCACTACCACGCAGAAAGGCGTTACAAAGGTACTAAATTTTGATAAATTTACAAGTGAAGCAGACATGGAAAAAAGCAATGTAAAAATCAAAGTCGTCTGTGACACCGCGTACCTGATTGATTCCGCCAATTAATTTTTACAGTACTAGTTTCGACGCAGCGGCGACATCTTGAAGTGACTATTAAATCCAGGTTCAACGGGACAGTGACTATTAAATCCAGGACGTCATCGTGAATACCTGAAGATGACGCCGCCGGACAATTCTTACCGTAAGAGTAAATTGATGGAATCAAACAAAGTTTTCTTTTTCATTATTCAAAATGAACTTCCACAAAGCTGAGCCTGAAACCATTGAGATCATCACCTTTGGTGATAGATTCCTTTAATACAATCCAACTTGAAGGTGCTAAATTTTACTACATTTACAAGTGAGGACATTATGAAAAAAATCCCATTACAATATCAAAGAGGTCTGTGAGACTGTGGGCCTGTGGTAATGGGTTAATATACATGAAAGACAAATTCTCGCAACATTTACAAGCAACAATCACTACGTTCACCAATCGATCTCAAGTCGATCTGACCAGATCAGCTTGGTATGGTAAACGCAACGGGCTAGTGGGATCGATCTGAGAAGCGGGCTGACTCATTCCCCTTTCTCAGCCGGGTCTGAGACTTCAGATGGATCAGAACCAGTGGGTCGATGGCGTTCCTTGTTATTCTTTTGGGAAATAAATTATAACCGTTATTATTCAAGGCGTGTGTTGTAACCAGTTGAAATAAGAGTGCAGTCATGGCGAGCGAAGTAAGTTTGATGATATCGTAGCACGACGCAATTGCATCTCTAAATGGGCAATTTTGTTCACTCGGAATGCGAGTGAAAATTTCTAACGCCGCACTTCTTTACACGCCGGTTCAATCGTGCTTCGACTGATAGATTCGGTAGTTCATCATCGATATACTCAGTCCGTGTTGGCAGACCATGCTATCTGAGTCGGCTCGCTTGGAATTTTCAGGTCGGCCCGAGTTCAGATCGATCTGAGATCGACTGCTAAACATAGTGTATATCCTTCATAGAGAACTGGTTTATTTTTTCATCTCACCATGAGTACTGTCACTGTTCCTTCGCCTTCCCCGAATTTTTAATATTCTTCCCTTTATCACGGATTTCGGCATCCCTTCCTACCTTTTCCAACCACTTACTCAGAATCCCGATCATCTCATCCGGAAGTTCCCTCTCCTTAAACACTATACGAAGCGCCTCCCCGTTCGTCTCCTTTCCGAAAAACAGCAATTTCTCCGTTCGATTCCAGACATTCACATCTCAAGCCCCGGCAGCCTATTCCCGTCGTCCTTTCTCTAAAGCCCAGGTCTCTGTGCCGTACAAAACATGCATCCTATGATAAAAAAACTCATTATGAACAAATAAATCGGACCAGGTCAGCACAGCTCACATAAATACATCCAAGTCGGATTAAATTCAAACTGACTCCTTAAAAACATTGTAATAACTATTTCTTTCAGAGTCGTTGGTGTAGGTTAGGAAACGCACCGCTTAACGTATAATGAAGCAAGATAATGATATCAGTTCCTTCATAAATCTCATTCAAACAATGATTTTTTTCAGAGCGAAATAAAAGATGTCTATAAAAGATAAGAACGAATTTATGTAACGCTTATCTCAGAAGGCCGGTTTACTAAGCAAATAATCAGTATTGCTTAAATAGGTCTAAGGGGTAGAGCGGAATTAGAAAAACAAACAGCACAGCCTGGTGTAAGTAAAAAAAATATATGCTGGACAAGGGAGTGTGGTAAGAGTCACCATATTATAAAAATCAATGTTATTTTGAATACGAGGGTCATCTCAAAACAAAATTTCAAAACGGTGCTGGATGTTTCCGTAACGTTATCAAGTATCGTGTATTTCCGCGTTTCACTGCCTGATGAGTCTCAAGCACCTGTCGGATAATCTAAATGTGATAAAATATGTAAAAAATTAAGGAAAACAACTTATGTATCGCTGAATAGCAGCAACGATTCTGTTGCAATTTGGTCTGTTTCGTAGACATGACTTCCGGTCATTTTGTAAGCAATGCGGCGATATTCAAGAGCAATATAGTAAATTAACACGTCTCTTCCAGCCGGGAAAAAAACTATGTATCTACGCCCGACCTCGCGAATAATAAGCCAGCACCGTCGCCATAGAGGTAGACTGACTACAGTGAAAGTACAGAAATCTTTCACATCCGCAAGGACAGGTATGCATGTTTGAGTGGGGCCAAATGTGCTCAGTACGCACTGAGGCGTTGCCGTTCGAATAATGTTAAGTGCAATAAAAAATGAAAGGGCTTAAATGTGGGTTTAAACGGGAAAGTTACATCCGCAAGTTTCTTCGGCAAGACGTTTAAGAGTGACTTAACGAGGGCGAATCATAATTCACAAGTTAAGGTGGTTCCACCGAGAAACCACATGAATGCTATTTAATTCATATTGACATCACTTATACGAAAATATGTTCTCTCTTACAATTGAAAAACAAAATGGTAGCTTTCCGCGCCATTTTCCTCACAAATTCAAAGGGAAGAAACATGTGGAAATGTTTTCGTCTATTTCAAATAAATGCTCCTTCAAAGTGGTTTGAGCGAAATACCATTTCCCCTAAAAAAATCAATGAATTTGGTCTCATTTCAAAGAAAAATATCAAATAAATTACTCTTACAAAGATACCAAAATATTAGCCCCTTACCGAACTACTTTTCAAAATTATTGATACCAGCCCTTTTACATGAGAAATGGTAGGTTACGCTCTCCAGAGAGAACTTTTTTTAAAAATGTTGCATTTATAACACCTAGATCTCGTCACTAAATTAACAGGGTGTTGTTTACATGTTTTATCGACTATTAATGAAAATAAATCATAATGTCACCGCAGTAATTTTTCTAGAATCGCAAAAAACAATTCCGATGTGAAGGAGTTTTGAACGTAACGGGTGAAAAAAAAGTCAAATCAAGGACTAAAGTGGATATTTTCATTTGATTATCTATAATTTCAGTCCCATACAAGTAGGTATATTACTGCACTATTAATAATGTAGCATTTTAATTCATGCATCCTACATCTACTGAAATTAATAGGTATAAATTCGAATATGATCTCCATTATGACTAGGGAACTATCTCGCACAAACTACTATAAGGGAGTGCTGTTTTGAAGAAGCGGAAACTCAAGGTAAATTGATTAAATAGATGCATCTAACCGGCTTCCATTTTCAACTCTATTCTAATAAAAATCAAATATTTTATTATTAATTATACCGTATTTGTATAAAGATGCTGAAAGTGGAAATAACTTTCCATAGCTCTAGATATTCTTTCCTTACGTCAAAAGTTCCTCATAATTACCAATTGATCCGTAATGGGCCTTGATTCCATAAATTTGCTGAAGAGAATCAGCTTTAACTACACTGTCGGTCGTCAAGGTGACTGTTTAGCAATAACGTAACACTTCGAGCCATTTCATCTCCATTTCATCCAAATTTTCAAGACTTTAATCAGTAAACATAATTTGCATGAAAGAATAAGTATCTTAATTATAGTTACATTATTCTGGCGTTATTTTTCCACTTTCAATAACAGGAAAGACAAAAAAGACCGGGAGTGAATATAATTAATACTATACATCTTCTTTCTAAGATAATATTCGGGCAGATAGACAGAGAAACATGGATTTCAATATATAAAAAAAGTAAAATTCAGAAGTGACTAGACCAGATTTTTAACCCCTCACTCCTCGACGTATGGCAACGCATGAAAAGCTCAAGCTTCCATCCGCCCAGACGTCTTACGTAATTCTTGAAAGAACCCCTTACAGAAAGAACGCGTGAAACCTCGGCGGACAACAACTGACGATCGTCTCTCGCCGTTCGCAGGCTTCGAATGAGGCGGGGATGGGCGATCGTTGGCGGAGTTGCCGCAGTCGCCAGCCGGCATCCCAGAACAGCCTCGGTACCTTATCTCCTCGGGCTTCATTCATATTTTTTCCACTTTTATTTTCACGAGAGGAAAGCTTAACCTCGTCTCCTCCTTCGTGTGTCCTTGCCAAATAACCGCGTGGGGCGGGCGGCGCGGACGCGTGCTGCCAGACTGTCTCGCCGTCGCTCGCTCTCTGCCAGGCGTGACACAACACGCCTTTCCTTCCCTGTTTGTCTGGCGGAAAGTTTACCCGAGTCACGAACTCGACAGTTGGTCTGCCTGCTCATGCTGAACTTGAGAGATCGAAAATCGTCATCTTGTGCCGATGGGTGCGAGAATGGGGTATTTCAAAATTCTAACTAATTCGGAAAATAAGATTATAAATTATAACAAAGGTAATGCATGAGTTGTGATTTACGGTCGAAAAATACGAACGCAAGACTCAACGCCCGCGCAAATATATTTTTTTTAAAGTTAGAGGAACGATTCTGCGAAACCAGATTCCGGCCGTAATACTTATAATAATATGTACAGTAACTTACTGATTACAGATTACAATTTCTACATAAAAATTAAGACGATTACTGTAATCAGGAAAATTTTCGAAGAAAATGCGATCCGTGCTACATAGAAAGTGTCAAAACCACAATCGAATGGTGTTCATTTATATCGATCAATAATTGATTTTTACTGACTTAGGTATAATATCGATTAGGGTATTAAATCTTACTTAGGTATAAAAATTAAGGTAAAAAAAGGAAAGGTTCTTGCAAAACTGAGCGGAATTTTTTGCATAATACGGGAATTGAAAGAGCAATTTTCCACGAAGATGAAATTTACATCGACCCGACTTTCAATGTCTATACATAATCATCACCTCATAAAGATACCAGATACCTGATTATGATGTATAAACACAAAAGCCCAGGTCGACTTCAATTTTATCTTTATGAAAAATTGATCGTTTTATTTCTGCATTAACTTACGTAAGTAATCAAGGTGGCTACTGACATCCAGTTTTTTCATCCAATTTTATCTTTATGAAAAATTGATCGTTTTATTTCTGCATTAACTTAAGTAAGTAATCAAGGTGGCTACTGATATCCAGTTTTTTAATTCCCTGACTTTTCCGTCATGGATTTACCGATTTTCTGACCAATCATCAAAAGGTTAAAAAAAATTAATGGAATATTTTTTTTTGCTGAATTAAATTTCCTACAGCAGCATTTAATTTTGAAAATTTTCTAATCATCGTCTCGTATTCTCAGAACTGCAAGCATGTGCATGTTTACTTTAAGCTAGAGTGCTCCAGCCACCTAGCAACCCGAGTTTCGGAAGTTAAAAAAAGAATGCGATGTAAAAGTTTCCGAACAACATAGCCTCTAATTTTTTGTGATGAGCGTAATACATTGTGATCATGCGTTTTGACACAACTAGGCAAATATCGCAATATAGATAAACAAAAGGGATACATTGTACGTCTGATTCACAACTAAATAATTAAGATTTACACCTGAATATTCCACGAATTGAAGGGGCTTATCCCATGCACGTCAGCGACGGACATAAGTTTTAATTGGTGAAATAAAGGGCGGGCAATACTGGCCGATAAACGTAATTGGAGACAAAAATAACGAGGATTCGTATCCCAGTTTCTCCTTCAATGTTACGAGAATTCCCTGAATTTTCCATAAATTCAAAATTCCCTGACAATTCCCGGTTTTCCGTGACGATCGCCACCTTGGTAATACAAATATATATGTATAAGCATAATACTTGCAATTCATAATTCGTAATCAGTAAATACGGCCAATTTCGCTTAGAGAAGGGAATCATGTGACTGAGGAATCCATTATAGTGGTCTATGTTTGGATAATATTTTTAGTATTATACCGGAGCACCGTGGGTTTTGTTGAAAGTTAGAGAAAATCCTCCCAGTTCTCTACACTTCTGAGCTCCTATCTCTAATATTTATTCAATCACCTCTACATACCATCTACCTTTCTTCATCCCATCAATTAAACTTATCAATCTGGAAAAAAATTATTTACTTACATAACGATGTTGGATTACCGCCGCAACGGTAAGCTCGAGTTGACCCTAACTTCCCCAGCTAACGTTTTACGGGCCCTGCCAAACTCCACTGTAACGACTGGGGGGATAGTTGGTAGGTAGTAGGTAGACGGCTTGGCGGGTAAGCTCTGGTCAGGCCACAACTAGAATACGCAACGAGCATTTGGGGACCCTGGTCATAAAGATTTACCCAAAAATTTAATAAAATGCATAGAAAAGCTGCACGCTTCGTTAAAAACTGCTACCACCGAACATAAAGAGTGTTTCACAACTTTTAGAGGGATTGAGGGAGTCACAACAGACTCGGAGGCAACACGCTAGGCTAAGTTTGCTTGAGAAATTCATAACTGGTGAATTTCAGAGCGACACAGAATATTATCATGACGCCTCACTACATCTCTAGGTCTGACAGGAGAGATAAAAATAAGAGAGATACACTTCCGAACAGATAGGTACAAAAACTCATTCCTTATACGCACAATAAGCGATCACGATAAAAACTGAGCTCCAATAATACATGTCACGATTTCACCTCCAAAAACGTTATCCAATACATTTTTACACGGCTGGTGTCCTAAAACCCCCTGCTACGCGCCCATGCGGCGGATCGCAGGGTAGTATGCAGATGTAGATGCAAAGAAAATCTCCGGACTACCGGCATGAGCATCTCGACGAAGCAGAAAAATAACCTGAGTCGACTGTTCCTTTCTGTTCCTATCCACACAAAATACCTCATTATCGCACATTCCACTTAAACATTAAACATGGCGCCATGTTCAAGGAAGTACCAGCAGTAGTCGGTAATGGCCTTCATTCTACGAAGGGCATTATCTGGTTCTCGGCTTTGGACGCCTGCCTAGCTTGATTCGTCGAAAGAAAGACACGATAAGAGGGCAAGTCACACCTATCACCATTTTATTTTTATCACGCAAAAGCGTGACGTCCCAGTGGCTATGAGACTCTCCATTGGAGAGAAACGCGAATGTCGTCCTAGTTTCAGTGGTGACAGCCTTATCTCGACAAGTCCAAACACGTGGGAAAGCACGTTAAAAGCAAGTGACCACGAATGGTTTTGTGAAAAGAGATCCGCATTTTATATTCCGAATGCCCGGTTTCGATTTTTCGCTGAAACATGACGAAATAAATACATTGAACAAGCGAAGGTTTTCTTAAATTTACAACGTAACCGGAGACATAATTCCAAAATCGCGCAGCAAAATTCGTAGGTGACACTTGGCAAGTATTAGCTCTACATTCACGTTTACCAAAGCGTCTCCCACCTCTACAAAAAACTTCTTAGGGCAGTTTGAGAGAGAAATTTGGTAAATTATAACGGAGACCACTTTCAAATGTTATTATTTAAATATAGCAGCTGTAAGAAGAAATTATGTAAATAATTTGATATTAACTGAGCGAAAATGTTGCTTTATGTGACGGAAATTCACAGTAATTAGCTACATACGCATTCCTAAGTATTTTTTCCGCGAGCCGCCGCATGGGCGTGTGGCAGGGGGTTGTAGGTCACCAGCAGTGTAACGATGTAAATTTTTGGAGGTGAAATGGTGACATGTCCTATGGGAATGTATTTTGAGGAGCTCAGTTTTCATTGTGATCGCTTATTGTCCGCGGAAAGAACAAGTTTTTGTATTATCTGTTCGGCAGAGTATCTCTCTCATTTTATCGCATCTGTCAGACCTAGAAATGTAGTGAGGCGTCATGATAATATTCTCTGTGTCGCTCGTATGTCGCTCTCAAAACACACCAGGTCTGAATATCTCAAGAAGCCTAAGCCTAGCGTGCCCTTACCTTAAACCCTCTAACAATTGTGTAACGCTATATGTTTGTTCGTAGCAGTTTAACGAAGCGTACTGCTTTTATTTGTTTTTTGTTAACTTTTTTGGTAAAATCGTTATTACCATGGTCCCAAATGCTCGCGGCGTATTCGAGGTGTGGCCTAACCAGAGCGAAGTAGGATCTCTCTTTTACTTTTTCATCCGAGGACCTTCCTAATATACGCTTAACAGAATCTTGTTTCTTTAATGCCACTTCTTTCTACTTTAATACTACATCTGTAAGGTAGTATGAACGAGATAGTTCCCCAGTCATTATGGAGATCATATTCGAATTACATTTAATAATTTCAGCAGCTAGAGGAAGAAAAAATCAAATATTTCCTTATTAATGGCACAATAACATACTTTAAATTACTAAAATTCAAAGTAATTATAACCAAAATATCTATAACAGTGACTCATATTCTTCCCGTAGTGCGTCTTCCGTCACAAAGGAAGGTTTTTCTTACGATCCTGAAAAAATCACTGCGTAAACAATTAATTTTATTTTAAAAAAATAGTTGCGAAAAATACGAACTACACACTTCATTTGTAGACGAATTCAAGTTGTAAGAAATTCCTCATTTTTTAAATGAAAACTCTCTGGAGGGCATACACGTATCATTTCCCATGTAATACGTTTGGTATTTTCGTATTAAGTAGGTCATTAAGAGGGTAATATTTTGGTATATATTTTTTGGTATTGGCACATATTTAATTTATTTATTTATTCTCACAATCCCGAAAACAGCACATTCAAGGCCCATAACATCGGGTGATTGACATTAACAGACGAACAACAACACTCATGTCCTGAGTGGTGAAATACCACTCAGGTGGGACTCGAACCCGCGACCCTCGTATAGGCAAGCTAGGACTTGACCCCGCCGCCACTAGGGCCGACAAACGGGTGAAGGATGAAGGCATGAAAGGTGAGATATTTTTCTCTAAAATGAGATTAAATTCATTGATTTCTATGTGAAATTATATTTCGATCAAAATACCTTAAATGAGTAGCCATACCAAATTTCAGACTGGAAAACAAGTGAAGTGTGTTTTTTAATGGCATAAAACGCATACTTAGAGAGTAAGAGGGATATTTTTAAACCGTTTGAAAAGAAGTAGGAATATAGTGTTTGTTTTGACAAACTCAGTCGCGATAGACCGACTTAAATAACAAAAATATGGCACGTGTTCACATACGTCCGCAGTAAATGCACAAAGAAAATTATAGGGAGGATTAATAGGAAGGCCCATGAAATAAGTCCGCCAAATTGAAAAATGAAGATAATGGGAAATAGAGCGAGGGCTGCATAATGCCAATCTCCAGATTACGACTGTTGACGATGATTGAGTACGTAAAATTTAAAAGCATTTGAATCACCGACGACTCCGTCGATGCCAGACGGAAAATTTTCTCTCGAAATCTCCTCTCTCTATCTTTCAATCTCATTCCGAATCACCTCGTAGAGATTCAAATCGACTTGACAGCCTAGATCGTCCGACGCGCCCACTCAATTCCCGCAAACGAGAGCACTAGCGACGGGGGGGGATGACGTTGACAACCTTTTAACACGTGAGCGGCGAATCCCCGTCTCGCAGTAAACAAACAAAAGAATTTTTATGACACCCGGAAAATTTCCGCGAGCCGATGCTGACTCGAACGCGACAGCGGAGGCGTTCGGGTCAATTAGGACGACATCCGGGAACTAGACTCGATGGCGAAACCCAGAAGAACGTATGCATTCGCTCACCTTAACGCTGAAAGCATTATGGTGGCCGGAGCGATTTTCGTTCAAGTACAGCTTTGCGTGAAACTTTGCAAATATGTACTTATTAGTAATATACATTGATACTTGGCAATTAAATGCTATTTAAACTCGTAGCCTTACTGCACTCTATTAATATGTTTAAAAAATTCGATTACATACGTACAGATTTATCCCTTTACACGAAAACATACATTTAATAGTATTAAAATGGTTCCTAATAAATATACAGGTATCATGCCGAATAAAAAGACGTATTTACGTACGATTTTCGCTTTTTTAAAAGTAATCTACCGGTTAAGGTAGGTTATGTTGAATGTCAGAGAATCTCCTCCCGGTTTTCTACACTTTCAGGGGCCTATCTCCCTCTAGCATATCCTTTTTCGCCTCAGCATACGCCCCAGCATCGCCCAGCATCTACCCTTCATCATCCCCTCCATGAAACCTATTCTCTTTCTTCCCCTTCCCCGTTTGCCCAACATCCTTCCCTCTATCATACTCTTCAGCAACCCATCACCCTTCATTGCATCCTCCAGCCACCTGCCCTGCCTATCCCGGATTTCATTTCACAAGCTTCCCTTCCTCGCCCGCCATCTCAAGCACTTCCTCGTTAGTCTCACTTTCCGTCCACCTAACCTTCCTCATCCTTCTCCACACCCACATCTCAAATGCCTGCAGCCTATTCTCGTCCTCCTTTCTGAGAGTCCACGTTTCTGTCCCATACAACGTTACGCCCCATATAAAGCTCTTCACCAGCCTCTTCTTCACATCCTAAACCAATGTCCCCGTCATCAGCTCCCTTCTATTACTAGACGCCTCCTTAGCTAGCGCTATTCTCTTCCGTATGTCTTTGCCACTATACCCGTTTTCCTCTAGCGTGTTTATGTGTCCTAAGTGATTAAACTGTTCTACTTGCTCGAGTTTGTCCTCCAACTTTAATCTCAAGCTTCGCTTTCTTTATCCTAGAGAAACTCATTACTTTTGCTATTGCTTTAAGTATGATTATTTCCGACACTTAAGCAGTTGTTTTCAAGTGAAGTGTGGCCCATTTTTTCTTTAACTTTCTTGAAAAGTTACTGTAATGCGCCCTCCAACTACCTTAAGATATTGGCATGAATTTTGCCGCATGATTCTGTTTTCTGCGTGAATTTGCATGGTTTTGAATTAATTATTTTAATAGTATCGGCTATGCCTTCAGCATTAGCACCATAATCAGTGTACTTCAAGTGCATTAGACCGCTCCTGTGCTAGAACACGGTCATCATTAAGAGTTCACACCGCTTGATTTTTCCGGCATAATTTTCATCATAAAGGCAATGTACTTGAAAAGTTCCTCAGATATTTATTTGGTAAGACCTCTTTCGTAACATGTAATGGATGTATCATAAAGCATTTTGACGTTATCTTGCATCGAAAGGGGTCTTACCAAATATCTGTGGAATATGGAAGCGCATTTCCTTCGTGATAAGCCATAAAGAAGTTCCATCATGGTTTGCCTGATATCAAGGAATATTCAGCATTATTTAGTTGTCTCCATGAATATCTGTCACTTTTTGAGGCCATAGCTTTAAAAAGAGTAGGTGTATTGCACGAATAATCGACAACAATAGTCAAACGCAAAAATAAAATAAGCAACAGTTGATTTAACCTGCTTCCATGTAGGGAATTATTGTTCATTTTTAATCATTGCCCAAATTCTAGTCTTCATAATTTTTGCAACGATAGTGGCAACCTCCTCCATACGCCTCCGCGTGCATTGTAGACGAAAAAAATTTTTTTTTCATCATTCGCTCCGGTTATCAAGTCTGGTCTTCAAACACAACCTCCAACCAACGCCTCACAGGAGTGCCTAGTCTGAAGGCGTAGATTAGGAAACCGGACGCACAGCTCGGAAAATACGTTAACGGGAGCCCCAAAGTTCTTTCGGTTATCTATTCTCTATTCTCATTTTCCGGGGAGACACGGCTCCATCCCCGGCTGGCGCTCATCCGATACGAAGAGCATTTTCCGCCACAGCATCCCCGGATTGGAACTGGGACTACCCCAGGTGTTCTCGTACCCATGAGTCCCCTCCTCCCCCCGACTTTTAACGACTTCGTTTTCCCCGCCCGGGGGCTCCGCAACGCCTGAATGAATGATCGCCTTTTATCTCCCGGGACCAGACTCATTTACTCCGCCGAAACGGCGAGAACCCGGGAGAGTTGGCTCCTCGGGCGTGGGAAGACGACATACACACACCACGGGGAAGAAATGCATTTCCGCCAGCATAGGGAAAACGTCTTGAAGGAACTAGGTAGGATCTCAAGACAAACTTTTCAGCCTCGAATTATTTGCGGGGCATACAGAGGGATGTTTTGGCTCAATTAATGTACATAAAGCGTTATTCACCGTTTGTATACATTTCTGTTTCATTCCTATGTTTCAGCAGTTCAAAGTCATTTAATATCATATTATGCGACACATCGAACGAGTTGTATTTTCTTCATTGCATCATTAGTTGTTTTCACTGCACTTGAATGTATTTAAACATTCGGCAACCTATAGGGAGGAATACTTTTTCTCAGGTGTGTCTATATAACTAATACAACTAATACTATATACTGAAGTGAAACTAATTATATTCTATAATGATACGTTTTATAAGAAATAAATCCTTTTTTCATTTAAGTATTCTACCAGTAAAGGTAGGTTTTGTTGTATTTCAGAGAATCTCCTCCCGGTTTTCTACACTTTCAGGGGCATATCTACCTCTAGTATTCCCTTATCCTTCTCAGCATACGATCTACCATTCTTCATCACATCCATTAAACCTATTCTCTTTCTTTCCCTTCCCCGCTTTCCCAGCATCCTTCCCTCTATCACATTCTTGAGCAACCCACTGCTCCTTATTACTTCCTGCAGCCACCTACTCTGCCTATCCCGCATTTAATTCCTAAGTTTCCTTTCCTCGCCCTCCATAACAAGTACTTCCTCGCTAGTCTTCCTTTCCGTGCACCGCAACTTCTCAATCCTTCTCCACACCCATATCTCAAATTCCTGCAGCCTGTTTCCTTCCTCTTTTCTGAGGGTCCACGTTTCTGCCCTGTACAACACTAAGCTCCATATCAAGCACTTCACCGCCTCTTTTCCACAAACTTAATAAATTATTATCATGATAATACGTATTCGGGCAACAAACGTTTAGTTCAAGGGAGATTCACATTGTTGAGGCTATGGCAGAGCGGAAAAAAATCCGCGCACTTCAGTTGTCACAAACTATGTTGAATAGAACCATTTGCGCAGGTGAAATGTTCTGTGACCTACTTTAAGGCGGCATTCGTAACGTCAACAATAGTCAGGGATATGTGTCCGTGTATATTTATCGGGTTCGTCCAAAAAAACTACTTAAAAACTTTAGCCTTTTACTATACATCGATAAAAAACATTACATTGAAGGTGTCGGGCATTACAAGTTCGTAAATTCTGGATACGTATAGAAAGTAAGCTCGCAGTTCTGCTACGAATCGATTGGCTCACTATAGGGAATGGAAAGTTCCCAATACCAACTACATGCATGAAAGCAAGGGTTGTGGCGACCTGTTACCTCCCACCCCCCAGCAGAAATTCCGGAAACCCGACACGTGGATGGTACGGGAACTGACCTTCCTGAACAGTATGAATTTACTCGTCACATTGCGTGGGGTTAATTACGATGTGAACTTAATTACAGAGTGTCAAACGAAACCCCAGGATAACGGACACGGTAATAAAGGGCATTATGTTTCCATCATCACCTCTCTATTTCCTGAAAAAAAAAGATACTGATAATTATGACTAAAATTTGAAACACACTTGAAGCTAATGAAAAATGGATGGAAGACGTATTACCCCTAAACGCATTCAGGGATTAATAAAATATATTAAAGGCCATTTTATGCGATGCTCACCTAAGACCTGAGAAGAGAACCTCATTCAGTACAGTTAATCCTCGACTTACGTCGGAGACGCGTGTTGAAGAAGAGCGACGTAAGTCGAAACAATGTAAAACGGATCCAGATATTCGTGACCACTTTAATCCCGCGATAAATCAAGGTGTTAATTTTAAAATTCGTTTTTTGCCTTTATCCAGGAAAAAAAGCTATTTCAGATGCGACTATTATGTCTCAGTTATCGATAAACGTAAGCATATGCACATACGATCTATTTTATTAGCATTAATCAGGGAAAAATTATCCGTCGACCCTTGTCAACATGGACGTAACATCGAACGAATCAGACGTAAATCGAAACGACGCATATCAAGGACTTTATATGGTATGCTTAAAATTGTACCGGGTAGGTAATTGTGCCGGTAAATAAAGGATGCCATAATTCGCGACACAAAAATTGTATTCGATTTTCAGAGCGGTAAACAGCAAAAAAGGAGCCATATATTTTCCACCCGATTTATAGACGACTAATTACAGGCTAGCAATCGACTCAATCGTAAGGAAAGAATACAGAAAAACGACGTAGAATGGAACGGTTTGCACGGGCGAAACGTTTGGTTGCCAACCAGTGGGTAAAAATTTTAAGGTTCATAATTGTCAGGAATGATTGTTTCGCGTAAGGTCACTCAATTAGTTAAAAATATAATTTAAAAACGTAAGATTTCAGCTATAGATCAACCACAAACTTTACAATGCACGCCTCTGACGCTTTTTGTGGCAAATAAAACAAAAACGATAAGGTCAATTATAATATCCAGATAATAATTCAATTATAGACACCCTTTTTGAAGTTTATCGTACATCAACTTCGCTCCCGATCTGTTTAAAATGTCCTGCCCAGTCGCAAGTTCTGAAAACGAATGGGAAGCAAGTACACTGTAGTGTTTACAAAGTGAGCAGCGCAATGGAGAAAATGTAAAGCTCACTGGAACGCCATCGCTAGAGAATCTGAAGGCCCATATGTAAAAATACATCATATGTATTTCCAAAAATATTTATCATGGCACAACTAGTTCCGACGTTTATTTTATTTAATGCGGGACGCCTTTTACTTTAGTGATAATGGATTTTCTCATAGTTAATTCTGAAAATATCGAATAAATTTATCTATTTAGTTATTTGTTCCTCGTATAAGCACATACGTATAAAGGTAAATATTACGAAATTTCAGAACGAGGGACATAGGTTACCCTTTGGATAACATCCTGTTTGGGGTTAGCCGACTCTTCTTTGTCTAACAAAATTACATCAATACTGTCAGTCACTGAGCCGCAAATTACCAATAACTATGAAAAATAATGGCGGATACATAAATATAAAAGAATAAGAAAATTAAAAAAGGAAAAAATCATTGCAAATGCCGGAACACATCAGAATCTGGTTAGAAACACTGCAATTAAAAGAGATAGTTATCGTTTAACTATCTCGGTAAATTGAAGTGATCCTAATCAGATCACTGCAAATAAATTTTTTTTGGAAAATTAAGAGGCTATTTTACAGAATCTCACAATCAGAAACCCATTCAGGAAAATTGAACTGGTTTCAGCATGCTTAAAATCGAACTGGAAACTGGGTGTTTTTCTTCGTGATGAAAGGTACGAATTCGATATTTTTCGATTATTCGACTTTTCCATTTCAGTTGACTTCCATTGCTCGATTTTTTCCATCCGATGATTGAAACTACGACCAATAGCAGACCAACCACTCAAGTCGAGTGCTGCGAGAGAATAACGATGGTGAAGCTGAAAACGACCGCAATAATCTTCGGAGGTATTCTGGGAAAAAAAAGGTACTCTCAAAACTTGAGAAACTGGATGTCCCGGAGCTTGTTCAACTTTTACTGTTTCTTGTAAAATAACATGAACGCTCTCGTGGACGTCGTAACAATCATTACGAAATAGAGTGGTGTATCTCAGAAAATACTTCACAGCGGCGCTGTCACAGCCACGGATTGCTTTTACAAACAGAGTCATCATTTTTTTCTCCTAACCGTAAGCGGCAAGAGAATACACAGATTAGCATCACAGAATGCTAATTCGCGACGGAGTGACTCAATCAATAAGCAAACATAACGGCTAGTCGTGAATACGAGGCCTTCGACACACTCACAGCCTTTAACTAGAAAATCTTCTCCGAAAACTGCCTCATTCATGCTCTTACCTAAGGTCGTTCAATATCGATTGTGGTCTTCTTTCGACATAGGTCTTCGTTACGTACATTTATCCGCCATTAGCGTCCTTATTTTTCTGTTTTCTCCATAAGCATAGTGTAGGTTGCCCGACGTTTTTGTTGATTTGGCAGTGCATTTGACAACTTGTGCCGCATATTCGCCAATTTCCTTATGGAGGATGGTCCGAAAACTGAAGCCCATGTCATTTTCTTCATATTCGCAGAAATTATAGAATAAAAGGCCCTCTATCGATTGGCTTAATTAGAAATACACCTTTCCGTCCTGGTTTTTCCAATAATCGCATTTGAAAATAGCTATATTTACATTACGTAGTACAGTAGGAGCGGATCCATGGTGCATAAAATATAGATTTATAGTAATGAAGCTCAAAAGATTTCGTACTGTCTACTAATTTTTATTTCACCTCTTGCTACACGTGTGTGACTGACTAGCAGCAGACTTGCCTGATGATGACTGCTAGTCAGTCGAAACACGTGTAGCAAGAGGTGAAGTAACAATTAGAAGACAGTACGAAATCTTTTGAGCTTCATTACTCATTATGCTGTTCTACGATATCTCGCCTGAGAAAGTGGAGTTTATTAGATTTATAGTGTTGAAACCCATGTCGTTTATACAAAAAACGGATATGACATTTAAGAAACGATTTAAGAAACTGAACAGAGCAAAAATGACGGTAGGTCACCGACTTAGTTTTTGAGAAATTAAATGATTATCATCGAAATTTTATCCGAAACACAGTAGTTAGCTGATCGGGGCGCTGGGGTCGGTCATACATGTGGCGTTGGAAGTGAAGTTACACACTTACCGTGGGAATTCAAACAGAGAGGCACATTTCAGAAGCTGTAAATTGTTTGTTTGAAAATATAGTACCACCTCGATCAATGACAAACATCGGTCAAAAAACGAAGGGATTTATACAACCCAAACAGGCCCGGCAAATATTCCTAAAATATTTTGTTTCCACATAATAATAATTAACATCACTTAAAAACGACTAATAAAGGCGGCACTTACAGCTAAAATGAAGGCTTGATATTATAAATATTTCTGAATAATACAAACTAGTTGTTTTTAAATCCTAATGTACACCATTGCGATTTTGAATTCATATTTGTTCATCACCTTAGGCAGAAGCAGGCATATATACTTCAATTATGACCATAGGTAACCATCCTACTCTTAATGAGGTTCCACCGAGAAACGAAGTAAATGTCATTTTCATGAAAGTTTCAAAATAAGCCCTTCTTATTGCACTCTATCGATTGCCGTTGAAAAAAATTAGGCTTTCCACGCTATATTTCTCGGAGATCGCATTTAAAAATGAGAGAATTTCTATAGGATCTTATGGCAATGCTTGCCTATGAGTAGAAGAAATGCAGATTACTATTCGAATATAAATGTCGTTTTGACAAAAAACTGATATAAGGTGCGCCACAGTATAAGAATCATGATAGTATTAAAAAAATATACCCTTACCACGTTGGTTTAAATGATATTAACATATTTTTGCAACAAAAATAGCAGAAATCACGTAGTTACTAACATGTGGCGCTGCAGGTTGATTCCACATCGGCAACGCTGTGCTGCTGTGCCGTGACGAAACGAGTGATTTTCGAGCAGACGGGAATGTACAATGAACTTTGTGGAGCTGGATTTCTTATGCATTGACGCTAAATTTAATACATTGACAAAAAAGTATTAGAAAGTGTCGTTGTTCCGGTAATGTTGTCCGGGTTCCCTCGGCATGGCAGGAAATTGATAGCTTCCAAGGAAACGAAAGTTATCTGAAGATATGTTATAATACTCACGGGTATTTATATAAATGAATACATAAATACAGTAATGTATTATACAAATATATATGTATAATATTAACGATTTCCTTGAAAGCAGACACTAACAAACTCAAACACACGCCAACACGAGAGCAGGAAAACAAGTGAACGCAGTAATTGAGCAATGTTGCACTTACAACCGTTGCCAAGTCGTTCTAACACATGATTTTTACCCATTTAATTTAAGTAAGGAGTTACTTTTCCATGTAAATATTTTGAAACTTATTTTTAAATTATGGAACACATTTCAGATCATGAAATAGCGGTGATGAGCTCAAATTTATTGTCAGAGCAATTGAACGTGGCAACGAGTTGCCAGCCAGAAACCGAGATCAAAATAAGCTACTGATGAGTTTTAAAAATTGTTTCCCACTTTTAAGTGCTTCGATACAACTTATTCACAAAGTTTTTAAGTACTTGATTGAACACTATAGGTGACTACGTAAGATAATGTTTTTTAATCGACTTCTTAAAACACTTAAGAAGATGGATTTTTCACCGGCTTTTGACGCACCGAGCGGCAGAGGAACCTCCTTAATGCCATTAGCACATCATCTATATAAATTACTTTCTTTACTCTTTTTTCCATATCAATTCTCACAATTTTCAGCTCTAGCGTCTGAACGGTCGAAATTCTGTCAATTTTTTGTAGGCAATGAAACATTCGTTCAAACGTTCAATTTTTAACTTTTTTGGGAAAAAAATATTTTTAAAGCGAGTTAAGATGATGAAAACAAAATTTTTAAAAGATGCTTGTGAGAAAAAATAAGAAAATATACATTCCACTTCAGAGAAACGAACCTCACACCTTTCACTTCACAATCCACTACCTTTCCTCTCGTCCATCGCTAGGTTGGATTCAAGGACAGTGTAGCAGCAATTAAATTATACAAAAACAATGTTTAAATTGTGTTGACCTGATCTCCTTAATAACACCATTAAGTGATCAATTTAGTCTTGAAAAGGACTATTATGTAGAATGAGAACTTCTAAAAAGAACTTATTCAATGTGTTTAAAGTAGGAAAGCACTTTAGTTCACGCACATCAAACACCAGTCACTAAGGACATCGACAAAGTTCAGTACGGCGTTGCCAAAGTTTTTAGAAATTAATTAACCTTGAAATAAATGTAAATGTAGGGTTTACTTGAGAAAATATTTTAATATAACAATCACATGAATTTTTAGATATTCCTGGAGATGTATATCGTTGAAAAAGTTTCATAGATCTAATTACTTATTTAGGCATAATCACTGCACGACTCCATTCTCGGCATTCGATTAAAACATCTTTTCGTAGACTGGTCTTCCTAACATTCATTTTTTTATGCGATAATTCAGCTTTCCTCTACATTAGACACATTACAAATCAAAGCTGTATTCTTTTAAAGGCTCATGTACATAACTAAAACAATCGGGATGCTGCTAGAATTATGACTCACTCAGTCGCGAACCAACCTCCTTAAGGGTGTGTTATGGCATTTAATGCTCAAATAGCCCCTTAATGGCGGATGTGGCGGAAATGGTTGCGAAGACCTATATCGAAGGAAAGATACAATCGATATCGAACGACCTTGGCGGTTACGCAATATGCAACACCGCCACATGGCACACCATTATGAAAATACACATTGAAGACAAAAAATTCGTTCGATATACAGCACAGTACGAACTTCGCTCAAATTTAGAATATTTTCTTCTGGCACCACTTCCAAATATGAAGTTCGTAAAAAATCAAAGAGCAGTAATTATTTCGAGCTCTGAGCGAAAGGAACTTGCTAAAAACATGGCAGAACAGCGCAACAATCATTAAGTATGATACGGAGCGAACAATTTGGCTTCAGGAAGAAACCGAATAGGGTTCTTTTTGACATGAAAAATAATGAGGAATACTTATTTGAGAGAGTAAAATTTATAATCCAAATAACCATCTCAGTATCCGCAGGAGGGCAAGGCTGACTGCCTTTTACAAAGTGTTATGTGGTGTTGAAGCATACTATAATCTAAGTGTCCAGTTTGAAAAGCCGAATTATTCCGGTCGTCATGACCATCAGTACAAGGTGAGAGTAATCTTCTCTGCCTCCATAAGAGCAAGAAACTCCTTTACCGCGAGGACTATTTGTGACTGGAACAATTTGTCCTGTGAAGTATTCAATGAATTTCCCTCTCTAATCATAATGAGTTTCAAGAGAGGATTTGCCCCATATGAATACATAAAACTAGTTATATTTAATAATTGATTTCAATTACTGATTTCGTGATTCATTTTTCCTGTAGTCTCTTTTTTACGATTTACATGCACCAGCAAGAACATTAGTTTGGAAATAAGGAAACGGATGATGAAAGCATTTGTTTGGAGTTTGGCCCTATACGGGAGCGAAACATGGGTAGTAAGAAAACAAGAGAGAAGGCGGCTAGAAGCCTTGGAGATGTGGCTCTACAGAAGGATGTTGAAGCTCAGCTGGAAAGATAAAAGAGAAGGAAAGAGTCACGAATGAAGAGGTACTGACAAGAGTTAAAGAAACCAGATCCCTGTGGAGGCATATCCAAACAAGAAGAGACAAACTTGTAGGGCACATTCTAAGACACGACAACATCGTTTTAACAATAGCAGAAGGAGCTATAGAGGGAAGGAATCGCCGGGGACGACCAAGGATGTCATTCATGCAGCAGATTGTGAATGATACGGGTTGCACCACATACACAGAAATGAAGAGAAAAGTAGACAGAAGAGAGGAATGGCGTACTGCTGCAAACCAACCCCAGGGTTGAACACTGAAGAAGAAGACATGCACCTTGACCAACTCCCTTTTCCACCGGAAATGTATAAGTCCTATAGCAAATGTACAATAAAATTCCAAAAAAAAACTTAACCATGAAAGATATCTTGTTCTACGAGAGCCAGGTTTAATTCCTCACAATACCCAAAGATTTATCGCGACTAGACTTTCCAGATGTTCAGTAGTTTCCCGGGTGAAGGTGAGTACTACCCGTCGTCACTACCTACACAGAACCAGGATCAACCAAATTGTCCTCTACGAATATAATTACTTCGTAAACACCCACCGATAACATCAAACTTTTATTATGAAAGCTATCATTACGTCGCCGAACTGATAAATATGCTGGAACTAAATGGTCATAAAAAGAAAGAAAAAAGAAAGATGCCACTCACACCGTCACAATCAGTTTAAGCGGATAGATTTCGTTTCTTTAGTCTCTGATTCAGTCACCGCATTGATATGTTATCGCTGTTTCATCGTGTAAAGCACTCCGCCGAGCAGGCGACGGTGCCTTATCGCCGCGGGCGATTTCCGGAAACTGAATGGGAATCAAATCACGGCCCTCTTACAACATCGCGAGTTTAAGGTAGTTATGAGCGGAATATCATTTCGCCTAGAAATCAATGAATTTGGTTATACATGCTCAGCAGGGTGACCGATTGAAAATGGTCAGCGTGGCGCGATAAAAAAAGTAACAGAAAAAGATTTTTACCTATCGAGATTAAGATAAAGTTAAGAGAGAATTCATTAAATTAGTAAACACAAGCGGTCGCGGAAAAAAATCAGAGTTATGAGACTTGAATGGGAGTTTCCCCAAACGCAAGTAATTCAATCCAGATAAAAACTTTTAGGAAGCTACATGGCACTCGTACTTAAGGTGGTTACTCTAACAAACCCATTAACGGAATATGGCGAGGGCACTTGCTATGCTGAACAATCCTTGAAGCTGCAGCCAGTCCGCTATCTTCCTTGACCTTCATTTCCCTATGGCGCTTGCGGGATAACGCACTAATTTTGCAATCTTGCAACGATTTCCATCAATAACTGGAAATCAGCATGCACTTACTTATTCAATGCTGATTCTCCTGAAGTATTTAGCTAATTTATTTAAATTAAAAATCATACACGATACCAATGAAAACTATTGTAAAATAGAGCAGAATCCACAGCACTAAAAAACCATTTATGTTACGAGAAATACTAGCCTTAAATTTCAAACAAATGGTTGATACTCTTGCTATAAATCCGATAATTAGTCCATTTCGTCATGTTATCAATAGAAAAGTTATAGTAGAGCAGGGTCAAAGAATATAGTTGTTATTTCGGTAGCCAGGCTTCAGTTTGATGACGTAGAACCCTCTCTACATACCCTAACAACTCACGGGGTCACGGTGGCACCTACTTAACAACGATCCCACGAGCTCCGGGACGGAGGGTGTATACATAAAATTGATTGATTGTAAAACTGCAGGATTGACCTCTAAAAAAAACAATCACTAAAAATAGTACTGTAACGAATCATCGGTAATGAAAGAATGAATGATGAATATTTTCACTTTGACCGGAGTAATAATGTGGTTGTTAGGGAGATAGGTGATTGGTTAGAAAACAACAGAAAATAAAGGTTGGAGTGGATTGTGTTTGTCGCAGAATTAAGAGTCGTAATAATTTATTTTGTGTTACCCAAACCCGTAATAGTATACTCTACGTTGCGAAGCAGAGATAAATTCGTTTCCAACCAGACCCCTTAAAACATTCGCAGAAAGAGAGTAGTTCTCCCTAATAATATCGTAAGACTTACATGGATCAAAAAATTATCGCAAATATTCTGAAACCTTCGAGAGGGTCTTTCAGGCATATTCCCCCAATTATAAAAAGTTCAATGAGATTTCAAAGGAAATATCTGATAAGCCTCAAGAATGCCAACCAGAGAATACATTACCAATCCGTTCAATACTCGGATGAACAAGTATCGGCTGCCTGTTTCCAAGAGTACTCCACTTTTCTAGAACATTCCGGAAGTCCGCAGAAATTCTTTCATGATTTTTGTATCGCCAAAAAGAAGTTTCAGGAGGCAGAAAGCTTTCACGATCCAACATCACGCCCTAAAGTCAAAGATATTCCACGAGAACCCAGAAGATCAAGACTGCTATCAGAAAAATTTAGTAAAAAAGCAAACACAACTGAGCGTGTCCCCCATAACTTTCCGGAACCCGACTTACTCATGATGGCATTTTCAATAAATGCTTGGCTCTACTTAAAATCTTTACGAGGAGAAGTTATGCCTTAACGAAGGGTAAAAACCTCAAGCGCTTCAGGGTCCCATCGAAAATTCGAGAACATTCTGAACTATGCTGGGAGGCGATCAATAAGATCCTGGATAGTCTCGGGCTCCAGTGGGTCGAACTGTATCCAGCATATTCTCAAGTATTAAAACACGTTAAACTTAGCCACTAATAAAGAATCAAAGGAAGTCTACTTTTAAAAAACCATCACCTGTCACACACCCTTGAGGTGGCAAGCGATGTATTGCGTAACTGTAGATATCCAGAAAGAATTAAACGTAAAAAGAAAAGAAATTTCATCCAAATATTATGGAACTCGCTAAAATATACTTATAAATGATCGTTCGCTGTCATATGATATGATACATGACATGAGTGTGAATGCTGTTTTACCGGAAATGGGGATAATTTTTTATTTAAATACATTTAAAAAATGCATATATGTATAAAGATAATGCATATAAAAGAAGTGAACACATGCTGATTTCTAGCAAGTTATTGATGGAAAACATCATAAAATGGCGAAATTAGAATGTCAGCTCGTAAGGAAAAATCGGGGTTAACAAAGATGGCGGACAGGCCAAGATCACGTTGCAGCTTCCAGAATTCACCACAATGGCAAGCGCCCTCTTATTCAATGGTGAGAACTCACGCCCTGCCACACACCCACGAGGGGGCTCATAGGGTATAGTGTAAACGCAGATGGGTGTAAATAGGATAAGTTTATAAACGTGGTACTGCAAAGGTTTGGATAGGAGCAAACAATACTGAAAACTAAGAAGAAGAGAAAGGCAAATTGGATAGGCCCGAAGGCTCATTCACCAAGGTTAATTCCGATGGAAGAAAGGTTGAAAAATCTCCCGACGAGGGACGCTCCGAAGAAGTTTCTCTAAAACTCAGGAAAATACTCGTGAAAAATGCACTTCCGGGGAGGAGGGAGCCCTTTGCCCGGAGAGAAAAGTTCAAAATATCACTAGAGCTTCCTAGACTGCGCCGCCGAACACGGTGCACTATTTCTGGCTCGGAAAGCTACTTTTGGAACAGTGCATCCTGAGTAAAAAGGACTTACACTAACCCCATACGGAATGGGCAGAAGCCGCATTACTCACGATTCCCTAATACCTGAACGAACGACACTTATCACTCTATATTTACCATCTTAGTGCGGCGCGGCGATATATCGGCTAATGCGCAAAAATTGTTCAATTTTAGTACACAAATACACTTTACACCCTCAGTTGTCACTTCGAGGAAGTATTTTATATTTGAATCTATATTTAAACAATCCTTGTACCTTTCTACAAATATTTATTAATGTACTACGCGTTTCGCAGCTTGCTGCATCCTCAGGTACAATTGTTTACATGTTATTTATTGCTATTTACGATGGTAACCAACGCCAATAAGCTTGGGGTGTAGTTTGGAGAATAAACTAATTGTTGGGTGGAAAGGCAGGGAACATAGCTGCTAACCTATGTTCCCTGTCTTTCCACCCAAAAATTAGTTTATTCTCCAAACCTCCGCCCCCAGCTTACTGGCGTTCGTTACCATCGTAAATAGCAATAAATAACATGTAAACAATTGTACCTGAGGATGCAGCAAGCTGCGAAACGCGTTGTACATTAATAAATATTAGTGGAAAAGTACAAGGATTGTTTAAATATAGATTAAGTTGAGTACACTACTAGAATTTCAATTATATTTAGACGATGTAAAATTCTTTTATGATTTATACCTAATTCAACTTATACACAATAAAAAACCGCAAATGGATATTTTAAACTTTAACTTCATAATATTTTTTCCACAAAATGATACATTTCATTGAAATACCCTCCGCATTTCGCGCTAGTCACGCTGGCAGGAGTCGGCATCAAGGGGTCTAATGCAGTTTCACACGGAATAAAACAAATCCGGTAATTGGATGACGGGAAAATGTCTAATTACCATCCGAGATGATATTGAAGCGGCGATAAGGATAATTTCGTAAAAATTTTATTGATTTGCACATTTGAATCTTTCATTCACTAGGAAAAATTGTCGATAAACAGCAGGAGGCTCGTATGCTGGAGAAATTCCAATAACTAACTCATAAAAGCTTGCTTAAAGAACTCAAAATCGTCAGTTTGAAAAAAGTATGGGGGCACCTTTTTGTTCCAGAGAGATAACAGGGGTATATGCGCAATATAAAAGCAGTTTAAGAATAACATTTATCAATGCAGGTATCGATGTGGGGAATGGGGAACAAATATTGACCCGCTACCAATTCAGTGGCTTAGCTTTTTCAGTGTTTTCGAGTACGTCGTGACAGTGAGATGATCTCAAATGAATCCTCACAAATATTTGTCACCGATAACGGGTGCTTAATGAAGACACTGAAAAAATAAGACAATGGAAGCGAAAAAATCCCCATCTGCTAATTACAATATATACGGTAAAGAAAAGTCAAATGCGATTTTTCCCGCAAACTAATGACAAAACGTGGAGGCTGTCTTGTGGAGTGGATTTATACGTAATTCGGCCGACAGTCTATTCGGTCATATCACATTATGACGCTCTTCCTCTCCCAAGAAGAGTTACGACCCAGTCAGAGCGAGTTGTTAAAGTCTCTCGAAGATGCTCGGTTCAGATTTTTCTTAATGGTATGATGTTGATTAACAAAAATATTTTTATTGAACTTATTTTTAACAAAAAAATGCTGTAATTATGTAACAATCTGTACTGGATGTAAGCCTATAAATATGTAATAAACTAGCTGACCCGTGCAAATATTTCGCACAGTATGCGGCTTATTCCTGTTTCTTCTTCCTTCCTGTTCTTCTACCTGTCGAATATTTCGCACAGTATGCAGCTTCTTCCCGTTTCTTCCTGTTCTTCTACCTGTCGAATATTTCGCACAGTATGCAGCTTCTTCCTGTTTCTCCCTTCTTTCTTCCTGTTCTTCCACCTGTTTCTTCCCATGGACAATTGTATGTTATTTATGTTTGAGTTAAAGATACAAAACATAAACGTAACCGGTCACACGGATTGCATGTAGAATGTAAACAATCTAGCTAAACGATGTGTTAATTGATGGCGCCTCCTACAGTCTTTTAAGCACGTAACCATAGCCAACATATTAGTTGATTATATTATCAACAGATGGCACTGGTAATTTTTGATCATTTTTAACAAAAACTTTAATTTTAAATTTTTTAGCAAAAACTTTAATTTTAAACCATTTATGTATTTTTCGTCAATAGCGGGGAACATAAGCTTTAAAACGATGTTTGAATCATTAATTTTGATGAAGAATTATAGGAGTTATGGCGTTGCGACAAAAAAACACCCTTGAGAAATAATATATATGACGATGTAATGAAGAAGTCTCCATCTATTGTATTACGTGCATTGAAGAGATATTGACATGAGATTTGATAATTCATTGTACTAATCGTACTCAGAGACTCGTGTCTAAGTGTGAATGACAAGCAGCCGTGTGTTGCAAGAATGTTTGACAGGTTTATCTATGGCTGGGATTATGCATTATTCCGTAATAAAATTAATAATGTCCAAACAGTAAGTATTGATACGTTTTTATTTCTAACCGTTTTCATAGTTATGAATGTTCGAAAATTCTAGAAATTCAAATGAGAAAATACGCCAGGAATAAGTCCCTCCAAGAGTGGGGAGTAAAAAGGATGGTTAGCGTTTGAATTAAGGAAGGGAGATGTTGTGCATTTCGACGCCAATATTATTATATGAATGTCATGTTCTGCCACAAGTTGCCTGGTGTGAACGTTCGTCATTTTTGACATTGGCAGTCATACCTGAGCAGTCGCTTGTTCAAGATTTCTCGACAATAAACGAGTACATAATCTGGTTTTTCCGGCCTAAAGAAAACCATCATCGACAGAACGTTTCGCATGACCATAAATTTTCGAATTTATTTTTTCATTTGAACAATGTCGTGCGATCGAAAAATGTAGAATAGACCACCCCCTGCAAAATACCACCGAGGTGGTCAGCAGGGTAACATTTATATGTAGATGCTTATCCTTCAAACAACGCCACGCTCCATATCGAGCCCTTCGCCAGCCTCTTCTTCATATCCTTACCCAAGGTCCCCGTAATCAGCCCCTCCGAAGTGGTTAGCAGGGACACCATAGGCGACTGGATAGGCAGTTCCCTACCACGAAGCGCAAATTTTATCTCCAAACTTTTCCCCGCCGCATTAACCTATCTGGGAGCGATAACACCGTCTGGAAACTCTCGCTGTCTCTCCTTCTTTGCAACTGGTTGTTGAAAGACCGCCCGCAAAGGTCAACGCCTTAAAAATTGCCGCCTTAACTTAAGCAAGGTTCCATGTGGGGCACTCCCATCATCCACCGCCGGGGAAACCCCAACACGCCACGCAAGCCCTTGACCCACCCGAAGGACCGACGGATGCTCCATCCAGGAGAGAATAAAAGATCTCCTCTTTCCCGTCCCTCCCGCCCCTATACACACCCACACACAACAATAGGGACTTTTTTGTTGGGCCTTTGGCTGGTCCGCCAACCCGCTAATGCAACGGTTCGCGCCCCACGCAAACACATGCGTGATTGGCTCAATCGATCCTCTCATGAACATTTGCATAAAACATTGGGTAGGTATTCTATAATCCGTCCAAGATAATCCATTTGAGTATTCTATCCGTTGATTAATGGGTTTTAGGGCATTTTTTTATTCTGCTGCCACATCTAACCGTTTGGGCTCCTACGAATGACCGACTCACCATGAGATCCCTCTTGAATTCCTCATATGTTTTTTCTCTCATTATTTCGTCCAGAATCCCTATGCTCTTCCTTCTTCTTCTATGCTTCCTCATTGTTCTTCTTCCTATTACCCTCTACAGCATTCTCTCTCTTTTCAATACCTTCTCCATCCATCGCCTCTGCCTCTTCCGAATCATTGCCACTAGCTTCCTCTCCCCTCCAACCATACCCAATACCTCCTCGTTATTCCTTCTCACCACCCATCTCACCCTCTCCATCCTTCTCCACACTCACATCTCAAACGCCTCAAGTCTACGTATACATTCTCCCTTCGCTAACCCATTTTCGGATTGATGAGCGCCCATTAGGGAAACAATGAACCAATGGACACACGACTCGGAAGAGAACAAAAGTTTTTAAGACCATATATTGCGTGAGGATAACGAAGGTCGAATGGAGGGATAAATGGAGGAGATGCTAATATAGAACAATAGAAAACAGCAAGGCGTTTTTCCCTCCGAATCGATACCTGCATTCATATATGTTATACTTTCACAACTTTAGTATGGTGGAAGTACCCATGTCATCTCTCAGGAACAAAAAGAGGCTATCCATATTTTTCTAACTGTCCATTTCGAGTTCTGTGAACACGTTTTATAATTAAGTTATTGAGATTTCTTCTGCATTCGAGCATACTGTTGTTTATCGACAATTTTTCTCATTGAACAAAAGGTTAAAACGTTTAAATGAATAAAATTTTGACGAAATTTTCTTTATCGCCATTTCAGCATGAATAAGAGATCCAGACGAACTGGCTAAACGCCGAGACAAAGCGAAGTCCTGCGGAGCACGATATTCCACAGAGATAAAATGGAAAAATAAAAATGAAAGTTAGATAAAACAGAACACGATTCCTATAGAGCTATCCGTACAAAAATCACAGTTTGCGCGCGTAGCAGGGGGTGTTTATACATCAGCCATAAAGAGGATATTGGAAAGAGTGAAAAATTGGATGAGGTAAAGGAAGAAATTATATAAATTGCGAGACTCATAATTTGGAATTCTTAACAACGGAAGAATCCAAATTACGGAAGGTTTTCAAGAATTTGGTACACCTCATTTTTAATGATTCGCCTTGGAAATGATGGCTATTTAACCGTGAAAAAAATCCACTCTTAAATACAGTGTGGCTTTGTTTACCCCACGGGTTCCAATTATGGAAAGGAAATCACGCTTTCCATCTAAAAGAGAATAGAATAAAATAGAATAGACCGTTATAATACTCGGAGATAGGTCCCCTGGAGCGACAATGAGACACAATGAAATAGCAGCGGAGTAATTAACAAATTATTGTGTTAAAATCAAAAAATAAATGGAGCTGAATAACAAGGAAAAAGTAAGGTAAAATCAAATTACCCTCAGTGAACGACAACAACTGTACATGTGTTACAATCGAAGACAAAGACAGGTACAGATATAACACCAGATAATCGAAGGGTATGAATCCTAAAGGTTACTATTGTATTAGATTTGAAAAAAAAAAACATTTTACACAGTTAATCAAAAAACAGAAATGGACCATGAAAAAAATTTGTATCTAGAAAAAAATTAGTAATGAGAATTTAATACTTAAAAGGCTAAACTATTCAGGAAAACATTCTTTCAATTAAACAACATACAATTCATATTGAAAAGTTGCCGACGAACGAGATTTCCACAGATCAATTGAAATAAGATTCCAGAGTTGCGAGGCGGCCACGACAGACGTCTCACCATCACACATCAATCGAAGAAGAGAATCTTATTTCATTTCGTGAATAAATAAGGTGGTGATTACTTAATTGGTGATGATTAAAAAATTTTTATGTAAAAAAATGCTTATATGAAAGTCCGTTTTTCAAATTTCTCACCACCTCATTAATCATAGCACATTATACAATGACCTACTGTAGAATTTTCAGTCACCATACCCATTAAAACGAAAGTGATCTGAGCACTGAAAATATCGTAATTCCGGAACACGTCTGGTCTAGTACATTCCGGATTATACAGCTTCTACTGCAGTATGTTACGGATTATACTTGTGTTACGCGCTGTATTATGAAAACATTCGTGAGGAGCGTAGAACTCTAAGAATCAGAAGCAAGGACCATCGAGAAAGCTGACCAGAAAAGACTAGAGGCCTTCGAAACCTGGTGCTGGAGAAGGATGCTGAAGATATAAATGGACGGACAAAATAAGAAATGATGAATCGTTCAGAAGAGTAAAAGAGGAAAGGACCACATGGAACACCATGCAGAAAAGAAGAACAAGATGGATTGGACACACCTTGAGACACAATGAGTTTGTGAAGAACATATTTGAAAATAAAACAGAAGGAAAAGTCCCCAGAGAAAGACCCAGGAATAAGATCATGGACAATACAAAGAGGAAAGTACATAGGAAGAGATACCAAGAAGTAATGCAGGGTGGCTAATGATATCCAATTTTCAAATTCCCTGACTTTTCCCTGATGGGTTTACCGATTTCCCTGACCGAGCGCCAAAAGGTCACCTATTATTGGAATATTTTTTTACTGCTGAATTAAATGTTCCACGGCAGCTTTAAATTTTCTAATCATCGTCTCGTATTTTTATAACTGCAAGCATGTATTTACTATGAGCTAGTGTTCTCCAGCTACTTCTCGACCTGAGTTTCGGAAGTTAAAAAAAAAAACGCGAGGTAAAATTTTCCGAACAACATAGCCTCGGATTCCTTGTGATGAGCCTAATACATTGCGATCACGAATTTTAACTCTACTAGGCAAATATGGCAATAAGGATATACAAAATGGATACTTTGTACGTCTGATTCACAACTGAATGTTCCACGAATTGATTGTACTTATTCCACGCACGTCAGCGACGGACGTTAGTTTTAGTTGGCGAAAAAAAGGGCGGGAAAGATGACGAAGATAAACATCAAGGTAGAAAAACAACGAGGATTCCTATTCCAGTTTCTACCTGACTGTTACGAGCATTCCCTGACTTTTCCAGAATTTTCAAAATTCCCTGACGATTCCAGGTTTCCCCGGTTATCCCCAACGATCGCCACCCCGTAATGGAACAAGCATTAAATAGGGAAGGTTGGAGGGTTGAAGTCAACCAATCTTCGGATTGAGCCTCGAATAATGAGAGTGGGAAAACGTAACTCCTTTACAGCAGTTGACAAACATGACGGCAATTGTCTACTAACCGAGGGACATCTAGGAGGTTGTGGAGTGTGACACCTTAGAGGTGGAGGGGAAAAGATACGGTAGATAAAGCTGTACGTACGCCCTGTATTTTGTTCGTTCTACAGTGGTGCGGGGGAAGGAGTAAATTTCGTACCTATCAGTTTTCCAGCGTTCCTCTCCGATTTTCTCGCTTCCATTAGCTCTTAAGGTTAACAGCGTGGTCAAAATAATATCCTCCCTGACGTATTCGCAGCAGTTCTATTCAGAAGCGAGCCGTTTTTCTTTCTATTTTCCTAATTCAGCATGGTAAGTCCTATAGCTGGACGTGTGGTTGGTGCAATAGTCTACAATGGTGCGTGGGAAGGAGTAAATTTCGTACCTGTCAGTTTTCCAGCGTTCCTCTCCGATTTTCTCGCTTCCATTAGCTCTTAAGGTTAACAGCGTGGTCAAAATAATATCCTCCCTGACGTATTCGCAGCAGTTCTATTCAGAAGCGAGCCGTTTTTCTTTCTATTTTCCTAATTCAGCATGGTAAGTCCTATAGCTGGACGTGTGGTTGGTGCAATAGTCTACAATGGTGCGTGGGAAGGAGTAAATTTCGTACCTGTCAGTTTTCCAGCGTTCCTCTCCGATTTTCTCGCTTCCATTAGCTCTTAAGGTTAACAGCGTGGTCAAAATAATATCCTCCCTGACGTATTCGCAGCAGTTCTATTCAGAAGCGAGCCGTTTTTCTTTCTATTTTCCTAATTCAGCATGGTAAGTCCTATAGCTGGACGTGTGGTTGGTGCAATAGTCTACAATGGTGCGTGGGAAGGAGTAAATTTCGTACCTGTCAGTTTTCCAGCGTTCCTCTCCGATTTTCTCGCTTCCATTAGCTCTTAAGGTTAACAGCGTGGTCAAAATAATATCCTCCCTGACGTATTCGCAGCAGTTCTATTCAGAAGCGAGCCGTTTTTCTTTCTATTTTCCTAATTCAGCATGGTAAGTCCTATAGCTGGACGTGTGGTTGGTGCAATAGTCTACAATGGTGCGTGGGAAGGAGTAAATTTCGTACCTGTCAGTTTTCCAGCGTTCCTCTCCGATTTTCTCGCTTCCATTAGCTCTTAAGGTTAACAGCGTGGTCAAAATAATATCCTCCCTGACGTATTCGCAGCAGTTCTATTCAGAAGCGAGCCGTTTTTCTTTCTATTTTCCTAATTCAGCATGGTAAGTCCTATAGCTGGACGTGTGGTTGGTGCAATAGTCTACAATGGTGCGTGGGAAGGAGTAAATTTCGTACCTGTCAGTTTTCCAGCGTTCCTCTCCGATTTTCTCGCTTCCATTAGCTCTTAAGGTTAACAGCGTGGTCAAAATAATATCCTCCCTGACGTATTCGCAGCAGTTCTATTCAGAAGCGAGCCGTTTTTCTTTCTATTTTCCTAATTCAGCATGGTAAGTCCTATAGCTGGACGTGTGGTTGGTGCAATAGTCTACAATGGTGCGTGGGAAGGAGTAAATTTCGTACCTGTCAGTTTTCCAGCGTTCCTCTCCGATTTTCTCGCTTCCATTAGCTCTTAAGGTTAACAGCGTGGTCAAAATAATATCCTCCCTGACGTATTCGCAGCAGTTCTATTCAGAAGCGAGCCGTTTTTCTTTCTATTTTCCTAATTCAGCATGGTAAGTCCTATAGCTGGACGTGTGGTTGGTGCAATAGTCTACAATGGTGCGTGGGAAGGAGTAAATTTCGTACCTGTCAGTTTTCCAGCGTTCCTCTCCGATTTTCTCGCTTCCATTAGCTCTTAAGGTTAACAGCGTGGTCAATATAATATCCTCCCTGACGTATTCGCAGCAGTTCTATTCAGAAGCGAGCCGTTTTTCTTTCTATTTTCCTAATTCAGCATGGTAAGTCCTATAGCTGGACGTGTGGTTGGTGCAATAGTCTACAGTGGTGCGGGGGAAGGAGTAAATTTCGTACCTGTCAGTTTTCCAGCGTTCCTCTCCGATTTTCTCGCTTCCATTAGCTCTTAAGGTTAACAGCGTGGTCAAAATAATATCCTCCCTGACGTATTCGCAGCAGTTCTATTCAGAAGCGAGCCGTTTTTCTTTCTATTTTCCTAATTCAGCATGGTAAGTCCTATAGCTGGACGTGTGGTTGGTGCAATAGTCTACAATGGTGCGTGGGAAGGAGTAAATTTCGTACCTGTCAGTTTTCCAGCGTTCCTCTCCGATTTTCTCGCTTCCATTAGCTCTTAAGGTTAACAGCGTGGTCAAAATAATATCCTCCCTGACGTATTCGCAGCAGTTCTATTCAGAAGCGAGCCGTTTTTCTTTCTATTTTCCTAATTCAGCATGGTAAGTCCTATAGCTGGACGTGTGGTTGGTGCAATAGTCTACAGTGGTGCGGGGGAAGGAGTAAATTTCGTACCTGTCAGTTTTCCAGCGTTCCTCTCCGATTTTCTCGCTTCCATTAGCTCTTAAGGTTAACAGCGTGGTCAAAATAATATCCTCCCTGACGTATTCGCAGCAGTTCTATTCAGAAGCGAGCCGTTTTTCTTTCTATTTTCCTAATTCAGCATGGTAAGTCCTATAGCTGGACGTGTGGTTGGTGCAATAGTCTACAATGGTGCGTGGGAAGGAGTAAATTTCGTACCTGTCAGTTTTCCAGCGTTCCTCTCCGATTTTCTCGCTTCCATTAGCTCTTAAGGTTAACAGCGTGGTCAAAATAATATCCTCCCTGACGTATTCGCAGCAGTTCTATTCAGAAGCGAGCCGTTTTTCTTTTTATTTTCCTAATTCAGCATGGTAAGTCCTATAGCTGGACGTGTGGTTGGTGCAATAGTCTACAATGGTGCGTGGGAAGGAGTAAATTTCGTACCTGTCAGTTTTCCAGCGTTCCTCTCCGATTTTCTCGCTTCCATTAGCTCTTAAGGTTAACTGCGTGGTCAAAACAATATCCTCCCTGACGTATTCGCAACAGCTCTATTCAGGAGCGAGCCGTTTTTCTTTCTATTTTCCTAATTCAGTACGGTAAGTCCTATAGCTGGACGTGTAGTTGTCAGGGCTGGGTGTTAGCAAAAAAAACAGGGAGGCATGTCCACATGTCACCCTTAAACTCGCGTGATTTTCTAAAAAAGGGGACCGAGCAGAATAGAGGGCAGTAAATAACAAACCAATCTTACAGCGAAACAACTTGGGATGACGATTAAATATGACTAAACCATTTTTAATAAATAAATCACGCGAAAAAGATAATCCGTACCCATCAACAGAACGGTACAGGATGAAGAAGGGTAAATCGTATGCTGAGCCGAGAAAGGATGGTTTTCAGAATTTATGGAATAAGAGACCCTGAGACCAAGAGATACTTAAAAAACCGCAGGGTCGAGGCAGTTGCAAAGCATTCATGTGAAATGATCAAATCAATCGAGCGAAATCCGGATTAAATGGCTAATGAACGCCCACAGGTAAGAATATTTGGTTTGTAACGGCTCTGAAACTGGTCTGTAACTCTTCTGCAAGACTAGTAACTGATCCGGAAGTGGGCTGTAACAGGTCCGGATTTGAAACATCTTTAAAATCCAGACCAATTCTGTCCAGAAACAAGTCCACTTCCAGGTCTGATATTAGTATTTCAAAGCAGTTACAGGACATATATTTTTACCTAGGTATGTTTTACCATGGTAAAACAACATTTTTATCGAGGAATTGACTTTCGAGCGGAAGAAAATATCTATTGAGGACAATTTGTTTACTGCCAACATGCCGAAAGGATCGAACTTGTCTCTCATAAGTACTCCACCGCTCTTCCGTTTGACTTAAACATATAATGATGATTATGCACGGGTAGAACACCTAATGTTCGTGAGAAAAACGTTGGTGAAGGCCCCTTTACACGATACATACTGTCGTCAAAACGAATGTATCATTGAATGCACAAGAAACAGAGCAGGAAATAGAGCAGGTTATATTTCCCCACCAGTCATTCAGGCAATCATACAATTTTCCGCTTTGCGCGGTTCAAATTTCCTCAAACATTCCGTTGTACTACAATAAAATGCCACGCATAAAGCGGCCGTAAGTGGTTTGAGAGAAATATCATTTCACCCAGAAATCAATGAGTTTGGTCTCATTTTAAGGAAAAGTATCTCGGTCTTCCAAAGATACCAAAATATCAGCCCCTAACAAAGTTATTTCCGAGATTTTTTTACAAATAATACCAGCCCTTTTGCATGGGAAATGGTAGATTACGCTCTCCAGAGAGAGATTTTTTTAATGATGCATTTATAACACCTAGATATCGTCAATAAATTAACAGGGTGATGTTTTATTGACTATTAATGAAATTAAATCATAACGTCACCGCAGGATTTTTTCTAGAATCGCAAAAAAACCTTCCGTCGCGAAGGAGTTTTGAACGAACCGCATGAAAAAAATTAGTCATATCAAAGAATTATGTAGATATTTTAATTTGATTACCTGGAAATTCAATCGTAAACAAGTATATTACTGCACTATTTATAATGTAGGTAGTACCTATTTAATCAAAGCTTCCTAGAGTCCTTCAAATTAAAACGTATAATTCGAATATGGTCTCCATTATGTCTAGGGAACTATCTCGCTCAAACTACCTTAAGTGGAAACAAAAAGATTTTCCAGTCCATCGCCGCGCGATATGCCCTCCCATTTGCCGTGGTAAACCCGACTCCCGGTTTGACGCGCCGGGAGGAACGCTCCGTCAAGGGGGCGAAGACTTAACGCCGACTGGCAAACGAGACCGCATCGAGCGCGAGAGGGAGAAAGCTGAGGCGGGTGTCCAATGCCGCAGAAGACGGGGGAAATACGTACCCGGCACGCGATATGGTCCCGCACGCCGCGGCCGGGCCCACGAGGCGACGGGCACGGAAGCCGGGAGGACCGGATGATTCCGCCGCCGGTTTCAGTCAAAAGTCACCCGAAATTTCGGACCTACGCAAGGCTTAAGCCATCCGCTCACGAATTACCACTCCCAAGCAGGTAGTCTACAGCTGGGATAGAATCCCTGCGCACGAAAGTTCTCAATTCAAGGATTAAGACCCCAATTCTATGGTTTCTCACGTTTATATAAAGTTACATCAGAGTTATTACTTTGATTTCGGTGCAAAAAAAAGTCATCGTACTAATTTTTCATCGTCGGAGGCCTCTACATCTCTTCGTTACGACATTTACCTCACTTGATCCCATACATCAACAAAAACAATAATTCTCATTTCTACGAAAATTTTTCCCCGCAAATCTGGAGGCTTCCACGAAAGGAATAATGTAAAAAATTCCAATCAAATACGAAAACACACGGTAGCCACGGATACTAAAAAGCATTACGTAACGGACACCTAAAACACCGTTGTAAACAAACTTGTTCACACAGCGATATATGGATTCTTATTGGAAAGTCGTTTTTCATTTGCATGGCAATTAGAAATTCCCCGGTTGAATCATTAAAAAAAAAACATGAATCTATTTCTAAGAATAGAATAACATATCGTCGTTTTGGATTGCCTACATCGAGGCATCGCTATACAATCAGTTCCATTTGTTAACCGGGAATAACCATAAACCCATGACGACATATTAATATGTACCACTTGTAGGCACATATCATCGTTCAATTTGTCTCGTGAAAAGGATAAACTTAATGGCTTTCTTCCAGCCTTCCTTCATACGTAGAATACAGAAATTTCAACAGTCAGTCATGGATATGCTATGGGAAAAAATTGCAACAAACACTTAAACCACCTCTTTCGAGGCCAAAGTTACGATGAAGTACATTTTTGGTATACTGTAGCAACACTTATCCATAACAGTGTCTGACATATAATCATAACAGATCGGCAGTTGCCTTTGTTCCGAGGATAAGACTTACAGAACGCACCAAGCACCATTTCGCTTTCTTCCCAAAATTTAGTAAATGAATACCTGAGCAGTCACAACTTTCAACGAGTTATGACTTTTAAAAAATCTACCATTTCTCAGAATATTTAATGCATAAGCTGTCTGCGTCAATTTCACCATAAAAGCATCTTTGTGGATATTTCATTTATTCGTTCACTTCCTTGTGTATGAATGTGAAGGACACTTCACTGAAATGCGAGTGCTTATAAATATGCTCATCCACCGGGAAATCTACCAGGCCGCAATAATGTCTTCGGAGCGATTACTTTCTGCGCACAAGAATTTTACTGACGCTAGAGTACTGAATAAGAAATTCACTGAATCGCACACTGTTCAAGATCAAAATATGGTTTTCAAACCGCCAAATAGGTCGTCAAAAAATCTAGAGGAAAATCTGATGGGCACCTCTGTTATGTAGTCAGTGCAAGCTACAATTGCTAAGTTATGCAATCTTATATTTTCAAAACAAACACTCTAGAGGGAGAGGCAAATGCAATACATTGAAAGAAGCAATAACTTATTAAAGAACGCGATAAGTTGTCAGACGTAGCAATTGAAACCATGGCAACGTGAAAATTTGAATATAGAAGAACGCAAAAAGTCGTTAGACACCAATTGAAACCATGGCAACGAGAACATTAGAATCACCGATGAGAGCAACAATTAGAGGAGTCCAAAAACCCCATTGTGTTGAGTAAATAAGGATGAAAACTTACAGTCTTCGATGATGTAGAGGCCCTCTTGGACTTCATCTTCCAACTCTCTGGACCCTACAACAATTTTCACCAAACTTTCTTCGAAAAACACGAACAGCATCGTTTTCTCACAGCTGGGTGGCTTCGAATGCCTATTAATAAAAACATTAAATGCGGCTATGAACCAATGAAACTAATAAACAACGATTTTAATAGTCAATTATTGAAAACTACCGCTAACTAACTACTTTCAGGTAAACCAATTCCATGTTGGCACATTATGAAACAAAATTAATCCATCAATTGAGCCATAAAAAGCGCAATAAATATAACGTCCGACTTTACAAAGTATGCGCCATACGCTCAAAATATAAGAGCCAATTTTTATTATCACTCAATAACACAATCCCTTGACTTCACCACAAGCTTCAGTTCATTCAGTATTATCACTGAAAGCTGAATTACACAAAACATTGACAGAATTAGTTGAACACGCCACTTTGAATTTCGCGGACTGACACATGTAGGTTATTTCTTTCGCAGTTCACTGTTTTCACTCACCAGACTTCAATTTCACTCGTTCCTCGCTGTATCCATCTTCAGAGCTGATTCATGTGTTAAGACAGCGTCCTTCTGAAGGCCCTCGGCAATAATTTAACGGCATAAAACACCTAAAAACTTTCACAAAGCTAACACACACACACACGGTCACACCACCACAAAGCAAGTTGTGAGCGAACTGAATCGGGATCGCTGCAACACGAAGCGACGACGCTGCCGGCTGCTCGGTATATCGAAATTTTCGACCTATCGACACTAAGTCGTATCGATAACTTGATGTCAATTTTTTTTATTTAATCTCCGAGCTGTGTTTTTATTGCTACGGAGTTTGGCTTGGACTTTGAGCCTTAATAATCTCTAACCAGTATCATTCATTCAAATTTTCTGCACTTATTTTATCATGTGTATATTCCATTGGGCTCAAGTCATGACTAGATATTGAATTCATATGCCATAATTGATTTTGTAGTTTGTTTATGGCGGGTGCACTTGTGTAATAACAATTCGCATAGTTTCCTCTCATTCGTCTATGTTCACCGTTGAAATTTCTTCAGTTAAAGAAGTGATACATACAAGATCGCTGTAATGACAGCATTATTCCCTTGGGTCACTATTTGGCTCTTCTGAAAGGATATTTGGTGCGTCAGAATTAACGAACGTTTTGAATTACTGTGTAACACTCAATCACACAATGGGAAGCATTAATCTTGCCAAAAAGGCTCTTCGAAAAGATGTGAAGAAGAGAATAGCCGCTTTGAGTCCAAGCCAAAGGATTCGTCAATCTCAACTTGTTGCTAATAAGGTTTAGCTTAATTCCTAATAGCTTCTAGAGTAATTTAAAATAATACTTTATTGCAGCCCTCTACCATACATTTAACCTGTTACAGATCATTAATAGCGAGATATTAAAGTCTAGTGAGAGGATATCCATTTATATCAACACGGACGAGGAAATAAACACCAAAACGATCACAGAAAAGATATTTAACCTTGGAAAAGTGTGCTTTATTCCCCGGTAAATACATCTTCATTACCATCGTTTATGATAATAACTCAAGTACTCCACGGATTATAACAAAATTAATTGTCAGTGAAGTTAAATAATGTGCTTGTTTCTGAAATTTGCATTTTTGAAAAAAACTGAGTTTTCTGCATTATTGGTAAAACTCATTAAAAATAAATGCGTGCCTTCTGAAGGAAATAGGTTAAATATTAATGACCTGGAGTGTTATCATCGCCTCCATGCAGTACTTAACGTGCTTCTTGTACACATATGTGTATGAGTGAACACTAGCACATTCATTGACTTCGAACAGTGATTTTTTCTTTCCATAGTAGTCTTTACTTTAGCACCAATCTTATATTTTTATGACGAACTCGTCAAATGGCAAGTATGAACTCTTGTAGGTATATGCTTCGTGTAAATAGGCTTTAATAATCTTGTATTTGTGAGCGTTTGATGAAGTATTTTCATTTCACCCTAGTAAGAGGATAAATTGTATTCTTTAGTTTTCTTGTTCAGACTTTCTTGTTAATGCATTTTTCATTGCAATTATTAGGTATAGTTTTGACAAAATTCATATGGAAATGGTGAGGTTACATTCCATGGTTGATATGCAAAGACTACCGTTAACCAAATGGAATATTAAGCAGCCTAGTCAAACAGATTTTAGACAAAATGCTCTGGAAACAGGTAAAAAATTCCTTCTTCACATGGGGAGAAAATCTTAATGGTTAGGTTTCATGATCATTTCATGTCATATATTGATATAAACTTATCCTCTAAATTGAGACCCATCCCATATGTTGATGAAGCTAGCTGCAAGTTCTACCCTTCTTTCTGCACAAACATTGGATTTCCGTTGTCAGCTAAAGACAAATTGGTGTGGTTCTTAATGAATAAGGTTTGCATCATTCACATTGAATGTTTGAATTGAAGTGAATTCACATTCCATTCCTTTGAACACATTGGACCACATGATCTTTATTTTTCTCCTGTTCTGAGGTGGGAAAATAATCTGCCTTCTGCTGAAGGGCCAATATTTGGGACCCATGCCGAATGGTGACGTAGCTAGCACTTGAGGATAAGTTTGGAGTCTTAAAAGTATCAGTGACTCATCAAGTTACCTTCTTTAGTATATTAACTGTGCCGCAAGCTCTCTCTTCATCTAATTTTACTTGTGTGAGAAGTTAGTCACTGTTCAGGACCTTAGGCCTTCCCTGTGAATAGGTTGGCATGGCTTTTGCATCAAGTTAAATTATTAGACACCAACTTCGAATATGTGCTGGATGGAAATTGTTCTGCATGTAATGTATTAATATACATCATTGAAGTACCATGTAAGCCACTACTAGGGCAAATGGCATCGAGTGCCTCCATGCCAGGCATGCAGCACTTGTCCCTGTTCAAATTAGGATCTCACATTCTCTCCTGGCCACTGGGCACCAGGCAAAATGCAGTCAGAAGAAAGCAGGCCAGAAACTAGTATAGACCTATAAACAGGGACAAACTGATAATTATATGCCCCAATATCTTTCACAAGATAAGACTTGAAGGAAATTGGTCTATAGTTCCTAAGCTCTTCCTGATAACCACTCAAAATTATGACAATGAAGGAGATGTACCATAAGAAAAGTAATACAGTCAAACCTCTCAATAGTGGACACATTTGGGCCTGGAAAAATCTTCCGCTGTTAAAAGGTGTCTGCTATTCTGAGGGGAGCGAAATTACGACACGCTTCTCTTTGTACCCACTATGCTGTTACATTAAAATATAAAGGCGTTAATATATTTCATTTATCTTTTGTCTAAATATGGAAAAATTAAACTTTTCAACAAAAAATATGGAATGAAATTGTTATACAATGTTTATCCATAGAGGAGCTATTAGAACATCACCATCAAAACAAAAAGTTTAAAATGTAGCCCCTGGAAGAGACAATACATGCCTTTTAGAGTTTAAAATTGATTAATTACAGTACCAGAATAATTGTGTGCATAGTTTGTGAAACAAATCAAATAATATCAGTTAAGGAAGAATGTCATTCCTTCAAAAATGAGGTTTATTGTTCAGGAGAGGAGACATTTTTACAGACTAGCATTTACGAGTGTCCATTAATGGAGGTAATTAAAGGAAAAATATATCTTTTCTGTTGTCCCGGGCCCTTATTGAGAATGTCCACTATTTGGAGGAATTATTTCCATAAGTTTCCATGCTCTACTGCCAGGGATTGAAAAACTCTGTCTTTAGGAGGTGTCCGTTAAGGGAGGTTTGACTGTACTTTTGCTCAAATTCTTTCTCAAAGCTGTAACTTCTTCTCTAACCCAGGCATAGCCTCATGAGTGGACTGTCTGGCCCATTTCTCTATCTCATTAAGTCAAACAAAGTGTATAAGATCTCCCACTTTTATTTTAATGAAGCAATAATCATACCTTTTCTTCCATTGTGTAAAATTTCTCATCCAGCCCATTTCCCTGCGGCAAAACTTGACGTGTCTCACTGTAATCATGAAGCTGGTGAATTAAGCAATATTTAGTGGTCAAAATGATTCAAAGATAGATTTTAGGTATCATGTTTTAGCAGTTATTTACAATTACGTCCAGTGTCATTAAAAATCAAATTTTTAACTTAGTTAAGGAATAATTCAAAGCTTTAATGACTTCACTATTCTATGTGGAAGAGATACATATTCATTGGCATTGATTGTATTGATGCAGTATCTGCTTGCTTGCAGAAAGTGAAAAATATCACTATTTATGAATGGTGAAAGCATAAACTCTTCCTTTTCTGTAGTTTCACTCATGATAAAAATCATGGAAATGACTTAGCATGCTTCTCATGTGTATTCATTCATACCAGGGAATGCTGTTTGAATTAATCATTTTAAAAATATAATTTAATGAAAGTAGAAGTACTGAAACTGGTTTACTTTGGAAATTTCCAGTCTCTCTTGAGCTAGTTTAATTTTTTGGTGACCATCTCTTAGTTAATATAAACTTTTATGATGCAGATAAGAGGCATCAGGTATATCGCAAAAATACCTGCACAGCAATCCTGTAACAACACAGCACAGTGACCCATATTTAGGCAACTGAAAATTTTAACCTTACCTTGCCTGTAAATTTACTAACTTTGTACTTATGTTAAAGATAGCATAAATCAGCTTAACCACCAATTCACTAATGCATGGGCATAACACTCACCAAAGAGTAGATGTGCATTTGTATCGTCATTCTACAACAATGTACAATACAAGTACATTTCATGTAGCTACTAAAATTTTTAACCATCTGCCATCTAATATAAAAATGCCTCTTCAAAAAGAACTTTTAAAAACCAACTAAAACGTTTTTTACTTGAAAAATCTTATTATAATGTGAAGGATTTTATAGACGATAATTTTGGACATAGCATCTGCTGACTACCTTGTATCTTGTGTTCTCTCTTATTTGTGCTGTCTTGCTTTAGACTTGACCCCAATTTTGCTGTAACAAAATCCTTGGATGAATATAGAATTGAAGTGAACTCTTTAAATTCTAATGTCCTCTTTCCTCCACATTCAGGTGGGCTGCATTTGATATTCATTCCTGGACTTGCATTCACGAAAGAGGGGAAAAGGTTGGGACGTGGGAAAGCATTTTATGACACATTCCTGAAGCAGTGCTGTGAGAGCCAATCGAAACCTCCCATTACTGTGGGTCTAGCTTTCAAGGAGCAGATGTTTTTGGACATCCCAACAGATGATCATGACATAATTTTGGATTTTGTAGTGAGCTGTGATAGTAGTGGCAAGATATAGGGGAATCTTCTTTAAAATTGTGAGTGGCAGCTTTTATGACCAGTTTTTGCGTGCGTTTACCAATTTAATGATAGCTTGTTACTGTCTGTCATTCTGCCATAAAATGATAGTATGGTTTTTGCTCAATGAATATGTTTATTTTTGTAAAATTTTACAACAAGATCTGTTATAGTTATATGTACCAAATGAATGTGACCTTATTGGAACTGGTCATTGATGAGTGAAGTGCGGTGTAAAGAAGGTGTTATTAAAGAAATTTATCCTAAAATGTAATTCGTCTCTCACATTTTGCATAACTGTGTGAAATTCACCGTGGAAAAATCATTCCCCTGGACTGGAAATCAAATCCAGATCCATTGATTTTGCATTGAGCACTCTAATCAATCTACCCAGGATTCCTTTTACACTGTGAATCTCATGGGGGTTTTAAGGAACAAGTAGTCCTCAAAGGTACCATGCATGTAATGCCAGAGGTACCCAAATGCGAGCGCTAAACACTAGCGTACACTGGGTAAAACCCAAATTTAAACGCTAAGGTGTTTACTTAGGACATTTTCAAAGAATTAAGTAACTAGCAGCGGAGTAACTTTAACGTAGTTACCTGCTAGTGTTCTCACGAATGTGTGGAATTCGAAGTACAAAAATCATCTGCCTGAACTGGGAATCAAATCCATTTCCCTTGATTTCATGCCAAGTGCTCAAACTTAATCCAAAACCAAACAAAAAAAATCTTTCCTTGTGGTTCATGTGCGTTTACTTTTATTGTACTTATGAATCATTCATATAGGTGATGACTATGGGAAAATCAGCTCTACCAATGAAGTGAACCAACTGTGACAACATGGGAACTTGTAATTTTAGTGTTCTACTGTAAAAGAAAATTTATCAGATGATGCTCTGAAGTGTGATAGCCTATGTATCAAAGATTCCTTTAACTCACACTTTTAATAATTACAACTTTGTTGATCTACTTGCAGGACATGGTGGATCAAACTATATACTGAATTGTTTCAGCAGGATTATAATCCCTACGGTTGAATCTTCTTCTTCCTCTCTGCCTTATCCCATATCAGTGTTTCCTTCTTTTATTCATCTCTGCAGATATCAGTCTAAAGCCTCTTTTTTTCCTCCAACATTTCTCCTTTCTATCATCAGCCACTGTGTCCTTCCATCTCATCTTTGATCTTCCCTTCCTCCTTTACCCAATAACTACCATTTTCTCCACTCTTCTCCCAACATAGTCCTCTGCACATGTCCATACTAATGTAGTCTACTTTCTTGTACCTTCTACTCTTGCCATTTCCCTTATACACTCATTTTTAGCCTTATCTTTTCTCATTACTCCACCCATCCATCACAGCATCCTCATTTCAGCTACTTCTAGCTTTCTTTCCTGGACTATTGTAATCAGCCATGTATCTGCCCAGTGTAGCCTAGCGGGTCTCACCACACACTTGAATAGCTTTCCTTTCATCTTGCAGCTCACCTTCCTATGGCTGTACTACATTGATTTTCTCCAGTTCAGCCATCCACAGTTTATCCTGTTTTGTATTTCAGTTTCCATTTCTCCATCTTACTGTAAATTTGATCTGAGGTACTTGAACTTCCTAAACGATAGGCACTGCTTCTCTTTACGCTTTATAAATGGGCTGTCCAAGTTATTTGTTGTCACATATTCTGTTTTTAGTCTGCTGATCTTCATTCCCCTCTCTTCTAAAGCCTTCTTCCTTTCCTCAAGCTTCACCTCTGGTTTCTTCCAGGTCCAATCACAGAGGACAATATCATCTGCAAATAGCACACTCTAGGGTGCTGTATCCTTTACATTCTTCACAACGACTTCCATTACCAGATCAAAGAGAGAAGAATGGGCAGAGAGTTGATCCCTGGTGTAGTCCCTTGTCTTACTGAGAATCTTTGTCCTGCCCACACTGCTCCTCACGCACTCTTAGACTCCCTTCTCTCTCATACCTCTCTGTCATAGGATTTCTCTATGAATATCATATGAAGCTCAGACTGTATTCCTCTATCTCTCTCCATCAATTGCCTTCTCTGTATCTATCAATCAATTGCCTTGTATCACATATCACGTTGGTCGTTTCTCTTCCTTTTATCAACCAAAATTGTTTATCACAGATCTCCATCTAATGATAATAATGTTTATTACTCCATAAATTGAAAAGCACCACAATTTTACAGGAGCTTTTGGAAGCCTCAAAGGTCACATACCTATAAGTAGGCTTACATCCATAAATTGAATGCATTGCCATTTAATGATAAACCTTGTAAATCATATGCACATCTGATAAAAAAATAGCATTTCTTTTGCACCAAAATTAAACAAATCAATTACAATTACTTCAGGGGATTACTTAGGATGGTGGTCAAGTTTTAACCAATGCCCAGCTGCACAGTCATTTCTCCTATTCACCTCTTCCTTAAGTTCATTGTCCAGAATGATGCCTAGTCCATTTATCGTCTCACAGTTTGAGCCTTTTTATTTCATAGCCTTCTGCCAATAGTTAGGATTTATTTCCTTTCCATTTTGTCTCCTGCAGCACACACAAGATTTTTATCTTTCTCCTCTGCATCATATCCATAATCTCTTAGTTCTTAACATTCATAGTCCTAACCACGGGCATAGCCAGGATTTATGATAGGGGTAGGACACCCATTCATAGCTGTATACATATGCCAGGGGGGGATAGGACATCATCCTGTCTGGCTCTATAAAACAGATTTGGTATGTCTCATCAAGGGAGGGGCAACTGCCCCCTCTTACCACCCCTTAGTTATGCCCATGGTCCTAACGTTAATTGTTCCAATTCTTATTTTGCTGTGAAGGTTCTTTGCAAAATTTTTCCCCTGGAGATCCGATTGGGGCACTATTTTACCTCCAGAACATTTCTTTTAAGAAGAACAAGCCATTTTCCCATAAGTTTGGCTTCTGTTTTATTTTGTTTTATGGCATGATGTCCTTCCTGATGCTAACCCTCGCCATTAATCCAGGTATGAAACCAGAACCTAATGGATCCAGCTATCTTGCCCCCCTCAGTAAAAGGTTGAATATTTTCTCAAAATAGACATGTTATGAATATGCATTACCAATAGTAACACTCTCATCTACTTAGCTAAAATCTGATGTGCTTAACATATTAAAACTCTCAGTTAACATGTCACTACAGAAAATAGCTACTCCAACTAGCGATTATAGTTTACCAAATATCATAAAACCAGGCCTGAGAAGTATTTAATGTCCCTATTTGTTGTCCTGTTATTAAAATAAGCCCCAATATTGAGTCAAAAAAATTATTGCCAAAGTTGTTAGTATTACTTAGCATAGAGTTTTAAGACTACAGGGCAACCAGTTCAATTACATCTACTGTGTAGTCATACATCACAGACTGGAGAAAATAATAAATGCTTACCCAGGCAAAGGTTATTATCAGAAAGGAGCATACAGTATAATTGAGACTTTTGTCTTGTTTCATGAATATAGATTATTGAGAAGCCATAAGACTATCAATGAGTAATGGAAGAAAAATTATTGACTTTATTTATTGAACCCTGGAGTTGACTGGAGAAATTGACTAAAATACGCAATTACAAACGTATGATATGATGACTGTAAACAAGTATAAATCGCAAATTGTTTGAGGCACATTATGGGTCAATGCAGTCAGTTGATGGAGAGAATCAGGATGAATGACAATACTACCCTGCTAAGCTAAAAGACAGTAATTGTATCATGGTTGGTTCTGGGTTATTGGATGCTAGTTTTCATCTTTGATTCTTCATATAATTCATCTTTAAAGATATTACAAGCTTTAATTTATGCTTAGATTGTCAGTGCAGGAAATATGGAATAAAGATACATCATAAGGGAACAAAAGTAATGAGATTCTGAGAAAGCTAGAAACACTTGTAGTTACTGTTATCTGAATTAGAAAACTGACATTAATACTATAGATATAGTGAAAGCAGAACGTGATGTCAGGCAAATAGTTAGTAGACAGATAGAGACCAACAAATAGTAGACAGATACAGTGTCTTTGTTTAGTTTTGTGAAATCCTCAAGGTTGAGAATAACAAAATCAACTCTTACCTCAAAACGTACAATTCTGTCAGTTTTTGTATTCTGGCTTATCAGGACAGAATAGGCAAGATATTGTTACAGTTACAGCAAGATATTGTTGCCTGTCATTGCCATTGCTTCCCAATATTTATCCAAAGCTGACTTCATTAAGCATGAAATGATGCAGAATGAGTGAAAAAAGCATGGAATGATGGTAAGTCCTCTGAAAACCAAAGTAATGAGATTCAGAATAAATATGGGGATGATAATGATAAGAGGAGAGCATGATATGGATTATAGAACAATTAGTTGCTCCCATATCATGTAGCTCAGAGCAAGCATCTTATGAAAAGGGTGTTGAGATAACATCAGCATAATTAACCAGAAAAAGATTAGGGACACTGGATACCAATACTAAAAGGAGTGAAGCTTTATAAAGAGCTGGAATTTGGCTCTTAGGGAAAGAGGATGAAAGTAATTGTAGGCACATTTGAGATAAGGGCATGGAGGAGAATTGAAGTAGTAAAATGATGAAGGAGGAAATTAATAAGGAAGTGCTTTGCATCAAGAATGGCTCACTCAAAATTGTTCTTTTTCTTAGCTCTGATCATCCACCCATTGAACAGAGCCGAAGCTCGAATGAGGGTTCCTCATAAACAAATAAATTGATAGCTATCACCCCCTTGTGAGTTGTTCGTATCTTTAACCTTCTCACTGAAAATTCCAATAATTGATGAGGTTCAAAAATCTCCAAAAAAAACACAGCATACGTCAGTTGACATGTTTCAATTTGGCAGTTAAAAGTAAATTATAATTTAAAGATTCAATTTAAAGTGATATGTACCGTACTATTATTGTAAGTTATTTTCCTCGATTATCAAACAATGTTGAGTGAAGGACTTGATCTTTTCAATTATGTTCATATATTAGTAAAATTCAAATAAAGTTAAAATAAATTACCTTCGATAATGTCTAACCTACCTACCAGAAAAAGTTGCTTCTCTCTGCCATTCAATCACTGCATTAATAATATGTATATCCACTCAAGAATTCATTGAGAACTTGCTTTGTGCTCCTCATTCTCCATCTCCAATATTTTGATTTTTCTCTATCATCATCATTTGGAGTTCTCCAATTGGCTGGTATTGTGAAGTGGGAGAGAGAGAATTTAAAAAATATAATATTTACATATTTTAGTGACAAGATGCTAATTAAATTATCCTTAAAAAATTTGTACTTTCTAATCCGCTCTTTGTATTTCAAGAACCAAAAATTAAACAACTCATCATCCATTTTTTTTACTAACTAATTATGCTGGGTAATAGTGGTGTGAGTAGTACATCAAAGCTTTTAAAAAAATACTAATCACGTCATTAAAACTAAATACAATTCTCCTAGACAATCTTTTAGTCTTAATTATGTTGCATTTATTACATACATGCATTTGGCTCCAATGCCGTAAGTCATACACCTACAAAGGTAACTAGTTGTTACGTCAGATTTAGCTTAAAATTAGGGGTAGTTGATTGGATAACAAAGTGAAATCCTGTCTCTACACCATTAAAGTATATGCCTGGAAATGAGTATCAAATCCCTCCTCATATCTTCTTCGATAACAAATTGAACTATGCATTCCCTTTTCACTGTCAACTCAACTCCAACATTGGGATATGGAAAGTTGAAATTTTTTCCTCAGTCTTTATCTTTGTTCAATGGAAATGAATCTTGGTCATGCCACAATAAACTCAAAAAGCCCTTAATTTTTCAATGAATGTCCTGCTTTTCTTTTTGGTGCTTAACTAGACTAGTAAAAAAAATGACCAAAACTCTGAGTTTGTGGGGCAGCACTGTACCCTAGTCTCATTTCCAAAGTTGATGCGCCAAAGCGATTACTACATCAAATTGTTTTATATTACTCTGCATGTATTTCATTTCAGTTCTGATACTATGAAACGCGAGTCTTTCTCATCACCATGCTTAACAAAAAACATCAACATTAATACAATGACAATCAACAAACTAACTCATTCATATGATATCAATGATAAAAATTACAATTAAGTTCACTATTAACAAACTATGATTTTGGAGCCTTTTTTTTACTTTTGAGTTACGAGTGTATTATACTTGTTGTGAATATGGAAAATCAGAAGTTTTATTTTTCAACATAGATACATGAAACAAAGATGAAAATGTTACTAAATACATAAAGTTATTGATGAAAATGTTACTAAATACATCAAGAAATGATATATTAAATTCGTAACAATATTACGACTAAGTCTTCCTTGACAGAAACAGAAGATGTTTCTCATTCACGGAGAACTCTGTCTTCCTCTTGCAAGGAGCAGGTCACAAAGTACATAGGCAGATTATAGTAGTCAAGGTCCCAGTTCATAGTAATGATATTTCCCTTCTCCTAGAGTGGACTGCCAATTTTTTCGCAGGTAATTCACAGCAAAAACAAGATCAACGTTTATTTACTTTTCCATCATTTGCAACTGTAAAGAGGAGCAATTGACGTCGATCTTCGTCTGTCAAATTATTGCCCTTTAGAAATTTAGTTACTAATTGTACAGCTCTTTCCACTGTATCATTAACTATTTTGATGTTTTTCACAACATTAAGTTTTTTGAGGAAATCCTGATCAAGCCTCCACATGTTCGGGTCTTTATCTATAAAGCTCGGTGAAATACCAGTTATATTGAAAAATTTGTTAGATTGTTTTGTGACAAAGTCCTACCAAATGCACCAACTCCAGGTGAATCAAGGGATGCTGTAAGCTCTTGCAAGAAATGCTTGGCAAGGAATTGTTATAGTGTGCCTGTCGCCATCATGTCGACGACCTCCCTCTGGAGGCGGCGACTAATTCCCTGCTGGGCGAATCTGGCGACCCACGGCTGCCTTGTTTTGCCAAGCTGGACAACGCATGGCCGCAGACTGGTAAGGGGGAGAATCAGTGCCCATAGAAAAATGCCATATTTATGCAGTATTTGCAAAATCCTGAAGGTTAACTATGGTATGCATTTTACAGAGAATTACCGTACCGCTTCTACCCATAGAAAACTGCAATCCATCCCTGAAACTAATGAAATCTTGACTTTCTGCTATTGACAGCTCAAGGTAATTTATTGGTTTCATTCGGGCGATATCAACGTTTGGCCACCAGCAAAGTGGCTATTTCTGGTTTTTCTGTTTGAACAGGTCCATCAGCCATGCGGTGACTACCACGAACTTCTGGAGCTGACCATAGTTTTCCCTGGTGGCTTGGTACCACGCAAGCAGTCTTACAGTTTCAAGAAGTTGGGGGCCCTCAGCAAGACACATTGGATGGCACGAGCTATTTAAGACGTGGATGTTCAGATGGCAGCTAAAGCTGTCCATCCAGGATGACAGCAGGCTGCTAAAGCTGAATATCTTTGTCTGCAGAGTGTATGTCTATAAATAATTTTGCAATACCCTTGTGCCCTAGGCTCCACGAAACGACCTCCTCTTCCTCCAGGCTCTGTACAGGAACTGCAGATTAGGGTCGCATTGGTCGGCAGCTTTGGAGAAGTTTACGCCTCATTTATGGTATTTATCCCAAAAACTGGTCTGCTTTGCCTAGTTTGATGATGAAGTACCTTTGGAGCAAAAATCGGGGATTGTCGAGGCTCTTCATGAAAGGGCTGGAGAGAAATAAGTAATAAATCGAACCTGGGTCATACTTGATGATTCTGTTCTCCAGTTAGAGCTCAAGGACTCTGTCACAAAACAATTTAACAAAATTTTCAGTATACCTGGTATTTCACCGAGCTTCATAGATAAAGACCTGAACATGTGGAGGCTTGATCAGGATTTCCTCAAAAAACTTAATGTTGTGAAAAACATCAAAATTGTTAATGATGCAGCGGAAAGAGCTGTACAATTAGTAAATAAATTTCGAAAGGGCAATAATTTGACAGATGATGAAGATCGACGTCAATTGCTCCTCTTTACAGTTGCAAATGATGGAAAAGTAAATAAACGTTGATCTTGTTTTTGCTGTTAATTACCTGCGAAAAAATTGGCTTTGCCCCTGTAAAATAGACAATGTCTTTTTTTTATTATGCTTAATTTTATTTCTTTTTTTATGAGATACGTATTTGGTTTATTTTTTCCCTAATGAAATAGGCCATTCTGCACACATTCTATTGCATGAAATTCTGTCTGACTGATATTTTAATCGCTGACATCGCATCATCGCTCTCATTTCTATGATTAACTAGGTTAAATATTCAAGTGCCATGCGGGACTTTTCTCTGATTTTTCTTGGTATATGGCGTGCTGTTGGGGCTGTAAACTCCTTCCAGATGTGACGCAGACTATTTTGTCACATCCTCTTTGATGACCACATTCAAATGATTCTTCATGGAATATGCCTCTGTAGTGGTGGGGAAAGGTTTCAGCTAAAGATCCTTCTTAATCTTCACTATTATTGACCCTTCAAAACATAGGATTTTCTCAGAACTTGACAAGGATTAAAGGGCAAAATACCACAAGACCTAAAACAGCAGTATTGATACTAACTTCTTCAAAAGCTTATTTGAGCAATTTTTTGAAACTCAGTTTTGTTTGAGCAACTTTATTAGTTTTCTAGCACCAGTCTAATACGTTGAGTCATGCCATTTTTGATGGTCAAAAGTGGGCAATGTCTAGAGGTTCAATTAGGTCTGTTTGGTTAGAGGGGCAGAAAATTTATACGATTGTCCTCACACAAATCAATCACATCTTAAGTTAAGCAGCCACACAAATTACACCTGATTGATAATTTTTTATCATCATATTCATTCAACAATATATTACTGCAATTTTATTGAACCAGTCTTTAAAAACAGTACCATCAAACCATCCATTGCCATTGTGATTGTAGACAAATCAAGTGACTCCAAAGTCAGTCCGTGTAGGATGAAGGTGATTTAACCATAAATGAAGAACAGATCATATCAGACCGTTACCCAATTCTAACACGTGTTCCACAGGGGTCTATTTTAGGACCCATTCTGTTCTTTATTTACATCAATGATTTACCTCTAATTAATCCAAGCAAAAATGTGTTAACTATCAACTTCGCTGATGATACTAATTATATTATCTCGGCCAAAGATATTACTGCACAGCACCGTGAAAGTCAAATAATTTTTAACAACGTATGGAAATGGTGCCAGCAAAACAGATTAGTGTTAAACTGTGACAAAACTCCGTTATTACTATTTAATGAAATTCCTATCCAAAATTTTCCTGTATTAACTGTAAACAATACCCAACTGGTGCCAACAAAGAATTCTAAGTTCTTAGGTCTTTTTCTGGACAAAACAGGCAATTGGTCTGTGTATGTAAATAATCTGTGTTCCAATTTGTGCTCTGTAATTAATAGCATAAGGTTTATAAGCAGTACAGTATCCATAGATGTCCTCATGACAATGTACAATTCAAATTTCCTGGCAAAAGCAACCTATGGGATTGTTTGCTGGAATTCATCTCCTACAATGTAGAACAAGGTTTTCATAAAGCAAAAGAAACTTATCAGAATCATATTTAAAAAAGCATCTCATGCTCATTGTAAACCATTTTTACTTCAATTAAATGCATTAACTATTCCTTGTCTGTATATATATCACTTATCCATTTATATAAATACTAACCATCACTTATGTACTCTAAATAATAGTGTTCACAATTATTCTACAAGGGGCTCCTCCAATATTCATGTTGCTCTACATAAGATAAGATTGTCAGCCAGAAGCCTATTAGGTAGTGGGACGAAAATTTTTAATAAAATTCCATTGTGTAAAAAGAGTATTGAATCAATAATAAGATTCAAAATTGAAATGAAAAAATTTCTGCTACAGAAATGTACTTACTCAGTCTCAGAGTTTATTGATGATGTGTTATGACTTAGTTGTTATGTTCCCACATAGCACAAAATATCTACAGCATATCTTCAATGTCTTAGATATCTTAAATGTTTACAAGATGTCTAGAAAATATCTAAAATCTCTCAAGTTAACATATTATACATTTTTTATTTATCATATGTTATGATTCGTGGTAATCATCATTATATTCTTTTCACGATTAGTATTTGTTTCCTAAAGAAAATTCATCAATGCAATATTAAATATAGTTGCAAATGACAGGGGGGACTTCTATTTATTTAAAAGTGAATATTCAGTATATTTCCGAAAACTGCTTCTTCACAGATATACACGATGAGATGTCTCCTGATGAATGCTAGTTTCTATTTGAAATCCTTAAAGCAATGAGTGTTTGAGAGCGTGTAACTTTCTTCTCTATTGAAGTTTTGTTTTTTCTTTGTTGTCTGAATGGCCTCACGAATTAGTGTCGGGAAGTATCTTTTCTCATTCTTGATAATTCTTGTCCCGTCGAAGTTGATGTTATGGGACGGGCCTTCCCAGAAGTGTTCTGCGATGGCTGATAGGCGGAGTTGTCTGTTTTTAGTGGCTCTTTTTGTTTTGCATGAAAATGGTTATTTGATGTTCTTAATCACTCTAAATTTCATATCATTGTATGTCATAACGTAAGTGTTATAATGATGGATTAATCTTTATTTTCTAGATGTTGTACAAAAACATAATCCAGAAGCAACAGAAGATGGTGTAGCATCTGTCATCAAAGTGTGGCTGAGAAATGCAAAAACAAGAATGGCCAAATAAATGGGGATATATGAAAACTAGTTGTTATTTCATTTATTATGTCCTAAAATAACCAATGTAGATATTCAGTAATGTCTAGAAGATATCTAGTGAAGACATCTAGTAGAGATCGAAAAAGCAGACATTCAGATATCTACAAAATGTCTACATGTTATTACAAGACATTTTCTAGATATTAGTAGAAGACATTGAAGATATTTTGTAGACATTTTGTAAATATTTTGTGCTATGTGGGTTATTGAAGAAACCTATACAAATGTACATATTTGTCAACTGGTGAATAAAGAATTGAATTTCTAAACAGTTTAGGGCACACAACTGCTCCATCGAATGCTGCTATGCAGTTATCAAGAAATTTATGCTTGTTTAGGGGAAATACATTTTTTTTCCTGATGCCTCACACCTCTAATCACAACAACTTTTACTGCTCGATGAGCTTTGTTTTGTCATAGTTAGCCAAAATACATGGTGATATGCCTCTAATATACTCCTCTGGGCTTTTAAAATACTCACCCAATAGCCCTAAAAAAGTTTTCTAAAAACTCAAGGGAAAGCTGCTGATTCCATTACAAGAATCTTCAGAACCAATCCCAGCCAGGTCTATATATATATAGTATAATCCTTAAACATTGTTTTTTTTCTTTCAATTTAAGTTATTCAGAAGTTAACAGTGGAATGGACTAAGTGGAATAAAGATAGATTGAGAAGAAATAAAAATATTTCACTTAGTAGATGATATTGCAGTCATGGCGGGAAATTGCGATGATCTTCAAAGGTCATTGAACGTAATGGACCAAGTTCTCCAAGAATAAAAAATGAAAATAAATAAAATGACGACAAAATCCGAGTGGGCGGATTAAATAGGGAAGGGTCCAGTAAACAAATCTTAGGATTGAACGACCAATGAATCAGCGGATTTCAGTTAAGAGTGCGTGGGAAACCCTCCCACTCACTACACATGAGAAGTGCTTCGACAAGAATGTCCTCCTCTTGGCGAGAAAGGAAATGTTGTTTGAACTGATACAAGAGGTTTGGCTGCAGCAAATTTCTACGAAGTTTTGGCTCATGTAAATGGTAAATCAAGATTTTCAGATACCTACCTTTTTTAGTGACGTATTTCACTTTCTCACAGCCTGTTGCATTTAATTATCTGCGAAGTTCCTCTTCCTGTCTAACCCATGTTATCTCTTGCACTTCTGGGGCATGATCCACCATATACACAATAAGTGCCGAATAAGAAAATCAATCAATAAGATTACTAATATTGTTCCATCAATAAGAATACTTATATTGTTCCACTCTTACCAGTCTTTGTTACGTCGATCATAGTTTAGCGGGTTTTCCTTTATTCTATCAGAAAATTAAATGCCTAATTAGTTTACTAAAAACAAAATCAATTTTCAAATGAAAACAAGGTAAACTTCATCATGTTTTAAAACAATATATCTACCTCGTGTGCAGTAAGTACTTACATCGATGTTCCCTCGTCAAAATTTGCGCTTTCAGTGAATGTCGATGCTCAATTTTTTGTGAATAAGAAATGGCGGAGGTTTCGACATGGCACCTAAATACCCGCTTTTCATCATTTCCATACGATGAGTCTTTGATATTGCTCTGTGTATGAACTCTAAATCTTTTGTATTAATGGGATAATATACCATTATTAATCACAAAGTTATTGAGGCGGTGGGGGAAAGGAAAACTGATATTTTTCTCAGTAATATGCTTGGTTAGTTTTCCACATCACCTATCGGTTTGAAAAACTGTTTATTCGTGGTCAGTTTATTTCATGGTAGGAAACAATTGCACTATGGCTGTCTCATAAGCCAGGCACGTCTAAGGTATATCGTTCGAGTTAAGGGGGCTATAAGAGGAGGAGAACCTCGGCCTGCGAAAACGAGACAAATGCGCTGCAAGTAAAGCTGAATTTAACGTACGAAGCGCCCCCGTGGCGAAAAGTACAAGTATGCCTTCATTTTGCCCGCCACGATACTAATTGGATACAGAAACAGCCCCTCCAATCACCTACCTTGCCTATTCCGAATTTCATTCAGAACTTTCCTTTCCTTGCCCACCATACTGAGCTATTCCTCATTCATCTTCCTTTTGTGCACCGCACCTTCTCCATCCTTCTCCAAACCTATATCTCAAATGCCTGCATCCTACTCACGTCCTCCTTTCTGAGAGTCCATGTATCTCCACCCTCCAATACTACAGTGCGGTTGAAACTTCGTGGCCCCTGAATGTGCAGAACGGCAGCGAGTGGAGGGGAAGTGCCTCTGGTGGGGTAACCTTGGAGGGGAGGCAAAGCGCTTTGGACAGAGGCAAGTATGCACGAGGTATGAGTCAAGTCTCAAGGGAGAATGGCAACTTTCACCTGCACCCCTATCTAATGGCACTTCTTCAAAATGAACTCGCCCAGCCCCAAAACTGGCATCTGCGCATGGGCCACGAAGCTTCAATTGCACCGTACACCCCGTATCAAGCCCGTCACCAGACTCTTCTTCACATGCTTACCTACGGTCCCCATCATCAGCTCCCTTCTATTACTCAACACCTCCTTAGCTAATGCTATACCCTTCTGTATGTCTTTCCAACTATGCTGCAAAGCCTCCAATAGAGCTACATACTTGGTTTCCATGCAAAAAATAATAATTATTCTACATATCAATAGTTCACTAAGCTCTCAACTAGATCTATAACATGCAGCTGTGTAAGAAAGAGAATAGGTTTCATGGACGGGATGAAGAAGGGTAGATTGAATGCAGAGGCAAAAAAAGATATACTAGAGGGAGATAGGCCCCTGAATGTGTAGAAAACCAGGAGGAGATTCTCTAACATCCAACAACACCTACCTTTGATGATAGAATACATTATAATAATAATAAAAAAATGTATTTATAACATCTGGATTCTCACAAGACCACTGCTAAAACATGGGCAAAGTTACATCATTCTGGTTGATGTTAGCCGGACACCCACAAATGCATAATAAGTTTATTTATAAAACAGAAAAGAATTAAATTCACCTCATATTACATTCGAGACAATAAAGGAATTAAAAATCAGCTACAAGAATTATGTATTTGATTATATGGACAAAATATAAAATTTGGCATTTTGAAAACCCTCTGGAAGTTGGACACCCAGTCGACCGTACTCGAATTTTAAATTAAATTTTTAAACACATTAAAAATTTCCACCTGGTCTGTTCTTTTTCCACCAATGTTTATATTAATTCTCAACTTTCTACTTCCCACAAACCTTGATCCTCAAATTTCTAAGGTTTCCTTTTCATTCCACAACTTTCACTATGTACCCTCGATTCGCTCATAATAATTTATCATTCATCCAGCGATTGTCTCACCAAATTGTTCCCATCCGTGAGGTTTAATAACTAGCAGTGCACATGCACCCCTTCAGGCTTAATGATTCATCTCACCAATGTATGATTTTTTCAAATCTCCCCCAAAAAGTCATTGCAATCCCAGGTTTCTCCCACTCCAAATTTATGTTAAAGCACTTTGCATCATCACCCTATTCTCATGGATGCTCTATCTCTGACTTTATCAGCTTCCCACCTCCTTCCACTTTCTCTTCCATATTGTGTGCTTAAGCAAATTTGGCAGTCTGCTATGATCCAGGCAAAATATATTTGGTCTGAAACTGATCTGTGGCTGCTCTGAAAGTCTAATATGTTATTTGGAAGCGGTCAGTTACTGGTCTGGATTTGAAACTTATTAAAACATGTTTAAAATGTAGACCAGTTTAGTCCAGTTGCAGACAACTTTCAGATAAGATATTAGTCGTTCAGAGTGATTATAGACACGTTTCAGAGTGGTTACAGTCCAAATATTTTTACGCAGTTTTTGTTCATAACACTGTTGTGGGTTTGGTAGTCCTTTTTTCTGTTATGCATGCATGTGTTTTATAATCAAAAAGCATCACTTCTCGCCTTTGTAAAAACGTGGCTCTGTCGTGTGCTCTGGTTAGGCCACACCTCAAATATGTCACGAGCATTTGGGCCCCTGGTCACAAAGATTTAACCATAATAATTGACTAAATACAAAGAAAACCTGCATGCTTCGTAAACAACTGCGACAATTAAACATACAGTGCTTCATAACTTTTAGAGGGATTAAGGTGGAAGCCCCTAGAGACTCGGAGGCTACATGCTACAAGGTTTTAGACTTATCTTGCTTGAGAAATTCAGAATTGGTGTATTACTGAGCGACACACAGAATATTATCATAATGCCTCACTACATCTCTAGGTCTGACAGAAGCGATAAAATAAGTGAGAGATTCATTGCCGAAAAGATAGGTACAAAAACTTGTCTTTCCGTGCACAATAAGCGATCTTGATAAAAACTGAGCTCCATTTAATATGCTCCTACAATACATGTCACCATTTCAACTCCCAAAAGGTTATCCCTTACATCTTCACATGGCTGGTGTCCAAACACCCCCTGCATTACGCCCATGCGGTGGCTGGCAGATGTGCTTTTTGTCAGGTAGGCAGCTTCCCTCGCTCTCCTCTGCATAAGGCATTTCCTTCATTCTAAATTTTCTATATGGAGCCACACAGGATGGTTACATGTGGGTGTCCGCTCCCTCCCCTTCTCCCCCCACCAAAATACAGATGACAATACCTGCTATGCCCATGCTTTGCACTACTCATCAATCGTAAGTTATCCCTTAGTAAACTTACAACAGAGCATTCCATCTCCTTCCCTGCTGCTCTTACCATTTCTCCAGAATGCACATTTAGTATTGATTGTTTTGATAGACAGACTCCATTGGAGAGAAAGTGTCAGGAGAAACTTCTCATTTTTGCCTATTTTGATTCACCATTTCCTTCCCAATCAGAGTGATCTGGTTCTCGTGAAGACTACTAATTGCAAATTTTTCCAATGCACAACGGAGGTGATTTTGAATAATACATTTATGATTTTACAATGCGAAATCAAACAAAATCACATTTTTCCACAAATTTGACGCACAATACCTTTTCCACTCACCTAGTCATCAAGTAGAAGACAGTCTTCTACATGGTTAGTTGAGTTTTACTGTGTTGAGTTGATGTGTAGTATATTGTACTGAGTTTTGCCGAAAAGTACTATTCTCTTTGATTTCATAATGATGAACTTCCATCATACTAAGCCAGCTTAGTTAAATTACCATCTCCAAGTTTTGAAAAATTCAATATGCAGCAAAATCTTTTTTGTGGAAATTTTATTTTGAGCAGGAGGCATCAGTTTCAAATCCACTTTTGGATGGATGGATGGACAAATAAGAGTCCAGATAGGGAAAATCACAAAATGACAACTGTTATGGATATAGAGCATATAGTTTTTTATTTCAATGATACATTACATGACAAAGGATGTTTTATAAATCAATCTCTTAAGAGACTTTCCAAGGTGATACAAAAATATTTTATGGATCCACTTGGCATACATTTTGCCCAATCACATAGGGCTCTTTCAGGACAGTTTCATGCATAAATAATTGCTTTTAAGCACACCAGTAGCACATTTTAATCAGGTAGAGTGAAGGCATCATTACTAGTGTGGAATATCTAAACTTCAATTGGTGATGACAATTAGAGGCAACTAAAAAAATACTGAATCCCTCTAAAAAAATCAGGCTATCCAAGTATTACCTCCTGAATCAAATTTTTTTTCCACTGATATCAATGACTACTAATATTTAAGTACCTATTTTTTTATGAATATGAACCTTCTAATGCTTGAAAGAGGTTTTATTCCCATTTCAAGCGAGGACCTTTCTCCTCCAGGGTTTAATTCATGAATTAATGACTACCTTAGGGCAACACAGGTGTAATTGGAGTCTATTATCAATCCATTTTAGGGCACATAATGTAGATGAGCAAAACTCAGCTGACTCCTGCTCAACTTCCAACCTTTATGATCCTGGTTAGACTGAAAGATACTAAGAATTAGGGTGTCAAAAAGAGGGAATCACTGGATGAGCCTGCTGGGATTAGTAAGACAGGTCACCTTCCATTGGGAACCCTACTTGAGCTGGGCTAATATTGGTGAATGATAAGGATTTTGAATAAGCAGAAAGAAATTTGGAGGTGAGAAAGTACCATATTTCCCAGCCTATTAGACACATTGTGATTAATTGTATTGATTTTATAAAAGAATTATAAATATACCCTCGGCACATGAGAAACAGTCCGATTTCAGATCACATTTTAGAATCAAAAAAGTACATCTTATAGTCGGGGAAATTTCAGTCTCTACAAGCTTGAACAGAACATGCCAAAATAGAATATTTAGTCACAGGCTAAACTTTCTGAAATTATCACAATGGACCAAAGAAACAGTGGTTAATAGTATTTGTCCACACTAGACTTTAATTTACAGACTATAGTTTTAAAGGGTGACCACCTGCTCAACATACATTATGGCTGAATGCTGCATTAATAGATGTTCATCTATGATAAACTATGGTCGCTAAGTAAAAGTTAAGTGTGAATAGATACTATCAAACCTCTTAGTACTGCAAGCTGATGTATCAGCTTCAGCTTTACAGGCGAAAGGTTCAATAGTCCTGCACACTGGCTCATGCATGTGGTATTATTGGCATCCTTGACTGGAATAAGATATATTTTTGTGCTTACTATGATGAAAATCAAGATTATTGTTATGATTAATAAATTGTAAGATGGTGAAAGTATACTTCGCATTGATGTTTTCTTAGATATCAACCAAATGTTGTAATTTCTGAAGGGCTACATCTTATATATAAGATTCCCTCAGCATTTCTGAAAGATTCTACAGGAAAGAGGTGCCACCAAAAGGATTGAAAAGTTTCTTTCATACTGCAACAAAATAGGAGGAAATATACACCACTGATCATACAGCCCTCCTCACCATGGTACCATATTGTAGTGGTAGCTTAAACACATGGTGATAATGAGAACACTTGCAACCCCTGGTGCTAAAACTATATTTTCCACTCTCTGTTGTCATTTGATGACTTCCATTACCTGTCCTACTCAAGGGTAGATACATCGTGACCTATTTCAATGAAAGAAAATGGCTACATTACATCTTATTGGAAAAAACTGATGAAAGTCATTGCTTCAGGCTAAAATTTGAGAAAATTCACTGTCACAAATTAAAAACTATGAGCAGAATAGCCCACACAAAGAAAACATACATTCTACCAGAAGAGAAGTTAGCTCACAGCTAATGGAGCTCCAGCAAAAGTTCCTGGCACAGGCCGGCATGCAAAGTAGGGGAATTAGAAGTGGGGGGATGAGGAGGATAGGATGAAGGGGAAAAGAGGGAGGCGATGAGAGAGAGTGAGACAGGGGATCCAAATTACTTCACGGAAAAGGCACGAGACAAACAAAATCACAAGGCTTCATTAGTTAGGTGTTTACAATCAATCATTGATTGCCATGACTTAACCCTTCGATCTTCAAGGTGGTAATATCGGCTTCATTTCCTAAAAAACGCAAGGCGATAATACATCGGCTCCGCTCCAACACGTTAAATTTATTGTGATTGTTCTGAGAATGAAAAATAAAATTTCCATGAGAGTGAAAGGGTTAAGCAGAGGCCCTACCCTGACGTCTTATTGTGAGACAAGTTGAAATCTGGAATGATCAGGTAGAAGTGAATCATCCCACTTCTCAAAGCACTTGTGTTAGCAGCAAGGATGGGAAATTCTGAAAATTACCGTTGTAATACTCGTAAATTACCATGGTATTTTCCGTAATTTACAGCTACTCCTAAAAATTACTGTTATGTTTGGTGATACTGACCTACATTTCAGATATTTTTCAACTTGATATGTTCTAATCATATTCTTTTAAGCCAAGTCTATATATATTTCATACAGGCTTCATTTTAAATTAAGGCACACACAACTTTTTGAGGAATATTTGATGGGCTATTGTCTGAACGATTTGAATAAAAATTTCTCATACTCTGACAAAAGAAAGCTAAATTGCTTGTGGGTTGCCATATTTGTTTTCACATTTTATTTATTTCTAAGACATTAATGTAGCAATTTGAAAAGGCTTAAGTCTTGTTAATACCTTAGAGTTGTTACTGCCTTTCCTAATATATTCTCCATTAGCTATCACTCACAAAAAATTAAAAATTATGTATGCATACCCATGTTGCACAGACGGTTAGGCCAACATAGGGAAACTGTGCCATTTGCACTGTTATTTCTTATCCGTTGGGCCAACGGTGCTATTTTCACTGTTATTTCTTATCTGTTGGGCCAATGTTGGGAGATGGTGAAAGTCACAATTGAAAGGAGGAAACGCGATTGAGATATTGAGTTGGCATTGAGATATTGAGTTGAGATAAAGTAGGTGGATCGGCAGTTCTCATCGAGGTTAAAAAAATGGAGGAGGCATGGTCGAGAACACTCATTAGCGAAGGTGAATCGAAATCGTGGATTTTTGCTTCATCATCGCCTTCACAGTCAGTTTCTGGGAATAGCATTGCCTTGGAGTTTTAAATTACCTAGTTCTGATGTAAATCAAACTTGACTCCCAGGAACATGAGCCTGAGTGACACCTATAGTGTGCTGACTGTAATGGCAGAATTGAGTTATCACAAAGTAGTTGGGTGGCTTAGAAAAAGAGGAAGGTAATTAGTTCGGCACTTGCATATACCAACCAATGTTATGCCTAATGGCAATGCACATTTATAGAAAAAATGGTTGTATGATTGTTGGTAGATTGTAGGGTAGGAACTGTTGAGCCAACGGTAGGGGAACCATTGGGCCATTACAGTTGGATAATGATTAGCAAAACTGCCATGAATTACAGCCTACGATCTTTTATCAGTTGACCAACTGTTGCACATAACAGTCGCCCAACGTTGGCCCAACCGTTGGTGCTACATGGGTACTTTCAGATCAGATATTAGTCTTTTAGAGCAGTTTAAGAGCAGTCACAGACCAGATATATATATACCCGGGTACTTTTACAGATTCATTTTTATGTATTACAGGTTATGTTGAGACATTTTTCAACTAAAATTCAGGGACTAAAACACCTAATGCACAATTCATGAAATTACCCATTATTTATTTATTTCGGAGGTAGTGGAATCTAGGCACCAGTGGTTACAAGCATTCAAATTCACGCCATTGTTTCAACTCACTCCACACTATGGTATCGCAGCTGTCCAAGTGCACTGGCTGGCTCCAATGGAATTAATTGGCATTGAAAAATCAAGTTCCTCCCCAAGACATTGCATCTCATTAGGGACTGCTTTCAAGAGTGAGAAACCACAATTATGCCTCCCATCTGGAAGGCAATTAGGAACAAAAGCAACTGAACTTGCCTCTACTATAAGTACCCACAGTTAATCTTGCTGTATTTGAGGTGTGTGCAAAGATTGCAATAGTTGAATGATACATTATTATTGTCCATGGGACGCTGGATATAATTGTGTACAAGCTTTGATGAATCAAACCTTTGGCCACTGCTAGAACATAAATTAGAACAAAAACTACACTATTACATTCCTAAAAAAAAAAGGCACTGAAAGTAAACCATTTTTTTGATACATGGTACACAGCCCTCTCAGGCACAAAATATCAGATAACCACAGCCTTTAACCAATTATTGGATTGAATTTCGGCATCTCTAAAAATAAGATGCACCTAAGCATAAGCGTCTGTTCATTTTTTTCTTTGTCGTCTCATTGGAGAACTTTGCTGAAATAAATTTATTTCACAATCTATCACACAGAATTAAAAATATCGGTACATACATTGACAAAATACCAATAAATAAAAATTGGCTAGTACAACTGCATATACATGCATCAAACATTATGACTTCTGCTTTGATTCCTAGCCCTAATTCACAATTTTCAACTATTATCTAATTTTTACAAGATGTTTGGTAGATTTTTGGGGCAACCGTACATTGAAGCTAATGTAAAAATGTGAGACTAAACTCAACTGCAGAAAGTGAATGGTGATTGGGCCATATTTGACCATCTTACAGGAAACCCATGCTTTAATATGCACAACTGATTAGGAGTCCACACCCCCAAGTTTTTACACATGAAGAATTTTAACGATGTGAGTACATTCAAACCAATGGGTAACCCTGGAACTGAAGATTATACTGTTTAAAGATTAAGGGAATTTGAGCAAGATAGTTCCGTGGTTGCGATGTAGACCATTTTGTGGTAAAAATTTCGATTTCAGTTGCTGTAGGGAGTGGGAATAAATAATCCATTATTAATGGAGCAATTAAACACTTTAATAAGATGAATAATTACATAAAAATATCAATATAAGTTTTGAATTGACTCATTTTTTTCATGTGGTATGTTGAAAACTCCTTTACAATGGAAGGTTTATTGTGATTTTGAAAAAATTACTGCGGTGAAAATATGATTTATTTTCAAAAATAGTCGAGAAAACGTACAAACTACGCACTGTTACCTTTTTTGAGATCTAGGTGTTAGAAATCCCTTGTTTCTCTAATAACTTCTCTCTGGAGTGCAAAAACGTACCATTTCTCATGTAAATTGGCTGGTATTTTAAAAAAAATCTTGGGAAGTAGTTCAGTAAGGGGCTGATATTTTGGTATTTTTGGAAGAATGATCTATTTTTCTTTAATGGGACCAAATTCATTGACTTCTAGGATAAATGATATATCGCTCAAACTACCTTACGGAGATGAAATGGTTATCTGATCATGCTTATTGTATATACACTGTCCCTCCCAAAAATTCTCAGCATAAATTATTACCACTGATGTTCCCAATGGTTCCTCTTCATACATTCCATGATGCTTCACTCTGGGAAGTGCATTGACCATTCGCAGAAAAATAGAATGCCTTAAGTAGGTATTTCATGATTTGATGATTACTAATTATTGAAGAGAACATTGCACATTTTTGTAGTTCAACTCAGCTCCAACCATGCCTGCACCCCACTGAAAACATGGTAACTATTTACTTTATTTGCAGTCTCTCTATCAAGATAGCACTGCCACTTAATCCTGCAGACACAGAAAACATATTTCTTTGTTTGCCTGCATGACCATGAGGTAAATATTCCTCAAATCAAGGGAATGGCAGATTTTTATAGCTTGTTTAAGCTATGCTGTATTGCTATAGCCAGACTTCATACAACTGCCATAGACTCTTCAATCCCTCCTGGAAAGAAACTGCAATCAAATATTGACATGAAAATATATATATACAACATACATACATAACCTATAATCCTTTCTGGGGTGCAGGCATGTACCTGAATACTCCAGACTAGGGAGCGATACAGTTTCAGGGGAACTGATCGTCACAGCCAAAGTAATGAAAGATAAAAGACTGTGCCATGAGCACTGCACGTAGCGAGTCGCAATAAAATAATGTATACACTAAAATATTCATGTATTTTCAATATGTAAAAGGATGAGTCCAGTTACATCAAGGTGATGGTGGTGTGTTCCCGCTGTTATCAATCCTTTGTCAGCGTCAAAGTGGTCCAAATACTCGTTTCCCACGCGTGCACAGCATGCTCACGGCTATCACAGAGATGAAGAAGAAGACGAGGGCGAACGTTGTGGCCAGGAACCGTCCCCAACACCTCCTCCTCTTGGCTGCAGCTATCTGTCTCATGAGCCTCTCTGCCCTCGGCATGTCCAGGGTGAAGTCGGCGTGGCCGTGCCCCGTGAACTGTTTCCCTTGGCTGCTGGCTGTGGACGGGGATGGTGAATGCGGACCCTGAAAGGAGGAGCATTGCATATGTAAATTATCATGCATTGATACAGTGGTGGATCTCTAGTTTGGAATGTCCTCAAAAGGACCTATGCTTTTGCTATTTGGTGGAGTGATTATTGGCTAATAGCTCACAAAATGTTATTAGAGACCTATACTCTTTCATTCTTCAGTTCCTCAGGAATTTTTCCTTCAAGGACCCTGTTTTTTTTGTGAAAATGGCATTTAATTTGCATGGAAAAATACTATTTATATTGTGCATCCTCTGAGTCACATACATGTGACTCAGACCTATTTAGTAATTTATGATCTGTTTTCCGTAGTTTTTCATTTTTCGCACCTGTATGAATGACATAAATATATAACCATAGTAAATATTTCACATTCAATTGACGTTATTAATGGAAAATGTTTAGTTTTTTCAATTTGAGTTTTGTGATGAACCATTGAGGTAGAATGAGAGGGCGCTTACTATTCTGGCCAATGCTAGAAGCTGAAACCAGTCTGCCAACTTCGTTAACCCTCATTTTCACATAGCATTGTGGGTTAACGCACTAATTCTGCAATTTTACTATTTTTTCCATCAAAAACATACCATAAATCAGCATGTACTTAATTCTTTAATGTGGATTCTCCTTTAATGTGGATATTTTGTTGGATTGGATTTTTGGGGAGGCGACCGACGACTAAGGTCATTTGCACCATAGGGGAGAGGTAAGGGAGGAAGGGTGGATAGAAACCCGGCGTCGGCATTAGCCTGCTCTTAACGAAAGGCGCCAAGGGGACCACGGCTTAACTTCTCATCTCTGTGGAGTGGAGTGGAGTACTCCGTCTCGTCTCAGCGACAGACGGAGTACTCCACTTGAAGTGCCCTCCACAAGACACTCAAGTAGGGATCGGGTTCCTCTGAAAAACATCCGCCACTGCAGGGATTTGAACCCGCCCGTGTGGTAGGCGAGTACTCTAACCACCACACCAACCCGATCCCCACATATTTTGTTTATTTATTTGAATTAATGATAATAGGCGTTCCTTGTGAAAACTATGGTTAAATCTAGTAGAATCCTCAGCACTAAGCAGCCAATATATGTTTCATGAGTTACCTGCCACAACTTTTAGACAGATGGTTGATATTCTTGCTTTACATCCGCTAATTCCTCCTTTCTGTCAAGTTATTCATAGGAAAGTACGGAAAGAGCAGGGATAATCAATATGGTTGTTATTTCGGTTGCCAGACTTCAGACTGATGACATAGTGCCCTCTCCATATACCCAAAAATGGTGAGCAAAGGACCCAAGTCGTCTACGCCCCCACAAAACTTATTACTACTACTGCAACTAACATTGACTTTCCATTTGTGTAGAGAAAGGACAGAAGGAAGTCATCGAGAAAACAAATCGATAGGTAAATAGAAACCTCGCGTCAAACCCAATCAAAATTATGAGTTAGCACAAAGCCCATTACAATTACCAATAACCGGAAGAGAAATCATAGACGATTTCCGCACAATGCAATGGACAAAAGCGATGACTCGCTCGAAAGTAAAGATCCTGCCCAGCTTTGGTCTAAGCGCGCATTTCCGCTATCAGGGATTTCACTCAAGTGGTACCAATACAGATTCTGCTTCGCTTTATGCCTCCAAACGAATCTATTTGCTATCTGCAGCTGGTAGGTACGTATTCAAACTGACTGCGACAGACATGCAGGAGTGGCCAGGAGAGGATTTAAGTTTTATTTGTACCAAGTCCACTCGAATCTGCGAGGTTAACGATTAAATAAACCACCCTTTTGAGAGGCTGTACTTGATCCGTTCGAGAAAATCTCGATCACGTATCTACTGTTGTCACAGAAATTATGTGCACTCGAGTTTGGGAACAAATAAAATAATAACGAGAAGACCTACAGAAAAACTAATCACTTCATAATTGTCCTTATTTAATTCTGCGTTATTTAATATCAAACTATTGTTTTTTTAGCCGCATGTTAATATATTTTACTACAGGCGTAATGAAATATTTACCGTTTTTTTAATGTGTTCGAGCACGGCTCCGACTTCGATAATTCGTAACACAAACACAAGAACTTATATGACAAACGTGTTTCAGTAAATCGTAGATAAATATGTTTGCTATACATATTGTAAGTTTCAGCGTTGTAGCTTTAACAGGAAAAAGATTGTTATTATTTTGTGAAATTCTTTAATTTCAATTGTAATTAATTCATATAGTAAGGACCCACGTGTGGCAGCAACTTAGGGTTCGATATTTTGCTGGGCTTAACCCACGGGGATGGAAAACATTGAGTCAATGTGTTGTTTAGTACGTCACTAATCGCGATATTCGACTCCATCAACAATATAGCCGCGAGAAAATTCGATCGTAAAAACCGCGTGTGAATTTCATGAGTGGTTCAAATGCACTCAAACCTCGGAGCCTTCGTGGTCGTACTACGTGACTCCGTAGTTACGAGATCGAATTATTTCGAACAGGTCAATTCAACTACTTTTATCCATTTAAAAAGCCTAATCCGTCGAGTTTAGGATGCTGTTGGTATATTCAGACGAGGTCAACCGATTACTACGAAATAAAAATTGTGTGAGAGTGAACTTTACACCTCCAGGCGTCACTTCGTGGAAGTATCTTATATTCGAATCCATATTGAAAACAATCCTTGCACTTTTCCACAGTTATTTATTAACAGTTAAACTTACTACGTGTTTCGCAGCTTGTTACATCTTCAAGCACATTTATATGCAGGTAAAATATAAACAATTGTACCAGAAGATGCAGCAAGCTGCGAAGCGGGTAATACGTTTAACTATTAATAAATAATTGCGGAAAAGAACAAGGATTGCTTTCAATATGAATTCGAATAGGTGAGAGAATAATCGTTTCTACCTTTATTGCTGTAAAATGAAATTTTTCCCATCCTTCTGATATCGGATATGTTTTTTTTTCTAGAATTAGCTAGGATATGAATCAAATAAAGTTTTAGTCATTTCACGGTTCAACTGCACCCAGCTAGTATATGACTGAAGCTTACTTTCCCCGAAGAAAATCACGCGTGGTGACATAATTCATTTCCGCCGAGACTTGGCCGACAATGGCGGGGAAGAGTCACAGAGAAAGTTTGCTTAACTTTATTTTTTATTCCGGGCTCAAGGTCTCGAGACGCGTCTAACAGGAAAGGCAAACGAAAGATGCTGGAGAAGGCGGAGCGGGGGCGGTTGGATATGTTGCACAGAATCGGCGCTCTTCGCCTAAAGAAAGGAAAGAAAGTCGACGCTGGGTGATGTACCACACGTATACGCATTAATTCGCGCTGCACAGGGTGAAAGCACGGGGGGGCTGAGCCGAGGGGGCTCATGGGAAGGGTAAACGGGATGACGCGTGAGTGACGGAATCGCGAGAGAGTTAGCCGGCCACTCAAGCGTGCGTGCGGGAGATCTATCGCGTGAGCATGAATCCCTGATGAACGTGACTACACGGCGAAAATAATAAACCAACCAGGCATCGCTTGTCTCGCGATGTCAACATCATCCTTGGCATCTCTTCCTTCATGCCTCTATCTTTCTCTTCTGCCAGTTGTCTTCACCCAACTCTCTCACATCCGTCGTCTTTTTAAGGTAGTTCGAGCGAAATATCATTTTTACCTAGAAATCAATGAATTTTGTCTCATTTTAAAGAAAAATATATCACCCTTCCATTGACACCAAAAATTCAACCCCTTACCACATTACTTTCCGAGATATTTATCAGAAAATACCAGCGCTTATACATGGGAAATGGTACGTGTATGCACACCAGACAGACCTTATATTAAAAATGAGGCATTTCCTACTCTTAGATCTCGTCAAAAAATCAACAGTGTTTGTGTGTTTTCTCAACTATTTTTGAAACTTAATCATAGTGTCATCTTAGTAATTTCTTCGGAATCACAATCAACCTTCCGTTTTGATGGAGTTTCTAACGTACTGCGTGAAAAAATTGATTCAAGTTTAAGACTTATTTAGATATTTCCCCTCCTTGACTTCACGGTACGGGTAGGAAACTGCCACCATGTTTCACTCCTACTGAAATGTCATTGATGGATGAAGAGGAAAGGAAATTTGGTTATTCAGGTTGCTCTACACAATATATTTTAGTGTAAAATCGAATGTATGATATCACATTCAGGAAAATGAACGGAATTAGAGCAGATTTTATTTCCCATTTAGTCTATCAGACAGCCCATACAATTAGCCGCTTTGTATGGTACAGTTTTCATCTTAAAACAGTTCATGTATAATTGTATTCAGGCAAATGTACCGTTTAAAATTTGTGTTAATGAGAACGAGTATGTAAAGTTTCCAACAAATCTGTACTTAAAGAAGAATCTCTCCAACCACCTTGCGGTAGTTTGAGCGAAATATAATTTCACCTAGAAATCAATGAATTTGGTCTCATTTTAAAGAAAAATATATCACCCTTCCATTGGCACCATAAATTCAACCCCTTATCACATTACCTACTTTCGGAGTTATTTGCCAAAAAATACCAGCCCTTTAACATGGGAAATGGTACGTGTATGCACTCCAGAGAGACATTATTTACAAAGTGAGGGATTTTGAACACTTAGATTTCGTAAAAAATCGACAGTGCGTGGTTTGTGTGTTTTCTCACCTAATTTTGAAAATTAATCATATTGTCACCGCAGTATATTCTTTGGTATCACAATAAACCTTCCGTTTCAATGGAGTTTCACGCGAGCCGCGTGGAAACAAATGAGTCAAGTTTAAGACTTATTTAGATATTTTCATTTGGTTACATACAATTTCTGTCAAGTAAAACTATATTATTGCACCATTAATAATGCAATATTTAATGCGTGTCTCTCACAACTGGTGAAATTAAAACGTATAATTCGAATATGGTCTCCATAATGATTACGGAACTATCTCGCTCGCACTACCTTAAATCGAAGTTTTCCAATTGATTGATGGTAGAGTTAAGTCCTGTTGATAGTTTTAAAGGCGAAACCGCGAATGGCTCATTAAATCAGTTACGGTTCCTTGGATCTTACCCACACTTACATGGATAACTGTGGTAATTCGACACCGAATACATGAACCTCGTGGCCCGACCAGTGATGGAAGAGGTGCTTTTATTAGAACAAAACCAATCGGTCGGTCTTCCGTCCGTTGCCTTGGTGACTCTGGATAACTTTTGGCTGTTGGCAGGGTCCTAGCACCGGCGATGCATCTTTCAAATGTCTGCATTATAAACTTTCGAGGGCAGGTTCTGCGCCTACCATGGTTGTAACGGGTGACGGGGAATCAGGGTTCGATCCCGGAGAGGGAACCTGAGAAACGGCTACCACATCCAAGGAAGGCAGCTGGCGAGCAAATTACCCACTTCCGGAACGGGGAGGTAGTGACGAAAAATAACGATACGGGACTCATCCGAGGCAGCCCCGTAATCGGAATGAGAACGCTTTAAATCCTTAAACGAGGTTCTATTGGAGGGCAAGCCTGGTGCCAGCAGCCTCGGTGATGCCAGCTCCAATTGCGTATATTAAAGTTGTTGCGGTTAAAAAGCTCGTAGGCGAAGGTGTCTCTCTGACGGTCGGTTCGCAAAAAGCGGTTGGTACTGAGACATCGCTGATTGATCCTACCAGTAATCATACGCTAGTCTCAAAGATTAAGCCATGCATGTCTCAGTACTAACCGGTTGAAGTGTCCATACGTGTACTTATCAGTAATATGTATGGATAAAAGAAAAAAAATACATGTTACCGATATGGTTTCTTGGGAATTTAAGAGGACGCATCATACCCTGCGGTAAGGATTAGTTCTGTCAAAAATCCACAAGATGGCGTTACTCAATTGGCACCCAATCGAGGCGTTTTGGTGTCAGGCATCTCTTACTACAAGATAACTCTCGCACAAGGCAACAGTTGTTGGTAAGTTGTAGCCAAGTCTCCGGCGCGTAAGTAGAGTCAGCACTGACATAAGATCTGTGAGAGAAGACTGAACTACTTGCGTTACCGTCCGAGCACATCATGGCCGAAAAACATTCACGTAGCTTGTCGAAATATACAAATTACAGATTTCATCTTACAACCTTGATGACTGCTACTTAGCATTCTGACAGAAGATTGAATGATACATCTCCATTAGTTTAAGATATGCCAATAATAATAATAGTTTTTTTTAATATACCCTACATCTTGCCGTTTTCCCGATGGTTTAATTATGCGCCGGGGTACATTTTTCGTATTTCAGATACGAGTCTCCCTTGGCAAAGGTCTATTCTTAATACTATAAAAATTTCAAGTTGATGACGTAAGGTTTTTACAAAAAAAATCTGGGGTCAGAAATCATCACAAATTCGACCGGTCGAGCGGGTGTGATGCGTCGCCTTAACGCTATTTTAATGCGTTGCATTATGCCACATGACACATGTTTTTAAATAAATCGATAACATGACTGATTTTCTCCTAAAATCAAAAATATACGCTTCGTATTATTACAATAATCTTAATAATTATGAAGATTTATTTCCGCGTGTGAAACTTGTATTTTCGTAAGATTTTCGCCTGAATTTCGAATTCTGTGCCGTGAACCCGAGTAAATAAAATGCTTTAATTGCGACGAAAATTTTTAAATAAAATCTTGAATAATTTATGTTACGACATTTATGTCATTTACCACGCATAAATGAATACACTTAATTGAGTTGTGGCCCAAGAATTTTTTTACTTACTTAAAAAGTTAATAAAATGTGCACTCAACGACTTACAATTCAAGCTCCAACCACCTTAAAAGAGTGCTAGTATGGTTGTGAGAGCAACTAGCAGTCTCAACACTTTTTCTTTTAATATTCGCGGAAAAAGTTTGCGAGCAACGTGTGTCAAGTTTTATTTATCAGCTTCTGTTTGATCCAGGTGTATTTGCTCAGTTAGATTGAGGAGCAGATGCAGTGGCGCAACATTTGCGTCACTGCATCTGCTCTGAGAAAACTGAGTAGACTGACTGAGATCTGTAAACTGACAAAAAGAATGGGGAATGGAAACATGGTATTTACAGAACCAAAACAATCGTTATGATACGAGCATTTGATGAGAGCGTCGTAGGGCAGACTTTCAAAATTGGGTTTTAATTGGACACCAGAACAAAGAAGATAGACAGGCAGGTCCAGAGATAGATGGAGAGGGCGTGTCGCTGCATAGAAACAAAGCTCTCTTCCGTTCCGGAAAAGATATTACGGCGACAGAATAGAGAAAGGAGTGAACTGTTAAGCGGTGACTTTCCATAGTACTTCGCGAAGGAAGATATGCAAATGAAGGGGAGATGAATGTAAGGATTCCTTTGAACGAATCTTTAGATGGAGGGAGAGAACTTAACGACATGCCACGGGAGCTAAGCTACGGCAGCAGCGAAATCGGACAGTGAGAAAATCGCTTTGTAAAAGGTTTTTTTAAAGGTAGTTGGAGCGCGAATCGTGAGTCGTTGAGTGCCCATTTTAATAACTTTTCAAGTAAGTCGAAAATAATTCATGGACCACACTCCACTTAAGTACGTGTATTTGTAAGTTGGCAATAACCATATATGTTGTAATATAAATCACGCAAGAATTGTATTTAAAAACGTTCGTCTCCATTAAAGCGTTGTTACGACTTGGGTTTACGGCGCGAAATTCGAAATTCAAGCGAAAACCATATTCAAACACGCGTTTTTTTATTCGGCATGATACCTTGATATTTTATTGCGAATGATTATGACAATATGAAAGGTATATTTCAGCGGTCAGGAGAAAATCTGAACACATGCCATCAAATTATTCGAAATATACGAAGGTATGAAAAGGTGTAAACGAGGTATACTTGCTCACTTGGATTGAGGAGCAGATGAACTGGCGCAACGCTTGTGCACAGTGTTCCAAACAGAAAACTGAGAGAAAGCATTGAGACGTCGAAAGGTATTGACTGTAAACACAGAACCAAAACAATCGTTATGATACGAGCATTTGATGAGAGTGTCAGAGGGCACACTTTCAAAACTGTTCTAATTGGACGCCAGAACAAAGAAGGATTCAGGGGATGGAATTCATGGAATAAGTTTCTCATCTACTTCAGCGACTCGTAATACGTCGTTAGCAATATGATAAGAATAGAAGAACAGGCAGTGAGGATAATGAATATATACTTATTTATCTTCCAATTTCAGCAGAATTGATTCTCATTCAAAACTAATCATCCCTCCAGATTATTTCTTACAATTCGGTCCCCCTCATGTTCAAGTATCAGCAGAAAAGAGCAACCAAAAGCGCATGATTCTATTTCGAAAACCCTGTGAATAAAGTTGAGCAAATTATTCAGAATTAAATTAACCAAACGCACAGGATTTCCCAAAAATCCTGTGCTTGCTGCGTACTATTAAAGTACCTACTGCGAATTGTTGGAGATATAACCTAGAACGAAACTGCCAAGATTCATCATGCCCTTCCTGGATTCAATCCTGCTCATTGTTAAGACACTTGAAGGAGGAGCAAAAAAAAACTTTTCCCTAGGACAGGATGGAGGGAAATCGCCTCAGCAGCGCGAAATCCTTCCGGCATAGCCATTGAACTAAACAAAGGACAGAGAAGCGAGTAGGCTGGACAAATGCACACCCGTCTAATGAGAACTCCCCCATTCCATTTACCGTGGAGAATTAATATAAATGCACCAAGAATGTCATATTTGAAGTTCTGTTTCAATTCAAAGAATTGTGAAAAATAATTATTCCCTTCTGCGGAATTTCTCCGTTTTCTCCGTAGCCAGAACGAGGAAAGCGAACCGAGATTTCTCACGAAGCTTTTAGTTCATGGATGCATGACGGCAGAAGTGTTTTTAGCCATCCACTTACGGAGGAAATGATTATTTGCCCCAATCTAAGTGCATATCGAGGAGTATACGATACGTATTTACGCTGCATCGCGCACAATCGCTTCAGTGCAGTTGTTATCAACCGCAATTGTATTTTATCACAATCGTTCATTTCCACTATCACCTTATTTTATTCTTTTGCTGTCAAAATGCATTCGAAATGCTTTTTCGCTCAAACTACCTTAAACGTTAAAATGTCTTCATTCCACGCCTGGTAAAATTAATAATCTAACCCTGCGCGAAACACGCGGACACTGCATGCAAACAAAATCGTTTATTTCACTTCTCGGCTACTAAAAACCATGTAAAGTGAACCCTTTCTTTCCCCAAGTTAAAAAATCGGGACTGGCGTCTAGTTGCCGCTATAGATGTGTAAATTATCGTATTATTCATACGAGGTAATTTACGGTAACTTTCGCAAATTGGCGTAATTTTCCTGTGACTTAAAATTTTAAAGCGATAAATGTTTAGTAAAGGATTTAATAGGAAAGTCAATGACAAAAGTTATGGATTGACGACATTTAAACTTACTACAACTAAATTAATGCATTAGAAATATAGAATAGTCAAAACAAATACGGGAGCACACCCGAAATTTGTCTTTCTTTTGTCATGGTATGAGAAATTTTCGTTCAACCGTTCGAACGACCGCACAATAAATAGACCACAAATATACATTTTCCACCAGTGAGCTGTACGAGGCATAATTCATAATTAAGTCGGTATGAAATGTATACAGGGGTGGCTCAAAAGAATAAGTTGGGTTTGTATCAGTGTGAGAATATCTGAATCGTGGGTGAATTTTCATGAAAATGACGTTATTTTTCATGGGGTAAGGAAAATTACGAAAAATATCACGGTTAATTACGAAGTTTACCGCGGTAATTTTCACAGAGGCCCATTTCTAGATATCGCAAAAAGCTGAGGTCGTCCGTGAATCCAGTAAAGTACACTGGTGCGTTCATATCTGCGTTGACATTCACATCTTGAATGGAAAGTTCCTAGAGTTGTCGAGTTGGAAACAGGCCCAGCGAAATAATTCTATTTCTAAATTCGAATGCAACCCTTGCTCGGGTCCACCCACAAAAAATGCCAAACATGTTGACGAGGTCTTCAGTCTCGAAGGGTCGATGAACTGGGTGTATTTCTCGAGGGTAATTAATTCCGCCCGTCTTCCCAGGCGTCGCGGAGGCACCCGCGGTCCTTTGTTATCAACCATGTCGACAAGAAGTAGACAGGTGTGAATATGGCGGCGAACAATGACCGCCGCGTGGTTGCCCCCTAGTTCTTTTCGGCGAGGATAGAGCGCGCTGAGCGCTCCGCCAAAATCACCGGGGTTTATTTGGGAAGAAACTGAATATTCATTGGAGACCATCCCGCGATTCTATTGTCAAAAGTCGGCGCCATGCCCAAAGTTAATGATGGTGCATTTTCGGATAGTTTCACACGACCAAAGTGTTCTACATTAATTATCGGATGTCGAGTCCTCAAGCTACGAGGTAAACGATTTAAGGAAAGGAAAGGTTTTACGGCTGCCTCGCTTAAGAACGTTTCATTCACATAGAATAGCTACCTAAAGAGTCGGAAATTCGAAATAGAAATGAAACTCTCCGGTTTCGAAATTATCTGGGAGAAAGATTATAAATGCTTAATTAAAATCTATTAAAAAAGAATCGGAATATACAGACAAAGAAGAGAAACTTAAGTATCTCCACACTTCGTATTCATGCCAGCGAGTTAAATCTTTTATTATGTACCTCCACTTGACATGGGTGAAGTTCTCGTCTCTTCTAGAAATACTGGTCGCGAACATTGCCTTAGGGACTCCGGAGAGACAGATTTCATTCGCAGAGTAGGTACAGAATATACAAAGAAAACGCGCGCGCTTCGTTAAAAACTACTGCGAGCGAAAAGAAATAGTTACTTTACAGTTGAATGCTATTAAGAGACTCGGAGACTTCATGCTAGAATTGGACATGATTAGAAAATTTCAGATCAATTGAGTTTCATGCCAAGTACCGAATAGGACAGGGAGAATATCATTTCAATCCCGAACTTGTAATTAGAACTGATAGAATCCACCAATGAAATGAACGGAGAGCGCGCTTGCTATACTGACCATTGCTATAAGCAGTAACGTGGGCGTGACCATATTTGCCAACCCCCATTTTCCTAAAGCGCTTTCGGGCTGACGCACTAGTTTTGTAATCTTGCGGTGTTTTACATTCTCATTCTTCTCCACTCACACTTTACAACTCATTCTTCTCCACTTGGTATACGCTACCAGTATTTTTAAAAGTGTCTCATTGGTAGCCATTATGGCCTCTTATCAATCGCGGGAAAAGCAACATTTTAAACCTGCTTGTTCTGCAGTATATTTCCCTAATTTTATTCTCGTTATCTGGTCAAAGAGTAGTATGTTGGATTTTGTAAGATATTAAGAACTTAGCCAGAAATTAAATTGGTCTTGAAGTTACATAAAAGACTGAGACAAATTTTTCAATCGACGGCCTGAAAGCGATTCCCATCCAAGTTGTTGCAAGAGGTCAGTAAAACTAACGAGGCTCTCATTACGGCCTTTCACGTATCTAGCTGAACTTCCCCGCACGCGTTCTCTGTTTTTAAGCCTACCTCATGAGAATCCCAAATACTGGTAGCGTATTCCAAACAGGGAAAGATGGGCTTTAATGAAATACAGTGCATCGAAGCGGCCAAGTTACATAAAAGGTTTGAAATTGTAAGGATCTGGCTGCAGTCGCTGGGTTCTGCTTTCTCTAATGCCTTCCAAGTTGCACGCATTGCTTGACTTCTAAACTTGTTGGCATTTACAGGTTTATTTTCCAACACCTTTAACTTCCTCAAGCAACATGTGACCGCCCTCTTGGCGCTTTAATCACTATTTTCATGCCGTCGGTGCATATCAAGTTAGTTACCCCATTAACTGGCCACAGGAAGCCTTCACGTGAGCGGTGCAATTGGTCTTTAACGCATCGGTGCATTCAACTGTGTCTCGTTGATTCACTGGTATGTTTTATTTTCTCTACAAATTGCCTATTGAAGGCTATGAGTCTTTCATGACTAAAAAAATGTATTCTACCGGTAAAGGTAGGTTTTGTTAAATGTCAGAGAATCTCCTCCCGGTTTCTACACACTCAGGGGCCTATCTCCTTCTAGTACATCCATTTTCGCCTCAGCATAAGATCTACCCTTCTTCATCCCGTCCATGAAACCTATTCTCTTTCTTCCCCTACCCCGCTTGCCCAACATCCTTCCCTCTATCACACTCTTCAGCAACCCCTAACCCTTTATTGCATCTTCCAGCCATTTACCCTGCATATCTCGGATTACATTCGAAAGTTTCCTTTCCTCGCCCACCATCTCAAGCAATTCCTCGCTGGTCTTCCTTTAAGTCCACCTCACCTTCTCCACACCCATATCTCAAATGCCTGCGGGTGTGGAGAAGGATGAAGAAGGTGAGGTGGACGAAAAGGAAGACTACTCCGCGGAAAGGATCATTTATGATAAAAGAGAAAATTTTGATTGACTATGCGCGTAAAATTTATGTTCGACTAAGTCAAACATGGACCACCCGCGATGGGAGAAGCGAGAAATACATCGTGAGCAGAATAGCCCGAGCAAAGAAGGCATTCTACTTAAAGAAGCAGTCTTCTAGCAACAAGCCTGGAGACAAGGAAGGATTTCATTAAACCGGCGGTGATGACGAGATTCATCGGGACAAGAGTAGTGACGTCGATCTCCTGGACCGATTAGGACTTATGTGCTTCAAAAAATATGATTTTTTTCCTCGAATGATGAATAAATGGCAGCAATCAATTGTGAATTTACGAATATCTATTAATAATTTTTATCACAAAAAGAAAATATACATAAGTCTTTAATGTAATTTGGTAATACTGCAAAAATGCAGATTAGGGCATTATTTTTCTTCCTAATGACAAAATAAATTTCACAATGCATTAGTAAATAGAAAAGGATTCATTTCATTTGTATCCCAGAAATTACTTATCCGAATGTTCACAAATCATCTTTTACATAGCATAACAAAGGAGGTGGTAGGTATTTGAAGACGCAAGTGGTGACGCATCGTCTGTTGGACCCATTGAGGTGTATAGAGGGGGCACTACGTCATCAAACTGAAGCCTGACAACTGGAATAACCATTTTGTTTAACCCTTCTCTCTCCTTACTCTCCTGTGGATAGCGCGACGGAATGGACGAATTAGCGAATATAAAGCAAGAATACTCACGCCATCTGTTTGAAATTTAAGGCAAGTAACTCTTGACATGTGTATTGGCTTCTTAGTGCTATGGATTTTCCTGGATTTCACCGCAGTTTTGAGCGGGAATTCAGATCATTTTTATTTGAATTGAACTGAATATTTAGAGAATGATTTAAAATTTTCCCGGTGTATTATATTTACATATCTTTCTCGGGCTTCGCACCGGGTAATGTTTTTATAATCCGCCGACGAGACGTTTCAGAAAACGACTTGTTTTCCATTTTCAAGGCACGTGTTATTTCCGCCGTGACCACTATAACACTAAAATTAAACAAGCTGTTGATGCCCCAACAATGAAGGTTGCGATCCCTGTGGTTGGCTGACGTGTTCCGCTGGCCGTTGAATCATTTTCTCGTCTTTTTAATACATTTGATCACTGGCCACCAGGTATTACTCAGTTGGAATCCGGTGTCTCCATTAAAATTATGCGGATGCAATCTTATCTCGATGGCCTCTTCGATAATGCGGTCCCAGTAAAGGTGTGCGCGGCAAAGGATTTTTGCATCGTTCCATATAATAGCATGGTCTTCTTTGATACTGTGTTCCGCCACTGCCGACTTCTCTGGTTGCGCCAACCTAAAGTGCCTACGATGTTCTGACGAAAGTCGGCGGATTATGAAAACATTACCCGGTGCGAAGCCCGAGAAAGATATTTGAATATTTAGTGATTTTTCTGGGTTCATGCCCCTTAAGAACAAAAAAGTATATACATAGTGATGCGAGACATTGAACAAAATAAGAAAAAATAAAGAATAAAAAATGCAATGACGAATAGAAGTATGATACATTACATTTTTATAAGAAATTATACAGTGCGAATAAGAAACAGTTAACAAGTACGAAAAGTAAACAGCTAAGTGTTACATATAATGAATTCAAAAATTCAGCAAACAAGTTCAAGATATATAGATACAACAGCAACATTAAGAATCAGAAAATAATACATTATAATAATTCATTTTGAAAGTTGAGAGAGAGGGACTATTTTCAATTGGTATAGGTAGATTATTCCATATGTGACACGCTGTTCCGATAAAAGAATTTAGGAACTCGGTCGACTTATGACTAGGAAAATATAAAAATTCTGAATCGTATAAAAATTATGAATCGCATCTGGTACACATTTTACTTAAATAAATAAATAATATATGCGAGGAGAATGTACATAAAAGAAGATCGTGCATACTGATTTATAGTAAGTTGTTGATGAAAAACATAGTAAATTTGCCAAAATATAGCAGCAGCTCGTATGCGCCAAGAGCATCTATTTCAGTTATTGGACCGGATGCAGCGATGTGTGGAGATAAGCTATGAATTACACGAAGTGATTTTTCGACTCGTATATCGGAGGAGCAGTAAAAAAAATAGAAAGCTACTGATGAGGATGAACTGCGAAATCTCATACTTCACCTGCGTCACCCGAAAAATGATGAAGTCGGTCTGTTAGTCCGTGTTAAAACCACACAAGGGCTAAAACCAATATTTGGAGCGTACTCTCATATGGAAATAAAAGTCTCGCAAGAGACAGCTGCCGAACAAAGGAGACAGGAAAAAATGGAGACGCAGTGTTACGGGAGGAGACATATAAAGAATAAGTTGACGGAAAGAATCACCAACGAAGATGCCCAACAAAGAACTGGAGATAAAATAAACAATGAAAACTCTGCGACGAAGATGAAAATAACTTTTTTGGACACATTTTTTGTCACAACAGCCCATTAAAAACAATATTTAACAGGAAATAAACGTGAAGAATTACACAGTTGGTCGAGAGTAGAGTGAAATTGAAAACTGCGGCAAACCAATCTTTGGATAGACGAATACTACACATCCGGTGGCGGTGGGGTAAAGTCCTCGCCTGCTAACCCGAGGGTCGCTGGTTCGAGTCCTGCCTGGGTAGAATATTATCTGCCCAGGACATGGGTGTGTGTGTTCGTCTATTGTTAACGTTAAATAACCCGATTTAAAAGCCCTTTGTTGTGATGTTTCCAGGGTTATGAGAATAAATAAATAAATAAAATATGATACTAATAATTCCTTTACTCTTCGCGGATTACCCCAAGAGTGTAATATTTTTAAAGCGCAGCACATCGAATGATATTTATGTTAGGATGCGTGGCTTGGTGGAACTGAATATCTCATGCGATGAAAAACACTTCTTGAAGTCCATACTTAAATGCAACTGCGACCCTTGTATCAGCTGTTAAGGTAGCTTGAGCGAGATAGTTTCCTAGTCAAAATGAAGGACTTATTCCAATTATTCGTTTCATTTTCTGCTCAAGGAAGAATGAATCAAATACTGCATTATTAATGGTGCAATTACATACCTCTCAACGACTGAAATTATGAACAGAGAAAATAAATGTATCTATAAATATTTCTTAAGCTTGACTCATTTTTTTCGTGCGGTACGTTTCAAGCTCCTTCATAACAGGTGGCTTTTTGCGATCCTGAAGAAAAATTACTGTGGTGAAAATATGATTTATTTTCAAAAATAGTTAAGAAAAAATGCAAACCACACACTGCTGATTTATTACAAGATCTATGAGTTACGAATTCCTCATTTTTTTAAATACGGTCTTTTGGGAGTGCATACACGTACCATTTTCTATGTAAATTGATTTTTATCGTATGATATTTTTATTTGAAATGAGACCCAATTTCATTGATTTTTGGGTGAAATGATATTTCTCTCAAACTCCCGTAACAGCCTTTGCCATGCAAATGGTTGATTTCAGAAGCTTTCGGCTAACGTATGTATTTTCTTATTGAAGAACGGATGCATTCTATTATATTTTCGTGATGCATCGTAATATGTTACTTGCTTAAAATTACCAATTCACTACTTTGGATCAGAAATATATATATTTATTTATTTCCCTATTCTCCAAAATGAGATATCTCATCTGATTCAGATTCAACGTAATTTAAATCATCCGCCGAAAAGTCACGCGTCGCGCCACGAATGTACCGAGCGCCTGCCGCCACCTGTCGGCCGAAGTTGGAACTAAGTTTCGTGTCGAATGTACCTCAGCGCACCGATGCTCGCGAAAAACAACTCGTAGCGTGGACCGACAGCTGACTACCCGGCGAGGCGGGAGGAGGCGGCCAGCGCAGCGCAGGCCCGTGAGGCTCGTTGAGGCTCCTGGCGCGGGCTCGCGTGGCCTCAATAGCCGACGAAAAAAAGACACGACAAGCTGGGTGAGGAAGGAAGAAAGAGAAAGTGCAGAGGGGGGGGGAGGTAAAGAGGGGAGGGAGCGAATGGGATCCGAGAGAGGGGGGGGGGAGTTGTAGGGGATCCAAGAGGATAGGAGCAGATGGGGAAGATATAGAGCGTTCCACATACAATAATAATAAGAATGAGACTTATGGAGAACAGTGTTGCCTAACTTACCCTACCTACACTCACAAGTACGTTTCGTAGGATCAGATATAATAGCTATAGAGCGCTCCACATATAATACTCATAAGTATGGTACCTATGGAGAACAGCGTTGCCAAACTTACGCTCCCTGTACTCACAGGTACACTTCGTAGGAGCAGATAGGGTAGCTATTGAGTGCTCCAGGTACAATTAAGGAGGTTCCACCGCCATTTTGTGAGTGAGAACAAATATTAAATGTCAACTTTTTGTCCAGTTACTTAAATAAAAAGAATGAAACTTTCTGATTTGGAATGACTTGTTGGAAGCAGTGCTGGAAAACTTATGCTCCCTTCACTAATTAGTACGCTTCGTAGGAGCAGATGGGGTATATATTGAACGCTCCACTTACAATTAAGACGGTTCCACCGCGACTGTGTGAATCAAAACAAGTATTAAACTACAATTTTTTCCAACTACTTCAATAATAATAATAAGATTGGGACATAGGGAAAACAGCGTTGCCTAACTTACGCTCCCTGTATTCACAAGAACGCTTCGTAGGAGAATATAGGGTAGCTATAGAGCGCTCCAGGTGCAATGAAGGAGGTTCGCCGCATTTGTGCAAGGCAAAAAAACACTAAATTCCAACTTTTTTTACGAAAACTTAATAAATCCAGCTTTCGCCGATGGAATTCATGAGCTATTGAAAACTAAAATGCCAATCATCCCGTAGGTGAAATATTAATCAACATTATTTTATAGCCATAGACGTCGACTACAGCGCCATTTCTATGGAGCTACCAAATTGTTTACTTCCATTTGCGCAGTAATTAAGTAGAAACTCAAAAAGTAAGACGATAATATGCATACATTTTTGAAAAATCTATTTTTATGAACATTTTGCCTCTTAAATCATTTTCACACGAAAATGGCTTTTACATCCATAGAAAAATACTATTTTCACGTGTTTTACCAAAACTCCCATAGAGCATCACGTAATTTCAAGCTCAATTTGCGAGAAAAAAAAGCACGGGAAGGTAACAGTTTGTTGTTCATGTCCAATTGAGGACATTATTTCACGTAATTATCCACTATAGTAATAAAATGACATTCGTGTTCTTTCTCGATGGAACCACCTTAAAAATGTGGGCCTTATGGAGAACGCATAAGCTGCTATGCTTACACTCCTAATTCCCACTCCCACTGCTTAGGCAACCAATTGCCAGGGTACTCAAGATAGCATTATCAACACTACTACCTCACATTCGTAGTTATTCTATGGCAATCTTTCATAGTTATGCTGGCGGCATGCAGATGACTCTAAAATAGAGTAGCGCCGCTGAGGGTAGCGGGCGATGGTTGAAGCTATCTGCCCCGGATGGTACTATTGTCGGGATGGAATTTTCGCCACAGCAACATTTTAAACACTATATATTTTTTAAGAAATCAGCGAAAATATCAAAATACTCGGGAGTTTGAGATAAAAATTGACTGCACATCAACGGATAGGGGATGTTCCTATTTTACATACTTAGGAAAACGACCAGCAATCGAGACAGATTTTGGCAGATTCATAGAATCCTTTTAATATAATAAAAGAACAAGAATATAAATTTTTAAAAATGTCCATTCTCATTGATTAGCAAAAAATATAAAATCAATAAAAAATTAAATTCATCCTGAACTCTAAACTTGCTACAGTTTAGACCTAAAACATTAATGCATACATTTAAATGTGCTAACAGTTGAACGTACGTTATTCTGTGAATATTCAAAACAGGAGTGAGGTCCAGGGCTTAAATCCGTTTGTTGGGGCCGCAGAAAATGTTACCTGCTCTCGAAGCCCCGTGGAAGGGTCGACCCTCATTTAGCTGGACCTCAACTCGGAATCCGGGCCTCGGCGTCGACCCCTCACCGCGGGGTGGGGTAATGGCACCAACTGACTAGCCGCACTATAGTTTATAACATGCAAAAGTTAGTGATAAATCCAAAAAATATGCTCGCATTTGTACAGAACTAGACACGCTGACGAAAAAGGTTATTAAATCGCTTTTATACGATGGATATGAACCATTTTACATGTTCTCAAAAACCAACGCGCATAAACGTACGCAACCACGTAGGTAATTCAGTTTTCCAAACTGTTCTAAACAATAGAGCAAGTTATCAAACTTACGCCGTAGGACGATTTACTGACAAATCAGGTGGTTTGAGCGAGATAGTTCCCTAGTCATAATGGAGAATATTCGAACTCTTACGTCTTCATTTCAGCAGTGCTAGGAAGCATGAATTAAATACTGCATTATTAATGGTGCAATTATGAACTTTTATGTGACTGGAATTCTAAGTTATTGAAAGATATCCCGTACATAAGCCTTTAACTTGACTCATTTCTTTCCATGCGGCACGTTAGAAACTCCTTCACAACGGAAGGTTTTTTTTGTGACCCTTAATACATAACCGCGGTAAAAATGATATATTTTCAAAAGTAGTCGAGAAAATATACACTTACTTTTTTGACAAGATCCAGTGGGGTTGTTTTTGAACCATTCGCGATAATCCCGAGCACGTAACTAAGGAGTCACGTGGTACAATCACGAAGGGTTCGAGATTTTGACATAAATTCTTACGCAGCCTTCCCAATCGAATTTCACTCGCGATAACATTGTTTCTCGATATTTGTATACCGATTAGAGACTCAATAAACAGCATATCAGCCGCTTAAGATATCTTTGTGGATGGTTAAACCTCACCAAAATGTCCAACCGTTCCCTGTTGTACCACGTGACTACAGCGAACACAGGTGTCCGAAATTTCTCATTTTTGAAAAAAAAACGTCCCGCTGCAGTGAAATCGTACCATTTCCCATGAAAAAAGGCTGGCATCTTTTGGCTAATATCTAGGAAAGTAGTTCGGTAAGAGGCTAACATTTTTGTATCTTCTGACGGGTGGGATATTTTTCTTTTAAGCGAGTCCAAATTCATTGATTTCTAGGTGAAATGATACTTCTCTCAAATTAGCAAAACCGCGAGGAACGGGCGTTAGGCACGAACCTTGCTGGGTGTTGCATTCCGCGGGGAAAAAGAAATGCCCTTCGTGGAATGAAGAGGAATACCTCCGAAGGTCTTCAAATCGATTGATAGTACACCGCCGTTTCTCGCGTTATTCCGCTCGACCGTTTTTGCATTCGGAACTTGACCCACAAATGGACAAAGGTCGCAGTCATTCGGTCGGTCGCCAAGACACTTTTGCCGGATCAGAAGGAATAAAACTGGTTTCTCGGACGCATCGTGTTATTTTGGGGCGTTCCGTGGGCCATCGAGCGATCAACACGTTCGCTTTCCGTTGATTTACGAGCTGCGAAACGTATTTTTTGTTCGCCTGAGTCTCGAGGAAAAAATGTCTTTCTTCGCCACCAGGACGGATATATATCGAACAACGAGGCCATTCTTTTATGTTTTTGTGGGTTTGATTCCACTGATTGAGTGACATGATATTACGATTACAATCTAGAACTCGAAACCATAATGAAAATGAGTAACTTATAATTTACAAATAACTTTGGAAACGCACAATATTCATTTTCAATATGGATTCGAATACAAAATACTTCCACGAAGTGGCGCCTGAAGGTGTAAAGTTTACAATGCAGGACTTTTTACGAGAACAAAATACGTCTGTTCTGCGCATGAAGTAATACGGATGATACTTACAGTAGACGACTCGAGAATTAGCTTAGTAGTAATGAATACAATACCTCCCAGAACTTAAGTTTTTCGCAATAAATGACTGAAGTAGGGTACTGATAGACCTTTAAGTACTGATACACAGCATGTTTGGTCGGTTACAATTGTTAAATGGGTATTTTAAGAATGGTTTCTTATCCACAGATAAAATATGTAGGGAGATGGAGTGGCGGCTAGCTATTTTTTCCAATGCTAAAAGCTATAGCATGGGCGTGGCCTGTCCGCCATTTTCGTTATCTCCGATTTTTTCATTTTATTTTTATTTTCAATCAAGAAAACCACAAACAGCAAAGTTGCCATTTTATGGCGGCCATGTAATAATACACAAACTTAAGGACATGTACAAGCAAATTTAACAATAGGATGCCAGCAGAAATTTTACAATTATATAGAAAAACGAAAAAATGGGGGAATAATTAGATGAAATACGAAAGAGAAAGGCTTACAAAGGATTTAGATGAAAGTTCAAAAGGACGTTGCTTACGTTTACGGGATGACGAACTAAATTTGCAATTATACGATGTTCTCCATCGTATAACTTACCTATTAGAAATATGCATGCAGTTACTTTTTTTTACAATGCATTCTCCTTAAATTTATTTTTTTCTTATTTAAATTAATAATTGCATTCCCGGAGAAAATACGGTGAAGTTGAATATAACGCATAGTAATAAGTATCCAAAATATGTTGTTTCAACTGTTACTTGACATAAATGTCAAACATTAAGAGGAGAGAGAGGATATTCTTGCTTTGCCTTATGGAGAGAGAGGATATTCTTGCTTTGTTTAATACAGAGGATATTCTTGCTTTGCATTCGCTAATTCACCCATTCCGTCGTGTTACCCAAAGGAAGGTGAGGACAGAGCAGGGATAACCAATATGGTTGTTATTTCGGTTGCCAAGCGACAGTTTGATGACGCAATGCCCTCTCCGTCTACCTCAATGAGAGGAAACAACTCGAGAACAATAATTAACAGATGGAAGTTGAATCTCTCACCATTTTCAGCACTAAAGTTATCTAGTCTCCCGCAAATCTGTACCCGACTCGCCCGTTTTGACGTATCAGTGGAATATTTAAACAAACTATCTTACCGCATATTTCTTTCGCTTTGACCGTTCCTTTCCTCTATTTTGTTGTCTTTGGTTGCTTCTCTTAAGACATTTATTTATTTATAAATTTTTACGTAGTTTTTCAAAAGAAGTGGTAACACTGGGTTATTATTGTACAATCCTTTTCCCTACACCCTACGTAAAGCACGTATTTCCTAGCCTAAGCCGAACATGACGTTATTCAAACGATGTTTCTTGAACATAGGACCTAAAGTGTATAATTTATTACATGTTTATTGTTTTAATTAAAAAATTGCAAGCGCAACAATGAAGAACATGCGATCTTGGTTGTTTACTAAAGAGTCTAGAGGATTTTTTCTTGTAAATGCAATATTATCTGATACATGTACTGTAATTTCAAAATGATGTAATTCCTTTATACATGTATGCATAACTTATCTTTTAAACGATGGTAGTCACAATTCAGGTTTGCCTTCATGGCTACCTAAAGTTACTCCCCGATTTAACGACATGTATTATGTTGTACGCATTCTCTATCGGAGTAATAAAAACCTCCTTCTTCCTCTTCGATCGCATCTTCACGAGCTGCGGCTGACGTAAGCGGCCCAGCGTCATCCACCTGTTTAACAGTCGTGCGTCGCAATCAACAGCGTCACCCCGCGTTTTTAAGAATCTGTGTCATTGTTAACGATACAAACACGGCCGTTCGGTTTCCATGTAGCTACTGACCCATTTTTGCGTAAATGACTGGCGGCGCAAACGACGCATATACTCGGGTATTGCGGAAACGATAAGACAGGCACGTGAAAGGCTCTTAGGGGACTTCGTGCAAGGAGTCTTGATTCGTATCCCATAAAAGAAGAATGCATCAGATTGTGAGGACTATAGAACAATCAGTTTGATTTCACACGCAGTCAAAGTTTTACTTCGAACAATCAATAGAAGGCTGGAGAGCAAGGCCAATAACTACTTGGGCGATGACCAGTTTGGGTTCCGGAAGTGAAGATCAACTCGGGATGCGATAGCGGTAATGAGAACACTTATAGAATGACACATAATAGCACAACCAGGACGTTTTCGCATGCTTCATTGATTTTGAAAAGGCTTTTGGCAGAGTAAATTGGAATAAACTAACGGAGATACTCGGGAAAATGGAAATAGATTGACGAGACAGGAGACTAATCCGAAACTTATATACAGTGGAACCTCGCTTAACGAACATAATTCGCTAAAGAATCTCACAAAAAGGAAGTAGGAGGACACAAACTCGAGCAAGTAGAGCACTTTAATTACTTCAGTAGTGCGCTAGAAGAAAACGGACATGGTAGCAAAGACAAACGGAAGAGAATAGCGCTAGCTAAGGAGGCGTTTAGTAATAGAAAGGAGCTGATGGCGGGGGGAAATGGTAAGGATGTGAAGAGGTTATGACGAAAGATGTTATGAGAGGTGATATCTCGCATAAACTACCATATATATGAACGTAATTTGAGGATTTTGATTGGGAGGGGAGAAAGATATTTCCCGAGTTTCCGGGTAGCTGATGGCAGGTTTCAACGCCTTTTGAGAGCAATTTGCGACCACAGAAATATTGACTACACACACTATTTTCCTTCTAATATTCTCTGTAATAGGACATAGTAGCAAAATGGATATAGTAGCAAATACATAAGAAGGAGAAGAACTTAGAGCGTTAGCCAAGGAAGCGCTCAGCAATAGAAGGGAGCTGATGACGGGGACATTGAGTAAGGATGTGAAGAAGAGGCTGGTGAGGAGCTTGAAATGGAGAGTAGCGTTGTATGGGGCAGAAATGCAGACCCTCAGAAAGGAGGACGAGAATAGGCTGCAGGCATTTGAGACGTGGGTGTGGAAAAGGATGGGGAAGAGGTGGACGGAGAGGAAGAAAAACGAGGAAGTGCTTGAGATGGTGGGCAAGGAAAGAAAACTTCTGAGTGAAATTCGAGATCGGCAGAGTAGGTGGCTGGAGGATGTAAAAAAAGGGTGATGGGTTGATCAAGAATATGATCGAGGGAAGAATGCTGGGCAAGTGGGGAAGGGAAGAAAGAGAATAGGTTTCATAGATAGAATGAAGAAAGGTAGATCGTATGCTGAGGCGAAATAGGATATACTATAGGCAGTTTCTCTGACATTCAGTGAAACCTACCTAAACTGGAAGAATACTAAAAAAAATCTGAGAACCGCATTTTCCAGGGAATTTTTACTCTCTTGATGAATGTTTTCCACTAATTGCTTTTTTTTCTTCTAGATCGTATGCTGAGGATGTGCACTCAACGACTCACGATTCGTGATTCAACCACCTTAAAATGCTCCACTACCTTCAGTTTATACCCTCCTGGTCTTATAACCAGCCTTGCTTTCTTCCCAATAAAATGTCATTGCCTTCGTGTTCTTAAAATTTACCTTCATTCAGCATTTATCGCAATGATTTTCTACCGTGACCCGGTGTGTCAGTACACCGCATATACCTCCTAGTGGTGGGTCGCGGGCAATAGTATGCTGACTCTCAAAGTAGTCCTTGCAGAAGGGATCCTAGCTTGAGCAGAATAGGGAAAGCGGGCCTAGGGTATTACTATGCATTGGTTTCTCTTGTGGCATACTGGCGAAAATGTGCCAAAACTGGCCGATAGAGCGCCATAACCGTTAGCAGGGAAAGCTGCACGTGGTGCGGGTACTGCGAAGGCTGGTAACCTTGCATACTCTATTACAACTTACTGCTAAACGTCAAAATGTTGCCTCGGACAGCCGAAGCCACGATGGGCGGCGGAAGCTGAATAAGGTTGGCTCATCAAGATACGGACTCGAAACGAACTGGACTCTCGGTACTTGGAAGGTGAGAGGAGTGTATGGAGAGGAGCATGAGTTGCTGAATGAAATGAAAGTGAGACGAATGGATGTTTTGTGTGTATGTGAAACTACGCGAAAGGGGCGGGATGCTGTTATATTAGATGGCGTTAGTCTGGCATTGTGGTCAGGAGTTGAAGATAATGTACACGGCAGTCAAGGTGTAGGAATCATTCTTAATGAGAGAGCTAAGTTGCTAGTAAGGAAGTACGAGTTAGAATCCCCTAGATTGCTCTGGGTTCGCATGAAAGTAGGCATAGGAGACTTGTGATTGTGGCGTGCTATGAACCAGTAGATGGATAGAGTGACTGAGTGAAAGATGAGTTTTGGGAAAAGCTGGGAGAGATTTTGAATGAATGTGATACTGGTGAGAGAATAATTTTACTAGGTGACATGAATGGGTGGGTTGGTGTGAGGCGGGATGCATCTGAGAGAGAGGTTGGGCCTTTTGGTGACCCCCGAGTGAATGATAATGGAGAAAACTTGGTGAGTGTGTGCTTGGAAAAAGGATTGTTTGTGTCGAATACATGGTTTAAACATAAGAGAATGCATATGTATACTTGGAAAAGAGGTGCTTGTAAAAGCATGATTGATTTTGTGTATGATGAGAGATTGAGAGAGCTAGTGTGGGACACGCGAGTGATGAGGGGTGCTGAATGTGGAACAGACCACTATTTGGTACTCTCCAAAGTGAATCTGGGCAGAAAGTGGGTACCAAGGAAGAATGTTGCGCGTAAGCAGTTGAGAGTAAAAGTGGAAAGATAGCTAGACAGCGAGGTAAGAATGCGGTATGGTTGCATACTTGACGATGCACTATCGTTGAAAAAGAGAGAATGGGACGAGCATATCAGAAAAGAGAACGTAAATGATGTTTGGGAGTGTTTCAAATGAGTGATTGTGGAATGCGCTGAAAGTGTATGTGGAAAAGGAGTGGTAGAAAGAACGAAAGGTGATGCTTGGTGGAATGAAGAAGGGAAAATTGCAGTCAGAGAAAAGAGAGAGGCGTACGAGGATATGATTGCTGCTAAATCTGAGGAAGGGCGGGCTAAGGCATGAGAGATTTACAGAAAGAAAAAGAATGAATGCAAAATCGTTGTGAAAGAGATCAAAGAAAGAATGCGTGCGGATGAAGCTAACGAAATGCAGATTGATTTTGAAAGTAATAAAAAGCTGTTTTGGAAGTGGGTAAAAAGGGCTAAGATTGGTAAAGGTAAGGAAATGAATGCGGTAAAGAACAAAAGTGGAGAGATCATGTGGGACGAGAGCAATATCGGGGACTGCTGGAGGGAGTATTTTGAAGAATTTTACAATAATATTGCAGGCGTTGAGGATGAGCCTTGTGAAGTTGTATGTGAGAATGTGATGATGGAAAAGGATATCAGTGAGAAGGAGGTCACAACGGCTGTGAGAATATCGAAAAATGTGAAGGCTGCAGGCATAGATGGGATATCCAGTGAAATGTTGAAGTGTGGGTGTAAATTACTAATTTGTAGGCTGCGTGAACTATACAATTTGGGCTTAAAGGTTTCTGTTGTTCCAGCGGATTGGAAGAATGCTATCATCGTTCCGTTGTACAAAAGGAAGGGAGGAAAGACCGAATGTAATAATTATCGGGCCATTAGTTTATTGAGTATCCCGGGAAAAGTGTTCAGTAAAATTTTAATCGAAAGAGTGAGGAATATTACTTTTGATAGAATATGAGGTATGCAGTGTGGGTTTATGCCTGGGAGAGGATGTAGTGACCAGCTTTTTGCACTTCAGGAAGTGATAGAAAAATGTATGAGTGTCCGAAAGAAAGTGTACTGTGCGTTTGTCGATTCAGAGAAGGCATATGACAGAGTAAATAGAAAGAAGTTGTGGAAGGTTTTGAGAGACTATGGAGTGAATAGGCAGTTATTGAATGTTATGATGGCGATGTATGGCAATAGTAAGGCAAGTTTAAGAGTTAACTGGGTTCTCAGTGATTGGTTTGTAATAAATCGGGGTGTAAAGCAAGGATGCGTAATGTCTCCATGGCTGTTCAATGTATTTATGGATAAATGTGTTAGAGACGCATGTAGTGCAAACGACGGTGTTTTGATTGGAAATGTAAAGGTGCGAGTTCTTCTATATGCGGATGATGCTGTTTTGATCTCAGACAGTCAACAGGGATTACAACAGCTCCTAGATAAGTTTTGTGAATCAACGGAGAGAATGGAATTGAAGGTAAATGCGTGCAAGACTAAAGTAGTAATTTTTGATAAGGAGAAAGGGGAGAATAACTGTATGATGAGGGCAAATGGTGAAGTAATTGAACAGGTGGATGGTTTTGTGTACTTAGGTAAGATGTATGCGAAAGATGGAAGAATAGATGAGGAGATAAAGAGACGTGCGAATGCTGGAAGGAAAGTGGTAGGTAGCATGTGGAGCATATCAAGGAATGAGTGCCTATCTAAGGAAGCGAAAATTTCCGTGTACAAAAGTGTACTTCTTCCCACTTTGTTGTATGGTAGTGAAACATGGGTATGTCAGGATGGACATAAGAGTAGACTAAACGCCGTGGGTATGAGTTACCTGAGGAGTATTTGCGGGAAAAGTAGGAAGGATATGGTCAGGAATGAGTGGGTCATGAATGAATGTGGGTTAAAGTCTCCAGTAATGGACGTGTATGAAAGGAGTGTGCTTCGCTTGTTTGGCCATGTTGAGAGAATGGATGAGAGTCGAATAACGAAACAGATATATGAGAGTAGAATGAATGGTGTGAGAGGTAGAGGTAGGCCGAGAAAGTTGAGGTTGAGGAAATTCTTAGAAGGAGGAATATTAAGAGTTCCTAATAAAAAGGAGGGCGTGTATGAAACAGTGTATGGGGGTAAATGAGGCAAAAGAGGTTTGTAAGTATAGGTCAGTACGGAGGAAATTATTGAAGGAGAGTTAGGTGTACAATTATGTATTAATGAGTGAAACATTTTGACTGTGCCTACCCCGGAAGGGAACGGCGTGATGGGTATGTATGTATGTATGCAAGTATTTTCTACCGTTTTTATTTGAAAAATGTTTTTTTTTTGCCACACGCTCGTTAGTGTTCATCTTTTGCCGACAGAGCTACAAAAAAAGAGATAGAGAAAGAGGGAGGGATGTTGCAGGAAGTTGCGCAGTGTTGGGCAAGGCGCCCTAAAATATGCGCGCACACAAACATCTCGTAACTATGCAACCCGGAAGTGCGAAAAACCTGGCCCCACCCCATTCTTATAGAGCGCCACAGCAGCGGCGAAATGTGGACTAGGTTGCGGGGGATATTAGGGAGAGAGGGGGGGAGTGACGGAAGGGTAGGGAGTCTTAACTCAACCCACCCCCCACTCTCTCACTCCTCCAATTAACCCCTCTCCCTCCACGAGAGAACAGACAACCTTCTGCCGGCCCACGTTCTTCTGTCGCGGATCGCGTTCCACATCCCCACGCCCACTGATGTAACGTACACAAAAGCATTACGAGAGCAACCGCGGATGTTGTCTTTCCTCCGGATGGGCTATTAAAGGCTTTTGGAGATGGAAACGAAGCCGGAGCTGTAGCTACCCTGAGCTCTAAATTGTTGCCGGGGCTCGAAACTTGACTAATTTTTCCGCTCCGACCACCGATAAAGTTGATAGCAGGTAAGTTCATTTCATGGAAGCTGATGAGTATGATCATGAGTAAATTTAAGTACCAATGACTACAGTATTGAATAACTGACAAGAATAATATTCCTAAGTCCACACCTCATTATCAGCTGGTATTCTGCTCACTGGCAGGTCCCAAACACCAAAGATGTCTCCAATTCGTCCTGTCCCGGGACTCTTCCTTAGTTTCCTTGTAGCTTCTATTTATCTTTATTTTTTATCGGTCATTTTCGGCCTCCTTCTTCCTCATCTCTTTTCTCCTTCCACTCTTCCCTCGACTGCTGTATTTAAAATCCCCTTCCATCTTAAAATATGTCCGATCCAGTTTCCCTTTCCCTTCTGTATTGTTTTCAGCAGTGTTCTTTCCTACCTAACTCTTCCCAGCACCTCCTTCATTTCTTACTCTCTCCACCCATTTCACTCTCTCTAGTGCGAAATCATTGGGTAATGATGCCGCACGGCGACGAAAACGAGAACGTATACACAAAAATCTTATGCGGAACTTACATTTTTTTCAATTTACGATCATAAAGGCCACTTTGTGACTCTCTTATGAGTAAGGTGTAATAGAGTATGTAAGGTTACCAGCCTTAGATTATTTCAATTGGTCCCTCATGTTTGTATTTAACCTTCCATGGAGTACTAATGTCACATTTCGCATGATCCTTTTATGACTCTTGTATCTCGTTCTTGTAGTTATAATCCAAATTTAATTCACTAGTTTCTGCAGCATTAACGGCTTACCTATAACGTAGTTAATTAACTTTTTCCAGAAACTCTTAAAATGAAACGTAATGAAACTAGTATATTTTAAGTGCGATTTATTACATACAAACATACATACATACCCATCACGCCGTTCCCTTCCCGGGTAGGCACAGTCAAAATGTTTCACTCATTAATACATAGTTGTACACATAACTCTGCTTCAATTTCCAGTCCGCATCTTGATGGGCCAACCTTATTCAGCTTCGGCCGCCCATCGTGGCTTCGGCTGTCCGAGGCAGCATTTTGACGTTTAGCAGTAAGTTGTAATAGAGTATGCAAGGTTACCAGCCTTCGCAGTACCCGCACCACGCGCAGCTTTCCCTGCTAACGGTTACGGCGCTCTACCGGTCAGTTTTGGCACCTTTTCGCCAGTATGCCACAAGAGAAACCAAAGCATAGTAATACCCTAGGCCCGCTTTCTCTATTCTGCACAAGCTAGGATCCCTTCTGCAAGGACTACCTTGAGAGCCAGCATACCGTTGCCCGCGACCCACCACTAGGAGGTATATGCAGTGTACTGACACACCGGCAAATTGGAGGAAATTATTGAAGCAGAGATAGGTGTACAAATATGTATTTATGAGTGAAACTTTGTGACTGTACCTACCCCGGAAGGGAATGGCGTGATTGGTATGTATGAATGTAAGATCATAAAGTCATTCCACCAAATGACGTCCGAAACCATCCTGGTTTATAGCTCTTCCTACGTACTTTCCTCTTTATTTGGTCTATGCATGATTTCCTGGCTCTTCCTCTGGGGGGACTTTTTCCTCTATTTTGCCTTCAATTATGTTCTTCACAAATCCATTGTGCCTCAGGAGGGGTGTCCAATCCATCTGGCTCTTCTTTTCTGTATGGTGTTCCACGTGTTCTTTTCCTCTTCTACTCTAGTGTATACTTCATAATTTCTTATTTAGCCCGCCAATTTAATCTTTAGCATCCTACTTCAACACCAAGTTTCGAACGTCTAGTATGTTCTCTTAGTTTGATCGGGGTATCATTAGATTATGATGAAAAAATAAACTAAGAGGTAGTATAAATCGCACTTTCACAAGATTTTAGGGACTATATTTTTTTAATCTCCACAAATTAGTACAAAAAAACAGTACTTTTGCAGTAGACAAAAATAAAATGGCCAGTACTCACAATGAAAAAGGTCTAGCAAAATTTGAAATCGCCTTCCTTCACTTTTCTTCCTTTCACGATACGACTAGTGATGGAGTTGAGAGAGACCAGGAAGTATGGGAAAACTGCTCCTTTCCTCTGTGTTGATGAGGTCATGCGAGCGGATGAAATCGATGGTCGGGGAGTCGAAAATTATGACGATGGAAACCGGACAAAAAATATTGCGCACCGAATCCCGATGCCGAGCGAACTCGTCTGGGAGCGATGTTGGGCAAAAGGATATCTTCGCGGGAGAGAAAGAGGACTGATGAGACGAGGGATCGGTGAGGAAAGATGAAAAGCTGGACCAGGAAGCTTTGAACGATGTTGTCGTGATGGATGAATCCAGTGAAAGGATGGTTGAGAGCAAAGGGATGTGAGATATAAATGGTCCATTGGCAGGGCACCGTAGAGGTTTGTGAAAAGTCTTGAGGTAGCTCTGGCCCGAGGGTCACTTATTCCAGATTTTATGAAAACTTGAATTAAACATCCTTAAAACGCGTTTTATGAACTGAGATGAAAATAAAGTTCCCAGGACTTCTTATCCTGTGTTTCAGCCTTGAAAGTGGAAAATTTCAACATTTAATATTAATTTTATCTGATGCGACGGAATAAAATCATATTCTCGTGTGACATTGCGATGCTGGTTTAATTTAAGTTAATATGTTAAGTTAATATGTTTAAGATAAGTTACTATTTTTACGTTAAAAATTTACGTTCTAATGGTAAAATATTTCGAATTGGTAAATAGGTAAATGTTCTAGAGTAACGGAATCACGTTATATCCACGAGTTACGTTATTGCGTCATCAAGTTTTATCCTTAAGGTACAGCAGTATTTTTTTTACGTCATGAAGTTTCGTTCTAAGCGTTCTATTGCGTTGTCAAGTTTTATCCTTAAGGTACAGCAGTCTTTTTTTTACGTCATGAAGTTAAGTTCTAAGCGTTCTATTGCGTTGTCAAGTTTTATCCTTAAGGTACAGCAGTCTTTTTTTTACGCCATGAAGTTACGTTCTAAGCGTTCTATTGCGTCGTCAAGTTTTATCCTTGAGGTACAGCAGTCTTTTTTTTACGTCATGAGGTTACGTTCCAAGCTTACCCTCATAAGCTACATTCTCATGTATATTCAGTGTGAACCTATCTTAAGATGGCCCTGACTCATTCCAGACATTCTGTAAACTTGAATGCGGCATTTTGAAATGTATTTCATAAACTGAGATGAAAATAAAATGGTATTTCTTGGCTACTCATACTGTAATTCAGCCTTGAAAGTGAAGATTTTAACTCGGGCTCTCATGGAGATTTCTCTGATAATAGCAGAAAAAACGTCGACTTGAACGAGAAAGCATATTGAAGCTTTTGATTAAAACTGCTTATAAGAAGCCAAAAGTCCTAGCAAAATAGAACAAAAATGAAATACACAAATAGTACCACCTAATTTTTGTAAAATTATTAGTGAATTACTGCCGAAGTCTTAAGTCTGATTTTTACTGAAGTCAAAATGCGGTAGTTCCACGCAAATTGCGCTGTAGTCGGCTCCAATGCACGGTCGTTCAATATCGATTGTATCCTTCCTTCGATACTGGTCTTCGCAAGGCAAACAAGTTCGCCATTAATGTGCGCATTTTAGTGTATTCTCTAAAAGCAGAGCACAGATTTTTCAAGATTTTTGTTGATATGGCATTGCATTCGTATCCGAAGTATTGACTTGCGACTCATACTAGCAGATTTCCCTAGGTGTGCTGTGGCAGAAAATACTCAGTGAGAACATTAATGGCGGCCGTGTGGTGGAAACAGTTGCGAAGATCCATATTGATGGAGCAACAGATACGTCGAATCGAACGACCCTGCTCCTAAAATAGGAAAAATGCGGCCCTTAAAAATATATTCGCGGAAAAATCTCCATATTTTATGCTTCAATTTTGTTATTTATAAGTAACCCATTTCATCAGCGAAAGCAGGATATTTTTAAATCGAATACATGAAAATGTGATACAGCATTTGTCTCGACTCACATTGTCAAGACAGAGCCATCTTAAATACTGACACACCGCATATTTGATCGGTGATAATCATGAAATGTATTTTATAAAATGAAATCTAGTTTTACTGTAATTAAGCCTTTAAAGTGAAATTTTTAACATGTCCTTTTATGAAGATTACCCAGATTACAGCAGAAAACCGTCAACTAAAACTAGAAAGAATACTCAAGGTTTCAATTGAAAATGTTAATGAGAAGCAATACGTTCTGGCGCAAAAGGAATCCCATAAACTATAAGAATCTTACCACCTATTTTTTACTAAGTAATTAGCGAAATACTGCGGATTTGGGATTCGAAATGCGGTAGTTCCGAGAAAATGGCGCTGCAGTCCACTTCTATGGCTTGACGAATGCGGTCATTATAAATATATTCGTGGAATAATCTTCATATTTTTTGCCTTAATATTGGTTTTCAATATGTAACCCATTTAACAAGCAAAGGAATGATTGTTAGGCCAAATAAATAACAATGTGTATCTTAGTATTTCTCTTGACTCACAAAGTCAAGCCAGAGACACCTTAATTGCACAGATCCTGAATATACTAAACGGATTTAAATGTTTGGAATTGTTGCCTAGGCTACGCATTGCCTAAATTTCCACATTTAGTTCACCTAGTCCTCGGTGCAACTTGGTAAAGTATTTTCAGTTGAATCGTAGAGGCCGTTGTTAATTGTTGTTAACGTGAGCAAGTGTGCAACTAAATCACGCGTATGATACTGCATTTTTATCCACTGCATTATGATTACTTGTAAGCAAAATCGATAAAATGTGTTTATTTACAATCTGTCGACTGTATTTACATTTGAACTGCCGTCTTTCATCACTAGGCAGCGCCAAAATCCAAAAAGTTGTTTCTTTTCGGAATTCTAGACAACAGTTTTTGCCGACGAGTCAATAATCCATAATGTATATTCATGACAGAGATTGAATTTTTTGTTTAAAAATTCTTCTATATTTGCATCGGGGAATGATTGCAAATATAATCCTCTCTGCAATCTTTTTTTAATGCAAATTGTTAAAAAACCAAATTCTAAAGTATCTACCAACCATTACTGCCAGTCAATTCGTTGCAATGAACTTGTTTTTTCATGGTTTCAGGAGTACTCACGACATCTCCACCATTAAGTTTAAGCACCAAGGAGGAAACACTTCAACGTGTTGTTCCAATACTGACCTGCAAATGGAAAAGAAAAAACGCACAATTAGCCCACCGTAGTCAATCCATTCGTCACATAACAATAAGTTATCACGTGAGTATAAGGCGACTCAATTGTTATCGTGTGCGTAAAAATAATTTCTAATTTTAAAACAATTATTTGTGTTTGAAAAAATCCTGCTTCAATGATTTGCCTTAGGTTTATAATACAAAAATAAGTTGAAAATCATTTTTTTAAATAAGTAACGTGAATTATTTTGAGTGAACGCTTTGCTCTAGCCAAAGGAATTGCCTGTAGCGCCATTTGAAATGAATAACTAAATTTTGAATAAAAAAATCGTAGTGACTTCCTTACAACTAAAAATAACGAGGGAATGATGCATACGTGTTATTGTTATCAAGTTCCCTGTTTTCCCCCTTTTTAATAACATTTATCAATTAAAAGTGAAACTCAAGGAATTTTTTAATGGCAAAAAATCTAGAGAATAGAAGAGAATCATAGGGCCAGAAATTAATTAAAACGATGGCCTCCTGTTTTAAACGGCGTATTAATTCTGCGCGGAAAGGATGCGCAGTCAGCCCTGTGTCATCCGGGTGACATAATGAGCAGAACGGACTCGAGGGAACTTTAAACGCCGCATTATCAGAGCCAAGGAATCGTTTCATGGGCCAGAAGGACCAAACAAAAATGTGCGAGAAAAACCTTGTCTAATTGACTGGAATCCTTGAAGCCATTGAGGCAAATGGATGAGGTGTTGGGTATTCAAACATTAGCCTGACTAACGAAATAAGAGCCATATTGATTATCCCTGCTCTATCCTCAATTTCCTTTGGATAGCACGACGGTATGGACGAATTAGCGGATGTAAAACAAGAATATCCAACCATCTGTTTTAAATTTAAGGCAAGTACCTCCAGAAACACACATTGATTACTTAACGCTATGTATTTTACTCAATTTTACGAAGAGATTATGGGTTAAAATTAATTCAAATAAATAAATAACATTTCTAAGGACAATCCATTTTAATAATGTACATGATTAGCGATTTCTAGTCAGCTATCGATGGAAAACATGCAAAATTGCAAACATAGCGCGTCGATACGTATTTGCAAAGGTAAATCGGGGTTTACAAAGATGGCGGACAGACCACGCCCACGTCACAGCTTTTAGTATTGTTCACAATAGCAAGCGCATCTACCTCGGTGCCTAAAACAATAGGCGATCGCCATTCTTTCTATTGATACGTGGAGGGAAACCCCGCGCCGATCGGAATTGGGCCACGCGGCAGCGGCGGTGCACGAGGCGCCAGGCGCGCCGAGAATCATCTAGGCCATGGCTGCCGTTTTGGCGCCGCGCCAGGGGAAACGTTCGCGCGTTCTCCCAGCGAACGCCTTACGCCGCGATTATGTCATTTTATTTAACTCTTCTCCGCACTTCGGCTCTCCCGCCGTCGCTCCCGGTCAGTCCGGCCACTTTCGCCGCCACCCCATTCCCTCCCCCGTTCTCTCCCCCGCCCCTCCCTAATCGCATTCCTTTACCGCTCGTTAAGCCGTTACCGCTTGAGGTGGTTGGTGCGATTTTCGTTCATAAACACATTTGCGCGAAGCTTTTCATACGCGTACTCATTTGTAATGCGTAGAGATAAAAGTGATAGAAATATATGTTACCGAGTTGGTTCCTTAGCAATTCAATACTATTTTTTATCACGTAGCCTTATGGCACTTGTCCTATTTTGAAATAATTCAATTCTATAAGTACAAAATTTCTCCTATACGCTAAAACAAAGGTTTAATATTATTATAATGGAACCTTTTAAATATCAAGATATTATGAAAATTAAAAAACACGATTTTATAGATTTTTTTCCACATATTTTCCGGTTAAATTTCTAATTTTGCGCCGTTAAGTCATTTTTATCTTACGAACTCCAATATACTACGGTAGGTCAGATCATGAGAATAAATTACGGGAAATAGATTGTAGAACAGATAGGTTCAAAATATCGTTTTTCCCGCGGTCTATAACAGACCTTAATGGCTGAATTGACACTTAGAAGTAGGTTAGCTGCCATGTAGTGCAGCTGATTAATTCGTATGCACCCTAAAGCATGTTTCTAAATCCGCCGAGTAGTGCTAACACCATGTTTTGCATGCTCCCTGCATGACTCTTGTTTCACGTTTACGTAGTTACATTGAAGAATAATTTTGTGGTTTCTATAGCATTTGTAGTATACCTAATATGTAGTGCATGTTGGTTGAAAGTATATTTCTTTACTATAGTTCATGGTGGTAATAAGTCCCCCCCCTGCCAAACACCCCTGTGGTGGCTAGCAGCGAAATAAGTAGATGTCATAACAATGCTTTCAATGAGACGAAATTCTGAAGTAAAATGTTTGCATCATTAATATTACAGCATGACTGGTTATTTTCAACGCTAAAATTGATGTACTTATGTGAAATGAGGTCCAATAATTTTTTTTTCGACTTACTTAAAAATCTATTAAAATGAGTACCCAACGACCTACGATTACGAAAGGTGCAATCACTTTAAGGAGGATTAGAGCGATTTTCGCTCGTATACAGTTTTGCGTGAAACTTTGCGTGAGTGCTCATATTAGTGATTTTGTAAGTTAAAAGTGAAAAAAAATCTCACCTCACCCATTTGGTTTATTGGTTGTGCACGACTTTTTTTAAATTTGTGAATTCGAAAGTTTATTCTACAAAAGAAGCACTGGCAATGCCACGTCAATTTTTTTACCGCCAGTAATTTTGCTTGAAATCCCTCTAAAATCTTCAGGTGAAATTTTTTATCTTTTTAAAAGACAAATACTAAGAAGCCGCGAAAGATGAGAAGTACCTGAAGACGCAGAATATTGCGAAACGTATTGTGCGTTAAAATAAATAACTGTGGAAAAGTACGAGGCTTGTTTTCAATATGGATCATAACAGTGGGATGAAACTTACGCGGGATTGAGTGAAAAAAGCTCCCCATATTGCGAAAGAACTTACTCCGTACTCATATTTATTAAAAGAGCTTCCTTATAACTTCCAGAGTCGTGCAGAGTTGAGAGTGAGGAGTTTCCTAAATGTTCTTTTTTCGGTGGTGGAACGTGCAGATTCGTGGGATACCGTCATCAATCACTTTTGCACCTCGGTTCGCCTTCTGTTTTTTTTTGCGACGGAGCCGCGTGTCGAACCTCCCTCCTTTTCGACCGTCCGTCCCCGGAATGCGGGTGAATAATAGGATCTGAAGATTCCTTCGCGTGAACGTATAAACCTTACGCTCCCGGACCCCTCCGTCTCGCCCCGTGACTCGCATTTACAACTGGGCCACTCGGTCGATAAATATTATTCCCGCGGTCGACGGGCTCTCGAGCCGACTAAACTGGTTGAAAACGAGCTCTCGCACGCGTGCATAATATTTTGCCCGCGACTCGACGGATTTCTCGACGATGCCCTCCAAGTCTTCTTCAGGATCATTCATTGCTCGTTCAATCCTACCATGCAAAACCTATAAATTTCCAATACATGCACAACTTGCTGAAATTCAGCAAAGAACTTGCTTGAAATTCGGCCAAATGCCTGAACTGAAGTTAGTCTTAGACATCAGCGAACCTTTACATCATTCGTCTCTAAATATCTGGATTATATGCATTTATTTCTCACAAAAATAATTCTTCCAAATATAATGCAGGGTAACTGATTTGTTTAATTTTGCGTTGCAAACTGCCTTAAACAGTTTTACTAAATTCTGCAAGTGTTCCTAGCATAAAATTTTAAGCTTTATAGATTTTCTTAAAAGTGGGTACAACTTCAGTTACGGAACCTTGCCGAGTTTCAGGAAATTTGGCAAAAAACATTTTTAGGTGTAAGACTGGATGAAGGCAGCCCTCCACCCCTTCCTATCTAATGCTAGTTCCCTTACCTCCTGGTATCTCTTCCTATGTACTTTCCCCTTTTTTTGGTCCATGAACCTATTCCTGAGTCTTTCTCTGGGGACTTTTCCCTTTTATTTTGCCTTCTAATATTTGTCTTAATATTATCGCATATAAATACGTGTTTTTCATTTGGCATGATACCTTGATATTTATTAGGAACATTTTGATAATGAGAAATGCAGCATTTCGCGTTTAGAAGAAAAGATGAACATGTATCATCGGACTATTTCGAAATATATGCCAAGTGCCATGAGACTACGAGTAAAAATAGCATTAATTTCCCAAAAAAAGAAATTCGTAGCAAGTAATTTTGTTCGCTTTTCTCTCCACATATACCATAATGAGAACACGCATGAAAAGATTCAACTAAATCATTTGAATAATTAAAATCATCTTAAGGTAGTTTAGTTTGAATATTACTTCGTCTATAAATCAATGAATTTGATCTCATTTTAAAGAAACGTTTCTGAGGGGATCTGGTTGGTGTGGTGGCTAGAGTACTGGCTAACGATAAGGACGTCCAGGGTTCAAATCCCTGCAGAGGAGAATGTTTTTCAGAGGAAACCCGATTCCTACTTGAATGTCTTGTCGAGGGTACTTCAAGTACAGTACTCCGTCTGTCGGATGTGACGTTAAGCCGTGGTCTCCTTGGCGCCTTTCATTAAGAGCAGGCTAATGCCGACGCCGGGTTTCTATCCCCCCTTCCTCCCTTACATGTCCCCTAAGGCGCAAATGACCTTAGCTGTCTGTCGCCTACCCAAATACCCAATCCAGCCAACATATCCGAGAATTCCAAATGAATACAAATATGAGCCTCTCATTGAACTACTTGCCATGATTTTTGACGAAAGATCCTCGCCCTTTTACATGAAAAACGGCACGTGTATGTATTATAAAGGAACAATAATTTAAAAAATGAGGAATTTCTAACACCTAGATCTCGTCAAAAAATTAACAGAACAGTATGTACGTTTTCTCAACTATTTAAAATTACAAATCATACTGTCACCGCAGTAATTTTTTTCAGAATCCCATATGTGAAGTAGTTTTTAATGCTCCGCGTGAAAAAAATGAGTCAAGTTTAAGACCTATATCGATATGTTTATTAAATTATTTATAATTTAAATCTTACAAATGTATACAAATTTTAATATAGGAGAGAAAGATGGAGAGGAGGAAGGAAGAATATAGGAATTCTGACCAAAAAAGAAGAGGGAGACGATATGAGAAATTCAAGAAGTATCTAATGGCAGGTCATCCAATCTAAAGTCTAAACGGAACGATGTGCAAGTAGGATGATAACTGTCCAAAAACCTAGCAATCAGCAGGTATAATACTCACATGAAAATGAATAGCCACTGAATTATTTTTCGGAATCCCAAAAACCCTTCCGTAGTAAACGTATTTAAAACATACACCGTGAAAAAATATTAGTCAAGGTTAAGGACTGATATAGGTATTTTTATTTCATTATTTATAGTTCAAGTCTTCTAAATGTATTTAATTGCACCATAAACAGTGCAATATTCGATTCGTGCTTCCTACAGCTGCAAAAATCAAAGCATGCACTTCAAATTATAAAGACTAGGGAACTATATCGTTCAACCTTCCATCTGGACCGTTGCAAAGGAAGAAAGAAGAAGACTGGATGCTTTAGAAGTGTGGTGTTATTGACGAATGCTGGGAATCAGTTGGATGGACAGAGTTAAAAATGAAGAGGTGCTCCAGAGAGTGAGAGAGAAGGGGAATGAACTATTCAAGAGTATTATGAAAAGAAGAGCAGAATTGGTGCATATATTGAGCTACGAGAGTCCAGTAAAGAGTGTGTTGGAGGGAATGGTGGAGGGGGTACGATACGGAGGGAGGCCAAGGGAACAATATCTGGCGCAAGTGAGGAAGGATGCCGGGACAACATCCTACGAAGAAATGAAAAGCTCAGAGAAGATGAGAATGAAGGTATATATTCAAACCAATCTAAGGATTCATAACTGCAAGAAGAAGAATCACCCTAGGTGGCCGACGCAATCCATCTCGCCCTTCTTTCCGTGTTTACACGGGTCGTCATGACTGACGCAGCCCACTCACGTCCAAGTGAGGTCCCGGGACGCGAGACTCGGCAAACGTCCTTAACCCGGGAATTTTCGGGGAGCTCAATGTTTTTATTCTTGCACGGGATCAGAGGCGATATGTTAACACGCCCCAAGTTGTCAACAATCGTCGCTCGAAATCTGGTTTTCCCGGGCCGAATTAAATGTCAACTTCATTGCTCTCCCGGGGAAACTGGTTTCTGGAGCTGAAAACAACGAATCGGCAGCCGAGGATCGCCCTAGATATTTTTTATAACTCGGAGGAGGAGGATTACATGTGCGAAACCCTGAAGAGCCACTTCGCGGTGTTTGGCAGAGGGTGAATTTTTCTCTTCATCTACATCTACATAATACCCCGCGAGGCGCCGTATGGGCGTGATGCAGGGGATGTTAGAACACCGGCGTATTGTAAGAGTATTATGGGATTGATTTGAGTGTGGGTCATTTTTAATTATGACCGCTTTTTGTGCGTGGAAAGAACGAATTTTTGTACCTATCTGTTCGGAAATGTATCCCCCTAATTTTATCGCTTCTGTCGGACCTAGAGATGTGGAGTGGCGTCAAATGATTTTACACGTGTCGCTTTGAAACCACACTAAATTACAAGACATTTTAAATTATACATTTAAGGTCGTAGATAACGCATTCGAATGAATTTAGCTCTTGGATATATGCTCAAGTATGCTTGAATTCTGAAATCAAATTTGATATAGGAGATATTACAAAAAATATGCAACAGTCACTCATAGTTTACACGTACTACTACCCGTTGAACAACCTAACCATTCCGGTTCAATGACGACTATTTTTACATGGGTCCTTCCACGTCAGATCTGCAGTGAGTTGACCCTTGGTGTCTCTGATTCGAGCCAAAATTTTTGGTTGGGTTCCATCTGGCGTTAAATGAAAAAGTAAAAGGCCGTGCAGAAGCGTTTTCGGAAAAAAACTTTTTTGACTGATCTAGAGACTATCAAAGTTTCGACCATTTTGCGCTTACACCTTTTTTCTTTTTGCTATATCTCCTAAACGAAAATAGCTAGCGAAACGGTTGACATTTTATTTTGTTTGCACAAAAATGTACAGCAACAGTGTGTTATCAGTTGTAAATAAACTAAATTATATTGAAATTGTTTAAATGTAAAATGTTTAAATTTTAACAACAAAAATACAGCAATTTTTAAATTTTAATTTTTTTCTAGTTCGACACGCTAGTCTTTTGTCTTACCTCAGAAACAAGTTTGGCCGTGGGAAGTGCATAAACAACGGAGATATTTAACTTCAATGATTGGACTACGCCCTCGTTCACCACGAAGGTCGGCGTTAAAATGATGTGCCCCTGTACTTTGAGAATTTATATCTTGGTCCGTGTAAATGCTAGTGCAAAACTTTATACACCAATTTTAAGATAATTTTATTTTTATTTCACCAGTATTTTTTAAATTTATAATATAGCCAAAAATGGAAACACGCTACTGCAATAATCGACACCGCACTACCTAAACTTGGCAGTTTTGACAACTTCATGAACTTTGTCACTCAGCCGAGGAAAAACTGCGACATTACAGCATTTACTTCTCACCAAAGGTTGTGAGAGTTGATAAAGTTACAAAATAGCAAGCGAAATTTTTTTAAAACGCATATTTTGCTGTTAATGAATGAAAATGTTTAAACATTATCCAATCGTACAATTTGCACAGAATCAAAAAATTAAAGCCAAGGAAATACTTAAATTAAAACTTAATTTATTTGTAATTTTTACATGTTCTGAAAATTCACGGTTTATGCGTAGTATAAATCGTAGTAGGTAATTCTGAAAATATTCAGGAGTGAACGACTGCTGCGTCGTCACTTCTTGCGCGCGCAACATAAAACGGATATTCGGTACCTCGAATGAATCATTTTCTATCGAGCTTCAGAAACGGATGGTATGTTCAATAAATCCCTTTTTCCAGTCAATCAATCATAAAGACGTGCGTATCATGTTAATCATTTATTATACTTGTAAAAAGGCCCTCCATTTATCAGTTTTAGAATTTCACTCGCCAATTTTGCTGGACCTGGGAAATGTATACACATTTTGAAGCTGGACACTGGCGAATTCACACTAATAGGGATTTAAAATGCATATTTTTTGTAATTATTTCTTCATTTCTTCTATTTAAATTTTATACTTTTTCATTTACTTATCTTTTTTTTGTAATAAATTCCAATTTTGTAATAAAATGGAATAAAATAAAATAAAATTAAAATAAAAATAGATTTAAAAAAAATTTATTACAAAATTAAAATAAATTTTAATTTTGTAATAAATTCCAATGTAATAGCAATAAAGAAATCTCTAATGGGCCAGAATAATAAATCTCTAATGGGCCCTAGATAATAAATGACAAATTGAATTTTATAATCGCAGGTGGTATATTTGGTTCTGGATTTTTTTTACTTGGATAGAACAGACATCGGCTAGGAACTTTATCAACCCTCTGAGTGCGGCATGACGTGATATCACGTCATGGGTACCGTGAGTGTTCCAGCTTTCATTAGGGGGCCTTGTGAACGTTTCAAAGAGAGAGCTGGAACACTCAAGGTACCCTTGACGTGATATCACGTCATCAGACCAGCGTAAAGACAACCATGACGTGATATCACGTCATGCCGCACTCAAAGGGCTAAAAGACGCGATCCCAAAAAAATAACGTAGAGACTGATATTAAATTCAACACGAGATCCTTTATTACGGCCGATAACATTAACTGTGTCATCGCGACGAGTCTTTCACTAATGAAATAAAAGTAAGAGTTTAGCGTAAAAGTAGACTCGCTATAAGTTTCGCTGATTCATGTCAGTGCCAGCCTTCGCGATAAAGTGACGACACGTGCGATGCAAACTCAGCCCACACCTCCGCCGCCGCGAATCGATAAATCTTCGAGTAAAGAGGTTCGAAGGTCTTCCAATTAATACTGTCGCCACCATTTCTTAACATTTAAGGGATTGCGAGCGAGATAGTTTCCAAGTCATAATAGAGACCATATTCGAATTATACGTTTTAATTTCACCAGCTGTGGGACACACGAATTAAATATTGCATTGTTAATGTTGCAATAATATAGTTTTACATGACAGAAATGGTAGGTATGTAATTAAATGAAAATATCTAAATAAATCTTTAACTTGACTCATTTTTTTCGCGCGGTACGCTTAACACTCCATCCAAACGGAAGGTTTATTGTGATCCCTAAAAATTTACTGCGGTGACAATGTGATTAATGTACAAAAATTGTTGAGAAAACATAAAAACTACACACTGCTGATTTTTTGAAGATATATAGGCGTTAAAAATTCCTCATTTGTTAAATAATGTCTCCCTGAAGTGCGTACATGTATGTACCATTTGCCGTGTAAAAGGGTTGGTATTTTTTGGCAAATAACTCCGAAAGTAATGTGTTAAGGGGTTTAATTTTTGGTTTCAAAGAAGGGTGATATATTTTTTATTTAAAATGAGACCAAATTCATTGATTTCTAGGTAAAATGATGTTTCGTTCAAACTACCTTAAGTATACGACGCAACGAACAATTTTCGAAGTCAGCATCTGTCTCGTATCACAACGTTTTTTTTTGCATTAGCGTGCCTCTGTTAAGGCGGTTCAGGCCTGACCACGTGAGTCAAAACAAATACTTATTAAGGTAGTTTCAACGAGATAGTTCCTTAGTCATAATGAAGGCCATATTCGAATTCTACCTTTTAGTTTTAGCAGCTTTAGGAGGCTCGAATTAAACAACACATTATCAACAGTGCAATAATATACTTGCATACGACTCAAATCATACGTGATCAATTAAAAATATCCACATAAGTCTATGAATTAACTCATTCTTTCACGTTCACAACTCCTTCAAGACGGAAGGTTTTTGCGAGTCCGAAAAAAATACTGCAGGGACAAAATGATTTATTTTCAAAAATAGTCTAAAAAAATTCAGACTACACCACGTTAAATTTCTCACTAACGATTGTTATAAATGCCTATTTAAAAAAAATAAAGTCTCTCTGGAGTGCATACACGTATCATTTCCCAAGTAAAAGGTTTGGTATTTATTTTTCGACAAAAATCTCGGAAAGTGGTTCGGCAAGGGGCTGATATACTTATATTGGTAGCGTTGGAAGAATGAGACGTTTTTCTTTAAAACGAGACCAAGTTCAGTGATTTCTAGGGGAACTGATATTTCGCTCAAACTAACTTAAATTAATTTTATTTTTAGTTTCAAAATACTGCTTACCCTGATGAAATTGGTTGTTTTTGAAAATCAAATTAAGGCACAGAATATGTATATAAATTCACGAATATATTTTTTATGGTACCATTTGCCCAGCCACAGGAGTCGACTGCAGCGCCATTTGAATGGAACCGCTGAATGTTTACTCTAATTACGGCAGTTATTTGCTAAAATCTCTAAAAATACAGTTAGTAAAATACCTATATTAAATTTTTACTTATTTCTAGGGCTATTCGCCTCAAACAAACGGTTTTTCATGAGACTAGGTATATTTTCTTGTTCGAAATAATGCTTTTCTGTGGTAATCTGATCTATATTCATAAGATCCCATACTATATTTTCCACACTTAAGACTGAATTACAGTAAAACTTACAAAAATTTTGTATTCCCTCAATACATTATTTAATTCAATTATATACTTCAATAGAACGCGATACCCGGTGTGTCAGTACACCGCACATACCTCCTAGTGGTGGGTCGCGGGCAACAGTGTGCTGGCTCTCAAAGTAGTCCTTGCAGAAGGGATACTAGCTTGTGCAGAATAGAGAAAGCGGGCCTAGGGTATTACTATGCTTCGGTTTCTCTTGTGGCATACTGGCGAAAAGGTGCCAAAACTGACCGGTAGAGCGCCGTAACCGTTATCAGGAAAAGCTGCGCGAGGTGCGGGTACTGCGAAGGCTCGTAACCTTGCATACTCTATTACAACTTACTGCTAAACGTCAAAATGTTGCCTCGGTCAGCCTAAGCCACGATGGGCGGTGGAAGCTGAAGCAGAGTTATGTGTACAACTATGTATTAATGAGTGAAACATTTTGACTGTGCCTACCCGGGAAGGGAACGGCGTGATGGGTATGTATGTATGTTTGTATGTAATAAATCGCACTTAAAATATACTAGTTTCATTACGTTTCATTTTAAGAATTTCTGGAAAAAGTTAATTAACTACACTATAGGTATGCCATTAATGCTGCAGAAACTAGTGAATTAATGTGGATTATAACTACATGAACGAGACACAAGAGTCATACAAGGATCATGCGAAATGTGACATTAGTACTCCATGGAAGGTTAAATACAAACGTGAGGGACCAATTGAAATTATCTGCTACAATACCTGTCGATATTTCTGAATTCCAAGTTTCATAGGCAGCCATTATGGTCTCTCATCAAACGCGGAATAAGACGACACTGTAAACCTATCTGCTCTGCAGTCCATTTCCCTATTTTCATTCTCATTATCTGGTGTACAGCAGTAGAATGGAGTTCGTAAGATATTAATAACTTCGTCAGAAAATTAATCGGTCTTACTGGGCACTGTATTTCATAAATGCCACCAATACCGAACAACTGTACATAAAATGGCAAATATTAATTCAATTTTTTGTTGACTTTCTCGATTTCACTTGGGCTAATCCAAAGTAAAGGAAACCCAATTTTCCTGGATTAGAAAAAAATATCCCCGTGATGAGAGGTGATTCATCGCTGAAGCAGCCGAGGGGAATTTCATTGCAGCCTGTCGAACAGCTTATCCATTCCGGTTCAATTACATTTATTATTACATAAAATCATAGATGGACGAAGAGATAAGCCAGTATCATACGGTGCGGTAATACAGAGAAATTTTGAAGCCATTAACCAAAGCCAAATTAAGCCAAAATTTTTGCAGTTCATAGGCCAAAAACATCAGCAAAGACTTGCATAGGTAGTGGTACCGTAATGATTGACCCATAAAATGAAAAACGGAAATAAATAACATAAGAACTGCAATACTCTTAAAAATGGCGGACAAACTGCGCGCGATCGCCATGTTAGCTGGGTCATTTTTATGGAATCATTTGGAAAAGGAAATTGTTTAATAAATGCCACTGATATTGAACAAATGCGCAATTACTGGCAATTATACATTCAATTTTTTTCAAATTTTCAATTTCATTTGGGCCAAACTATTATAAATAAACCCAGTTTTCCATCAATGGTAAATGTATCCCCGGGATGAGAGAGGTGATTCATCGCCGAAGCAGCCACGGGAAAGGGTTGAAGAAAACGATGCGGATAATTTCACAAAGTAGGTCGATTAATATTCCGACCCGCAACTTTTTTTTGGAGAGGGATTTCAGCAGGAAGTAAGAGCTCACATACATTTGAGAGAGGCAATAAACTGGAGTCCAGTCATGTGATTTTTTTTCCAACTCACATCATCACGACATCAATACATAACCTCCCGAGGAGCAATCATAACAAAACATTAAAAAGCGAGTTATGCAAGATCGCTCGAATGTTTCGCAAAATCCCGGAAATTATTGCCCCCGAGGAATTCACTGAGCTCATGCCGAAACGTCATCGATTTCATCTCAATAGTACTCACCCACCGCTATGAGCAAATGCGCTCAATTATTTCGTGGCAATCGCCGCTTTTAGATAGCTCCGAATGAACGATTTACGCAATTTTCCCTTTTTGCACCACACTCAGATATTTGCAATTCGTCAAAAATTAGAGAGCAGACGGCACCGATCACAAGCTCTGCGGCTAACGCCCAATTCCCATTACGAGCCCTTTATCAAGGAAATCTATTAAAACAGTAGGGATAATGCCGGTTTCAAGAGCACTTAGTTATGGAATCAATAGTTATGAGAACCATAAAATTATAGATCTCATTGATACATTCGGGTAGCAAGAACACATACACTAGTTATTTACTTATTTCCCAATGGTCTATAGCTTCCAATATTTTATCCAATCTTACACCACCGGATAAAATTAACGAAAGATAAGCGTATGATTTTTTGCTAATGCAGGTAATAATTAGTCGATTACATCGCAGAATCGATATGCAACTTGCAGGAAAAATAGAAACCAATCTATTTTCCTTGCATGTAGCAACCGCGGTCGATTATCACAACTATCGACCATTTCTGCAATGGAAGTGCGTGCTTACACATCGAAGTGTCGCCTGCAAGCGACTTACAACGATACTGCCATGGAAGTGACTGCCGTATGTAAACCAGCCTTTAGAATAAGTACCTAGTGTCCAAAAACCTGCAGACCAGCTGGTAGAATACACAAATGAAATGACCCCATTCTATTGTCACGAACAAACACGTTTGGGAGATAGTGCTGACATTCCTGCTTCCCGTTTAACAGGTGTCGCTTTGGCGGACCCACTTTGTAGCAATATAGGATTCCCAAGCGATATTTTTATACACAGAAAATGGCAGATCAGTTCTCCATCGCTGCGACTTAATTGAATGGAACTACACAACGCAAAAAAATCAATGGACTGAATCCTGAGACATTCGCTTCGCTTGGTCGAGGGTTCGTGACCGTGGGAATCCGGTAGCGTAAAATTTGTGGCATTTTAAACGGTTGTGGCGATTTTTGTTCACGAACGGATATGTGAAAAACAATTTTGCACTTTTATCCATAAAGATCACTAATAAGAACACCCTGTACCGTCTGAAGAAGTCCTCTCCAGTTTCCTGTCGGGTAGGGAAAGCCATTGCTGCCAACGTTTCCATGGTTTTCTCCATCATCGTCATCAGGGATGATTTTTTTGGTTATTAGAAAACTTACTAAAACTTATTTTAATGGTATTTTAATGATAATTTTGATCGCGAAGCCCACTGGCGCAAGGGATATATTTCGAGTTATAATTCGTTTGCATACGTACAGATTTTCTTCTAAACGCGATGCATGTCATTTGATACAATTAAAATTCTCGCCAACAAATACCTTAACCAAGGCCGAGTCGAAGATGTGAAAAAAAAAAAGTTTTTGAAACACTACACGCGTTGTAGGGATTGCGTTTTTTCCCGGCGAACATAGCTAATGCAGTCTTCTCGAGTTTCCAGCCGGGTCAGGAAGGCCATGGTGGCCAACGTTTCGACAGGCTTCCTCTGCCATCATCATCAGGGCTAATGAGATATGCCTCTCATAAGTATTTATCATCTTAATATCGGAGTGTTCATTACCTGTGACGTCCCAATCTCCGTCTTAGACTCAGTATTTTAATGTGTTAATTATATCAATACGTACACCAGGGAGGTCTCCTAAATATTTCCTTCAGTAACCCTGGCGTAAGAGAATGGTGCTAGCTTAGAAGGCGTTTAGTGACAAACGGAGCTGAAGACGGAAACATTGGATAAGGATGTGAAGAAGAGGCTGGTGAAGAGCTTGATATGGAGCGTAGTGTTGTATGGGGCAGAAACATGGACTCTCAGAAAGGAGGACGAGAATAGGTGGCAGGCATCTGAGAAGGATGGAGAAGGTGAGGTGGACGGAGATGAAGACTAACGAGGAAGTGCTTGAGATGGTGGGCGAGGAAAGGAAACTTCTTCACGAAATTCAAAATCGGCAGAGTAGGTGGCTGGAGGATGTAATAAGGGGCGATAGGTTGCTGAAGAGTGTGATAAAGGGAAGGATGCTGGGCAAGCGGGGAAGAGGAAGAAGGAGAATAGGTTTCATGGACGGGATGCAGAAGGGTAGATCGAAGTCAACAGTTTCAGTCAAGGTATTATGAAACTGCATTATTAAAATGAAGAGTACTAGATGTTATACTGTCCACTATTTTTAATACTGAAAACTTCACAACACGTGTCTCGGCACTTTATTGGTCATCATCAGTACTGATTATCAGCCAGCCGACCCAGCCAGCTGATCAGCCAACACTGTACCTGATGATGGCCAATAAAGTGCCGAAAAACGTGTTAAGTTTTCAGTAATCAAAATAATGGACAGTACAACATCTAGTGCTCTTTATTTTAAGGGTATATCGTATTGAGAGGCGAAAAAAGAAATACTAGAGATATATTGGACTTCGAAAGTTTACTAAACCGGGAGGATTTTCTATAACATTTCTGATTCTCTGATTTTCTCAGTGAAAATTAAGCCTGAATCACACGATCATTTATTCCGTCCCTTTGAAGGGATAGCTCCAATGATAGCTTTTCAGGGACCGTGACAATGATAGCTCGAGCTATCATTTTCTGAATCACACGGTCATTTTGGCCGTCCATTTTTCCATCATTTTTTCCGTCCCTTTTCGCATCATTTCTACGTTTACTCCTCTCATTCCATTGAAAGCCGAACGTGGCGTTCGCCGAAGTCGCTCTTTGAGGCCGAGCGCTCTGATTGGCTAAATGGTGGAGTCTGCGATGGCTCCAGGGACAGAAAAAGGGACGTGCCCAGGGATGGAAAAAGCGATAGGGATCCTTATCGCTGGAGCCATCCCTGACTTTCTTCGCGTCACACGATCATTTTCGAGCGATCATTTGAGCTATCATTGGAGCTATCCCTTAAAAGGGACGGAAAATATGATCTTGTGATTCAGGCATTACCTCAACCGGTAGAATACTTTTTTTCAAATATGTACACATTACTAAAAAGTACACGTATACAAACTTTCACGCAAATCTTTACGTAAACGAAAATCGCTCCGAACAACTTCTATTCTAAAACCAATGCACGCACGCTCCGAGGATAATGCACCAATACAGAAGTGCCTCACGCGACGTCTCCTGTGTTCTCATTCCTCTCTATCGCGCTCGCGTGACCCGTGCGCGTGAGAACGGGATCTTCCGACCGCCTGACGACAGGACGCCGCGCGCATGCAATCGCAACGATAATACGTAATGGTGCGGCGTGCATTCCCCGCATATCGGAATGTCTCGGACCGCGCGGCGGCTGCATTCGACGTCCAGCGGCCTGGGGCCAGCCGATTCACGTAACCGCCGAGCGAAAAGTGAAAGTTGTGCACGTATTCCCCTCCACCACCCACCACCCCCCGGCTGGCTGGCTGGCCGGACCTCGCCCTCACAGCCCTGGGCTTTTTCTGCCGCCATCCCAGACAATACTCAGGACCGGATTCCATGGTGAAGTAATTATTATTCCATCAACACCAGTAATCATCAATTGAAGATGGGTATGATGAATTGACATGCACCCTAATCCTTGTCTATCGATCTACATCTACATATTACTCTGCAGACCACCTCAAGGGTGGTTGGCAGGGGTTTGCTTATCACTCACACGCACTACAGCGAAGAAAATAGATTTCCTCCACATGCACCACACTAGCTATTCCACAAATGCTACATAAATTATGCAATAAATCTATATGGCAACAACATATACATACAAACCTGCTAGGGCGTGTGGCGGGGGGGTGTTAGAACACCAGCCGTGTAAATATGTAAGGGATAAGGTTTTGGGATGTGAAAGGGTGACGTGTATTATGGGAGTGTATTTAGTGGAGCTCAGTTTTGTAGTGGTCGCTTATTGTGCGAGGAAAGAACTAGTTTTTTTAACCTATCTGTTCGGCAATGTACCTCTCTTATTTTATAAATTCTGTCAGGCCTAGAGATGTAGTGAGGCGTCATGATAATATTCCATTCGTCGCTCTGAATCGCACCAGTTCAAAATTTCTTAAGCATGCTAAGCCTAGTGTGTTGCCCCGAACTACGTAAGCGTGAAATAAAGAGTCATGCAGGGAACATGCAAAATCTGGCGTTAGCACTACTCGGCAGATTTAGAAACATGCATTAGGGATCACATCAATTAGTCAGCTACACTACCTTTCAACTGACCTACCTCAAAGTCCTAACGCATCCATTATGGTCTCTTATCGATCGCAGAAAAAAACGACATTTTAAACCTTTCCGTTTGTACAATCTATTTACCTAATTTTATTTCCATGATCTGATCTGACGTAGTACGAAGGAGTTCGTAAGATATTGATAACTTCGACGGAAAATAAATTGGCTTTGAATTTACGTAAAAGATTGATTCTATTTTTCATTCGTTGGACTGAAAGCGACTCCCATCCACGTTATTATAAGAGGTCAGTAACACTAACGAGACTATCACAACGGTCTTTCACGTGTCTTGCTGACCTTCTCTGCACACGTTCAAACTCTGTTTTTAAGCCCACCTCATTAAGGTCCCAAACGCTGATAGCGTATTCCAAGTGGGTTCTAGGAAGGGAGAAGTAGCCGACTTCTCTGATCTTATCTTCGTACTTTCCAGGAACTCTTAACAAATTCCAATTTACGATTAGCTTTCCAAGTGATTTTCCGAATATGTTTGCTCCACGAGAGATCATTAGTTAGTTTAACTCCGAAGTATTTTAAAATTTATACCGTCTCTAATTGGGTATGTTGTATGGAACATTCAAAACAAAGAGTCAAAGTATGTTTTACAATACGCCCCGATTTGGACGGGACAGTCTCGGTGTCCCCGAAGGGCTGGAAAATTTGTCCCGGTCGACACTGAAGTGACCAGCGTGGCAGTGAATGCCACCCAATGCTAGCAGAAATTCACAGCGACAGATTTATGGCGAGAGATCCGATCGTCTACAGCAGTGTCGTCCGCCTTGGGCGAATAGCTTTGACTGACTATTATATGCCTGTTTATGTACACCTATATGCCTCTACATACGATATCGCCATAGTAGACGTTTGCCCGCATTGACAAGGGAAACTTACGATCAGGCGCTTTAGCTATATTAAGTTCTATAACTTAATGGCTGAGTTCTTTCTTCATTACAATCGACGCTAAGAAAATTTACTCTGCTTCTAATTAGCACTAGCTATGGAAGGTATGGGCAACGCAACCAAGACTGATCCATCCCGATAAAAACTTTAGTAAAATCGACTAGAACACATAGCACACAGTGACCGATGCATGTTTCAAGAGTTACTTTCCTTAAATTTCAAACAGTTGGTGGATATTCCTGTTCTGAATCTGCTAACTCGTCCAATCACTCGTGCTATCCATAGAAAAGTAAGTATAGAGAGGGGTTAAACGATAGTGCTGCGAACCGGAGGCAGTTCTCCGCAGATTGAATCGGAGAATGCGATTACAGCGCATTCTTCGGATGCCTCCAGTACTAACGACGGAGGTCGGCGGCAATCAGTGGCAAGGCAAAGGAACGAGGGTAATCGGAGGTTTTTCGGAACTACAAGACAAACTTGACTCATAATGGCGCTGTCTCCCAACGACATGCTAGAAATTTGCCTTTCTTTCCTTTAGAATATGAAGCTTGTAATAATATATTAGTCTAAATTATTAAGTTATTTAACATTGTAAATATTAAAACGGGGACCGTAAAAATTAAACCCCACGCATAAATTAATTAATAAACAATCCCAACAATGGAGATAAACAAGCAGATAAACAAGGGGAGAGTCAATCACGAGTAATCGGAGGCTCCGATTGAAAGCGCGACAAACACTCGCTCCGAAAACCTCCGCTCCGTTCCCAGCACTATTGAACAATATGGTTGTTATTTTGGTCGCCAGGCAACAGCTTGATGACGTAACGCCCTCTAAGTCTACCTCCAAGGTTTTGCTCACGGCATCGCTCATAAAACTCACAAGATGACCACATTGGAGCGTGAGAAGGGTCAAGGTCGGACGACCCATTCTCCAATTCACACCCCCGTATTCCCGATGAATATTTCAACACACAGCGGCCACTGAACCGTATCGTTTCCACGGATTTGCAAGAGCTTGCCAGTCGAAGCGAATCACGCGTCGGCCAAATGTAACAACCAGTCGAGACATGGCGACTCGACGCGAATTACTAAACTTCTATTTTAAGGGTATAAACGGAAATCGGGAAGATTGACTGCGTGGGAACATTTCACCAGGAGTTGTCAACAAGAAAAAAGTAAAGAGAGAGAACTTTGATGGTACTCCCTTTTTAGTGGGACCCTCGTCGAATAGTAATCAGGGGCGAATGTGCTTGACCATCCCTGCATAGCTGTGAAGGGAAGGTTATAAGAAGATGAATTGGTGAAGTTCACTATGGGAGTGTTTTGAGTAGAACTCAGTTTTTACTTATGGTCACTTAAAGTGCGCGGAAAGAACGAGTTTTAGTACCTATCTGCTCGGCAATGTATCTCTCTTATTTTATCGCCTCTGTCAGACCTAGAGATGTAGTGAGGTGTCATGATAATATTCTCTGTGTCACTCTGAAACACACCAATTCTGAATTTCTCAAGCAACCTAAGCCTAGCGTGTAGCCTCTGAGTCTCTAGGGGCTCCCAACTTAATCCCGCTATGAGGACACCAGCCGTGTAAAGATGTATAGAATACGGTTAAGGGAGGTGAAATATGGTGACGTGTAATACGGGAGTGTATTTAGTGGTGTTGTTCTGAATGCCTCAAGCAAGTTATGCCTAGCGTGTAGCCTCCGAGACTCTAGGGGGTCCCACCTTAATCCTTCTATAAGGACACCAGCCGTGTAACAACGTACAGAATAAGGTAAGGGAGGTGAAATGGTGACGTGTACTACGGGAGTGTATTTAGTGGAGCTGTTCTGAATGCCTCAAGCAAGTTAAAGCCTAGCGTGTAGCCTCCGAGTCTCTAGGGGCTCCCACCTTAATCCCTCTATGAGGACACCAGCCGTATGAAGATGTAAAAGAATAAGGTTTATGGATGTGAAATATGGTGACGTGTATTACGGGAGTGTATTCAGTGAACATGTTGCCTCCGAGCTATGTAAACGTGATACAAGAGTCATGCTGGAAACGTGCAAAACAAGGTGTTAGCGCTACTCGGCAGATTTAGAAACAAGCATTAGGGACATCCATTAACCAGCTACACTATCTGTCAATCGATCCACTTCAAAGTCTTCTCGCAGCCAACATGTACTTCCTCAGTTTATAGAAACGGGTCTAGATTACACAGTACCCTCCGATGGCGTATTCCGTCTGAATTCCATCCGCTGGAACTGGACAGCGTTCACGAATTAATTTGTTCCGATCTTACGCTGCTCCCATTCAGACAACGCCCTTTTTGTTTTGCCAGCTAATTCTGACCTCGATTCAAAGAAAATAATGAAAGGGGTTTTGATCCGCGCCGCCGGGGAACTCAATGATATTGGTCCTTGAGATAAGACTCCTACACCCAGGAAAGTGGAAAGATGTGGCAGTGTAATTTTGTTCTTTTCATCCACTGGGAGGGTTGAGAATTCTGAGGTTATACTATGCGTGGAACTAAACTAGCTGTAAGATATTCTGAATTTGAATGAACCAGTTTCGCAGTCAATGCATCGAATTTATAAGTACCAGATAGTCGCGGAGTTCCCGCGGGTCGGTAAATAATTAATCTTTAGCGTTTCTCAGCAATTAGAGATATTAAGGTGGGAGTCCCTGGACTCGGAGGCCACACGCTAGGCTTAGATTGCTTGAGAAATTCAGAACAGGTGTGTTTCAAAATAACAGAAGGAACAGAAACGGTGGCTCTGTGAGCTGAAACTCGTCGTACGTATTAAAACACCTTATGGAATAGTGCAATTGTTGTTCCTGTTTTAATATGACGAACTTCTGACATGACTAAAAAGAGAGAACTCTTAGTATTTTCCACACTTGAAACTTTAACACTCAAACGATGGTGTAAACTTCCCTTTCTGGGGAACATATCTTATAAATTAATTGACGCATTCCCAAAGAACAAGTTCAATGTTTCATTTTACACCCCAAAAACTCTGGGTAAATTGTTGTTCAACTCAAAGGACGAAGTGACACCTGTGAACAAAAGTGGTGTATATAAGCTTAAATGTACTACTCCCAATTGTGCTTCGATATACATTGGACAAAGTGGTCGAGCAATCTCTGTAAGGGCTCGAGAACATAGAGCGTGTTGGGTAAAAGGAGATGTCTCATCAGCCTTTGCTAAACATTTAATCGAAGAGGACCATTTAAGTGACTTTTCGCCGGAAGTGCTACACGTTGAGAAGAAAGGAGCCAAATTGAACTACTTAGAACATTTCGAAATTTTAAGTGCTGCCAAGAACATAAGTGAGAATCTCATAAATGAATGTGTTTTTCCCTCCCACTCTCCCCTATTATCCATACCTTTCCCCCCACCACCTCCCACTGACCGTGACGCACGTCTCTGACGTCAATCAACCACTTCTTCCCCCAACCCCCCATCCCCAGATCTATATATTAAGTCGCATGCCATGTATATGTACCTTGAAAATGATTGCGAGGCAGTCGAAACCTGGGTCGGGAATTAAAGTTTCAAGTGTGGAAAATACTAAGAGTTCTCTCTTTTTAGTCATGTCAGTAGATACATTCCACAAAGTTACGCCTTCCACCATTAAGTTTATGACGAACTTCCACGATCTCTCGCCTGAATCTGTTAACGGAGAGAATATCATTTGTGAGCCGCCAGTCCATAAATTTGCCCACACTGAGCTTTCTGCGAACTTATTTCCATTTTGCAAGTTTATTGATCTAGATCTACATACTACCCTGCAAGCCGCCGCATGGGCGTGAAGCATGGGAGTGTTAGGACACCAGCCGAGTGAAGGGTAAGGTTTAACGAACTGAAATGGTTAAGCGCATTATGGGAGTGTTTGAAGTAAAACTCGGCTTTTATTACGGTCACTTATTGTGCGTTGAAGGAAGGAATATCCACAAGGCGGATTTTGTACCTTTCTGTGCGGCAATGCATCGCTATAATTAAATAGCTTCTGTCGGACCTAGAAATGTAGTGGGGTGTCAAAATTATACTCTCGGAATCAAAAACACACCTGTTTTTGATTTCTCAAGACAACTGATCCTAGCGTGTAGCCTCCGATCCCTAGCGACTCCCAATCATAAGCCCTCGAAATCAGCGCAACATTATAAATGTATGGTCGCTTAAAGCAGTTTTTAACGAAGTTCGCGGAAAACCTTTATATTTTATAATTTTTTTGGTTAAATCTTTCTTTACAGGGTCCCATATGTTTTTTTTGAGGGGTTGGTCGGTTAATAACAAACTTTGAAATACATCTGCTATGGATTTCTCACGCAATCTAGCGTGTAGTCTCCTGAGAAAAGGCTGAGAAAAACTCAATGTTCGCCCGTAGCAGTTTTTAACGTAGCTCACAGCTTTACTTAGCATTTTATTAATTTACTTTGGTTAAATATTTATGACCAGGGTCCAAAATGCTTTCGGTATACTCAATTTGTAGCCTTATCTGAGCCAAGTAGCACCTCTCCTTCACTTTTTCATTCGAGTGCCTTCCTGAGGAATTGAATGCAATTAAGGTAGTTTGAGCGAGATAGTTCCCTAATCATAATAGATACCATATTCGAATTATACGGTTTAATTTTAGCAGCCGTAAGACACATGACTAAAATTTTGTAATATTAACGGTGCAATAATAAAGTTTTATATGACAGAAATTGTAAGTAATTAAATGAAAATATCTAAATAAGTCTTTAACTTGACTCATTTTTTTCACGCGGTCCGTTTGAAACTCCATCAAAACGGAAGGTTTATTGTGATCCCGAAGAATTTACTGTGGTGACAATATGATCAATTTTCAAAAATTGTTGAGAAAACACACAAACTACACACTGTCAGGTTTTGACGAGATCTAAGTGTAGGAAATGCCTCATTTGTAATATAAGGTCTATCTAGAGTGCATACACGTACCATTTCCCACATAAAAGGGCTGGTGTTTTCCGGCAAAAATCTCAGAAAGTAATGTGGTAAGGGGTTGAATTTTTTTATGTCAATGGAATGGTGATATATTTGTCTTTAAAATGAGACAATATTGATTGATTTCTAGGTAAAATGACATTTCGCTCAAACTACCTTAAATGCAAGCGCGCCGATTAGCTGCGAAGTAGACAACATACTACATGGCAAATGAAAAGCACGCCTTAACATAGAGCAGATTTTTTTTCGAGAACCAACATCTCACTCATAGCCCTCCTACTTTCCGCCCATCCCTCCCTCCCTAATACCTCTGCCTCTCCTCCCTGGCGCCATACCTCACATCCGCGTCTCGGCGCGAGACGCTGGGCGCCGTCGCTGTGATGCGCACCGCGAGGCATCCGTGCCAAGGAGAGGCCGACGCGCGCACACACTCTTGTCTCTCCCTCTTCTGTTCTCACTTCGAGATGCGTCTCGTCTCTCTCCCTTTCCGAGGAAGTCACTTTTATCACCCCCTCCCCCCATGACACCCCTATTCTCCCCGCCTTTACGATGCAAAGCAAGAGCGGTCTCCCATGCCACGGTACCGTTCAGAATCCACACGAAACACTCGCGATATTCCTTGCCTCGATCCGAGAAAGGATTGGTTGAAATGAGGTGTTTGGAGCACAAATCGTGATTTGTTGAGTGCACATTGTCATGATTCATTTTCATTTACATAAAACTCTCCGTTTTCCTATAATTTATTCTTATGAGCATGATCTTATGGCTATAAAATCTACATCACAAACGTGGGTATGACCATTAGTTTGAATTGTGCATTTAAATTGATACTTAACTGAATAATTCATAAAGTAGGGATGAGTTGATTCTACTTTTTTTCGATTCCAATTCTTTCAAATCGATTCCCGATTCTCGATTCCATCGATTCATATTCCTAATAACAAGTGGAATATTGATATACCAGTAGCGTACGACTATTATTTAAATTCAATGTTTCCCTTAATTATTAAATTAAATTAAAGCTTTTCCTGGATTCTGTAGACGGATAAATAATACACATGGTTTACGTCCAGTTGTGGTTATTCCTAGTATTAATTTATCCTCTTCAGCCCTACCTCTCCAGAATTTTTTCCTTGACTGATTAAGAGAGATATTTTTGGAAATAAACAACACGTTTACTGCACAAGAAAAATAGCCTCTTCAGCCCCACCTCTCTGTCTCCAGAATTTTTTCCTTGACTGATTAAGAGAGATATTTTTGGAAATAAATAACACGTTTACTGCACAAGAAAAATAGCCTCTTCAGCCCCACCTCTCTGTCTCCAGAAATTTTTCCTTAACTGATTAAAAGAGATATTTTTGGAAAGAAATAACACGTTTACTGCACAAGAAAAATATATTGAAGCAAAACCGCGGATAGAATGAACCTCACCAAGTGCAGAGAATAAAATCGAAACGAAAATCTGATGCATAATAGATGTTCAAAAAGTTATATCACGATGTAGCATGCATGCTACACTGACTGGAGAGGTTATATTTCAAAAAATAAAAACGCTTTTCTTCCAGGCTATCACTTGTTCAACAATAGCAAAGAAAATAACCTACTGCGCCATTCACTTGAATTTGATACTTATCTTGTTTCGTAAGTGGTAGCATTTGCTGGGTATCGGCGATAAATCGTTGTATTCTCTTCCTAGGAAACTTCAAATTGATTGGAAAGTCCTCATTCTAAGGATCGTTTCAGCTCATTCGTCGATTGAAAGTCAGAGGCTGTGCCGCCAAGTGAAATCACTTCGCTTGCATAAAAGACCCCGTTCTTCTCGTAAATTAACATTTCCGATGTTGATTACGGTAACTGGACTTCCCGTAACGAAGGCGTACGGAATCTCTCATTTCCATTTCATTCGTGAATGTTTCATGGGACAACTCGAAGGCGTTCATTACAGCCGTGATACCACTACGGACTTGGAAATTAGATCTTTAGAGCAAACTAACTTGAAAATCGTTCTTGAATGCTTAAACCAAACGTCGAGAGGCAGTAATCAGATGATACTAAAGAGTGGTAACCGTGTACCTGAAACAACTGCAAATACGCCGTTACTATTACGTAAGAACAGGTTCAAGGAGGTTCCAGCGTAAAATAAAGTACATACATACATACCCATCACGCCGTTCCCTTCACAGTAAACATGTTTCAATCGTTAATACATAATTGTACACCTAACTCTGCTTCAATAATTTCCTCCATTCTGACCTATCCTTGCAAACCTCTTTTGCCTCATTTACCCCATACACTGTTTCATACACGCCCTCCTGTTTTTAAGACTCCTAATATTCCTCCTCCTAAGAATTTCCTCAATCACATTCAACCACAACTTTCTCGGCCTACCTCTACCTCTCGCACCATTCATTCTACTCTCATATATGTTTCGTTATTCGACTCTTATCCATTCTCTCAACATGGCCAAACCAGCGAAGCACACTCCTTTCATACACGTCCATCACTGAAGCATTTAACCCACATTCATTCATGACCCACTCATTCCTGACCCTACTCATTCCTGACCCTATCCTAAAATAAAGAAATTAAACTTAATCTATACTCTGGCAAATAATAGAAAAATCAGTCCTATGCTTGATGTGGGCATCAAAATCTTACAATTATACACTATTTTTTCGTGAATTAACCTAGAGGCTGCTCCGTTTCGCTGGCTGAAAATTAAAACTAGCAATAGACAAAAATAATTAGCTTAATTTGGGAAATTTAGACAATAGTTAGCTTTGAGGATGTTTAACTTTTTTGGTAACTAATATCATTATACTAACTAGTTACTAAGGTTTACCCCTGGCTTTGCTGAAACAGTCGTGTTGACAGACGACTCTGCCATCGTCTTCAGCGTAACTTGAACATATATTTTAAAACAATTATATTAATTCTATTTCATCCGTAAGACGGTTGCAGTACTAACCATTGATGACTGGGTGTTCTACCAATCAACCTGGTGTGGGTAACATCTGGAAACGCTTCATTTATAAATTATGGCCCATTTGTACAGGGTGCGGCATTTTAATTTTCTTTTCACTAAACGCCATAAAACCCATTTCATGAATGAGAACTTTTTATTTTTTTATGATGTTGCAGGTGCATATGTAAAGTTTTGCGTTACACAGGTTAGAAAATCATATCAGGTAAGTGGCGCCCCCCTCTGTTCATACACTGAATAAGCCGATTTCTGGCGTTTGTCATGACCCCTACCAGCATAGCAGCGGGTAGGTTGGCAATTTCTGCCCCCATTTGTGTCAACACCCCCAAAAACTTCATTTGTGGGTTTATTTGAAATTTGTGGGTTTATGTCAACCGTCCAAGGACTCTAAAAGACCTGAAGGCCAACATCCGGGCAGAAATTGCCAACATAACCACTGCTATGCTATGATGGGCTATGATTAACGCCAGAAATCGGTTCATTCAGTGTATGGACAGTGGGGGGCGTCTCCTACCTGATATGATTTTCAAAACTGTGTTACGCAAAACTTTAGATATGTACCTACATAATCATAAAAAATATTAAAAATTCCTCATTCATAAAATGGGTTTTATTGCGTTTTGAAAAAAGGAAGTTATAATTCCGCACCCTGTACTTAATACGTCGGATGTAGAATAAGGGAAGGAGAAGAGAATTTGGTTCGATGGAATATATAAATTCAAGAGCTCGGAAATTTTGCATTAATAGTAGGAATAAGAATTAGATCGATTTGGAAAACTTCATGGGGTAAGATTTGTTCAAACATTTGTTGTCTAATTTGAACAAATTAGAATGTCAAATAATTGTCATTCTAATTTGTACATATTATAATGCCAAATGGATACAAAATAATAGTCTATAAGGGAAAACGAGATAGTTGTATATAGAAAATTATACACGAAGTGAAACCCCGTAAATTACATGATATAGGAGCATATTTGGGCAAAAATAGTTATTTTTCTCCGACATGGGACATCTATGGAAAAAAACATGACAAACAGCGGGTGGTTTTTGATGTACACTACTGGCCGCATCATATAGCAGTATCTTCCCAAGGCAGATACCCAATCTCTAACCACTTTTCCAAAAGAGCTAAAAAGAAAATATGACCGGAGGAAACTTTCCGTCACCAGGCATATAAATCTAAGCTATCATTGGCATGAAATGGTGGATTAGTTACACATCGCTGGAACTCAATGAAACGTAACTCTCCAACGAGAGAAATCAATTGACTGGATCCGCGATATCCGCTTTGCACGTCAGAGGGTTCACGGAAGTGCAAACAATATATTACATTTTCATCAATCTATAGATAGCGCAACAGGTTCGTTAGGGTTATAAAGAATATACCGACATGCAAAGTAAATATAATAATAGATTACCAAGGAGGAATGATGAATATGGAGGAAGATGAAGGTAACAAAAATTATGACAAATGTTTTATGGACACAGTGTTGCAGTTCTATATAATCATGGGTAGTATATAAGAGTAGCTGGTCAACATTTCAGTCACATATTAATGACGCATTTTATGACAACCATTGCAAATAAACTTGACCACATCAGGCGTCACTACGCAGAACAATTTTACATTGATATCCATAGTGAAAAGAATACTTAGTTCTCTTCAACAAATATTTAATTTGCACGATGCGTTTCACAGCTTTACTGCATCGTCAGGCACAATTGTTGATATAACATACATTGAAGTATGTGGAGAGGGCTCTTGCTATGCTGGCCAATGCTATAAGCTGAAACCAGTCCGCCATCTTCGTTGACCCTCACTTTACTACTGCACTTGTGGGCTGACGATCTAATTTCGCAATTTTACTGTTTTCCATCGATAGCTTACTAGAAAACAGCACGCACTTAATCATTGAATATGCATTCTCCTTACATATTTCATTCATTTATTTGAATTAATAATCTTACGCCTTTCCTATGAAAAATATTGTACAGTCGAGTAGAATACGCAGCATTAAATAGCCAATATATGTTCCAAGAGTTACTTGACTTAAATTTAAAACAGATGGCTGACATTCTTACTTTACATTCGCTAATTCGTCCATTCTGTTGTGCTACTCATATGAAGGTAATGAGAGAATAGGGAAAAAGATTTCATTTTTTATTTGGTTGTCAGACTTCTGAAAACCGAAATCACACTGAAATTTTAGTGAATGCTCCCGTGACTTTATGGACAGTACACCTAGGAACAAGCCAAAGGTCACCCAAGGGTTTCCTGCAACTCACCAGCCTGTTAAAATTATAATAAGGAGTTTCTTAACCATTTTCATGTGTGTGGACATGACATTTGGAAGAGTTCCTTTGATTGTTACTATATGATTGTGTTAGTATCCATGAAGCTAGGGATACATTGTCCTTCTTTAAGAATAGTTAATTTGTACGACGCATTTCACTGCTTTCTGACGATGCAGCGAAGCAGTTATATACGTCGTACAAATTAAATATTTTTAAAGAAGGACAATGTATTCCTAGCTTCATGGATACGAAAGTGTACTTCTCCCCACTTTGTTGTATGGTAATGAAACATGGGTAAGTCAGGACAGACTAAACGCCGTGGGTATGAGTTATCTGAGGAGTGTTTGCGGCAAAGGTAGGATGGACAGGGTCAGGAATGAGTGGGTAATAAATGAATGTGGGTTAGATGCTCCAATAATGGACATATATGAAAGGAGTGTGCTTCGTTGGTTTGGCCATGTTGAGAGAATGGATGAGAGTCGAATAACGAAACAGATATATGAAAGTAGAATGAATGATGCGAGATGGAGAGGTAGGCCGAGAAAGTTGTGGTTGAATGTGGTTGAGGAAATTCTTAAGAGGAGGAATATTAGGAGTCTTAAAAACAGGAGGGCGTGTATGAAGCAGTGTAAAGGGGTAAATGAGGCAAAAGAGGTTTGTAAGGATAGGTCAGAATGGTGGAAATTATTGAAGCAGAGTTAGGTGTATAAATATGTATTTATGAGTGAAATTTTGAGACTCTGCCTACCCCGGAAGGGAACGGCGTGATTGGTATGTATTTATGTATGGATACTAATACAACCATTGCGAAATATTCCCCTTGGTCACGTGGGACAATTGCTCGAAGTATAATACCCATACCGGACTGTTGCCACCTCATGCAGCTCTGGCATATCCAATGATTGCGCTCGACCATTTTTTAGCCTGGGTTCCACGAGGCCTCTGATGGAGAATTCGAAGAGGAAGTAATCTTGGGAATTATAATAGACCCTCGAAGACCAATATGGAAAGCATTGCAAATTGCTTAGCCACTGGAAAGAGTGAGATAATTGTGGATGATGTCTAAGAATTTCCCCCTTTGCTACTCTATACGCAATTATGTGACATAACCAAACGAACGAGTGTTGAGTCTCGTGAAACAGATTACGCATGTTTAATTGGCCGTCATTGAAGATTGCGTCGTAGCGCCGATATAATTAATTTTAGGATGAAGTGTTCATTTTTACATGAAAAATGCCAGCTATTCAAATCAAGCAGAAACCCTCAGGTGGTTGAAGCGATCCTTTTAAGGAACGGAATTGCGTCAAACTTTACATATGTGTGTTATACGAACGTCATTATTGCTATATTTGGGAAATTTTCGTCAATACCAAGTTAGTTGTATTATTCCGTCACCTAATTGTTAGGGAGAAGCCGGGAGTTATGTGTAAGCAGAACGATTCCCTGCGAGTGGCGATACGATTCGAGATATCGCTACACTCGCTACTTCCACAGGAGTCAACTTCTGAGAGTCGAGCCGCCTGAACGATGTCATTCAACTTGAGTTGAAAATATAGCCAATCGGTTACGAACATCTCCGCTACCAGCATATAGAGATGGGTAAATTATTGTAATTTTGATTTGACGCAATTTACCGTGTTAAATTAAGATAATTTTCTAAAATAACCGTAATCTTCCGGTAATTTATAATTATCTGCAATTAATAGCTATTAGAGGATATATTCGGAAAGCCGATACGTTAACGGCATTAAAACTATTATTATTGCTACACTAATGCATTAGAAATAAAGAAAACTGAAAAACAATCACAGCTGCCCACATGCAATGCAGTATTCTTTTGTTTGGTATGAGGAATTTTTAACAATTAAAAATGATAGCCCCCAGAATATTCCACAAGTAAAAGTATTCCACAGATGAAAAATACGTGCCTTTATTTATAATTTATATTGTATTAAAGATATATAGACCTGGTTTAAAATAACATATTTAGAATATATCGTTATGAAATAAATCTGAGACGGAGGTGAATATTATCGCAAATTACGGTAAATCTCATGAGCTCCAGTAAATTACGTAAAATACCATGGTAACTTGGGAATACCTACTCTAATTACTAATTAATAATACCCACGGTAATTTACGAATACCTACACTCAACCCGCAACGCAATCGGCGAGATCGCCAGTTCCTTACCAACAGTGTTTACACATGCTTCCAGCGTCAGCGAGGAAGTTGCCAAGGTGAGTGTTTTGCAAAATGGAAAGCTCACATCGTTCGCACCGGTAAGGCCCCCCCGCGGAGGGCAATCAAAAAAGCGGAGGAAAAGGGATCCGTATCCACTCGTGCCTTGTGCCGGCTTGCTGGCGGCGAGAATTCCGAGATTCTTCCCTGATTGCATCTTACATCGCAACGCTCCCAGCAGGGGATGTGCAACATTTCGTACGCGGCGCAATTGGACTTGCACAAGCAAATGAGGCTGGATTTCTCGAGAGTGCCGGTTGGTCCATGTACACAACTACAACGGTCATTTTAAAGTCGATTCGGATTTTTTTTTGGTTACGTACTGAATGGCGAGAAACTTTGCTCACGTGTTCCATTTAGTGAATATAGCTATAGATGATAGAGAAAAAATTGCATTTTACCAATTGGGTTCCTCGGAAATTCAATTTTACATATTTTAACGGGAAGTATCTACATCTACAAACACCCTGCGAGTCGCCGCATGGGCGTGTGGCTGGGGGTGCTAGGACACCGGCCTTGTAAAGCTGTAAAGGGGGAGGTTATACTGAGGTGAAACGATGACGTGTATAATGGGAGTGTATTTAATGGAGCTCAGTTTTTTATTGTTACTCAGTTTTTTATTGTGGTTACTTATTGTGCGTGGGAAGAACTAATTTTTGTACCCAACTGTTCGGCAGTGTATCTCTCTCATTTTATCGTTTCTGTCAGACCTAGAGATGTAGTGAGACGCCATGATAACATTCTCAGTGTCACTCTGAAAACAAAACAGTTCTGAATTTCTCTGGCAAACTAAGCTTAGCGTGAAGCCTCCGAGTCTCTAGGGGCTCCCAATGTAATCCCTCTAAAAGTTGTGAGACACTAATATGTTCGCTCGTAGCAGTTTGTAACGTAGCGAGCAGCTTTCCTTGGTATATGATCTACTTTTTGGGTTAAATCTTTCTGCAAAGGGTATCAAATGCTCAAAAACGTCCTCCCGAGAGACCCGACACCGGGAATTGCTGCTACAATGCGTGTGGCTGGGGGTGGTAGTACACCTTACCTTACCTCCTTGGCCACTGAAACCTCAGCAGGTTTTTGGGCTCACCATCAATGCCTCTCCATTCCGCTCTATCTTCTGCCCTTTGAAGTGTAGTCCCAAGTCTACCTATGTCCTTTTCAACTTGGTCCTTCCACCTCATTCTTGGTCTACCAAGTGGCCTTCTGCCTTCAGGGTTTCTCAAGTATAAAGTCTGGATTATTGCAGTTTCCTCTTTTCTCCACACATGTCCTGCCCATCTTAATCTTCGGCTCTTAGCCATTTCCACTATTGCCCATTGCCACATACCCAGATATAGTGGTAGGATATCTACTGTATATAAATACGTAATGGATAAGGTTTTGGGAGGTGGGATGGTGAAGTGCATTTTGGGAGTGTGGGAGTGTATTATGGGTCCATGGCAATGAGAATCGAAAGAAGGCTTGTAACGAGCGTAGAAGCATCATTTCGGTGTCGACAGCGGATATTATCGAGGACGGGTAGCAAGAAACTCTTTTTCGTGTCACCGAAAAGGGGCTACATCCATTTTATGTGGTGTTCCATCGAACATTCATCTGCATCTACATACAACCCAAGGTCGTTCATATCGATTGTATTCTTGCTTCGATACAGGTCTTCGCAACGCAAACAAGTCCGCCATTAATGTGCTTATTTTAGTGCATTCTCCATAAGCATAGCATAGATTACTCAACGTTTTTGATGATTTTTCAGCGCATTTGTGTTCGAAATGATGGCAGGCTCCGCATGTTCCCATATTGTCTTGGACTTGCAATAGTGGTAAATGTTCAGTAAGCACATTAATGGCGGCCGTGTGGTGGAAATGATTTTGGAGACCATAATCGATATTGCTGCGGATATATCGAATCAAACGGCCCTTCATACCACCCTGCGCAGGGCGCCACTAAGAGCCGAGCAGCAAGTTTAGGGCAATTGTTGTCGCGACTGCATATTTTTGAGACCGTACAAGACACGCAGCGTCATCTGTTGGCCTAATAGTGACATCACATAAAACATAATCTCGTTGTTGTTTGGCTGCTATGAGAAGAACGAAAAGCAAAATAAATATCGAGAGATATTGAGAAATATGAGCGAGAAAAAAGTGACTGAGGATTGTAGTGAAAATTAACGCGAGTTTAAAATTCTGAGGTTCCTGTGTTTCATCGGCATTATTAATTTATCCCGAACCCCGGCTCTTAAAAATATTATAAGACTGTGACTTTATTCCAGTGTAACAAGGCATATAGATTAGGAGAGTAGTTATGGTATCGAAATTCATTTATCGAAATCTGTAGCGCATACTGATCGGATAATTTTGAATCATGGGCCTCTTAAACCTCTATCACACTGAGTTACCTAGACGTAACATGTAGAGGAGTTTTTCTTCTTGTCTCTGATTAGGTTTCTTTACGTCAATATGGCTTTGTGACATCAATTGTGCAGCTTGACAACTAAAATATCTTTTATTCGTAACTTTTAGTTCCTGATTCTCCCGCGACTGGCGCAACATGTGAAATGACTGCACATGGTGGGCGAAAAAATCGGTTAATAGAGGGTTAAACTTATGCCCCTGGAACAATCGTCAAGTAACACTTGAGCGCCAGACTCCACAAGATATTTCTCGCTCCGGATGCACTCTCCAATGCAAAAGCGACTTAACGCCTCGCGGACAGCAACGTATAACAGGGGATTTCCTAACCGGGGGAAGGAGCGAGATTTCGCAACGACCGCGGGTCGGGTTGGACTCCTCAATCTCTAATGCCATCCGAAAGGGGAGGAAGATTCACCAGCCGTCGACAGTCCAGAGATGCATCCGACGAGTATTGTGAAACAGACGCCCGCGTTTCGTTTCTCCACCCACAACGGGCTGAACAGAATCTATCGCGGCCGCCGGCGGTGTAGAGGGTAATTTGAGCGGGTGGCGTTTTTGGACGTGACGTATCGTCGGAATCACCCGCCCTGGCGCATCAATATGCCCAGGAAGAACTTTTACAACGCGATGAGACTCAAAAGAAAGCAGGCAACGAAAAGCGGAACCATTTTATGGGCGGCGTCAGTGGATATTCACGTGGGCGGGAAATCAGAAACTTATTTTCGGGGAAACCGACAAAAAGGTGCCACACTTCCTATGAGGCGATTCTAAAAAGACGTTGAGTTAGAATAGAATAAAGGTGAATAGTCACGCACATCCTCCGCTTAATAAGCTTTTCCCCTTCCCCTCCACTGGCGACTATGTATCCTCTTGAGCACTCCTCAGAACCTCATTGCGTCATTTACATTACGACAAGGATGGTTATTTACAAAGTATAAATTGATGTACTTCACTGAAATCTGATCCAAGATTAATTTTCCAATAACTTGAAAAGCTACTATAATGATCACTCAACGACTCACGTTTCGAGCTCAAACCACCTCAAGGTAGCTTGAGCGAAATATCATTTTACTAAGACATCAATGAATTTGGTCTCATTTTAAAGAAAAATATCTCACCCTTCTAATGACACCAAAACTTCAACACCTTACCACATCACTTACGGAGATATTTTCCGAAAAATACCAGTCCTTTTACATGGGAAATGGTACGTGTATGCACTCCAGAGAGACATTATTTACAAAATGAGGAATTTCTAACACTTTGATGTCGTTAAAAAACTAACAGCGTGTAGTTTGTATATTTTCTCAAATATATTTGAAAATTAATCTTATTGTCACCGTAGTAGGTTCTTGGGTATCACAAAGACTTATTCACATATTTTCATTTAATTACTTACAATTTCTGTCTCATAAAACTATATTATTGCACCATTAATAATGCAATATTTAATTGATGTGTCCTACGGCTGGAGAAATTAAAACGTATAATTCGAATATGGTCTCTATTATGACTAGGGAACTATCTCCTTGGACTACCTTAAGCTATGTTGGTAGCGCTTCCAGCCACGTCCCGCCACAACTATTCCGCTCCTCATCAGACCCCTTCTTCGCGAGCCTACCTCCCCTGAAAAACCACGCTTCGCGTAGGCCAGTGGTCGGCAAAATCATTAGTCAACAGAGCCAAATATCAACAGTATAACGAAGAAATTTCTTTTGGGAGCCAACATTTCCAAACTAAAACCATATAGGTAGGTATATTGTTATTAACTTAATAAGCGTCCCCAATGTGACTGAGGTACGTTCGCTGAGGTCGACCACTTCCAACTTTCCCATGCACATTCCTCTTCTATACTTATTTCGTCTACCTCCTTTCGTTCATCCTCTCTATGATACCGCACAACAAAATGCGAAAAATCATTCTATATCTCCTCTTGGATGTTATAGACTCCTCGCCAAATCACGTCCAATCATCCAAGAATGTCTCACAGTTCCAAAGGAGCATGGTTGTTTTTTTTTTTGTTTCCCTCAGTGCACTGAACACCACATTTTTTTCCTCGAAATAATCGATTTATATATGTTATTTGTATTTTTACTTATCAATAGAAAGGTGTAAAGTATCTGTGCTAGTGATTTTTAGTATTAGCTATCTTTTGCTTATTTTTTTCACCAGGGTCCTGGCTGATAATTTGTTTCCTTCAGGGTCTTGAACATTACATTTTTCGTCTGATTAATAATTACATTTCGGTGTTGCAAACGCGACAGTTGTTTCAATTGTCTTTGCCCTCTAGCTGATTCAGTTACCACAGCTCTGAGTAATTTTTTTAAATTTATATTTTGTATTAGTCGTCCCATGGTGGCATACATTTTGAATTTATGTTCCAAAGAATTTGGTTCCCAGAACAATAAAGTTGTCTCTATTTCTATGTCCAAACCATCTCAACATACCTTTCTCAGTCTTCTACACTGCATTTTATCTCACTACACAACGCTCCCAAAAATTAACGTATTTTACTTTACATAAAGTTATGTCTTAGTTTCACTTTAAGTGCGTTGAATAAAACTTTATATCATCCTTGATAGCGTTATTATTCATTGATAACATTAAGTACGTGCGCGCCCGCACGTGATATTTTTTGGAAGCACCATCTGCTAACTGTTATCGTGCCCAAAAGAGTTCATGCCAGTGCACCGTGTGCAATCAATGAAAGGATCTTTCAACTCTAATTAATAATTACATAATTCCCTTGCATGGTACGAATCACGATTTGTACCAACTTCTTCACTGCTCTCCCTTCAAATTAAGCAAATGTTGCAAGACACTTTTCCCCCAATACCTTCAATTACATTGTACATTTTTTCGTTTTTTTGAAGCTTGGAACAACAAATAATGCCATAAAAAGTAGCAAAATGTCCAACTAAATATGTATTTCATGCAGACTAGCAGACGTGTAAGGCCTTGAATATTCGTCGCTCTATGATAGTACGGGGAAATAGATGTTTCCCTTAATTATCAAATTAAATTGAAGCTTTTCCTGGATTCCGTCGACGGCTAAATAATGCACATGGTTTACGTCCAGTTGTGATTATTCCAAGTGTTTATTTAACCTCTTCAATCCTACCCCTCTGTCTCCAGAAAATTGTGCTTGACTGATTAAGAGAGATATTTGTGGAAATAAATGAATGTTTATCGTCGAAGAAAAATGTATTGAAGCAAAACCGTGAATATAATGAATCTCACTAAGTGCAGAGAATAAAACAAGACTACCCAAACGAAGGGCACCCAAGGGGCAAAGAAGAGCCGCATGGGACTCGCGAGCCGCTGTTTGCCGACCACTGGCGCAGGCGATTGTCGCCATGTTACGCTACCGCTTCCAATAGTTATACATACCCCCGTATCTTAATCGATGCATTCCATCTTAGGTCTTCCTCGGTAATTATAACCTTCCTTCCCTTCAGTTATTACAGACTTTAGGAGGCTTTTATTTGCCTACGAATGCACACCACAAGTCTCTCTGTTCTCCTTCCAAGAATAATCATCGTTATAAGGATCTTAACATCAGGTCAAGAAATCAATGCAGTCTAATGGTAATAGAAGCAACTCATAGCATTCTCACTGAATTTTAACTAGTTCTAGATCAATCCAAGCTACTCCACCACTACTGAATGCAACTGAGGAGGCTTGCAATGTAGTATCTTGTCGATATAAGAGTTATATTTAGAACACGAGAGCACGGCTGGAAATCGCAAACGATTGAAGAACGTTCGACGCAGGTGCCCGAGGATAGAAATCAATGGGAGAATGGGGGTGGAATTCCGCCTCTCGAATAAAACGGGTGAATTTGAGGAGACCGAGAAGCATGACCTTAAAAACGTTTCAAGATTAACACTTTGATAGAAATATATGGGGTAGAGGAGGGGTTTATCAACGGGAAAAGTTGTGAAAAACACTGCTAAAATTTCCCACATTACCTTACCTTTTTAGAAAGCATTTTTCCTCAGGACCCAAAACGTGAACTCTAGATCCGTCCCACTTCTTCAATTACGTCTGATTTCGGAACGAATTCATTTAATGTTTTGTGAAAATCTTGAAAAATTTTTCCTTCGCATTTTCCATTCCTCTCCTCCCGCTTCGGCTGATGAACTAGTTTTTTGAACAGAAATGCCGTTCCTGCCGATTTCTTATCTGATCATACGTTTTAGCAGTTCCGGGCCGCGACACAACCATCGGACGCGTACCGGATTGAAAGGGCCCCAGGGTCTTTGCATGAAAATGATGAGATTGCACGCACAGGCCCTCAGAGCATGCCCATAATTCCAGAGGATCTTGCTTGGTGAGCTGGAGGCGGATTCGCATTTTCTCCGGATACGCACATCCGGTGGATAAGCAGATACCGTGCAACGCAAATATACAGGTCGACCTATGAATACTTCCGGGGTTTCGAAGGAGGATTATTCAACAACAATAACAGGTAGAGAAGAAAGTAGCAAAATGAAGTCTGTCCAAGATAATACAGCAGTTGAAAAACACTAATTTGGATTGAAAAGTAATGACAAAAACATTTTTTATGCACGAAAGATTTAAGTAAGGTCATCATCATGGATTCTTCGATCACATGAGTTCCTTGCCCAAATGGCATTAGCGGCTCGAAAGAGTACATAATGATAACTTTATATAGAACCTGGGACCTCTTGTTCCCATGGTTCAAGTCGGCAGTACAAAGAATATGTTGATAAAGACCAATAACATTGCATTTTGAATGGGCTTGAGGGTCGCCTTAATAAATAATAGCACCAAAAAAGCAAAAAAAGTACACAGCTGGATTAACTTAACATTGCCCTTCTCTAAAACAACATCACAAATCAAACAAGCATAATTCAACATGAAACATAACGCATGTGACAATATCAGAGCTTGAATATAATGTGCATCGGTTCAAATATTATGCTACAATCTTAAACTGCATGAGGACCAGATATCATCAATTTGAGCATATGGCATTGAGGAGATATTGAAATAATTTTGACCGGAACGAATTTTTGGATGATGCTTGACGAATCTGTTGAGGGAGGCAATGCCATAGTTTTACAACTTCAACCGAGAAGGAGTTATGGAATGTAGTATTTCTGCGAGTTGGAATATACCTAAAGTATGGGACGATTCCCTACCCTTTTCCCGAATCGTTTTTTCCGACGACCTTTTTCCCGAATTTTTTTTCCGAATCCATTTTGCCCGAATAAGCTTTTTCCCGAAGTCAATTTTACCGAACGTCTTTTTTGTCGAAAGTTTTGTTCGATGATTCCATTGCTATGAATGTGTTGCCATGGCACTGTTGTTGTTTATTATTGACAGAAGGAAATTCTAATACCAACAAATAATGCATCTGAAGGATGGAATAACCGCTTTAGGTTGCTAGTCGGGAAAAACCACCCGGATCTGTACTCAGCTCTAAAAGAGCTGCAGAAAGAACAGGCTGACACAGAGATTGCCTTCATTGAATTAAGTGTTGGGAAAAGTATCAAGGGCAAGCCAAAAAAGAAGTGGTACGACGTCCACGAGAGGCTGAAAGCGGTTGTAGAAGAATATCAAGATTACAAGAACGATAGGAACTCCCTTGAGTTTCTTGAAGCTATCGCGCACAATATAATTTTCTAGAAAAATTTATGTATTTTGTGTAAATATATTTGGATATTAAAAGTAAGAATTCATTTTTTTACAATAGGGAAACAAGGTATTCGGTAAAAAATATTTCGAAGAAAAGGCTTTCGGGAAAAAAGCTTTCGGGAAAGAGGACACGTCACGATTCGGGAAAGAATACTTTCGGGAAAAAGGTCTTCGGAAAAAACGATTCGGGAAAACGGTCGGGTACCATGTCCGGGGGGTGCGCTGAGTTCTTTGTCTGACGTCAGTGTTGAATAAAACGAAACACTTATCTTAGGTTTGAACGACCAATGAATAATGACCAGATTGAAGTGACGAGATTTATATCTGGAAATAAAAATCAACGAAATTTTCTTACGAGTCGCATTCACAGCTCAAGGAGCCCAACTTCTCTCATCGCGCACTCTTCAAAAATCTCCCAGAGAAATTTCTCACTCACTTTCTTCCAAATCCTTTCCAATCAAAGAATCCATCTCGCGTGTTATCTTTTGAAATTTCTTCGGAGCGACGGAAGGAAAGAGTGGTTCGACGGCCCGGAAGCCGGAAGAGCCGAACGGAAAGGCTGCATTTTTTCAAATCTTTGGGATCGATCACTCCGGTCTACCGGGGACGTAACAATGCCCCGAGTAGAGAAGTTACAAGATCATGATGACGTAGCGGAACTAGAGTACATCTGCACACATATATCACTTTCACTACATATGACGTAAACTGACGTCTTTCCTAAACTTTACTGACGACGTGCATTGACGTACTTACCGTTTAAATTAGTTTTTACGGAGCGAAGCGTCAAAATGACATTTCCCGGCCTTCTCGTACGTCTAGCTTGGTCCGTTTCGAAGGAAACGGAGGGGACAGATTTCCATCGATAACTTACTATAAACCCCATGCACTTACTTCTTTGACGTACATTCTCCATGCGTATTTTATTTATTTAAATTGAAAATAATCCACATTCATACTGTAAACTAGGGTCTAATAGAGTAAAATCTACAGCACTAAGCAGCCAATAAATGAATCAGGAGTTTATTGCCTTTAACTTTCAAACAGATGGCTGATATTCGTGCTGTATTAATTAAATCAATTAAATAATTAATTAATTAATCACTTAAACAGATAGAGAGTATAAATAATTTTTGTAAAAAGGCTAAAGTAAATAAATATATATATATATATATATACATACACACACACATATATTTACATTACATTTTTTTGTCTACAGGAGAAAAAGTCATTTTTTGTCTATAAGTTATACTTTGTACTATGTTTACTTTGTTTATTGTCAGTTTCTGAAACGAGCATGTAAAAAAATCTTGTTTGCTCTTTTGTATTTATCTCTTCTTATTTGTTTTCACAAGATATGTTTTTGTCACGTGTCATATTCAATGATGCATATTTATAATTTTAAAAAAAAGTTAAATTTTTGTGTAACTAGCCTCGCATTAAATTTAAGGATGGTAGCTTCCACACTGGTTTTTTACCCATTGAAGCAACCTAAAGCTCCCTTCATTGTTTTGTAACAAAATTTGTACATTGAAGTAATTTGGAGTAATAAAATTCATTCATTCGTTCATTTACATCAGCTAAATCGTCCATTCCGTCGTGCTATCCATAGGCTCAAGTAAAGGAAGAGCAGGGTTAAACGATATGGTTCTTATTTCGGTTGTCAGGCTACCATTTGATGACGCAGTACCCTCTACATATACCTCAATGCGTGGGGTAATTAAATTAGGTAATTAGATTCGATATCATTAGTAAGACATCGATAATTTCACAATAACTTTGAGTCAAATTACTCAGAAACCTAATGGCCGAAAGGAAAGGTGCGACTGAGTTTGACCGAGTAGAGGATGTCATGATTCGTAGTCAATAAATGTGGTTGACAAATTTTCATGGTACATTTCATTGAAAGTACCACCGATTTCATTTATATGAGTAGTAAAAATAATAAAAAGACCAATTTTACTCACAACGGAATTCCGATAGAAAAAAAACTTCTGTGCTGATTCTAGGTAAATGAGATCATGGTTTTTCACTTCGGGATAAGCTGATCTGTCCCCACTGCTCAGACCACATCCCCTCCCCCCCCCCCAGCAATAATAATAATAATAATAATAATTTCTTTAACACTTACAGGTTTCCCCAATTACAAGTGTTTTAATATATCATGAGACGAACACAAAAACCCATGTCCTAGGCAGTGAATAATCTTACCCAGGCGGGACTCGAACCCGCGGGCCTCAGGCGAGGGCTTTACCCCGCCGACACCGGGGCCATTCATGGTCCTTATTCCAATAACATGCACATTCAGGTTTTTTCCCCTCGCTAAAGAAATCGCGTTCGACTCGTTTGAGCACCGCCATATGCACATACAGCCATAAGCTTTTTTGTCAATTTTTTTCCTCAAATTCGTTGAAAACTGTCCAAAGCAAAAAACTCGCCAAGTTTTTTCCTTAGCATTTCGTAAGCTTGCCTCCGAGGTTTGTAATCCCTCTTGAATTACTCATACCTATCGTCTCTCTCCTCTTATTTCGTCCAGAATCCTTAATCCTATCCTTCTTCCACATTGTTCTCCCCTCGATTACCCTCTTCAGCATTCCCTCTCCTTTCAAAAACGTCCTCCATGCATCTCTTCTGCCTCCACCGAACCTCCAACCAAAATTAAAATGTAGGTCGGTGGAGTGAAATCTGAGAGGCAATTTACTAAGTATTTCTCATTCTCGTGACAACATTATCGATTTCCACAAGTTGTCGCCCGAGACTTTACATTATTTTGGTATTTGAAGAGGGCGCTTGCTATGCTGGTCAATACTAGACCCTGAAGCCAGTCCGCCGATTTCGTTAAAGCTCATTTTCCTGTAGCGCCCTGCGGGCTAACGCACTAACTTTTCAATTTTACTACGTTCTCCATCGATAACTTACTATAAATCAGCATTATTTTGTTTATTCTATATGCATTCTGCTGACATATTATGGTTATTTACTGAAACTAAAAAATATCCTCATTCCTGGGGTAAAATATGATGAAATTGATTAGAATACATTGCACTAAGCAGTCAATGTATTCAAGTCAAGTCAAGTAACCCTTTGCGTGAGGCGTGACGTGAAATCACGTCATGGTTGTCTTTACGCTGGTACTGACAACGTGGTATCACGTCATGGATACCGTGATATTCCAGCTGTTACTAGGGGGCCTATTGAAAGATCCCTAGAGACAGCTGGAACACTCACGGTACCCATGACGTGACATCACGTCATAAGTACCTGCGTAAAGACAACCATGACGTAATATCACGTCATGCCGCACTCAAAGGGTTAAAGATTTATTTGCCTTAAATTTTACACATATGATTGATATTCATCTAACGAGTTCTATTATTTTATACTTATTCTTGTAAGGCTTCAGTTTCATGACGTAGACCCCTTTTCATACACCTCAATGGCCGAAAGAAATACTAAATAAATCCATAGGAAAGATATGAAATCTATAGGAAAGTAAGGAAAGGGGAAGGTCAAACAACATGGAAGTGATATTTGCTTTAAGTCTTCAGTTTGATGACGTAGTTCCCTCTCCATAAACTTCAATGCTTAAAAATTTGTTGTAAGTTCTGGTTATAGTGCTGCGATTGGGAACTGTACCCATCTGCGTCAACATTCCATTATATGAGATTCTTATCCACAGGTTACGGTGATAGGGTACGTATGAGGGCGGCAGAGGAGTCCACGACACGAACCAGTAGCTACCAGTTAATCGAGATTCCGGAGCCTTGTCTGACTTTCCAAAACTGCCGACCGGAAGGTTTGGGGGAAGGAATGTTAAAAATCAAGATATCGAACGCTGAAAAAAAAAAACTCGTCCGCTTGTTTCGCTTTTACTCTGATTTTTCCGAAAGAGACATGTTCGTTTTGTTGTAAACTGGCAACAACTGGAACCTACCGACACAGTGTCACGACACGAAATCAACCATTCCTTAGAGCTAAGAAAAATTTCTCGTATTCCATTCGGGGAGCTTAATCCCTCATGAGGGATAGGGCTGAACCGTAGCTGATTACATTGTTCGCAGAGGTACGCTATAATAATCTCACTTGTTCGATCACCTTGTCCTCTCATGCCAAGCTTCTTTCGTGAAAATCATCCTCATTAGAATTTAATTTGATAATTTTTTACGAACAACAATTATGCATTCTCGTGGATCACCATTTTGATAGCATTGTCGTTTTTGAGTTTGAGCATGTCCAAAAAAATGCTAGCATAATAATTAGAACGTCGCAAAAATGAGCGGTAGACATAGTTTCCGAAACATGTAATATTGTTATTTTAGAGAATATCGTTATAATATTATCGTAAGGAAGAGGTAACACTGGCAAGCTACTTCCACAAGATTCTTCTGCAAGAGCTTCCGAGGATTTTATTAATAAATTTAACAGTATCAGGCTGTACTTGGTGGGAGTTGTCAATATTCATCCTAAATAAAGTGTAACCAGGAGTTTTTCATTCAGCATAAGTACAGGTTTTTACTCCCAAGAAAACTTTTTGACGAGTTATCGCAGGGCCAGATTTGGTAGCCGTTTACGCTGGCAACAAAAAGCTTCTGCAAGCGATTAGCGAGACTTCTCCAAGTAACGCAAGCGGATTTGCAGAACCTCTCACTCCTTCAATTTACTATGTAATTCTTGCAAGAAGCCTGCGCTGTAAGCTTTCAAAAGGAGACCCACCTAAATAATACCACAGAATAGCATTGTTGTCGCATTTATAACTGTTGCCTAATAATCTCTAAGTCAGTGGACGGTTTCAAAAGTAAATCCACCTTAATGATACCACAGAATAGCATTGTCGTTGATTTAAAACTGTTAACTACTAATCACTAAGTCTTTGGAATAGAATTCCGTAAGAATGAGAAGAATTCAAGGTTCCTTAGAGCGCTCAGTGTCGAGGTTACTCCCTTCCACGAACCAGTCGCCTTCACGCCGGGACGATTCTTTCCACTGGGCATCGTAAAAGCTCAATTAAAAACAAAAAGGAGAAATCTTTTCTTTCGCGACATTAATCCCCTCCTGTTTAAACGCCCGAGGCTAGCGCCATTAGTAACACCGTAAAGGAGTGAGCGGAAATGTAAATAATAACCCTTCATCTGTTAATATGGCGTCGCTCGCAATAAAATTCAGCCCACGCCGTATTGTATTCATTAAAAGTTTATGCATAAATGAGGTATTGTTTTCCTCTCATAACGGTTCAAAGTGAACGAAGTTTTTTTAGGTATATAAAACACTGTTTTTGTCGATCGATCCTCGATACAAATATTTATCCATAATTTTTTAAAAAATTCATTCCAATCAAAGCAAATAAAAATGAAAATTTTTTAGTAAGCAGTACATTTCATTGATGTGTATCGGTCAGTTATCGGGATACGATCCCCAAAATTCTGGTAAAATTATTTCAGATAAAGCTCGCCGAAATGGGTCTAAGGACCGCCTATGGACTGTGGGCATCTGGCAATCGCCCTGGCAATTTCCCTCCTTTTTCTTCGAGGTCTCCTCTGATGCCACCCAGATGCAGGAGGCGTGGGCGATTCCCAGTATGCAGCTGACCGAGACGTGGCCATTCGGGGAATTCAAGCCAACAGTAGAAGCAGAGGTCATGACAGCTCCAATGGCGGCAACGAACGCATGCGATTTTGCACTAGAATTTTCTAACATTAAGGTTTTATGTGACGTGTCAGTAATCTATTCCCTTACGAAGGGCAAGGGCTTCGTATTTTATGTTACCGAAATTATTGAGATGTATCTAACGCTACGTTTACCAATCGATCTCAGATCGATCTGAGAGGATCAGATAGGTACGGTAAACGCAACGGGCTAGTGGGATCGATATGAGAAGCGGGCCGCCTCGGCCTGCTTTCTCAGCGTCTGATATTTCAGATCGATCTGAAACAGCGCAGTCACGGCGAGTGAAGTGACGTTGATATCATAGCACATCGCAATTGTACCTCTCATTGGACAATTTTATTCTCTCGGAATTCGACTGAAAACTTTGCACTCGTTTACACACTGGGTGCACAATCGTGCTTCAACCGATAGATTCGATTCTTCACAATCGATACTTTCAATCCGTGTTGACAAACCAGGCGACCTTTGTCGGCTCGTTGAAATGTTCAGATCGGTCCGACTTCAGATCGGTCCGAGGTCGATTGGTAGACGAATCCGGCCGACCGTCCTCTAGGATCGTTCTGCCTCCCCTAGGCCATCTCGGTCGCTGATGCGCCAGCGGCGGACAATCGGTCGAATTCCAGTGATAGGAGGTGCCACTTTTCACTCGAAAACTTTTTTATGGACAGTGTTATATTTTACATGGTATATTATTTGTATGGTAAGTAGATGTAAAGGCAGGAATATTTTCACGAGAAAGAAAAATACACGGATATTTAACCAGATAAATTACGCCGACAGGATTAGATGTGCCAACAAACGGCCCGTTAGGTATATAGCCGAACAACTTAATCACTCAGGACATGGTTATTGGTGAAAAGAGAACTCGCTTTGTACTTTCCACACTGTTTTATTCTCTTCCACCATGGTTTTGACCAAATTATGTCATTATCAAGGTAATAACATAATCTTGACAATGACATAATTTTGTCGAAACCATGGTGGAAGAGAATAAAACAGTGTGGAAAGTACAAAGCGAGGTCTCTTTTCATGTGTCGCTTTTCCACAAAGCCTGAAACTTTAACATGGTTATTGGTGTTTCGTCTTATGTTAATATTGATCACACGATGAATAAGGCCTTGTTGTGCTGTTTTCGGGATCGTGAAAATAAATAAATAAATAAAAACCCGACGATCGCCAGTTGCGACTTTCGGTAGTTGGCTATAGTCGGATATCGCCACGCATTAATCAAAAACACCCGTTGTAGTGTAAGAGGGTTGTAGATGAGAAAGAGGCACGTAAGTATGGGACATAGTTGGAGAAGGTAATTTAATTCCCCAATTACATAAAATAAGGCTCGCTCACCAAGTCCAATTGGCCAGAATGAAAAGGTGCGAGGATAAAAATACATATTTTCTCGGGGGAACTCAGAAAAACATTTCGCAAACTCGAGGTGCCGCTCCAAACGCCTCACTAATTGGCTGAAAAATATTATTAGCGTCTCTCTGAACACCAATTTAACACTCTCGCTGCGAATCCCGTCAACTGACGTCACTCAAAACCTCACAAGTATTGCGGATGACGTCAATTTTGCGTATTTCAGATTGAGAGATGACAATATTTTTCGGAACTTCGATTCCACAATGAAGTCAAGTTTAAGCAGCCATTTTATTGTTCGTTTCTTCGATAAAATGACTTTCTTCCAATATTTGCCCTATCTGATTGAAAAAGTTTTATCTTTCTCAGTTCATAGGTAGGTAATGTTGTTGCAGTCATGATTATTTTTCATTAAGCATTTTTACGCGTTTACACGTTGATATCGTTAAAGACAACACGTATGCAAAGCTTCACGCGAATATGTGCGTAAATAAAAATAGTATCAACCAACTTAAAGGCGTGGGTGGGTTAATTAACTTGGCTCACTAGCGCTCTTAATTACCACCACCGCCTCCCACGGCGCGAATCTTAACGGCCTCCAGGTGGTTTGGTCTCACGCCTCGAGACTCTGGAGGTTGGGGTAGTGGAACACTGTCCGTGGGGAAACGTCACTCGAGAGCCCGTCCGGTGCAGGCGAGAAAAATGGTTATCTCATGCTCGACCGACCATTTTTCCGACTCCACTCCCGAAGTGAGCTCCCGTCCGATGATTTTCACCAACATAAGTGACCCGTGGCGTGGAGGCCGGCGTCCTCGCCTTCTATATCTGCATCTCCATGCTGCCCTTCCGGCCGCCGCATGTGCGGGTGGCAGGGTGTGTTAGGACACCAGCCGTGTAAATATGTAAGGCATAAGGTTATGGGAGGTGAAATGGTAACGTATATTATTATTAGCATGTAGAATTCATGAGTTTTTGTTCCTCTCAAGGCGTTCAATGAGAAAAACGTTAACTAAGCCACACCCGCAACTATTCCTTGTAATAAAATGTTCTGTCAACTATTTAAGGCATGTTTCAAGAGATGCCTATTCATTCCCATCCTCACTACATTTTGTTTAGCATATAACACCACGGAAGCTGTTCCCTATTTTAAATTGCTCAGTAGCCTTTTATTCATGAAGAATGAGACAGTTCAGTTAAATTACAGATTAATTCAAATTTTCTACATCAACATACTACCCTGGGAGCCACCGCATGGGCACGTGGCAGGGGGTGTTAAGACACCAGCCGTATCAAGGATGAGGTTTTGGGAGGAGAAATGGTGAGGTGTTTTATGGGAGTGTATTCAGTGGAGCTCAGTTTTTATTGTGGTCGCTTATTGAGCGCGGAATAGAACGAGTTTTTGAACCTATTTGTCCGGCAATGTACCTCTCTTATTTCATCGCTTCTGTCAGACCTTACAGCAGCTATTACCGGTACCGGATCTCGGGGAAGGAAAGTTTTGAGCACTCAGCACCCATAAACAGAAATATTTAACCACAAAAGTAAATAAAATACAAAGGAAAGCTGCGCGCTTCGTTAAAAACTGCTACGAAGGAACAAATAGTGTCTCACATTTTTGGACGAATTCGGTTAGGAGCCGCTAGAGACTCGGAGGCTACACGCCAGGTTTAAGCTGTTGGGATAATTCAGAATTGGTGTTTCAGAGCGACACAGAGAATATAATTTTGACGCCGCACTGCATCTATCGGTCCGATAGAGGTGATAAAATAAGAGATATACGTTGTCGAACAGACAGTTACAAAATTTCATTCTTTTCGCGCACAATATAAGACCACAATAAAAACTGAGCTCCACTAAATACACTCCCAGAATACACTTCATAATTTCACCTTCTAATAACCTATCCCTTCACATCTTTACTCGTCTGGTTTCCTAACTCCTCCTGCCACACGCCAATGTGGTGGCTCGCAGAGTAGTATGTAGATGCAGATACTACCCACTAAGCCTCCGCTGTTGGCGAATGGCATGAGGTATTTACGATACCAGTCATGAAAGGAGCAGGAATCTACATCTACGTCATACCCTGCAAGCCACCCAAAGTGTTTGTGGCAGGGGGGGTGCTTCCACACCAGGCATGCATGAATGATACGGCAGAACACCGAAAATACATTGAAACCAGCGTACCACACACGCAATGCACCAATTAAAAATCTACTATCCAAGAAACATTCTACCGTCAATCGTTTTAACATGCAAGGGGTACAAAGACTACGACTACAGATTCAAAATATCATGCATAAATAAGAACATCAATATTTACATCATGCATAAATAAGAACGTAGAGAACATAAAGAGAAAGATCTACAACATAGCTAATCTCACAATTCATGACGACGATCACAGCTGTTATGGTCGCGAATGGTACGCGGAAAAAATTACATTTTATAGCTATCGGTTCTACAATTTATCTCTCTAATTTTATAGGCGCGATCTTATCTGCCGTAGTACGAGGGGGTTAATAGTATGTGTTTTACGTCGTCAGAGAAATGTTTTTCCTGAAATTAAGTTAAGAGGTTAAGCCTATAATTCAATCTACGCTGTGATAGGAATAGGGTTAAGGAAAGGGTAGAGATTAATTGTCACTCTCGATAGTAGGTACTTCCATCTTGTCGTGATGAGGGAGCTTGTGTGCCTAAGAAAACCTGAGAGCTATGCCGGCGGGAGCGTAAGCTCCTGGTAGGGCCACCCAAACCGGACAGGTCAAGGGGGATAGGCCAGACAAAGACAAGTACTCTGGTCCTCCAGGTTGGGGGTTGAGCATAGGGCTAACGACCCTATATCGTAAAAAACCTCTTGTTACGAAACTCAAAGACAATGATAATACTTGAATCAAAACGAAAATTGTGAAATCTTTATAATACAACATATACCGTCGTTTCAAACGCATAAATGGGTGAACGTATGTAATGTGCGGTCCGATAATTTTTTTATCGACTTACCGGCAAAGCTATTAAAATGAGCACTCAATAACTAACTACTCAATCTCTCAATTCACATCAATTTGCAAACGATTGTTCGCATGAATTTCAAATCCCAGTTAAAACCAAGTCAATACTTTAATTTTAAAACCAAGTCATTACAATACTTTAATCAAAACGAAAATTGTGAAATCTATATAATATTACATATACGGTTGTTTCAAACGCATTAATGGGCGAACACATGTAATGTGAGGTCCGATGATTTTTTTTTCGACTTACCGGTAAAGTCATTAAAACGTGCACTCAACGACTCAACGATTAACGATAGCGACCACCTAATGCGAACCGACCGATCGGAAGAAAAAGAAGAGAGATTTGAAAAAAATATGGATAGGCGGAGAGGCATTACGGGGGAATATGAGCGGTGAATCGTGGGAACCGCCGCTCTTAAAAAATCTTCTTTTTTCGGGGGTGACCAGACAAACAGGGGGAGGAGGGGACGTGCTTTAGAGTTTGGGGGAGAAAGAAGACTGGGGGATGGGGCGGGGGAAGAAGATGGATGGATCGGCGGAGTTAAGAGGGTAGGGGGGGGGGGCGTAAGAGAAGGGGGGGCAGTGAGAAAGAGAGAAAGTATGCCACGTGTAAGGGGAGGGGCGCACGAGGAGGAGATCGGGTGGGGGAGGGTTGGGGGGTTGGACGGAGAAAGTGAACAAGGTGGAAGGGGAGGGGGGTGGGGTGTTGTGTATGTTTGGGTTGGGGAGGGGAAGGCTTAAGGGGAGGAGAGACGTGCATTCCGCGTGAAGAACCGTGCTCTGGTGAACACGGAGGAAAACACGTTACGCTATGTCACGGTTATACGTTGCCGGCTTCCGATTCCACAACACTGGTTCGACTGTTTTTAGGACGAGACCAGGATAAAGTGTGTCGATTGAAATTTAGACTCAATCTTTTAAGTAAATTCAAAACAGATTTATTTGCGGAAGAAGTCTTCAATATCTTACGAGCTCCAACATACTACGGTAGATCAGATCATGAAAATAAATTAAGGAAAATAGATTGTAGAACAAATAGGTTATAAATGTCGTTTTCCCCGCGATCGATAAGAGGCCATAATGGCTGCGTTAAGACTTTGAAGTAGGTTATTTGACAGGTAGTGTAGCTAATTAATTCGTATACTCCATAGTGCATGCTTGTAAATCTGCTGAGTAGTGCTAACACCACGTTTGGCATGTTCCCTGCATGACTCTTGCCTCACGTTTACGTAGTTACATTGTAGAATAATTTTGTGGTTTCTGTAGCATTTGTAGCATACCTATTATGTGGTGCATGATGGTGAAAGAAAATTTCTTCACTGTAGTTCATGTTGGTGATAAGTTACCCCATGCCATACACCCCTGAGGTGGCTAGCAGGGGAAATAAGTAGATGGAAGACGGTGCGGAATCTTCTAAAGGAAACATATGTGACGATCAACATCTACATCAACTTATCACCCTGCAAGCCACCACACGGGTGTTTAGCAGGGGGTGACTTATCACCAATATGGACTAAAGTGAATATATTTGCTTTCACCAACAAGACCTAAGCAAAATTTAAAAAAATAATCTAAAATGCAACCACGAAAACACGACACAAGAGTCATGCAGGGAACATACCAAACATGGTGTTAGAACTACGCGGCAGATTTAAAAATCATGCATTAGTGAGCATACGAATAAATCAGCTACACTGCCTGTCAACTAACCTACTTCTTCAAAGTCTTTACGGAGCAATTATGGTCTCTTAACGATCGCGGGAAAAACGAAATTTGAAACCTTTCCTATCTACAATATATTTTCCTTGATTTATTCTCATGACCAGATCTACCGTAGTATGTTGGATTTCGTAAGATATTGATCACTTTGTCGGAAAATAATTCGGTTTTGAATTTATAAAGAAGATCGAGTCTACTTGAGAATTACTGTCCTCTGAAAGCATTTCATCAATTAAATCAAGCGATAAAAGGCAGCCGCCCGCATAGTCTGAAGCCCCAAAACAGAACATCCAGCGACGGCGCGACATTGTCGCAGAACGAAAATGTGGGCTGCAGAAAAATATCGTATACACTGAAAAAATCTATAAAATAAATATAACTTTATAAAGTTTTTATGGAAATTAAAGTATTTAATAAGCTCAGTAAAAAAAGACTTGATCGTGTGTGATTCGCTTGCTTGTTCACCTAAAAAAACCTCTATGATTAATTTATTAATAAATCGCCCACACTCGCAGAAAGTTTTACGTCTTAGCATCAACCGTTGCAGAAAGAAAACACATTCTGGTTTGGGGGTCTGAAGAATGGCAATCATTATTGTCTCTTATCGATCCATTATGGTCTCTTGTCGATCGCGGGAAAAACGACATTTTAAACCATTCTATTCTACAATCTATTTCTCTTATTTAATTCTCATTATTTTACCTACCGTAGGAGTTCGTTAGGTATTGAGAACTTCTTCGGAAAATTAACTGGTTTAGAATTCACGTAAAATATTGAGTCAAACCTTTACCTATCCCTTCTGCCTCCTCCGAACGTCTCCCATTACCTTCCTCTCCTTTCCTATCATATCCAATGCCTCCTCGGTCGTCCTTCTCGCCACCCACCTCACCCTCTCCATCAATCTCCACACACCCACACCTCTAACGCCTCAAGTCTACGTGCATCCTCCCTTCGCAATGTCCAAGTCACCACCCCATAGAACGTGTGAGAGACAGAACATTTCTACACTTTTATATTTGTCCAATTAGGGACTCGTCAAGCGAGTTTGATCACATGTCATTTAATTATGCCTTGAAAGTGAACATATCGTATTTTTTTACTCAGAGCGACGTGAAGTTTACTTTATCTAAAAACTTTCATCTAATAAAACAAAATTTTAAGAATAGCGAACATTTTTTCGCTAATTTGAGGGCAATGGAAATTCAACTATAACCCGAGCTCACGCGTAATTGATAGCCGTGATGGCTCCCCTGGGGCGTTATCACGCGTTTAAATACGCGTTCTCTAGCGTTATCGCAATTACGCTAAAGCTTGAAAGAAAAAGGAAAATGAAGTGGACGCACTTTAAACTGCGCCCGATCTACAAAATCGCAGGTCTCGCATTTCGAGAGCGAGTCGCACGAACTGTGACAACGAACAGTTCGCAACAATCGACGTTCGCGGTTTGGACACCAACAGTGACATCACTGGAAATATCCGTGATATCCTGGAAGTATCCGGTCACACGAAACACCGAACGTACCAGATGGCTATTTTCGGATGCGAGTGACAGCTGAGTTACTCAGAACGTCATTCAATACACAGAAGGGTTGTTGCTAGGTAAGAAAAGTTTCAAATAAGAGCTGCAGGCGTGGTCGAATAAAATCCGACTTCTGGATTCAAAGGTTCTTTAGAAAAGGTGAAAATAGTTCCCCAAATATTGTGGGATCACGACAGACGTTTCTTGAAGTGCCATAAACAGACGATGACGTTGAGTTTTCTGTCTTATTCCTGTCAAGGAGAGGTGTATTACGATTGACGGGAATATCAGTGGTAACTACAGATAATTATTTGGCACACTAAATACTTAAATATTGTTAAGGAAGAGTTCATTTTCATTTTTTATAAAAATATAAATGATCCTCAAAAAGACTTAGAAATATCGCATCAAGAATGTTTATAAAGTTGCATTGTTAAATATCAAAGACAGACAATAGGGAAATGAAGTGGCAACACGGCGACGTCATTGTACGGCCATCGTAAATCCCGCAAACGTTCTATCTGACGTATAGATTACTTCAGTAGAAGTGCTTTCAACACGGTACCCAAGTTAAGTCCGGGATTTCACAAGTATCACTACTAGTTTTTCGGCTAATTTCGAGCGAAAATACATTTTATTAAAGGAATATTATGGAGTGTCTAAAATCTGACCAAAAGGGATATTTCCTAGGCCCTGCGCGAATCGGGGCCTAGAATGGTAAGCTAATTAATTCTTGATATTCAACGTTGTACGGAGTTCCTTGGAGTAACCACTGTTTTATTAAAGTAAAATACGATGTATACATACACTTTGTAAATCCCAAAAAAGTTTACTACATGACATAACTAATAACTGCAGGTTGAACTTTGTGAAACCTCTCCATACCTAATGGAAATTAAAATATACTTTGTATAGGTTCACTAGATGGGTTTATTGGGAACGACCGTTCGACATTCTCATTTTTTTATAAAAATATAAATGATCCTCAAAAAGACTTAGAAATATCGCATCCAGAATGTTTATAACGTTTCATTGTTAAATATCAAAGACAGATATGGAAATGAAGTGGCAACACGGCGACGTCATTGTACGGCCATCGTAAATCCCACAAACGTTCTATCTGACGGATAATAATGTCACCTGAAGATGTCATTATGTGACGAAACCATGGTCGTTCCCAGTAAACCCATCTAGTGAACCTATAAAAAGTGAATTTTAATTTCCGTCACTACATTACAACCGATTTCCTCACCTATGGCCTCCTCGGGTACACGTACGCAGAAGTAGGCAAGAATGTGGACCTACTTTGACGCTCAAGTATTTGAGGATGCCATAGCAGGCAAAACTGGTAGCACAGCATTTTCATAATTTTTTGTGGGACCAACAACTTGAAGTCCATACTTTTATTTAACAAGTTACTTACTGAATAAACAATGACAATACCAACTATGTTTAAATCTACAGAGTTGTTTCAACGCTACTGTGTCATCTTCAGGTAACGGCTTTCAAGTTATTAACTGCTTTCAAGAGCATAACATAGGTCCATTTAGGAAAATTAGGCTTTTTACATTCGCTATTAAGTAAGATATAAACTTCTTGCACGAAAAATATTTCGATAAGCATGAAAGTTTTATTTTCTTCTTTTTTACTAGTCTTCTTCTCAATATTTCAGTTGATGGTTTATTACTTTGTGTATATACAGTATTTGTGCCCGAGAATTCCACTCAGTATCTCGAAATCCACGCAGCAGTAGGTAATACTAGGGGGCAACGCTGCGATGCGTCGCATCGAGTTGATAGTCAAGAGACCCAGGGTTTAGATGGGGCATCCGCAGGAACCGTTAGAACGAGGTGAAAACCACTCAATACGCTAGACACCTTCGAAGTTCGAGTGTGTTTACATTCGCGAGGAGTGAGCGCGACTCCTCATTACCCGTTGTTGTCGTGTTTGCCGATCGCTTTCCTCCCGGGAGCCATGGCCGCTGCACAGAGGAGACTTTAACGCGCGCAACATTGAGAGAGAGTTCGACGCTCGACACAAGCGGTAGTTTGTGCATAAAATGTTCCACGTTTAGCTGACAGCATGGGTCTTATGGATAACCATGTTGCCAAACTTACGCTCTATGTGCTAACCTTAAGATTAAGTGGGCAACCATTTCCAAAACCACACTACTTTTCACTAATTTACCTTTGAGATTAATATTTCCAGAATAGAAGTCTCCCATACGCGCAGGTTGTACATTGCATATTCACGCTAATTTTCCTGCGGCTATTGGCGACATCGCTACAGCGGCCTTAGGAAAATTAACCCAGGAGACGAATCTCCATAAGAGCCGAAGCTGTAAACTAAACGTGAAAAGTCAAATATCTCTCCAGTGCCCTAAAACATCAATGATAGGCTCGACCACATGCATAAAAGTGAATAGATAGATCGCTGGACCGACATGTTTAATCTATCTTTTTTCTGGAAGAATTAGGGAACACAATGGCTGTGATCAAAGCCTTGAATAATGGTAAGGATAGGTAGATCTGTTTTCCAGTTTTCAAGGTCCAAATGAGATACTAATTAATTATATGATTTTCTGAAACTTTGAGATACTGTTTGCACATCAGCGTGACTGTTGAAAAATGGAGACGAGGCCATTTGTCGCTAGGCAGACTAGCATTTGTACCACTGTTGAATAAAAGTTATCACTATTACTATAGCCTAATCCTGTTTAAGTCTCCTGCATGATTTTATAGTCTCCGCGCATTCAAATTTCGTGATACCAGTGAAATTATAGCATTAGTCGACTATTTAGTGGTACTAAGCTAACCCGTAACATGTAGGCGTGTTTTTCAACGCAGCAGCCCCTTGGTTTCTGGCTTGGCCGCGTATTGTTCTTCTGATTTCTTTTAGTCACCGCCTAGGGGTCGGTAAAATTTACTAGTGGACTGGAAGGAGTATTACTAGCCAGTTGTGGAATCAATCCGGGCCACTCACTCTGAAGTTGACATGAACGGTATTTCACAGATTTCGATTCAGACATTCCCAAAGTTCTCTGTCTCAGGATGCATCGTCCTGCTGGCTATCCGCTTGATGAATCCACATCCCTCAACTCCACCACTGGAAATATTTTTAAGGTAGTCCCCCTCCGGATTAGTCCGAAGTATCTGTGCCAAATACAGAACAGTTGATTCCGGGGGATAAATCTTCTAAGAACCGGAAATTCCAGGATCTTCCAGGAGATTCATCCACATAGATAGTACCCAGAGATAGAAACGAAAACTACTGATCGAGGATATACTGCCTATCAATTATCACAATTCGTCTTGTCAGACAATCCTGAACCTTGTTGATATTAAGAGTTACCATCTATTCATCGTCCGAAGCACAACGTGATCTCTCATGTAAAGGGTAAATAATCGGGGTAATTTTTTGCTTTCTTGTTGATGTAAAACAACCACTAAGAATATCAGGCATGTAAATGGAGGGAGAAGAGAGAAGGGGTACGAAGAGAGTGGAGGCAAAGGTGAATTGCATCTTGACGACGTGTCCTCCAGTCATGTTGTTAGTGTCACTACATCATCCTAAGTTCCCAAGATGGGCGAGAAAGTATCACAGGGGGTGAGAGATAACATTTCAGTTTTAAAATGTACATTACAATTACAATTTAAAATTATTAGTAAGGTTTATGCCAACTTTTATTGTTTTGTAATATTTTCATTTTCCGTATTTTTCATTTTTGTTAATTTATAATAAAAATATTGATATACATATTTGTTTTGGTCACCCTCTTATTTCTAAATAAATTTCTACTTTAAGAGGGGCGAGAACACAATAAAATTGATTGGGGATAATTTGGGGCATAAAAAAGGATTGAGAACCAGTGCTTTAGGACATGAATATGACAGCCTTGGAATTTTCATTCTCAACGAATTATGAGCATCAACTCCACAATTTTACTATAATTGAATAGTCTCACCATTTACCAGCAACGCTCTTTTCCTCCTCAAAGTTCTTTTATTCATCGTCGCATACCTTCAGATTAGGTAGCGATATTGAAACATGCAAGTGCAACCATCTTAACGTAGGCCGAAATAGAAGCCCCCTTCCTATAATCAATCTTTTCAAATTTATTTAGTTCATGTGAATTAGAGGAGGCTATTGAATTGTGAAACGGGCGATGGAAAACCAGGTTTCTCCGTCAAATTCCGCAACCTCGGAAAAAGCTAGACACCTCAACATAGCCACTGCGGTAGTTAATATGAATGAAACATCAAGACTTGCTTTGATGCGTTCCGTTACAAAATCTTCAAAAAGTTATCTTATTTCGAAGATTACGCAAGCAATGACAGGTTCTCAGGATGGTTAACGAAAGATGAACCTGAATAGATAGCACGGAATTAATACAAACTCCAGCTCTGCCTTCCCTGCAAGGCGGGGGGTGGGGGGAGAAAGAAAAGGCGAGATAAGATGGGCATTATGCCGTCTAACGTACAAGAGAGAATATTAAGGAGACCACAAGGAGGCCGCACTCGCCTTGATGATATACCGCCCAAGATAGAGAACATTGGGTTATCTGTTGAGATTAAATCTCCCTAATTAATTCTAGTACAAGACGGAATCCATTAGTGATAGCTTGCATCTGGAATGAGGAAGGTCTTGAAAGCTCACGAGATTTGACGACACGTGAGTGATGGGGAAACGTCGTTGCACAGCTTCTATCTTACAAGACTATCAGGAAATAGATTTTCCGACAGATTATCATTATTATTAGCCATCTATTTCCATTTATTGCGGGATTTCTTAATTAAATGCTTCCATGATTGTATAAATCTTCATAATATTCATTTACGATCATTCAAGAACCTTTTCCTTCATCATTTTTAGCTCTGACTACCCATGCGTGACGAAATTTTTAAACTTTTCCGAATTGGTGTTAGGCTGGTCCCTTTATACACTGTTGACATCATAGCGCTCGCTCAATAGCCTGAAATCCCATTACTTTCGCCCAATAATGAGCATCTTATGCGCATTACACGATTGAAAAAAAAGGAAAAATATTATGATTTTAAAAATCACACCCGAGCGATTGAATACACACTCAATTACTCGTTCGATATCGCTAGATAAATTTAAGAAGATAATTTCATTGTAAAAAAAACAATAAATTTGGAACTCAAAATTGACTTTTTGATAAAAAAGTTGCCGCAAAATTTTTTTCCGACTGCCAACTCATCATGTGTCAATTGATGTCAGCCCCATCCTTCGGGAATTTTCAGTTGTCGCGATTCAAGAAACTTTTTCCTCTTTTTTTTTCGACTGTAGTCCTCACGCCTCCTGCCACGCACCCCGCAGCGGCTCGCAGGAGAGTACGTAAATGTATAACGGTGTAAAAATTGTATTTACTGATGAAAGATAACTCTAGCGGCTCAATAACAATTATAATAATATTGTGACTTTATTGGCGTGAGATTGAGACTGAGGTGGTCCCAACCCCTCGTCAGAAAAATACGTGAAATAAGTGTGAAGAAAGATGTATACATTTGTGGGAATAACTTAAAGGAATAAGGAGGTGATATCCTTGACGAAAAAAACCACTGCAAGAAAACATCTACACAACAACATACTACCCTGCATGCCGCCAACTAGGTAGTGGCAAGGAGTGTTAGGACGCCAGCCGTGTAAAGATGTAAGGGATAAGGTTTTGGGAGGTGAAATGGTGTCATGTATTAAGGAAGTGTATTTAGTGGAGCTCATTTTTTACTGTGATCGCTCTTGGTGCGCGGAAAGAACGAGTTTTTTTACCCATCTGTTCGGCAATGTACCTCTCTGATTTTATCGCTACTGTCAGACCTAGAGATGTATGAAGGGGAGTTATTTATTTATTTATTTCTTTTCACTGCCCCGAATACAGCACATTAGGCCATTTTACGTCGGGTGAACAACAGTAACAACGGACGAGACACAGAGACACAGACACCCATGTCCTGGGCGGATAATATTCTACCCAGGCGGGACTCGAACCCGCGACCCTCGGGTTAGCAGGCGAGGACTTTACCCCGCCGCCACCGGGGCCGACGTTATGAAGGGGATTGTGTAAAACATGCGAAAACCTACAAACAGATTGAGCAAACGTAACATCAGCAAAAAACAATGCATGAAATAAGCATGAAATAATAATTATACAAGAGTAATTTATAAAAGGACAGATATTTCAAGAGAGATTTCAACATGGAGAATGTATATACAAATTACTCTCCGAATCCAGCAAGGAAATTCCAAGGAGACATCGCGACGGCTTCAAACATGCACTTGGCAAATAAAAGAGAAAATTTTCACGCACTCGCGGCGTTTAAGACCGCTCTTGCCGACGGGAAAATCTCGAGAGGAAGTCCCCCACCACGGTCGGGAGGGGTTGAAAATGAAAGGGTTGCCCGAGGCGAACCGGAAACCGGAAATAGGCCACCGTATTACAAGAGTGAAGCCGAAGGCCATGCTGGCTGAACCTCTCCTCCCCAAGGCTGACATAATTAATGCGCTCTCACAAATCATTGCCCGAGAAACGGGTGCGTGCCCCGAAGAGCTGTGAGATCATCTGGAAAGAAATCGAACTCGGAAGGGGATCAGTTTTGTGTGGCTAGCAGCGTGGGGCCTTCCCTCAGGCCAACCATCCGACTACATTATCCACGGTTCTGATCAAATTTATGCCTCACTAACGATGACTAGCAACGCCCGACGATTCTTTTCAATAAAAGGCTCGTTGAGATTTCTGACGGAGGTGGTTTAATAGAAAACCTAGGGCCTATTTTTTTCTCTAGTCTTGAGGGTTGTGTTTGAAACCACGCGGACTCATTTCGAGCACGTAACTAAGGAGTCACGTGGGTTCGGGAGCCAACAATCACGGAGGGTTCGAGATAATGGTGTGATCATACCACTCATAAAAATCTCACGCAGCCTTCTACATCGATTTGTCTTGCAAGAATATTGTTAATGAAGCTATACACCGCCATTAAAAACACTGACGACACGGCGCATCAGATGCTTAAACTATCCATTCGTGCGGGTAAAACTTACCAAACTCTCCAACCATTAGTTGTTATATCACGTGACTTCTAAGTTACGTACTCGGAATCATTAGAGCGATTTCAAACACAACCGCCCTTGCTCCCAAATTATGATTTTACTCTTTAAGAGGTTGTCTGTACCTAAGTATTTTAACCTCCATGGCAAGAGGTCTTTAGAACATGTAGTCCCAGGGCTGTTAAACAAATTACCAATGTCAATGCATGATATTAATAGCATATCTGTTCTTAAAAAATCACTAAAAGATTGGCTCATAGGCTGACATTGTTAAGCTCTTAATTGTCCAAAACGCTACACAGCAAACAAAATATTTTTTTAACTAAAGGCACCTGCTGACAAGCCGCATTGGCTTAGCAGGACCTCAACTGCACTATTATTTTTTTTTCTTTTCATTATTGATAGAAAATAATTTTCTTTGTGATTGCACCAAAACATTGTAAACTTGGAACCTGCTGATAAGCATCAGCTTAGCAGGACCATGCTGGATAAAATTAACCATACTGACCAGAAAAAAGAAAGTATACTTGTAACTGTGTAAGTTGTAATATTTTTTGTAACCCATCCAAAGGGAAACTACAGCATGTAAGCTATTTGTAAAATAAAGTTATTATTACTAAAAAAAAGAGCGGGTCACTCATGGTGAAATGTTGAAGCAGGTATCACTTTAACCCTCTACGGACGACCGAGTCAAATTTGTTACGTATCAGAATCATTGAAATATCTGCTTTCTGAGAGGCTTTTCCATTTAGTTGCAGCGCTAGACAGAATTGTAACGCTTCGGATTATGTGTGTGGAAAGTTGCGTCTCTTTCGGCGGTTTGTCAAACAATTTTAACAGATGACGTGTGACGCTATTCGCTGACGATGGCGTGCCTGGTGGAGCTCTGAAATAAATAGTTTTTAGCTATTATATGAAGAAATAATTGGGGAAATTTGAAAAAGGTACGTTATGAAGGTAATGTTGGAGTCTACCTTGTGTAATTTATATAATGTTAAGTATTATTTTAAATTTAATGGATACAATATAAATACTTCACATTTCAAAATAAATTTCATTATCAAATAAATTGCAATTTTTTTTAAACATGCTTTAATAGAACTTTAAAAAAACAAATATAGTGGCATATTTTTTTAATGCTGATGTTTCATAATTCCGTCCATAGGAGGGTTAAGCATTTACTAAACAGTTTGCTATTCCTCACACTGTGTAATAAGCAGTAAAGGATATGAAAAACCTAACAGGGATCTGATGGCGTGGTATCTATAGCCGAGAAGGCAGAACGCTGTACCAGAAATAGAGCTTTTAGGATAAGGTCTGTTTTAAAATCCACTCATCAGCCGGTGGAATATTCAAAAGAATGACACTGACTTGACAAACTAAGGTTTTTGTCCAGACTTTGAGAGATATTACCCTCTTAAAAACAATGAAGGCTGTTGAAAGTATTAAGAAATGTTGAAAATCATTACTGCTTCCGGTAGGGCCATTCATGCCGTTTAGGTCGAAAGATAGATCACGCGGGGATCTGGTTGGCGTGGTGGCTAGAGTACTGGCTAACCAGTTCAAATCCCTGCAGAGGAGGATATTTTTTCAGATGAAACCCGATCCTTACGCGAGAGTCACGTGGAAGGCACTTCAAGTACAGTCCTCCGTCTGTCAGATGAGACGTTAAACCGTAGTCTCCTTGGCGCACATTTCGTTTAAAGAAGGCTAATACCGACACCGGGTTTCTATCCACCCTTCCTCCCTCACCTATCCCCTACGGCACAAATGACCTTAGCCGTCGGTCGCATCCCCAAAAATTCAATCCAATCAATAGCTCACGCGCTGGTATGCGCATAACGAAAAAAATACGTTTTGGAATCGGAGGTGGGAAATCCCTCCCAAATATCAATTGCACCGAATATGATAGGCGTTAGAGATATGGGCATGGAGGAGTATAGAGAAGGTGCGGTGGAAGGAACGAAAGACAAACGAGGAAGTACTTGTTATAGAGGATAAGGGTAGGGAATTTTTTAATGAGATCCGGAGGAGGCTGAGTAGGTGGCTGGGATGTGTTGCTCAAAAGAGTGATGTAGAGTAGGATGTTGGGACGGCGGGGAAGGGAAAGAAAGAGAATAGGTTTTATGGACGGGATGAAGAGGGGTTTGGAACGGAAACGACAGACCAGGCAATACCGATCGAATTTTTTCCACAAAAAAAATAGAAAGTATTGAGATTATATGGCAGCTGCGAAGATCAGCCTAACATTTTACTGCTAAGTACGATTGAAGATTAGTCAAACTTCAAAAGATTTTAAGTTTTCCCGGATAAAAGAACGAAGAAAGGAAAGGCAAAGCAAGGGAAGGGAATTTTTGAATGAGATCTGGAGGGGACAGAGTAGGTGGTTGGGATGTGTTGCTCAAAGGTGTGATGTAGAGTAGGATGTTGGGTAAGCGGGGAAGGGAAAGAAAGAGAATAGGTTTTATGGGCGGGATGAAGAGGGGTTTGGAACGGAAATGACAGACCAGGCAATACCGATCGAATTTTTTCGGTCCATTTTCTCCCATCAAAAAATAGGAAGCATTGAAATTATTAGGCAGCTCTCACAGCTCTCTCGGATCAGCCTAGCATTTTGCTGCAGAGTATGATTAGTTAAACCTTGAATGATTTCAGGTTTTCCCGGTGAATAGAACGAAGAAAGGCTTCTGGGGATTCCAACCGGGTAGGAAAGTCCATGAGAAACATTTCATCCCCTTACACTGCAGCCGTCTTCAGGGTGTTGAGATGCCGATGAGTACCCTGAAATTATCACCCTGTGGATGGCTATAGTGCAAGCGGCCGAAACGTTGCTCATGGTCATTCCAACCTGAATGGAATCCCGAGAAGCCTTTCTTCATTGTTAAACTTTCTTCAGTGATTTCACTTTAAATCCACAGTAGGCATTGCATTTACATCGTCCTCCAATTTCCATAATATTATCTACATCTACTTATTACCCCGCAAGCCAGAACAAGAGTGATTGGCAGGGGGTGACTTATCAGAAACATTAACTACAGTGAAGAAATTTACTTTCACCAACAGATACCACACTATAGGCACACTATAGGCACACTACAAATGCTGCAGAAACTACCAGAATAATTCATAATGTAACTATGAAAACGTGACACAAGAGCCATGCAGGGAGCATGCAAAACATGGTGTCAACCCCACGCGGCAGATTTAGAAACATGCATTACGGGACATATGAACAAACCAGCTACACTACCTGTCAAATAACCTGATTCAAAGTCTTAACGCAGCCATTATGGTCTCTTATCGATCGCGGGAAAAACGACATTTTAAACCTTTCTGTTCGACGATATAATTTCCTTATTTCATTCTCATGATCTGATATATCGTAGTATGTTGGAGTTCGTAAGATATCGAAAACTTCGTCTGAAAATTAATCGATTTTAAATGTACATAAAAGAGTGAGTTCAATTTTCAATCGACGGTCTGAAAGCGATTTCCACCAAAGTTATTGCGAGATTCGCCCACTGTCAAGATGAATGCAGCATTATCCTGCTGAGCATAGAGGGACAATCACCAAAAATATCACTTAGCAATCTTGTAGTTTTAAAATCTGGCCCCGAGCTTTGAAAGCAGTCAAATGCATACATTGCACTAATGTTACCCACTCATCTGAAGGCGTTATGCACGGCTGACGGGACTTTCCCCACTACCGGACACTTTCGCCATCTCCACTTCACGCAGACGGAACTTATTTCGGGCGTTACAAATAACTTCTTTTACTCTTGACACTGGGGAGATATCGCGCGATCGCCCAAGCAAGAATTACGGCAGACATGGGAGTTTTCGGAGTATTTGTACGGACATTTAAAAGCGCACCGCCAGGAGAGCGTGTGAATGGCAAGAGAAAGACAAGATTGCGAAATATGAGACGTCGTTCGGAAGTCTCGAGTGCGCAGGTGAATGGGGAAAAATTGGCAGAGCGACGCTTCCAAAAAAAAGACCCATGATTCATGTTTTGTGCAACTTGAGCCGGCAGGTAAAGCCCAAACCATTGAGGCGAATGGAGATGGCATTACTCCATCAAACTGTTGCTTGACAACCGAAATAACAAACACATTGGTTATGCCTTCAGTTTCCTTACTTTTCTTTCGATAGAACGACGGAATGGACGAATTAGCGGATGTAAAAAAAGTACGTCCACTTATCTATTTGAAATTTAAGGCGAGGAACTCATCAAACAATAATTGGTTACTAAGTGCCATGGATCACACTCAAATTTAACATAGTTTTCACCGGGTATGGGTATGAAAACTGCTTTAATAAGGCAAAATGTCGAGGAAAATTGATTTAAAACAAAAGAGATACATTTTACTCACTAATTTCTTGTCATTATCCAACTTCTACGAAAATTTACGTCAAAATGTGTTATTTCTCTAGGAATGGCCCAGCCACTAAGGTATGCGGAGAGGGTACTACGCCATCAAACTGAAGCCTGACAACAAAAATAAACAACAATATTGTTTAACCTTGCACTCTCCTTACTTTCCAATGGATAGCACGAGGGAATGGACGAATTAGCGGATTTAAAGAAAGAATATCAACCGTCTGTTTCAAATTTAAGGCAAGAAACTCTTGAAACATACATTGGTGATCAGTGCTATGCTTTCTACTCGATTTTATCAGTTTTAATGGGGCATGTGGACGACTATTAATTCAAATAAATAATCAATAAATGCGAGGAGACTACATATTATAAAAGTTAATGCATGATGGTTTATTAAGTTGTCGATGTAAAATTCGTAAGATTGAAAATTAAATGAGATGAAACTGTTGCCGACAAAACGTATTACCGGCAAAAATCACTACGCTCCTGAAGACGCTTGGTGCAACGCGGCTGAAACGTAGTGTAATGGGTATCACTCTTGGGTTGGCAGCCCTTGTAGTATAAACGATGCCATGGCAACGAGGAGTTTGTTTAAAAAGGGCGAGAACGCGTGGGGACAGTGTCGCACCAGGAGATAAGGTGAGTGGTAGCGAAATAGTGTGTAAGGAAAAAGAAGCGTGAGACGGTGTTGGGTGAGTGAGTTGAATGCGAGACGGTGTTAAAGGGAGTGTGTATTACTAAATATTAAAAAAAGGGAGGAAAACGAGTGTTACAGAAGAGTTAAAAATGCTCCCAACACAACCAGTATCCAAAACTGCATCACCAAGAAAGAAGTTTATTGAAAAAGCACTGGAAAGAAGAGACCAACTAGAACGTACAATCGTTGAACTGGCAGTTACAGTTCACGCTCATGAATATATATTACGAATTTAAAGGTTTGTAATCGTTGCTTAGGTAACGTGTTGCCTTAATTTCCACATTTAGTTCACTCAGTCCTTGGCGCCACTTAGAAAAAAGTCTTCTCATTCGAATCGTACATAGCTGTTATTGACGTGAGACTGTGGTGAATATTCTATAACGATTGAAATGACATGAACTGCTTGATGCTGTGAATAACAGCCGACTCTTTTAGAGACCTAACAGTTACTCAGTATATGCTAGAGAGGAAATATCAACTACAGGAAGTGAGTAAGAGGCATATGAAACTTTCATCGTGAGTCTTTTATCTGCTGTGTGGATCTTTTACTGTTAATTTACAGCTACATTTTTTTGGTTTATTACCTGTTGAGAGCCTTAGGAATCAGAAGGTATGATGTAGATAGATTGATGTGGATGTTTATGTGTATCCTACTATTCATGTGTGGTCTCGGAGTAGGTTCAACAATCTCTCCTTTATTTGTTATTAAAATGATAGTTATTGGCGCATTTTCTCACCCAATGATGATATTGTCGGATCTTGGTTTTGAAATCCTTGTAGTATTTGTATCCGTCTTCTAATTCATTCCAGTTTTTTCACCTCGTATTATTATTGAATGGCCGTAGAACGTTATTCACGAAGTGCTAAGAAGTTAATTGTGCATTTGTGTGATTAAATTTGGAGAGGAATTAAATATATCTGTAGACCGGATAATATTAAAGAAGAGTTTAATTAAGTCCTGTGCAGAGTACAACATTTTTTCGCCACTGCATTATGATTACTGGCAAGTGAAGCCCAAACCATTGAGGCGAATGGAGATGGCATTACTCCATCAAACTTTTGCTTGACAACCGAAACAACGAACACATTGGTTATTGGAAACCGATAAGACGTGATTATTTACGATCTGCAGACTGTATCTACATTTGAACTGCCGTCTTTCATCACTAGACGCCGACTCAATGGAAAAATGTGTTTGTTCACGGAATTCTAGGCAACAGCTTTTGGCGAATAGTCGAGAATCCATAATGTATATTCATGTTCACGCCAATGCCCGTCGTAACCCGGAGAGTCAAGACGCACCCACGGAGATGGGTCCCGATATCACTTTCTCGACCCGCTTATAGATTTTAGAAGTCGCACGAGACTCATATACTCTTCCGAGGTCCTTTTCCAAGGAAAACGAGGGGAATAAAGGAGCGACGGGGAGCGAGAGAAAGCTCAGGAGAGATGGAAAGAGAAAGAGGGAGAGAGAGAGACGAAGAGAAAGGTAGCGAAGATATATGGTCCTCCTCTCCTAAAGGTCGAGGAAATTGAGATTTTGAATGTCACGATCACGAGGGATGAAAACTCTGGTCACAGGAAAACCAGCCAGCATGGCTCCCCGAAAGTTCACAGCATCTCAACCGACCCACTTAATTCATAAATGCAAGGTAATCGGTTCGGAATCAGTTCATAAACGTCGTTCCCAATTCTCTTTCCATCGCGTAAAAAGAAGTTAGAAGGACGAACAGCTTTAAAATGTCACTTTTATTCGGCAGACATTTACGGACCACTGGGGCTGTGATCGATGGCGCCAATAATGTTGATTTTAACCAATAGGTAGCGTTGTTTCATGCTCATTGTATTTTATGTTTGTTCTAATTTTATGGCCCTTCATCATCAATGGTCGTATAATCCTAAGATTGGTCTACTGCGGCCCTCAATCCTTCCCTGTCTATTTCTAGTTCCCATTCCCCTTGGAATCTACATTTACATCTACATATTACCCTGCAGGCTAACACAAGGGTGTTTGGCAGGGGGGGACTTATCACTAACATGAAGTAAGGTGAAGAAATTTACTTTCATCAACAAACACCGCTTTATCGGAATGTTAAAAATGCTACAGAAACTGTTAAATTACTCTACAACGCTAATACATAAACATGGTACAAGAGTTATGCAGGATACATACAAAACATGGTGTTAGCACTACGCGGCAGATTTAAAAATCATGCCTAAGTGGGCATATGAATTAATCAGCTACACTGCCTGTCAACTAACCTACTTTAAAGTCTCAACGGAGCAACTATGGTCTCTTATCGATCGCGGGAAAAACGAAATTTGAAACCTTTCAGTTCTACAATATATTTTCCTTAATTTATTCTCATGACCAGATCTACCCTAGTATGTTGGATTTCGTAAGATATTGATCACTTTGTCGGAAAATAAATCGGTTTTGAATTTATATAGAAGATTGAGTCTAATTGAGAATTACTGTCCTCCGAAAGCATTTCATCCATTAAATCAAGCGATAAAAGGCAGCCGGCATAGTCTGAAGCCCCAAAGAAGAACATCCAGCGCCGGCGCGACATTGTCGCAGAACGAAAATGAGGGCTGCAGAAAGATATCGCATACACTGAAAAAATCTATAAAATAAATATAATTTAATTCAGTATTTTATGGATATTAAAGTATTTAATGAGCTCAGTAAAAAAGATTTGATCGTGTGTGAATTGCCTGCTTATTCACCTAAAAAAACCTCTATGATTAATTTATTAAAAAATCGCCCGCACTCGCAGAAAGTTTTACGTCTTCGCATCAAACGTTGCAGAAAGATAAAACACATTCTGCTTTGAAGAATGGCAATCATGTTTCCGATCTTATAAACGCAATTGGAAAATGCCGAAAACGAGAACGCAATAGTTTTGGAGAATCATTATGGCGCCCCTGTTCAGAAAATCAATGGACCGCTCAGAACCGTACTCTTTTTAAGCGGCGAATCGAAAATGAGGCCAACCCTTTCGATGCGAGGAGAAATCTTGAGCGGGCCACGATTAGGCAATACATTTCTCCGGAAGTCGCCTCTTAAATGGCCGAAATCGCTCCGTTGCACTTAAAAAAAATAAAGATTTTAGGGGAGAGGGGGGGGGGTCGTTGAGAGGCTGATTCGCCTCGTATTTCCTCTCTTTCTCTCCCTCAATGCAGCTCCGGCGAATGCTTCCTAGCCATTGAGCTTCCGAGACGACGTGCAGCCCTGGAAAGGCAACAGAAGTGAACTTGGCCATGAAAGGAGCGGCTCGTGGCATTGGAAAGGCCACCTGGCTATCGGTCTGATGACCACCGCAAAAACCTTCTTCGTATCGGAAGTTTCCACCCAAGTGATGAGCTCCCGAACGAGGAAAAACCATGGACCCGACGTTGCCCGTGCCTAACAGCCCACGCACAAGCGCGTGCTAATAGATGGGCAATTGTTTTCGTTATTCTTCTCTTTTTTCTCCGCCGAGAATCACGCTTCGTCAACTTCGGGAGGGACATTCTTTCCACAGACTTCCGTGGACGTAATTTTGGAGCGAAAGACGGCCTTTTGTCCCTCTGTTTTATAATAGAAGAATGGAGACGATTCCGGGCCCTCATTAACGTGACAACATAATCTAGGGGCAATTTAGGATATTACGGAAGTTGCCTTGAAACTCAAATCATAAGAAATAGTTCTTTGATTGAATGGATGGAGGATTTCATAGTCATGTGTTTTCGGATAAAAGACAATCGAAAAATATATCCTCCCCCTCTTTCATTTCCTCCATGGTAACTCGATCCACGCTGATATGCCGCAGAAATGCGAGTCTGTAATACTGACTCTCACGGTCGTTTTTCACGAGCAAGTTCAGGGATAGCGGCAATGTTATGATCTTCGCACTTTTTGGCCATTTTGACTATGAGGATTGTCTTCGAGAGGAGGGAGCAAAAAGATGAGCACGCATGTATTTGCTCGGTCGACTGAGAGAAAGCATCAGACAGCGTGAACTTGAAAATTGATTAAAGCATAAATTGGGCCGTGGGAATCATCCAAAAGGCATAAGAAGTACTAGGTGACCCGAGCGAATATTTCGCACAGTATGCAGCTTCTTTCTGTTTCTTCCTTCTTTCTTCCTGTTCTTCTACCTGTCGAATATTTCGCACAGTATGCAGCTTCTTCCTGTTTCTTCCTTCTTTCTTCCTGTTCTTCTACCTGTTTCTTCCCATGGACAATTATATGTTACTTATGTTTGTGTTAGAGATATATAACGTAAACAGTAAACGGTCACACTGATTGCATGTAGAATGTAAACAATCTAATTAAACAAAGTGTTAATAGATGGCACCTCCTACAGTCTTTTAGGCACGTAACCATTGCCAACATATTAGTTGATTATATTGTCAGCAGATGGCGTTGTATCATTTTTTAACAAAAACTTTAATTTTTAACAATTTGTCTAATTTTCATCAATATCGGGGAACATAAGCTTTAAAACGATGTTTGAATCATGAATTTTGATGAAGAATTACGGGAGTTATGGCGTTGCGACAAAAAAACACCTTTGAGAAATAATATACACCGATGATGTGTGGAGTCGATATACCTCGAGCGAGTAATCGACATGGAAAAATCGAAACTTTTAAGTCAAATTAATGGGTAAATAGTGAAATTTGAGATTGAGATTGTATTTTTCGTCAGAAGCCGGTGATTCAACGTTTAAAATGATACCTCATTTATCACTGTAGGTGCAGTATTAACGGAGCATATACGGAATGACAGAAAAAGACCTTTCCGTAATAATATATATGATTGAGAGGAAGAAGATTTTTAATGAAAAACTAGATTTTTAGAGTACAAAAATGTCTGTTTGATTGAAGAACTGTCTTCAGTCTGCAGTCCATCAGTTTAAAGCAGAGATTTTAAACCCGAACTTATATGATGCTACAATAGATGGAGCTTCACGTAAGTCAATATTTAATTAATGAAAATATTATAAATTAAGCAAACGTTGGTTGGTGTCTTTACTTCTATCCTCTTTTCTGTCACTGCTTATGTGTAAAATCACATTTTAGAGTGCTTCTGGCAATCAACTGTCGGCGATTAAGGTAGTTAGAGCGAAAAGTCATTTTACTTATAAATCAGTAAGTTTGGTCTCATTTTAAATAAATATAACTCACCTATCCAATGAGATCAAAAGTTCTACCCCTTACTAATTACTTTGGGAGATATTTGCCAAAATATACCATCCCTTTTACATGAGAAATGGTACGTGTATGCATCCAGAGAGACACAATTTACAAAATGAGGAGGCATTTCCAACACTTATGCGTCGTAAAAAAACTAACAGTGTGTAGTTTGTATGTTTTATCAACTATATTTGCAAATTAATCATATTACCACCGTAGTAGGTTCCTGGGTATTACAAAAAACCTTCCGTTTTGAAGGAGTTTCAAACGCACCGCGCGAAAAAAAATGAGTCAAGTTAAAGACTTATTTAGATATTTTCATTTAATTACTTACAACTTCTGTCATATAAAACTATACTGCATTATTGCATTGCTTTATTGCATTATTAATAATGCAATATTTAATTGATGTGTCCTACAGCTGGTGCAATTACAATGTATAGTTCGAAAATAGTCTCTATTATGACTAGGGAACTATCTCGCTCGGACTACCTTAAGTCTCGTGCAATAATGAAATAATTGTTGTCTGAACTGTATAACAATGGGCTACTTATGTCACGAAAAAGCGTGACTTGTGTACGAATTTAAGTCACACAGTGCTAAAAAAAAAGTCCGGATTTTAAACACCTGACCAAATCTTAACAAACATGATCGCGCCATAACTGAAAAATGAAGCTAACGCGAGCACACACGTTTTGAGAATCACAAGTCCGACCATGATGGGCAAGAGACAAAATAAAGTAAGGCCAAGGAAGATATTTCTTTAATGCCACATGCAAGAATCACGACAAAAACACAGCGACCGTACAGAGATGCAGGAGAAAATAAAAGAACTGACCTATTAGAGGGAATATTCAAAGGAACATAGGCACACGTTTTCATAATGCATAAACTGATTCGTATCCATGCCGCAAAGACAAATCCACTAACCCCTCCACTAACTGATAAGTGGTGCGGGCCATAGCGTTTTTCAAAATCCACGTCCAGATGGAAAACTGCTGAGTAACAAATCCTACTTCACCAAAAACGTTGTATTCAAAGAAGCCTTTCAAATTAAGATATTACGAGCAGAAATGTCCGTTGACTCTCAACGGGAGTAATGAGATTAAAGAAATATTACACTAGTTATATCTATGCAAAATAGACATTCAAACTTCTATTTTAATAATCTTAATTTTTATACAAATTGGAAATTGCCGGTTTACCCGCTTAATCTCTTTAAATGTAATTATTCCGTCTTTAAACAATCAATAAACTAATTAACTACTAAAATGTGCGATTGGTACTTAGTACCTTTCAACGCGTTTCACAGCTTTACTCATCGTCAGGAATCGTTGTTGATGTAATATTTATTTACTAATTGTTGTGATAGTAACGCGATATGGGGGGGGGGTGTGGATAAAGACTATGTTGGCGTGTGAGACAATTTCTTGTATGTTAGAAATAAAAGCCGCCGAACCCATAAAGTGCTGCCCTCTATTGGCAGTTACGTAATATTCCTATTATTCTATTGTCAATTTTTACATTATGAAGAACGCACTTGTTTCCGATGAAAATGGAACGCTCCTTTGACTTTCGTGCGTTGTACTTGTTTTGTGAAGTATAATCCGTGGAATCAAATATAATTTTGAACTGTTATTATTCAATAACCCTTAACTATTGGGAGGGAAGGCTGGGGAACATATATTAATGGCTTGTGACGAGGGAAAGTTTATTCTTCAACAAATAAACTTTGTTGGAAAGGGGTGGGGTGCTGAAAAAGTAACTCATCGAAAAGATTGCCTGACTTTCTAATAATTTCAATTTGTTCCAAAGCATCCATATTAAAATCACTGACCATCTTTTAAGGTGGTTTGAGCGAGATAGTTCCCTATTTTTAATGGAGACCATATTCGAATTACACGTTTTATTTCAGCAGCTGTAGTTTGCATGAATTAAATATTGCACAATAAATGGTGCAATAATATGTATTCATATCACTGAAATTTTAAGTAATTTATGAAAAATATATACGAAAGTCTATAACTTGACTCATTTTATTCGCGCGGCACGTTTCAACCTTCTTCACAACAGATCGTTTTTTTGTGGATTTGTAAAAAATACTTGGGTAAAAAATGATTTAATTTCAAAAACAGTCCAGAAATCATACAAACTGCACATGATGATTTTTTCACGAGAACTAGGTGTTAGAAATCCCTCATCTTTTTTATAATGTCTCTCTGGAGTGCATACACGTACCATTTCCCTTGTGAAATGGCTGGTATTTTTCGTCATAAATCTCAGTAAGTAGTGTAGTAAGGGGGTGATATTTTGGTATCTTTGGAAGGGTTTAATGTTTTTTTTTTAAATGAGACCAAATTCATTGATTTCAGGGTGAAATGATATTTCGCTCAAACTACCTGAAGTAAATCCATTCTTTATCCTTTTCAATATGGATCCTAATGTTAAATACTTCTACGAAGTGGAGCTTGATGTCGTCAAGTTTATACATGAACTGATGCTGTTAGTATCCTGATACGCGTGAAGATACAAATTTCTGACGCCAATTGGACTACGAATTAGTGATTTCACAGAACCTAGGTAACCTTGACGCGTGAAGGTATAAATTTCTAAAGCCGCATTTGACCGTAAATCAGTGATTGTACAGTACCTAGAAAACCGTGGCAAAAGAACCGAGTAAATATCCAGGATTTAACCGGTGAGATATGTTTACGATTGGATTCACACCCTGAGATCAGTCAAGGACACTTTCGGAGTCGTGCAACCCCGTTAACTAACTATCGCAGGGCAAGAGAAAACAGCCGAACGTTGCGTAACCGCACGGCGATTGACTCCAGGGACGCACACGTGAAGTTACACGGCGGCACCAGTAGTTAGTGCATAATGATTTATTCGGCCTTGCTTGCGCGGATGATCCTCGGTGCGCTTTCTTTTGTGAGCGATGGGCCTTGCTTCACTCTTAGGGAAATGATACCGGGAAGGCTAGAGAAATCTTTTCAACACCTCTCTATCGATAATAATAATATTTATTGTTCAAGGACTACACATCCTTTGGAAGAAATTACAGTTTAACTGAAAAACTCTGTGGCAAAAATAGTATTTTTTCAGGACACTACAATTTACAAATATGAACATTAATAAGCATAGGACATTCATTAACGCAAAAATATATAATTACTATAGTGCAAGCTAATAAAATATACAAAACAATTAGTAAGGATGAGAGAGTTTTTTATAGAAATTAACAAAAAATGAAGTGTACAATGAAATTCACACTGCGCTACAATAATATTTTTTATACAAGAAAGATAACATTTCCGATTAAAATTTATATACATTGTTTGATTTTATAATATTGTCAAGAATACCATTCCATATTCTTAGGCCACAATTTATTGTTGATAACTGACATAAATTAGTTATACACCTTGGAATTTTAAATCGTCTTCTTCCTCTTACTTGTCTGCCTGGAACACTTTGGTTTCTAATACTATAATTATACAGATAATCAGGGGTTTTAGTTGATAATATTTTGTAGATGAACACAGATAATTTAAATATTTTTCTATGTTCCAATTTCATCCACTTGGTGGTATCCTATCGATGGTGGTAAATATCCCACTAGAACGAGCATGGATTATTTTTTTTCATTTCCCTCACGTTGCTCATGAAAAAGGGAACTAGGAGCAAGTTCAAAATGTACAACTAGAGAAGATTTTTGCGATCTGGAGTTTTGAGCATTATGAATGCATAACACGAGTGCCACTTCCCACGCATAAATGATGCTGTTACCGCAATCCTGGCTTTAATGTTATTACATCGTCATATTGGGACACAAAACATCTCGGAAGTACCATCACGCGGGATGGAAGAAGTACAACGGGCATCAAGCGGAGACTATCCCAAGCTAAGAGGGCGTTCATGGGAAAAAGACAACTGCAATGCTCAAAGAAGATAGGACTACTAACCATGAAACAGTATGTGAAAACCTTCGTGCGGCGCATAGCACTCTATGGATCGGAAGCATGGACCATTGGAAAAGCTAACCATAAAAGAATAGAAACCTTTGAAACCTGGTGCAGGAGGAGGATTCTGAAGATAAAATGGGAGGGGAAAATGAGAAATGATGAAGAGTAGAGAAGAGTAGAAGAGGAAGGGACCATATGGAGCAGCATACGGAAAAGAAGAACCAGATGAATCGGACACAAGGTGAGGCACAATGGGTTCGCGAAGAGCATATTTGGAGTTAAAATAGAGCGAAAAGTCCCCATAGGAAGACCCAGGAATAAGTTAATGGACCAAATAAAGAGGAAAAAACACGGGAAGAGATACCAGGAGGTAAGGGAACTGGTATTAGATAGGGAATGGTGGAGGGCTGCAGTCAACCAATCTTAGGATTCAATAACCAATGACGGTATGGGGAAGATGGTATGGGGATGAACGGATGTGAAAAATCCTGATGTTATTCTTGTCAGCGACGGTACCTCGATGCGGTAATGTGCAAAATGCAATGTGTTTTGGACAATAGATGGGGAAAATTTAAAAAAATAATGGGTTGTTCGCGAGCTTATGAAACTTGATGATGTAATGATAAAGTGAGATGAATGTCATGATGATGAAACTCATGTCGTAATTAATGTTTTACATGTCTCAGGAAAAATTCTCAAGATTTATCCACTCTTTAACTTTTAGCTGAGTAGATGAAAAAAATATTCTGAATCAGCACACTTCTAATCACAGCTGCCTACAATAGAAAGGGAATTATTTAATAATCAACCGTGAGCATATGTTATCGCCACCGTAATATACGGTAATAACCTGCAATGCCTACCTTTAAGGAATGAGAACAGTTAACACTAAAATACTTGAGGCCAACTTCAATTAACTTTTTGGCAAATTAATAAATACTTAATCCCGGGTTCATATTTAATTTATCAATCAAATACTCTTTGCCTACTATTTGGTTTGTTATAAAATATTTAGCATATTGTTATGCATATTTTTTGTCATAAATAAATTTTAAAATAATACTTTAGCCCCGTTTCATACTCGCACAATTAGAGTGTAAAAGCACGTTCATGACGGCTGACATGAAACATGAGAGAATTTATCACACAAATACTCCACGGCGACAGCTTTTCAAATTTGTCCCATATTTTATTTCCGTAACTACATAAAAATACACGGTTGTACACCAAATCTATTACAACTGATATTTGACTGTTGGCACTCAGTCAAGGGAGCATCGCTGAGCTAAAACACCAAACGTCCCTTTTTCGCTGTAAAAGACAAATGCATTGCAAACTTTCCCAAATATAATTTCGGTAACGAAATAATAACGCACGGTTGATGCCAAATCTATTAGAATTAACTTTTTTACTATTAACACTCAGGCAAATAAGCATTGCAGAGCTAAAATACTCATCGGTTCCTATTTCAATATAAAGGCAAATTCATTCAGGACTTGCCCCATATTTTATTTCCGTTAAGAAATAACAATACACGGCTGTGCACAAAATCCATTAGAATTGATGTTCGAGTGTTGACACTCAGTCAAAAAGAGTACTGCTGAGCAACAAAGCTCCTCGGTTTCTTTTTCACTATAAAAGACGAATGCATTTTAAACTTGCTCATATATTATTTCGGTAACGAAATAATAACGAACGGTTGTAAACAAATCTTTTAGTAAAATCCGAAGAATCTTGCAATATTGAGTGGAATTTACGCACGATACAGGAAAGCTTATCAATCATGAACTGAATCATCCTTCCCACTATTTGTAAGGTTGAATATCCTCCCAGTTCGGCATCTATATGTTTATAAAACTTTACGCATTTTCTACAATCGTGGTGGACATAAAAACAAACCATGCCCCTGTATGAAAAATCTTAGGTGCCACCAAATTGTTAATATTCCGAAACCACATATTGAAGCTTACAAACATTTTTTTAATTATTTAGTTCCTAAATTGTATGAGGGTCTATGGACAAAATTGCACTGTTGTAAATGTGAACATGAATTTACCAATAAACTGAGAGGATGGTTGTTTAATCATAGGAAGATTGAGTTTTTGTTTGTGACCGTTGTGTGATTGATTTTCTGGTGCTTTTGTTCCGCTTTGTTTCCGCTGGTGTGTTGATTATATGTTTGATTGTTGTTTCCTTATTACTGTGTACTTGTTGTTTTGTTTTGTGTTTCCATTTTATTATATTTTGTGTTTCAAAAGGTTATTGTATTTTCTCAAATGTACATGAGCATATGTTCTTATGAGGTCTCATATAAGAGCCATTTTTGCTTTAATATTATTTTTGATATGCACTGCCAAGCACTGCCTTATTTTTATTTAATGGCAACTCCTATATAAGAGTTAATCTTTAGGGGTGCCTAATTTCACTGATTAATTATGTATTTTGTGTAATATTATTTGCGGTGAAATAAATGTCTCTTTATCTTTATCATCAACCAATGATTGATACAAATTGATAACAAATAACTAGGATTCCCATTTCAGTTTCTCCCTGACTGTTGCGAGAATTCTCTGTCTTTTCCAGAAATTCAAAATTCCCTGACAATTCCAGGTTTTCCCTGACGATCGCCACCCTATAATACTAATCGGTTCCTTTTTCAATATAAAGACTAATTAATTTAGGAATTTACCCATATTTTATTTCCGAAACTTAATAATAACACACGGCTGTACACCAAGTCTATTAGAATTGATATTTGGCTGTTCACACTCAGCCAAAAGAGTACTGCTGAGGTGATATATCTCAGGCTCTAAGTCTAAATTTCATCCTTACATAACTCGGCCGCATAAGGAAGATCTATAACGTCAATCACTTACCAAGAAGGTGTATCTACTTTTGGTCTCCTTTCAGCGTGTCATGACCATTTTGGCCTGGACGCATTGATTCGCAGCGGCAAGAGCTGCGTCACAGTTAAGCCGTTTGCGAGCGCGGAGTTGACTTATTGATGACCGAGAAAAGGGAAAATCCAAACGGGAGAACAAACTAACCACGAACGTCTATGGAAGGATATACTACACGTTCACGAGACGTGCATTCTCAACCTTCGAGCGGTGATCCCTTCAGCTTCGGAAAGTGAAATTCCAAGCCGTTCACGTATCTCAAATGGGCGACCTTATCGGCGAACGCAGCTCCCTGAACATGCATCATCATGAGCCTCTTGTCAACGACCGAATATAATTCCTCAAATAAATACATACATTAAGGTGGATGGAGCGGCTTGCGTTCATTTCGTGATCTGCGTGAAATTTGGCGCATGTACTCTTGTTAGCAGCTAGCTTAAGCTGCCACCTTCGGCAGAAGTTAAGCCCGCGTTTGTATTTTACTCTCAAATAAAGGTTCGCTTTCTTTTCCCTTTTCTTTACTTCTTCGCTGTTGAATAACCTTATTGCAAGTTGTCTAATTGGAACAGTTGCCCAATTTACATCTTCCGTATTCATAATTCAGCAAGAATTTCTGAGCTTTACTGCAAACATTCGTTCCCTGATACACCACCTGATTTTACACCACATCTTATATTTAAACACCAGAACGCAAATTTAGTCTTTCGACCTCCACTTTTCCAAACTTCTTACCCCGCGTAACAACAATAACGGGCAATTAAAGGTGTTATTTATGGAACAACTTAAAATTACAGTTACACGACCAACATTTCACTCCACAAATCCTAGATACGATTCTGTCAGCCACGAAATCTATCTACCCTCTGTGATTATTTTGATAATTGCACCATTTAGCGGTGTTACTTTAAAAATTAATCTTTTGTCTTAATTTTGTTAGGTAATTAATCTATCTTATCTATTGTTTAATCGTTAAAATTATCCACTTTTTCCATGAAGGTAATAATTAAAAAAATATTAATAAGTCATGAAGGTTTTCACGAAAGCTAAGAGCACGAGCTCGACGATAACAAACTCATGAAATTGATCGCCTTATGGCCCGCTAAAGAAACATAACTCACGTAATCGATTGAATCGTACATCTCTAATGGCCGGTTGCAAGAACATTTAGTTATTGAATCAATTGTTACGACATCCATAAATTTATGGAGCACATAAAAATAATCGGGTCGCAGGAAACATCTTAACTTATTTACCGATGCATCATAGCTTGGAATATTCGATCTAATCATCTGCAGCCTGATAAAATTTATGAAACTTAAGCCTGTGATTAATTGCTAATGCACATATTAATTAGTCAGTAAGAGCAAATAAATTGGTCATTTGTCTCAAAACAACTCTTTTATCTAGTAGTTAAGTCTCCAAACGGTTCATTGCGAATTCGCCATCTTGGTTACTTATGGAAATCATAACTACTTTCCATAAGTTATGAAACCAAGAAATTTATCCAATGTTTCTGCAACACTTATTGAATGGTTGCCATGGCTTATGGGCCCCATAACTTTATAGAATACATATGTGTCGTTCCTGCAACTGGCCATAAGTCAAGAAATTTGCCCAAAATGCGTTTTAGAATTTTCGGGTGGACTGCTTGGTTTCATAGATGGGGCCGTTACTGATTAAACTCGGCGTAATGGAGTTCGATACTGACGAGTTCCATAAGAAGCCATTAAGTTCTATATTTGAAACTTAATGTTGATAAATTAGTTATTATGCGATGAATGACGGGTTTATTTTCTCAAGCTGACTATTTAAAGTGTGCATATATGATTAAAATACATTATACAAACATATACTTATTTTATAACGCGGAATGAGAGTATAATTTGAAGTAGGTTAACCGACAGGTTGTGTACCTGATTAGTTGACTTGCTCTTTAATGTACGTTTCTTTATCTGCCACGACCACGTAGTACTTAACTACGTTTCCCATGATTACAGAATGCCTCTCGTATCTCGGTCACGTAGTTGCGTTATTCATCAATTCAATCGTGTGTGTAGCATTGGTAACATACCTAGAATGCATTGCATGTAGGTAGGAGTTATTTTTACATTATAGTGCATGTAGGCAATAATTCGCCCCCTGCCAAGCACTCTTGAGATGGCCTGTAGGGTACTATGTAGACGTAGACCAAAAATCGAAAATAATGGCCACTAGGAGTTAAACTATGAAAAGGATACTTCCTGAAACCTAAATCTAGTTATTAGGCTTCTAGTAACGTCTCAACTACCGATTCGACAGCTAAGTATTCGTACAACCAGCCATAAGAAGCCGGTATTTTTTTCCTGAAAATTAATAACTCATTGAGAAATGTTTGCCCACACGGAGACAACTGTGTACGCACCCGAGGTTGGGCTTCGGGCACATCAATACGGCTGGAATAATCATTCCTCCAAGGTATCAAATCGGTGAGAAATCCGCCTCCGGCATGGAAAATGGAAATCGTATGACTTTCAGTTCCTCATTCCAAACCAACAGCGGACACCTTCGGACCAGTAATGCATACCACACATGTCGCTAAAATACTTCAGTTCGCGATGGAGAATTTTGGGGATTTACAAGGGGCATCTATACTTATATGTAAGAATCTTTCAAGGTAACTTTTAAAAGAACATCACATTTTAATGTAATTTCATGTAATGCAATGAAATTTAATGTGATGTAATATATAATACAAGGTATGATATAATATGATAGAATATGGTATAATATAATAAATATAATATAATATAATATAATATAATATAATATAATATAATATAATATAATATAATATAATATAATATAATATAATATAATATAATATAATATAATATAATATAATATAATATAATATAATATAATATAATATAATATAATATAATATAATATAATATAATATAATATAATATAATATAATATAATATAATATAATATAATATAATATAATATAATATAATATAATATAATATAATATAATATAATATAATATAATATAATATAATATAATATAATATAATATAATATAATATAATATAATATAATATAATATAATATAATATAATATAATATAATATAATATAATATAATATAATATAATATAATATAATAAAATATTATAATATAATGTTGCCAAAGAAATTGTTTCATTTTCATGTATTAAAATGAAGTGGTTTTTGTCCATCTGTACGTTCGTTACTCTTCTATTTGAAAAGTACTCAACCGATTGAGTTGAAACTTTGCTGGATTCTAGCGTATGCACTAAAGAAGCTGTACGACTATTTGCGTTACTTTGAGACCAACGGAAGGATACCTACCCCCAGACCCGAAGAAATATTAGGATTTTTCAGCAGACTTTTAAGTGTAGATCAGAACATTCATATTTCCGTTTATAAATCCAACTTAAATATTATTATTTGAAACTAAAAATTTCATCAAAACTAAATGTAAAATGTATTTGCAAAGTATAATCCGTTTCCAATGCGTACTACCTGCGCCACCAGAGGCTAACGCAAGTACTAGGATGGCTGACTGCCGAAATCCAATACACGACAACAATACAGGCCACTTTAGATTTTTTATTCAAGTATCACACCGGAACAAGGTAGGTTTTGTACAAACTTCTCCAGCATATCGTAAATAAACTAGAGAAGTTAGCCGTAAGGAGCTCAATTAGAACTTGAAATTACATGATGCTCCATGGGAGAAAGGGAGATAGACGAGGAAAAATATAATTTTTCTGTATGCATTATCTGAATGCCATGTCCATAAAAAAATGTTTTTAAGAAGAGATAAGTTCCATAAAATTGATTAAAATTTACATTAAGAAAAAAACTTTACCCTCTATTAGATATAAAGAACAAAATGTTACCTTTCCGAGCAATGTTGTCGAATATTGAACTTAAAATTAGGTAGCATTCAATGGAAGATTTGGTAAAAAAAAGTTGGAAAAATAGAATTATGAGTGCTCTTTTGAAACATTTATTTTAAGAAGCCATACGTTCCGAAAAATGGACCTTAAATAAAATAGAAGCCTCATTCCGTCTAATTTTTTGAGTTATTAGCTAATTACTGCGAAAATGTGAGTCAACATGGGGTAGTTCCACGGAAATGGCGCTGCAATCGGCGTCTACAACAATAAAAAAAGTTCATAAAAAATATGTTCGTGGAATAATCGGAATTTTTGCGACTTAATATTGGTCTTCAACAGCTAACGCAAGTAATCAGCGAATGTAGGATTTTTAAAAAATCATTTGAAAAAGTTGGAAATTATTTGTTTTGACTCCTACATCCTAGGTGGGACCGCCTTAATGAAACACTCCAAATTCCTCACGTATTGATATGAAACGCAGGAGTTATAAACCTATCTAGCTTTAACCTTGAGAATAACTATTAAAATACTCTAGTGGCTCCCAACCTAGCCCATCTAATAGTTTCTGTTCCCTCATGTTTCTCCTTCGATAAAAAGACGACACAAATTCGTTTCGCTACGAAACAAGACATAAGAAAGCAATGCATTCAATCACAAAAAACGCGAAATGCGGAAACCACAGTAATCAAGTAATGTTCGCACCACTATAAATCTTGAAATTTTTTTTAACGATGGTTTCGCAAAAAAGAAAACACTTCGCAGGATCCCCCCGGGAGGGCAACACGGAGTAGGGAGCTATAAATAGCAACTCCTTTCGCCGGCAAGTTCCTCTTCAGAGTGAGAGAGAGAGAGAAAGACTTGTGACATGCATCTAACTCGAGTCTTTGATTCATTTCCGGCACCACGCTCAATATGAAACACACCCTCTCCGACAAGCGAGATAAAATTAAACCGGTGAAGCGGTGCGAGAGGCGCAACCGCGCAGAGAAATTTTACCGTGGAGATTTCCTCGAGGAGAAATATCGATGTCTTTAAACGCGTCGGAATCCACCTCGAGCAAAGCAGGTATGCCTCGCAAAAAAACGCGTTAACATCGGTAACTCGGTTACAAAACACGCGAGTCTTCCACGTGGAAGAGAAAGACCGCGGGAACACAGGGACTGTGAACTGTTGGTTTACGAAATAATAACATATTTCTAAATATTTGATCCGAAAAAATGCGGGCCATAAATTTTGGTTCCGCCCAATCCCTTAAAAAGAGTCGGCGATGACAACCCGAACATTAATCCTTTTCGGCTTATCTCTCGTCTCCGGCGCTCCCTTCGAATTCTTCACGGTTTTTTTTACGCTAAACACCAGCAACTGCCATTTGGTAGTTTGAGCGGAATAGCATTTCACCCAGAAATCAATGAATCTGGCCTCATTTCAAAGAGCAACATCTCTTTCTTCCGAAGGTACCAAAATATCCGCCCTTTACCGTACTACTTTCCGAGATTTACGACGAAAAAATGCCTGTCCTTTTACATTAGAGATGATACATGTATACACTTCCGAGAGACCTTATTTTAAAAAATGAGGAATTTCTATCGCCTGGATTTCGTCAACAATTAATAGTGTACAGATTTTAGAGGAAAAAATATCCATCAGGTGTGGAAGTGACTACTAGAAAACATGAAAGATAAACTTACACGAGAATTCTTTCAATTTTCGACCACTTCCATAGTCTTCCTCAGCTGTAGTGGTATGTCCGTTATAGATGCAAAAACAATTCCATGTTAACAATTTGGTTTCTTGACATTTTTATGCCACTTAAGCTCGTAGTCTTATGGCTCTCGACATATTCATCGAAATAATTGCATGATATATGAACAGATTTTCTCCTCAACCCGAAAAAATACGTTTCATGTTATTATAATGGTTCCTTGTAAATACCATGGAATTTCCCCGAATAAAAAACACGTATTTTTTATATGATTTACGCTTGAATATCGAATTCCGCGCCGTAAACTCACGTCACAACAATGCTTTAATTGAGACCCAAATTGTAAGATACAGTTCTTGCATAAGTTAAACTACAACTCGAAGAAAGATACAAGGCTTTCTCTGAGGACTTTGATATCGAAGGTTACTTGTGCTTCCCACTTGGTCAAACTCTCCATCTCGGCCGACGTTTCGTTGTACGAGTCGTCCGTCGTCATCAGGGCATGCCGTGCACTGCGACTGGTCCGGAATATATACACCGTTTGGCTTCAGGCCAGTTATCGCGTGATTGGTTCGCCGATTCCCGCCTTATTTCCCCTGGTCTCTTGGATGCTCCTCGGCACAGGTTTCCAGTAATAGCTGAGAGAGTATCCAGCGTCACGATTCATCGTGCTGCATCTCATCCGGATTTTGATCGATTCCCTCGTCAGTCTTTCCCAGAACTTGTCCACGCGACGGAGAACCTTCGTCTCCTCCCAGAAAACGGCAAGGTCCCGGGAAATGCTACACTGGACCACTTCGGATTTTGAGGTTGGCCGATCCTGAAGTGTCGCTGGTGTCCCTTGACCCTTGTGGCGATCATCCTGCCCCTATCTCGCACGTATACCCAAGCCGCATTCACACGGTATCTCGAAGATTCTATACATCTACACTTGTATGGTTATTTATAACGCGTAAATAGACGTACTCAAGTGAAGTGTGGTCCAAGAATTCCTTTTCAACATACTTAAAAAAGTTATTAAAATGTGCATTTAACGACTCACGATATGAACTCCAATCACCTTCATCAAACAAAACCTCTGCAATCGGCGTTTGATGCATCTTAACCATGCATTAGTGGCCAGTTACTAAACGCTGAAGCATTGCCCATTTCCAAACCAGGTATTTACAATTCATTGACTTTGCTTATGTGTCAGAAGTACTTACGATATTCACGACATCCCTACTATGAAGGCTAATGACCAAGCAGAAAGTACATCCGAAGTCGCGTGACTCACCTGTAAAATGGAAATGAGAAAGCAATTAGTTAACCGTAATGAATACCATCGTCATATATAACAAGAAATTCAACTGTCATGAAACTGTAGCCTGACAACCGAAATAACAACCATATTGTTTAACACTGTCCTTTCCTTACTTTCCTATGGATAGCACGACGGAATGGACGAATTATCTGATGTAAAGCAAGAATGGGGCGAGGAACTCTTGAAACAAATATAGGATATTTAACGCTACGGATTAAACTCCATTTTACCATAGTTTACACCGGAAATGCGGATTATTTTTTATTTAAATAAGCAAAAGATACAAGCTGATTTCCTTTAAGTATCGATGGAAAACATCGTAAAATTGCAAAATTAGTGGGTGAAACCCTAATTACTAAAGGAACATCGGGGATAACAAATATGGCGGACGGGCCATGCGGATGCTACAGCTTCTGGCATTGACAAAAATAGCCAAGGCCCTCTCCATCTACCTCAAATGCCTTAGGAGAACCAACTGCCACTCTGGAGGTCACAACTGATGCTAAATTAAAACATTTTTGTGTTTATTCTTGAAAACACTACTGATTTCACTAATGATACGTCTTAGATACTACGCAAATGATAAGGACCAAAATTGGCAGATTTCTCTTCTTCTACGAAAACATTTCTTTAAGCGGATTGATTGAAAAATGGATATTAATATAATTTTTTTAGGTACTAACAAAGCCTCGAGGAAGATCTTGTAAGACATATCGTGAAGTTGACGATAGGTAGGTAAGCGATTGCAACTACTTAATTGACTAACACCTCAAAAAGTGCATTTTGGACCCTAGATAGAAAGATTTCACTGAAAAAATCAATTCAATACATTGGAAAGCGACGCGCTTCGTAAAAAAAATGCCATGAGCGAACATAAAACGTATAGAGTTTCTCAGCTTTAAGAGAGATTAAGGTGGGAGCCTCTAGGGACTCGGAGGCTACACGCTAGGGTTAGGTTGCTTGAGAAATTCAGAACAGGTTTATCTGAGCGGCACGGAGAATAAAAGTTTGAAGTCATTCTACATTTCTAGATCGGGCAGAAGCGATAAAACCAGTGCAGTGCAAAAAGTTATCTCAACTAATTAACATGGAACTCAAAAAAAAATTGAACCGAGTTATTTTTTATTAATTGAGAGATACATGGCGGAACAGATGAGCACAAAAGTTCGTTCTTTCCACGCATAATAAGGAACCATAATAAAAAATGAACTCCACTCAAAACACTCCCTTAACCCTTTTGGTGCGGCAGAAGTAAGTGCCCTTTTAGTGCTTAACCCTTTTAGTGCGGAAGAAGACAACCATGACGTGATGTCACGTCATGGTTGTCTTCACGCTAGTACTGATGACGTTATATCAAGTCAAGGGAACCGTGAGTGTTCCAGCTTTCATTAGGGAGCCTAGTGTAAGTTCCCTAGTGAAAGCTGGAACACTCAGGGTACCCTTGACGTGATATAACGTGATCAGCACTAGCGTAAAGACAACCATGACGTGATATCACGTCATGCCGCACTCAAATGGTACACTTTACCATTTCACCTCCCAAAACCCTATCCCTTACCCCTTACATCTTCACACGGCTGGTGTCCCGACAACCCCTGCTACATTGAAAATGTTGCTTGAGAAATTCAGAACTGGCGTTTTTCAGAGCGACACAGAGAATATTATCATGAAGCTTCGCTGCATCTCCAGATCTGACAGAAGCGATAAATTAGAGAAATACATTGCCGAACAGATAGGTACAAAAACTCAGAAGGAGGAAAAAAAAGCCCCGATTTTTTTTCTTCAACTTCGACGCTTAAAAAGAGGGGTGCACCTCTTACACGCGTTTATACGGTATATGTGGCGATATGCTTTCACGAGTAATGATAATTTTGGCTCGTGCATCTGCGGAGAAGTATAAAAATAGAAAACTACTGAATGGTATGAACTGCAAATTTTCATACTTCACCCGCGCTCCCAAAAAATATTATATTGACGGTCTTTGAGAACGGGCGCCACCACTCTTAAAGTTTAAAAAAATGTGAGAAAATAAAAAAAGGCATCAATTTTGGGCCTTCCGATGCAAATATTATTGGAAATTATTTTTCTAACTGCTACGAGCGTATACATGGTGTCCCTAAACTTTCAGAGGGATTAAAGTGGGAGCCCCTAGAACCTCGGAGGCTGCACGCTAGACTTAGTTTGCTTGAGAAATTCAGAACTGATATTTTTCAGAGCGACACAGAGAATATTATCATGACGCCTCACTACATCTCTCGGTCTGACAGAATCCATAAAATAAGAGAGATACACGGCCGAACAGATAGGTACAAAAAGTTGTTCTTTCCGCGCACAATAAGCGACCATAGTAAAAACTAAACAATCCCATAATGCAGTCAACCATTTCACCCCCCAAAAAACAATCCTTAGATCTTTACACGGCTCGTGTCCCGACAGCCCCTACTACATGCCCATGCGGCGGCTCGCAGGGTAGTACGTAGATGCACGTGTAAAGAGATCTTAAAGATTCTTGTCTAACGGGAACGCAAGGAACAACACGCGAGATCTTCCAGGTCCACCGAGCAAGACGGCCGTCCCTCGCTGTTGTCGAGGAGGATGATAATATAAGAAAGACTTTCCTTTCCCTATTATTATTTTCCCTTTTTGGTTACGCGATACCACCCGCCCAATCCCATTTTGGGCTGATGTCAGACACGGCGAGAACAAAAAAAAATAAAAGACTATCACGGCGCCCCCTCAACCTCCAGACCGCCTCGACGCGACAGATGAGAGGGAAGGAGAGAAAGAAAGTGAGATTCTGTCGTAATAACTCTCCCGCCCGTTCCACCATCTTCTTCCCGAACGCCCCGAGAGGCGAGCTCGAGATGTGGAATGGCAGCGCCCCGAGGCGATGGTGGCGGTCGAAGGAAACGAAATCGAAATGAGGAAGAGAAAGGAGCGCGTCGATGGCGAAAGAGAAGCGATTATTGTGCACTCGGGAGATGAAAGGATGGAGGCAAAGAGGGCGAGAGAGAGAGAGAGAGAAAGTTTTTAAAAGGAAAAAAGAATTCTTCCTTAAGCGGATCGGGAAAGACCGCCATTAAGGTGGCTCCGGTTTGACTAAGTGAGTCAAGACAAAAACAAAGTTACAGACTTTATTTATTTATTTAATTGAATAAAAAGTCTGCTTTCGTTAAAGAAGTGGGTGGCCGATTGAAAACCAAATTAAAGGTACAAAAGATGCAGAATATACAACGAATATATTTTTGATTCCCTCGTTTGTCCAGCCATATGAGCCGACCGCAGCGCCATTTCCACGGAACTACCGCATTTTGACTTCAATTACGGATGTTATTGGCTTAATAAATTTAAAAACATGGCCTGGTTTAAACCAACGGCAGCGTGTTCGACGCCCATTCCGAGGATTACAGGTTCAAGATCAAGCAAAGGTAAAAATATTTTTCCTGATTGGCCAACTTTAGAACGCTACACCAAATTTGACACCACTACTGAGAGGCAGCAGTCTCAGCAGAAGGCATTAATGGCGCAGATCAAGAAGACCGGACCACAGCTTCGGACGAGAGCGAAGTTTACGGAATCGGCCGGGGTACTGCGATGTGGAAGGCAACAGGGAAATCACCACATTAAGTCCCCCAAGAAGATGCACCCCTGCATTATAACTATATACGTGATGTGATGGCATTCCTCCCAGTAAATTATCCCGGAGGTAAACTAGTATCTCCGGGTGGGGGCTATTGGGAGGGGGTACAGCAGTCAGGAAGGACAAGCTTGAATAAATTGGTGGATAGAGTACTCGCCTACCAAGTGGGCGGCCAGGGTTCAAATCCCTGCAGAGGCGGATGTTTTTCAGAGGGAACCCGATCCCTACTTGAGTGTCTCGTGAAGGGCACTTCAAGTGGAGTACTCCGTCTGTCGGATGAGACGTTAAACCGTGGTCCCCTTGGCGCCTTTCGTTAAGAGCAGGCTAATGCCGAAGCCGGGTTTCTATCCACCCTTCCTCCCTTACCTGTCCCCTATGGCGCAAATGACCTTAAGATGTCGGTCGCCTCCCCAAATATCCAATCCAATTTGAAAAAATTGGTAGTTAGATGCCTACATTTTATTTTTGTCCTATTTCCACGAACTTTTCGTCTCTTGTAAACAGTTTGAATCAAAACTTCAACATGCTTTCTTGTTTAAATTGACACTTCTTCTGCTGCACTTCAGGCAATCTTCGGATGCTGAAGAGGAAATGAACGGAAGAAAACCAAATGATGAATTTTAAAGAAGAGAAGAAGAGGAGGAAAGAATTGAATGGAACAACATACGGAAAAGAAGAACCAGATGAATTGGACATACACTGAGACACAATGGGTTAGTGAAGAACATAAATGAAGGTAAAATAGAGGGAAAAGTCCCCAGAGGTAGCATCGGCAATAAGTTCATGGACCAAATAAAGAGGAAAGTACATAGGAAGAGATATTAGGAGGTAGGGGAACTAGCATTAAATAGGGAAGGGTGGAGGGCTGAAGTCAGCCAATATTAGGATTTAACGACCAAAGAATGAATATAGACAAATTTAATTACCTGAACATAACCCTAGAGAAAAAAAGGGCTGAGTAATAAGATATCAGAAAGAGATTAGCGTCAGGCAGGCAGGCGCCAAAAGTAAAGAAGACAATTATTGAGGGTGACTTTGAGAAGAGATATAAAGAGGAGGATACAGACGAGTTAAACATGGAGCGAAGCGGCGATCAGCACAAATAACTGCAGTCTGATGGAGCATCATGAGATGGCAGCGGACATTAAAGACGAGGGTGTGACGGATGTTGAAGAATTTGCAGTGGACGGAAAGGAAGACAAACGAGGAAGTGCTTTGCGTGATGAGTGAGGAAAGGAGACTTAGGAATTATATTTATAAGACCTCCCTAAGAGATACTTTTTATGGTCATTTGAGCCAGATAAGTGAATTTGAAAAACTAAAGAAAAATATATTCCTCAGAAGGGCAGCCGGAAAATCCAGGCTTGATAGAGTAAGAAATGAGAGAATTCGAGAAATTATGAAAATGAGAACAACCATTCTGGACGAAATCAAGTCAAAACAACTGCTGTGGTACGGACATGTTCAGAGAATGCTCAATGAAAGACTGCCCCGCACCATCATGGAGTGGAAACCCTATGAAAGGAGAAAGAGAGGAAGGCCACCTAACTCATGGAGAAGCGGAATAGCCAAAGCCATGGCGGAGAGAAACCTGCAAGAAGGAGATTGGGAAAACAGAGAGGCCTGGAAATTGGATGCCGTAAAGCGCAAGCAAGCGCTCTAAAGACGGACATATATATATATATATATATATATATATATATATATATATATATAAAGAAAAATATATTATTCTTCCGAAGACGACAAAATATCAGCCCCTTACCGGCCTACTTTCCGAGGCTTTTTGACGGAAATAACCAGCCGCAGGTAATTGCACGTGTACGTACTCCAGAGAGGCACTATTTTAAAAAGAGGATTTTCTAACACCTAGATATCGACAAAAAATGAACAGTACGCAGTTAGTATGTTTTATCAACTCCATTTAAAAATAGTAGAGGGGAGAAGAAAGGAGAAGAGGAAGGAAGAAATAGGAATTCTGGACAAAATAAGAAGAGGGAGACGATATGAGGAATTCAAGAGGGATCTATTGGCGGGTCATCCATTGGAGTATAACGATGTGCCAGTGGGATGGTAACTGTCCAAAAACTTACCGATTTGCTCGTAGAATACTCCTATGAAAATGAATAGTTACCGAATATTTTTTTCAGAAATACAAAAAAAATACCTTTCAATGTGAAAAAACACTTAACCTACCGCGTGAAAAAAATTATTCAACTTAAAAGACTTATGCAGATATTATAATTTAATTATTGACATAAGTAGTCGTTAAAAGTATATTAATTTTTTTTATTTTTTTATATTTTTTTAAAATTTTATTATTTTTAATTTTAATATGAAATGCACATTAATATTACAATATTAGATCCACCATTAGATCCATCTTGAATTCCTCACTTCGTCTCCCTCTCGTGCAGTATAGCATTCTACCAGCTGATTGGTAGGTTTTTGGACAGTACGTATATACCCATAAAGTTGTGGAATAACTTGCCAAATGAGTGGAGCAAAAATAATAGCTTGTCATTGTTGAGAGCTATTATCACTACTAGTTTAAAGATACCTAATGCAAATTGTTTATTATATATATATATCATTGTAATGCACTGTAAAGTGTCAAGCTCTTAACGATTACAGCAAAATTAAGTAAACCTGTAATTTATAGAATTTAAACATCATGGATTCTTTGGATTTATATTCAAATGGATTGTACTGGATGTATGGATTTATGTGTGGATTTATACCTAAACAAATGGGGTCTTTTTCTCTTGTTTTTGTGTCGAATGTTTTTTGTTCTCTTCTTGTATTGTGACTTATGTACTTGTTCTTAGGTGGCTTGCCACGGAACATTAATAAATGTTATTTCTTCATAAATATTTAAATCCAATAAATGATATAAAAACTTATTAACTGTTGAATATCCTCATCAGTTGTCACTCCTACGGATCGAATTGGTATAAATGAATGATCACACGTTAATATCCTTTAAAACGCCAAATGATATATAATAAAACTTCTCTCCCATCATCTTGAAATCGAATGAAAAACACCGATTCGAGTAATCTACCAGCTGGTCGGTAGGTTTTTAAAAGGTCCTTACTACAACGTCCTGATTCCAGGCCTAATCTTTCCGTTTTCACTCCAATCGAGTTCAAGACCGATCTAATGACCCGTCATTAGATCGGTCCTGAATTCCACATATCGTCTCCCTCTTCTTATTCCAACCAAAATTCCCATCCTCTTCCTTTCTCTTAATCGCTGTTTTCCCCTCTTTTATTCTCTTCGACATCCCCTCTCTTTCAAAAACGTCCTCCATCCATCTCTTCTGCCTCCTCCGATCCTCCGCTACTCAGCTTGGACAACTCCAAAGAAAAACATGTTTTGTAATATTCAAAGAAAATGTGTGGTTTTCATATTTTATCAGATGACTACAAATTCCAGGCAAAGTCAACAGTAATAAGTGCCAAATAACACGATCTGTGCTCGATGACAGACGCTTACCATTGCTTCCAAGGCTAAATGCTGCCAATCTGGTTCAAAATTTGAAAAGATAATAATTTAATTCCAAAAATGCCGATAACTTTCAACTAAGGGAGTGTCAAGAGATTGAAATTCGTGGGGTATTCAGGGCCATATTCATAGTCGTTACCTGGGTGTCTCCCAGGTGTGGGGGAACCCCATCGCTCAGAAATGGTATTCGTAGTCGTTACCCAGGGGACTACCGTCCCCTAACTCTCCCCTATGCCGTCGATTTCCTAGGTAAGGCATGAAGCTTACCCAAAGCTCCCCTAACGCAGTACTGCTGCCCCCGCGTGGGTCAAATTGATACTAATTTACTAAAGACAGTGCACGATAATATCAACAACTTTCCATAGTAACATCTTCTGTTTACAAACACGGGTACTTATTGAACCACCCTCGTATTCCTCACCATTCATATGACATAAATATTTAAGTAATATTGTAAACATTCTCTTATATTTCTTCAACCATTTTTCATCAAGATCGTGTGACAGGATACTGTATTAATGTTTACAGTGTGCTTGGTTACGGTGAAAAATGAGCATCGAAAACATCGCGAGTCATTCAGCGGAACTGTTCATATGTATTTTTCCGCGAGATTGTTGCCAAATCTCTTACCCAGGCGTCCCCTGGCTGGGTGTTACCACCCAGGTAAGGTTTATGGATCGCTCATCATAGGGGACCCCTGGGTGTTAACTGGCTAGGGGATACCCAGGTAACCCCTAGGAATACGACTATGAATACGGGCATTAATCTGTTTTTGTGTACATTGCGCGACATGCACTTATTATTTCATTTTTTTATGTACACATTACCTGTGTCTTGTACTCATGACATGACTAAAAAGAGAGAACTCTTATGCTCGTATTCATAGTCGCATTCCTAGGGTTACCCGGCTATCCCCTAGCCAGGTAACACCTGGGTAAGAGATTTGGCAACAATCCCACGCAAAAATACATATGAACGGTTTCGCTGAATGGTTCTCGATGTTTTCGCTGCTCGTTTCTCACCGTAACCAAGCACGCTATAAACAATAATACATGTTACATTAAACAATGTTACAAAATGTTGATGAAAAATGATTGAAGGAATATGAGAGAATGTTTACAATATTACTTGAATATTTATGTAATATGAATGGTGAGGAATATGATATTGGTTCAGTGAGTACCCGTGTTTGTAAACAGAAGACGTTACTATGGAAAGATATTGATATTATCGTGTACTGCCATTAGTACAGTAGTATCCATTCGCCTCACGCGTGGGCAGCAGTACTGCGGTAGGGTATCTTTGGGTAAGCTTCATGCCTTACCCAGGAAATCGACGGCCTGGGGGAGGGTTAGGGGACAACAGTCCCCAGGGTAACGACTATGAATACTATTTCTGAGCCAAGGGGCTCCCCCACACCTGGGTGTCCCCCAGGTAACGACTATGAATACGGCCCTTAGTATTTTCCACACTTAAAACTTTTATTCCCGACCCAGGTTTCGACTGCCTTGCAATCATTTTCAAATGTCCGTTTTTTCCACCTTTGAAAATGATTGCGAGGCAGTCGAAACCTGGGTCGGGAATTAAAGTTTAAATGTGGAAAATACTAAGAGTTCTCTCTTTTTAGTCACGTCAATAGTGTCATTCCACAAAGATACGCCTTCAACTATTAATTTTATTCTTGTATTCATCATTACTATTCTTAAATTCGATCGTATGTAAACATTAAATATATGTAACAAAATGTCTGAAAGGCCAACGTAAAGGCCTATGACATTAAACGCTTTAATTATAATTATTAAAGCTTCAGTGAAAGGAGTCAAATCGGTAGTACTGTCATAAATGAATCGAGGCAAAGTGTTAAAATCGCGAGGACGCCGGCGGTTAATGCGAATGTGTTATACGCGCGGCCGAGATATGAGAGAAGCAACACAAGAAAGCGATGGGAGAGCTTGCGGCCATAACGAGAGTTGCTCCGTTGCATAACGCGTTGCCTTACCCCCGCGGAATGTGGAATAATTCAGGAAGAAAGTCTCGGGGGGCCTCTCCCTCACGAGGTCGCTTCGAGATCGGTCGTTTCATCGCTTCCATCAACATTGGTCGCAATAAATACATTTGGAAAAAAAAGAACGCCCAACTGCGTGTCGATGGGATAGTCAGCATCTCGGACGCGGGCACATGACCGAACCACTTTCCGTGGAATTGGGACGCGGAAACAAATATCGGACAGGCGTTAATTCTCTTCCGTGTACGCATCATGTTAACGAAATGCGTTGGGGAAGAGATAATCTCAATACTAAGGGCCATCCAGACAGTCTGCGGAGGAAATTTGCGAGTATGTACGCAGCGATTGATTTAATTTTCACTTGATTGTAATACATAGAATTGATTGGATAAAACTAATGCGTTTTTTGTATGCTAATAAGAACATAGATAATAATAATATTATTGAATATCTGGGCAGTCATTTATTTAACTCTCGGCCAACGTTTCGCCCAATACACTGGCATATTCAGGGCTTTACAACACAAAACAAAGAGGCAGAGTGTCAAATAAACGAATTACCAAGTATTCCAGAATCTTAGTACGATATTATTTATATTATATTGGTCGAGAAAGTTATAATTGTTGGTTGATAAAAACAACAATCGCACATTACCACGGATTTTTCAACACAAATACAAGACGTTTCGACTGGCAGAGTCAATATCACCCGTCTAGTAATTGTCTAGCACCTGATGATGACTCAATGGGTCGAAACGCGTAATTGTATTAAAACTTTTTGAAAAAGTACGATACTTGATTTTGACGAACCTCCACCACATAACGCCCGAATTTTTTACTTACAATTTTTCCGTATATTTTTAATACAAACGTATAATCGCAATGATTATGTTCATATAGTATCTTAAATATTTTATTTTCAAAATGAGCAGATTTTGGCCACTCTTTTGTAGACACAATCATTTTGGGGGTGGTCTGGAAATAATTTTAGCACCCCTAGCTACCGTTGCTGCTGTTTAATCTCTGCATCATCAGGGCATGAGATTAAACAATGATATGAGCAAGGAGAACAATAGGTGTTTTTTTCAACAGTTCATTTTCTACGGCACAGCTAGTTTCAACGCATCTTCAGGTAAGTACCTGAAGATGATGCCTGATTAAGATGAGACTAGTATTGCCGCAGGAAATGAACTGTGGAAAATAATACCAAGAGCTCTTTTTTGTTATTTCCTGCGGTACATTTTCCACAACCTTTGCCTTTGCGTTGAAACGTGTTCTTTTCTTTCATATTTACACTTTCTTCTACATAACAGAGCTATCTTTCTACAATTTGACTCAAGGTTCGGTGTCTCTCATAAGTTATGGAGAGAGAACAACACGTGGAAGATGTTAATTTTGAAATTGAGCAAAATCATCAGAAATGGGAGAAAGTTCGGAATCGAATGCAGTAAGAACGAAAGAAAACATGCGTTAAAAATATCTTATAGTTAATACTATGTGCCATTGATTGGGGACTTCCAGAAGTTCCACGTTAGACTTAATTTGGGGTTCAAGTTTCCTCCTGGTAAACCATTGGATCAAGCAACGACCTTCAACGGATCAATTCAAGAAAGTGTATAAGTCCTAGTTGCCTACCCATCCTAGTAACCTACGTACTACATACTAGTAAGCAGTACGTAGGAGTACGTAGTACTACGTACTAGTAAGTAGTACGTAGTAGTACCTAGTAGTACGTACTAGTAAGTAGTACGTAGTAGTACGTAGTACTACGTACTAGTAAGTAGTACGTAGTAGTACGTACTAGTAAGTACATTGAAGTGATCAAATTTCCCGATCTTTAGTTTCGCTTTATTGAGCAGGCATGATTTTAAGGAACTATTTGGTGGTGTACGTAAGAGAACAATAATAAAGAATAATGCTGTTAATGAATAACACCACAAGATAATAAATCATGCAGAAAACAAAACCGTGCCGGACATTTCAAGCGGGATGAGCTGTTTTTAATGCTGGTTTGTTATTAAATCCAAGTACAAAGCCTACTCTTCAGAGGTATTAAGGTGGGAGCCCCTTGAGACTCGGAAGCTACACGCTAGGCGTGGCTTGCTTGAGAAATTCAGAACTGGAGTGTTTCAGAGCGACACACAGAATATTATCATGATGCCTCACTACATCTCTAGGTCTGACAGAGGCGGTCAAATTAGAGAGATACATTGCCCAACAGATAAATACAAAAACTCGTTCTTTCCGCGCTCAATAAGCGACCACAATAAAATTTGAACTCCACTGAATACAGTCCCATAATACATGTCACCATTCCACCTCCCAAATCCTTACATCTTTACACGGCTGGTGACCTAATATCCCCCGCCACACGCCCATGCGACGGCTCGCAGGGTAGGATGTAGAAGTAGATGAAACAAGTTGTATCGGAGAAAATAACTTGTGACAATAATTTTAAGTGTTCTCTTTATTTACTACGATTTATTCTCCGCACTTCATTTTCTACGGTACCTACAGCTAGTTTCAATACAAAGACGTTATCTTCAGGTACGTATCTGAAGATAACGTCTTCTATCTAGTGTGTCCGGGCTGTTAGAAGAATTAGGATGGAAATCGCTATCACAGCGTAGATTAAATTATAGGCTTAACCTCCTAACTAAATCTCAGGAAAATCATTTTACTGACGACGTAAAAAACATACTATTAACCCCCTCGTAATACGGCAGATTAGATCGCGCCAATAAAATTAGAGAGCTAGATTGTAGAACCGATAGGTATAAAATGTCATTTTTTCCGCGTAATTCGGGACCATAACAGATGTGATCGTCGTCATGAATAGTTCGAGTATTGACAATATGCAGACAGTAAATCTTTCTCTTTATATTCTCTACGTTCTTATTTATGCATGATGTAAATATTGATGTTCTTATTTATGCATGATATTTTGAATGTGTAGTAGTAGTCCTTGTACCCCATTCACGTTGGAACGATAGACGATAGAATGTTTCTTGGTTAGTAGATTGTTAATTGGCACGTTGCATGTGTGGTACGCTGGTTTCAATGTAGTTTCGGTGTTCTACCGTATCATTCATGCATGCCTGGTGTGGAAGCACCCCCTGCCACACACCCTTTGGGTGGCTTGCAGGGTATGACGTAGATGTAGATAACGCGTGATAAATATGAAACTAGTTGTACCGCAGAAAATAAACTGCGGAAAAAAATACCAAGTGTTCTCTTTGCATGACGATTAATGTCCACGAAGTAACATCCGAACTCACCGAGCTTATCGTGACATGAGTTCATTGACAGAGCAGGTAAAATGAAATGCACCCATAAATTTTGACAATTTTGAATTTGAAATTTATGTATTCCGTTGTCTCGGGCGTGACTTCGTGTAATTTGCTCAACATTGTAAATATAAAGTATAACTTAGTTATTCCACATAGGTTTATTGACAGGAAGACCTAGGTTTCGACGAAGCTCGTCATCATCAGGTTCAGTATTACAAGAAGACATAGAATATATAGTCACACAAATCGGGGGAGGCAAAGGAGATGTAAGGAGAGTGGGGAGATGGAAGTTGAACGTTGGGGAAGGGGGTGGGTGGGAGGGGGTAATGGTTTGCAAGGAGGAGTTTTGGGTGAGGGAGAGAGGAGGTCTCGGAGCTGACTAAGAGGTAAGGGTATTCTAAGCGTAAGAGTCGTGTGAGAACACCGGAGACAAATCCGTGACCACACTAGACTCCGGCGCGGGAGGGATAAGGTTAGGAGCGGAGATGCCCCCTATAGGGAGCCTTCCACGCTTAGGAATATTTAAGTTATACTTTTCATTTAAAATGTTGAAATTTATGATTTTAGAAATTGTAATTCCATCAAATCAATTGATTGTGGCGTTACGTTGTGGAACGACTAGAAGGAACGAGTCACAATGAAAACGGTGTGCAGTTTCACTACGTTTTTAATCCCGCCTACCGGTTTCGACGTCTTTAGCGTCATTTTTCGCGACAAACGAATGAACTCATTGATTGTGTTCACTTGATATCTTAAATATTTTATTAAATTTTTATGTCAGCAGATTCGGGCATTTTTATATGTACCATAAAAAACTAGGCATTGAAATTTTGTGAGTAATCATTTTTTTTGCAGCAAATCATGGATTTTTAGTTTGTTTATTCATAATTTTTACCAATTGTCAATAAAGGATGATGGTCTATGCGCAAGCAATTTACGGAAAAAACTCCTCTACCGCATAAAACATGAGTAACTAACTTCCCAGCGAAAGCTCGACTTGAAGAAATGGAGAATATTTATGTACATCCACGCCAGTGAGACAGCCAGATCGGAGGTGGATTGCGTGAACGCACGTCTATATTAATATGTCTCGATTCTTCGATCGGTGTTTTTCGGTACGAGATCATGAACATTTCGTGTAAGTTACATCTCACCTTTCGCTCTTTAAAAAAATAAATAAAATCGGAAGGTACGTGAGGGAGTGCCGCTCGGAATTTCTGGCTCGGGCTTGAATGAACCACTTTCGCAGTAATTGGGACACGGAAATGAATACGGGACGGTTTATTTTCACGCCGTGCGCGGAATACCTTTTGGCAAATAGAAAGCGAATTTGATTACAACTCGCGCGCACTTTCGGCGCAATCCATTCGGTAATGGAAGAGCATCGAGTGAACTTACGATGACTTAAAATTGACGATGAGAGGTGTACTCCGTTCTGATTGTATCGATATTTTGTACGCACCTACCCATTAAAAACATTCCAAAAGCTCTCACATCTTTCCACCTTTCACCTTACGATACAGCAGTGAACTTAAAACTTTTTCGGTAAACAGTAATTTCATGAAAGTTTCCAAACATTGCATGTAACAAATGATGTGGTGCGAAGTCACTCGCACGGGTGCATATACACCAAGGTTGAAATTCGCTATGAAAAAATCATTTGACTTGACCGGGATTCAAACCCGGATCTCCCAATTGCCGGTCAGGTGTGTTAGCCGTGTAACTGGTTAACACACCTGACCGGCAATTGGGAGATCCGGGTTTGAATCCCTGTCAAGTCAAATGATTTTTTCATAGCGAATTTCAACCCTGGTGTTTCATGAAAGTGTTAGAATAAACTACGGAACCATCCTTGTAAAAAAATGACTGTACAAAAGAATTCTAGGGCAAGTGTGAAAAAAATTTCATTTCAATATTCTTGTACAGCTGTGCTCAAAGAAGATAGGACTACAAACCAGGAAGCAGTATGTGAGAACATTTGTGCGGAGCGTAGCACTCTACGGATCGGAAGCATGGACCATTGGAAAAGCGGACCAGGAAAAACTAGAAGCCTTCGAAACCTGGTGCTGGAGGAGGATGCTGACGATAAACTGGACGGAAAAAATGAGAATTGATGAAGTGTAGAGAAGAGGAGAGGACCATACGGAACACCATACAGAAAAGAAGAACAAGATGGATTGGACACACCCTGAGGCACGGTGGATTCGTGAAGAACATAATTGAAGGAAAAATAGAGAGAAAAGTCCCCAGAGGAAGACCCAGGAATAAGTTCACGGACCAAATGAAGAGGAAAGTACATTGGAAGATACACCAGGAGGTAAGGGAACTAGCATTAGATAGGGAAGGGTGGAGGACTGCAGTCAACCAATCTTAGGATAGAAAAGCCAATGATTAAATTCTTGCAAAAAGTGTACATAGTAACCAATACGTGGGAACCTGGAGTATAATGAGAGTAATTCGTTGCAACTTAAAAAAATTCAGAGATCCTAGGAAAACTGTTTTTTTTACCACTGCGTTATTCTGGACTTAATGTTTTCTTATTCAGGATATTCGACATTAAAAATGCCTTGTGATATCTTACAGAGTACCTTGTCGATATAGTGGACGAAAGTTTGACTTAAGATTATTTTTTCCTGACGTTCAAAATATTTTGCTGGAGTCAAACTTTTATGCAACGGTCACAGGCATAGGATAAAGGAAATATAATGACAATACTAGCCAAAGTTGAGCGGCTATCACAATGTTTGCCTACAGCTTTAGTAGTGGCTGTTGATCTCACTGCAAAACTGACACCATGTCTCGCGACCACCTCTGCTTTTCTCCATCTACTGTCGCAGATACGACATCTACTGGAAGTTGATAACTGTAGGGCTCTCAGTATTTCGCGATCCTCAGTTAGAAAATACTTGGCAAAGTTGCATGGCCATGTTACTCTACCACACTAGTATAAATTTCAGAACTCACTCTGCAATTGTCACCATGTCTTGTGACTACTACTACTTTTTTCTGCATCCATGGTCACAACTACTATTTCTACTGGCAGAAGATAACGGTAAGACTCAGTATTTCGCGTTCCCTAGTAAAAAAAATACTTGGAATGGTGCGCGGTTTTCACCATACATACCTATCGCTTTAATAGTGGCTATTGACCTCGTGGAATGAGAAAGCTGGTATTTCAAAATGTATCGAAATCTCGAAGGTTGTATTTCGCGTTCCTCGGTAAAAAAAAATACTTCGGAAAGTAGCAAGGTTATCTCCATGTTTCCCTACCGATCTAGCCGAGATTATGGAACGAACTACTCAACTGTCACCATGTATCACCACCACAGCACTAATCCCGCATTCACAGTTACAACTACGACTTCTACTTGGAGTAGATATCGGTGGGACACTCAGTATTTCGCGATCATAAGTAAGAAAAATTTCCACTGTGACGCGGTTGCCACCATGAATTCCTACCGCTTTAACAGTGCATTTTGACCTCGTGGAATGAGACACCTCGCATTTCAAAATACAGAAATTTCGAAGGTTGATTTTGTGAACCTCAGTATAAAATACTAGAGAAAGTGGCACGGCTATCTCCATGTTTCTCCACCGCTCCAGCAGAGATTGTAGAACTCACTACTGAACTGTCACCATGCCTCGCCACCACTGCAATAATCATGCATTCACGGTTACAACTACGACCTCTACTGGGAGCTGCTATCGGTTGCACTTATCATTATTTCGCGTTCCCTAGTAAAAAAAATCATCCAATGTTGCGCGGTTGCCACCATGTTTACCTACCGCTTTAGTAGTGGCTGTTAACCTCGTGATATGAGATAGCTCTTATTTCAAAATATATCGAAATTTCGTAGGTTGAGGGGGGGTAGGGATGGCAAGGACGATGGAGGAACCAATGTCCTTGCCTGCGGGTGACTACGTAACCAAACGGCCACGCCTGACTGACCACACAGGCTGATGACGTCGCTCCACTATATTTTTTCCCTGCCAGCCGTTTCCCAACGCCATATGTTCCCGCCGTGGGAAGGGAAGCCAAACAAATTAACTCGTCAGGGAGTGTCAAATATAACGTATTTTCCGCATATTAAAAGCGCGAGGTCCCCCGTTGGAAAACTCGTGTCCGGGCCCGAAGGCGACGCTATCTCCGGCGACTCCATGCCGGCCTCCCTAATTGCGGAAAGCTGAAACAGGAAGCGCTATCGTTATTGGCTCTTAAATCATCTCGCGGTCTCGAAAACCACTATAGCCTTCGATAATTTTGTTATTAGTTACACCTGCCTATTACACAACTTGAAATGGGATTATATGAATTATAAAATTTACATAAGTTTGAATTGGAATGTACATATTTCAGGATCTATTACGCAAGCTCGAAGCAGATTTTTTTCTCTTCCTTCGACGTCGAAAACGTTTTGCAAACCCTCTAATTCTTCAGTCGATTATATCATCTATATCTACAAAATACCATTCGAACCGCCACGAAGGCGGAAGGCAACGGATGATTAGACAAAATTCGTCATGCAAAAGTGGTAGATTAAGGGGTAGGAAGGGGAATGGGCAGATGTTACTTGTGCGTTGAAGATGTGTCTTCCATTATTGCCACGCTGTTTAGTTATACGGAGCTACTAATTTTTACCAAACTTTTTAGCGAAATTTTTACGCAAAAGGCATACACTCACCTCACATTCTGGGTTGTTTTTCCGCAGTAATAGCCACTAAGTCTGCCCATCTCGTATGCCTCCTTTCACTTAAACAATACAATAATGTTTGTGTCCATGATCTGATTGAATAACGCAAACAATAGGAAGCAATATCAGAACTCAGTCAAAAATATAATAATAAATATTTGACATAAGTATGACCTCATTTGTTCCCTGGGGTCGTCAAAAGAAATTTGTCAACTATGGCACAAAACAGTCGCCAGGATCACAATTACTAGACACTGACCACGGCTCGAAAAAGCTTGAAATTTCATTTTTTCCGCGAATTAGTGGATATATTTAGTTCTTCCAATGGTACTGTGTACAGGTGGCTATTTTCGAATGTCTAGCGGGCATGATCTCCCAGTAATTCATAACCTTACAACTTCACCATTAATAACATCATCCCCAGGCGGTCTGCGGGTCTAAATTACAGGAATATTTTCGGAGAAAAGGAGAATTGAGCAGCAAATTTCGTTTGCAGGCAAATATTGTAGGTACCTGTGTAACATATTTCCCGGCAGCCACTTTTCACTGAAACTACCTGTAATGTGCACCATTTTTCTTTCCATTCAATATGTCTCTTTTATCTGTCGATGCCAGACAAATAATTATACAAGCCGTGGTTAATAGCAAAATGGTGTACCTCGATCAACTCAAGTCTAACTTTTGTTATCGAGCGACTAAAGTCACATCTGTCATCTGCGGTACAAGTGGGCTGGCGAGTCAGATAAGCCTCTTTTTTTTCAAATATCATGATTTTTTTAAATCACATCTCAAGTCAAATATCTAAGTCACCAATTCCCACAAGGCACTGCCTTATTCGTCAAACTTTCTTGTCTCATTCTTCAAGACACTCCGAATTTTTGGCTACCGTGAATAATAAAAATGCAACAATGTACGGTCGGATTCAAATGTTTTGCAAAGAATCGAGCTTCTCTTACGCTTCTCAAGGAAATTGAGTTTCACTTACGGCGCTGTTTATTCTTCGCTACGCAACGCTATCTATTCATCTGTTTATTTGCACGTATTCCAATGGTAATAGTTGAGCAATTGCCTATTTTGGGCTAATTTGCTATTACACTTTCGTTTTGGTTTGGATTTACGATTTGAGCATGGATAATTATTATTTATTTATCACAACTGTCACTCTAAATAATACATTACGTAGTATTTGCCGAAGGTATATTGTATGCCAGGAACGATCTGTGTTTAATGATAAAGTTTGGTATTTCAATTAATCAATACGTCGCAGCATGTCATTGTTATTCGAGCTGATCATATTATGTAATAATAAGTTAGCACAAAACAGGCAATTGCTCAACTTTTACAATTCAAATACGTGCAAATAAACAGCTGAATAGATAGCGTTGCATAGCAAAGAATAACAGCGCCGTAAGTGAAACTCGATTTCCTTGAGAAGCGTAAGTGCTCGATTCTTTGCAATACATTTGAATCCGACTGTACGTCTTATTAAAGTCTCAAACCAATCACCAAAATGCTCAACTCGTCGAATGTCGATGATATAAGTTTGCATTGAGTGCATACAGACTTTTTTCGCAAATGGCGTCAGTTTTCACTCAAGGCTCGCGAAATTTTACACGGTTACTCTACTCTCAAACATGGCTCATATTTCCGTATTGAGCAAACTTTAAAGATGTCAATACTCACTGCGCAAAGAAATTGAAAAAAAAAACCGAGAGGTGAGCTCAGCCGTGGCCGCCATGTTTTTGAAAGTGAGGTTTACAAGCTCTCCAATGAAGTATTGAAACATGTGAACCATTCTATCTTCAGCACGAATTATTGGTCCAATACATTTTTCATGCAAACCATTTAACTAAGACGCAGAGCTCTACGTTTCCACAGACAGCGGGCGGATGGATATATTAGGGAACAATAATTATTTGAAAAAACTTCTTTAATTTAGAGTAAGGATTCCTGAAGATACGCGACAAAAACATAATCGGAATAAAGCGTTGCACTATACAAATATTTCTCATCAAAAGTTTCTGGCGCTTCGAGGAGTAGACACGCTACGTTGTTAATACGGGAATGACGAAATTACACGGTGACATTTACTTCAACGACTTATTATTATGAAAACTTCTCTTTAATTCATCTACATCTACGTAATACTCTGCGAGTCACCACGAGGGTGTGTGGCAGGGGGTGAAGATCACCAAACAAGCACTATTGCCATGCAACTAGGATATTTAATGGAGACATGCTAGAGAACAGGGTCATAAGCAGCTAGATGGTTAGTATCAACATAATAAGAAAGGGATTATTGGTTGTTATTACATGCATCATGCACTACAGACTACTCGAACTATATTTCACCTACCTATCCCTTTGCTACGCTGCCTATTGTTCTCTCTTGTGGTACGCGGGAAAAATGACATTTTAAATCAATCGGTACGACAATCTATCTCTATAATCTTGTTAATCTGATCAAACCTAGCATAATACGCAGGGGTTCTCAATATATATCTAACGTCATCTGTGAACAAGTCGGTTTCGAATTTACTTAAAAGGTTTAAAAGGTTTAACCTAAATTTAATTGAATTTATTTAAGTTTAAATATCTTTTGATAAAAATAATGAACAGATATGATTATCGTAGAAACAAGAAAGCGGGTCTGAATACAAGGGTAGGAGGATACAAAATAGGGAAGTCGAGCAGAAAACACATATGGGTAGTACTTCGAAGGAGAGTGAGATTTGCGGTGGGGACATAAGATGTAGAATTGCCGGAGCTTTAGAAGCTCTTTCAAAGAGGAGGGCATTGATGAGGTTGGGTCTGACTAGAGACGTCAAGAAAAGGCTGGAAAAGAATAAGGATCGTGGAGCGTGGCGCTGTATGGGTTGGAGACTTGGTCATTGCGAAGGGTATGTAATTTTGGAGAAGAGTGGAGAGGGTGAGCTGGGTGGCGAGAAGGACGGCCGAGGGAGTATTGAACGTGGTTGGAGGGAAGAGTAGGCTAGTGGCTGGAGGTTCGGAGGAGGCAGAAGAGATGGACGGAGGACGTATTGAAAAGGAGAGGGAATGCTTAAGAGAATATCAGAGGAAAAGAGGAAGGAAAATGATAGAAATTTTGGACGAAATATGAAGAGGGAGACGATATGAAGAATTCAAGAGGGGTCTAATGGCGGGCCAACCAATGGAGTACAACGATGTACCAGTAGGATGTAAACTGTCCAAAAACCAACCAATCAGCTGTTAGAATAATCATATGAAAATTAACAGTCACCGCCGTAATTTTTTTAGGATCACAAAAAACCTTCCGTTGTGAAGGAGTTATAACTTTCCCCGTGAAAAAAAGAGTCAAGTTAAAGACTTATAGGGATATTTTTTATTTAACCCTTCAGCTGTGGGGAACGTACTTGTACGTGTGTACTGGCAACTGCGTACTTGTACGTTCGACCCTCTCTTCTTCCCTGCTCCCCGAGCCCCTTCTTATCTTTATGGCCTATACTCTTTCTTCCTTGAGGGGGACAATTGGCAATCCTCATCTCCTACCCAGACGAGTCCCACCCTCGCGGTCGCATTCCACTGCCACGAGCTACTAATCTTTCTTCCCATTATCCTCTAAATGCGCTCTGGTAGTCTTACCAGAGCGCAATTTGGGTAAAAATCAACGGATTTCCTTGGTGTTTGGTATCAAATTAAACTGTAAATTACGAACAAACTTCATATGATTCTTATTTTGTAGATTTTCGCCGATTAAAAATATTTGGCCAATTTAACTGATGTTCCACTAATCCGTCCCTTATTGGGTGGGGCCCATTCCGCGGAACTTCGGGAAAAGGGTCGGGAGGTGATTGCAAGGGTCTTCTACCTGCTCTGCCCCTCGCCGCGGAAAAAGAGGGCCTGGCCTCCTTCGAATATTTCCCGCACACAGTGGCGCAGCTGAAGGGTTAATTACTTAGAATTTCAGCCTTTTAAAAGGATGTGATTTCACCGTTAATAATGCAATCTTTAATTCGTGCTTCCCGCAGCTGCTGAAATCAGAACGTAAAATTCAAATACGGTCTCCATTATGGCTAAGGAATTATCTCGCTCGAACTACCTTAAAGATGTGATTGACAGGAGGATGCTGTGTTAGAGGGGAAGGGGAAGAAAGGGAATAGATTTTATGAGCAGGATAAAGGAGGGTGGCAAGCATGATTAGATGAGGAATGATGTAATAATTGAAGACAAGGACCTCCAGGAGTAAAAGAGTAGTACAAGTAATCCTACTTCCATATAAAGCTACCTTTCCCTCTAGGTAGCTTTAGGTAGTTCCTCATTTCGTCTCCATTTTCTTACATCGTCCAGAATGCCTATCCTCTTCCATTCTCTTCCCCATTCTCTTCCTTTATTGCCCTCTCCAGCATTCCCTCTCCTTCATATACTTACAATAAATCATTTCATGCAACATCGTGTAAATTGTGGAATTCTTGTCTTCTGAATATAAAGACGTTGACATCTGTGTATGCATTCAAGAGAGCTCTGAAACAGTATTTATGTTCTGAATACATATTAGTATATCAAATGTATCATTTACTTATTCCTATGTTTTCTTTTGGTAAATTATATAATGCTAGTGGCTGAAATACAAAGCACTGTAAGAGTTATATCTCTGATCTTTTTATATCATATTTCCTAAGACAATACCTATCCCTATTATTATGACTCATGTATATCATTATGTAGCTATTACTTTACTTTACTATGGTTTTGTAAATCTTACAGCATCAGCAGCTAAAAATTTAAATAAATGTATATGTCATGTATTCGTGCTCCGTGGGACTGTATATTCCCAGAATAAATAAACTTTATCTTATCTTATCCTTTGCAAAACGTCCTCCATACATCTCTTCTGCCTCCTCCGAACCTCCAGCCGCTAGTTTCCCGTCTTCTTCAACCATATCCAATACCTCCTCATGGGTACCATGAACAAGTAATACGCCCGGGATTCGATCTCAGATTACCCCTCGTAAATTTCCCATGCTGCTGATTTGCCCGGCAAAAAGGCCAAGTAGATCGCCTCTAATTAAAGGAATAATGAGTACAGTTGCCAAGGGAGTTAAGGTTCCGACCGACCCATAAATTTTGAAGTTATTTACAATCATGCCTTTAAAAATTTGTTACATAAATTTAATGCACATTTTCTCAACATTACTGTTCAATACTAAGCTCGATACCCCGAAGATGCCAAAATATTTGGCGAAACCAGTTGCCTGTGAGGTAAATATTCTAATGACCAAATATTCAAGAATCTAATTATATAACACGTAAATTTTATGTCCATTTTATTCATAGTACTGTTCCATATTGGGCTCAATGCTCTGAATTCGCCAAAGTATTTGGCGAGACGTTGGATGTGAGTTAAGTATACTTATGACCAAATATTCAAGAATCTCATAATTGCATGCACAAATATTTTACGTACATTCCCGATATCTTGCAAGCAGCAATTTTGAAATTTTACAAGCGAAAAAAGCTGGAGGAGAAGAGTGAAAAAATTGCTTTCACAGAAAAAAACTTTAAAAAAATTAAAGAGCGACCGTTGGGAATCTGAAAAAAAGATGAGTGTGTTTGGGCGTGAGGGACTGAGAGACTGACTACGTGCTGTTTGAAGGAGGAAGCATGTTTGGCCATTTCCCCCGTCGTGGAGGTCGACCAATGGAGGAGGAGGGGGGGGAATGGTAGGAGGCACACTGCCATGATATTGACAGTCATTCGGCGGACGACCTTGATTCGGACAGATGGGCAGGCGGAGTGTGTTTGGTAAATACGGCTGGTGACGTCAACTCCTAGACGGAGGCGACAAGGATCTAGATAAAGCAAACACCATCGCCGATGCAAGACTTGAGGAGAGTCTATTTCAATAACCCGGAAAGAATGGCCAGTGTCATTGCCATAGGTGTGGCGAAATGGCTTCGTCCTCTTCTTCAACGGCTTTCATCTACACGGCTCTTAAAAAAAAAGTGCTGGTGAAACATTCTCAGAGGAAAAAGGATGTGCTTATGGAAGGAGATATTTCATTGGCGGGTATTTCTTCGACACGAGACAGAATTTGCGTTTCATGGCAATATCTTTCCTCATATACTCTTCTGAGAACTTCATCATCGCCTATTTTGTTCGTCATTTTATCTTCAGCACCCTCTTCCAGCACCAAGTTTCGAAGTCTTCTAGTCCGTTCCGGTGTGCTTTATTCACTCGCGCGTTTAAACTGCCCTCAGAATATGTGCAACTGAGATATGGCGCCCGAACTCCATGCGCGACTGGTTTGTGGTTGGCATTATCAATGGCGGCTCGGGGAGAAACTAAAAAGGACTACGACGATTTATTCGTCAGCAAGATCCGCAAAATTTAAACGCAACCTCACTAAGAATATTCATTAAATTTTTTCTCCTTTCCTCACTTATTTCTTCGACACGTGACAGAATTTGCGTTTCATTTGGCAATATCTTTCCTCATATACTCTTCTGAGAACTTCATCATCACCTATTTTGTTCGTCATTTTATCTTCAGCACCCTCTTCCAGCACCAAATTTAGAAGTCTTCCAGTTCGTTCAGGTGTGCTTTATTCACTCGCGCGTTCTAATCACTTTTAGTAATTACATAAAGTCCTCGATTTACGTCGGAGATGCTTGTTGAAGAAGAGCGACGTAAGTCGAAACAATGTAAAACGGATCCAGATATTCGCGACCACTTCAATCCCACGATATATCAAGGCATTTATTTCAAAATTCAATTATTACCTCTATCCAGGAAAAAAATAGCTATTTCAGATAGGATGATCATGCCTCAGTCATCAAAAAACGCAAGAATATGCACATACAGTCCATTTTAACTGGCATTAAAAAGGGAATATTTTTCCGTCGACCATTGTCAGCATGGACGTAACATTGAACCAGACATAAATCGAAACGACGCATATCGAGGGCCTACTACTGTACCTGGTTAATCGTCACAGCGACACAGAATATCATTTTGACACCACACTACATCTCTAGGTCAAACAGAAGCGATAAAATAACAGAGATACATTTCCGGACTGACAGGTGCAAAAATTCGTTATTTCCACGCACAATAAGTGACAATAATAAAACCAGAACTCCACTTGAAACAGTCCCATAATACACTTCACCATTTCACCTTCTTATAAGCTTCCCCTTGACACCTTTACACAACTTGTCTCCCAACATCCCCTACCACACACCCATCTACATCTACGTAATACTCTGCGATCCACCACGAGGATGTGTGGCAGGGGGTGAAGATCACCAAACATGCACTATTGACATGCAAGTAGGATATTTCAGGGAGATATGCTAGATAATAGGGTCACATGCAGCTAGGTGGTTAGTATCTACATAATAAGAAAGGGATTATTGGTTGTTATTACATGCATCATTCACTACAGACTACTCTAACTATATTTCACCTACCTATCCCTTTGCTACGCTGCCTATTGTTCTCTCTTATGGTACGCGAGAAAAATGACATTTTAAATCTATCGGTACGACAATCTATCTCTCTAATCTTGTTAATCTGATCAAACCTAGCATAATACGCATGGGTTCTCAATATATATCTAACGTCATCTGTGAACAAATCGGTTTCGAATTTACTTAAAAAGTTTAACCTAAATTTTAACCTAAGTTCTGATAGTAATTCCCATCCTAGTTCTTCTATTAAACCCGTAACACCTACACAATTACACACCCATGCGGCGGCTCGCAGGGTAGTACGTAGATGTTGAGATATAAAATGTTGAAAGCTGAATAATTTGGACTCCACCGGTAATCATCAACTAATTAATATTTGCTCTACTCAAACATAGAAACATAAGTTAAGTAGAAGATAGTTCAGCAAGATTTTGCAGCTGTAATTCAATAGACATATGGATGTCCATCTTCCCGTCTCACTATGCATGCGGTCCCCGTCAACCATCTCCTGTCTGATCATTAATGTGCCAGGAGATGTCAATATCACCCCTCCAGATAAAAATTCAGGGATTCCTGCAACGGATACTGCGGATCTATAGGAACGTCGGGAACCACGCATTACACATCATCGCAGGGGTAACCGCTTCTCCGAGAACGGTTCCAGGACGCAGCGCAGAATTTCTTCGAGAAAACCGCAAAGAAGAAAACGGCTCATCTAGCCCAACTTTCCGCAGAGTATCCCACGGTTTGGGACAAATACGAGTGACCTGACGTTCAGGACCCTACGGCTCTGAAAACTGTCTTTTTCGGTTGTATTCTCCCCATTTTAGAATACTGTGCCCCGATTTGGTCTACCGCCTGCCCCACTATCTTGGATTTACTCAACCGTCCAGTCAACTTCTTTCTCGCCATAGTTCGCCATCGAGTCCCCATCTTCAGAAGCTCATCCCGTGACCTCACCCTTTCCTCCCTTGGCATTTCTCATTTAACTCACCGCCGTGTCCTATCAGATATGATGTTCCTACAAAGAATCTTCAGTGGCTCTCTTCGGACCAATGAAATACTCCCTCTCTTTAGTATTCATGTTCCTCACCGTCCATTACGCAGTAACTGTCTACTGCATACTCCCCGATTCCGTCTTTCCATCTCCCAGCGCTCTCTCTTCTTCAGAATCCCCTCCTTGTTCAACTCCTTGGCCTCGAAATATCCTTCCTTGGACCTTTTCTCCTCTACCACCATTTTCAAATCCTCCCTGAAACGCCACTTAAATGATCCATCCCTCTCCAATCCATAAGTCCCTTCTTACGCTTACCTCATTTGTTTTATTTAATGAATATTACGTTTTTGTTTGAAATTTTTATTTATTTATTGATTATATCAGCCAATGTAATAGCCTTTGTGCCGTTTTTGGTGGTGAATTAAATAAATAAATAAATAAATAAAGACCAATCTCATTTACGGGATTGGCCGCCCACCTACGCCCAATACCACGTTGGAAGCGACGCAACATTACATCTCCATCTTTCATGTAAATTGAAAAGATTTATTTTCGGAACAAGTAATCAATATCTTACGAACTCCCATATGCTACGAAAGATTACATCATAAGGATAAAATAAGGGAAATAGATTGTAGAGCAGAAAGATCTGAAACGTCATTTTTCCTGTGATCGATAAGAGACCATAATGGCTGCGTTAAGATTTTGAAGTATGTTATTTGACAGGTGGTGTAGGTGATTAATTCATATGCCCCCTGAGGCATGTTTCTAAAACTGCCGAGTAGTGCTAACACCATGCTTTGCATGCTCCAAGATGCATGACTCTTGTGTCACGTTTACATAGTTACATTATAGATTATTTGGGATTTTCCTGTAGAATTTGCAGTATACCAATAGTATGGTGCATGTTAGTGAAAGTAAACTTCTTCCCTGTGGTTCATGTTGGTGATATGTCACCCCTGCCAAACACCCTTGTGGTGGCTTGCAGGGTAATAACTAGATGTAGATCACAAACCCCAACTGCTGAGTGCCATAGAAGTGAAAAGCAGAACGGGAATCCTCAGAGAACCTCAGAATCCTCAACTTCGGCAATGGTCGTTGGGCTCTCTTAATACGTGACGGAAATGAAATCATCTCAATTACCGTGCCTTTAAAGTTTCCCATGAATACACTCAATGAAAGGAATACACTCATAAAGCATGCCGTCAAAATAACTAGTATAAAACTATTTCAAAACAAATCCCCCGCGTACTGTAAAGTGAGTTTACGCGGAAATGCTTTAGAAAGGAAATTTATATCGGGCAACTTTCATTTCCTCCTCTATCTTCATAAAATTGAATGATTTCGCAACACTGATGGAACAAGAGCTCTCACTCCACAATGCACTCATAACTCGACTTTTATACCTCCGTAATGAATGAACCCAATAGTGGAACGTCTGAAAGGACAACGGATTTTATCCGAAATTACGCCATTGACATACTCGTCATTCGTGTGTAACTTCAGCTTTCCAGAGGAATTATTCCTTTTTACTTCCGTGTTTATCTATGTTATGTGGTTTACTCAATGGTCAATTGGACTGGATTGGATATTCGGGGAGGCGACCGACAACTAAGGTCATTTGCGCCACAGGGTATAGGTAAGGGAGGAAGGGTGGAGAGAAACCTGGCGTCGGCATTAACCTGCTCTTAAAGAAAGGCGCCAAGTGGACCACAGTTTAACGTCTCATCCGACAGGCGGAGTACTGCACTTAAGGTTCCCACCGCAAGACACTGAAGTTGGGATCGAGTGTCCTTCGAAAAACCTCCTCCTCTGCAGGGATTTGAACCCTGGACGTCCGTGTGCTTTTCCAGTACTCTAGCCATCACACGAACCCGATCATGGGTCAATCACATAGCAAAAGTGAAGCAATTACACCATTAAGGAAGTCCGAGCAAGATGATTCCCAAGTCATAATAGGGCGCATATTCACATTATACTTAATCATTTCACCAACTGTAGGACACATGAATTAAATATTGCATTATTAATCGTGCAATATTATAGTTTTATATCACAGAAATGATTAAGTAATCAAATGAAAATATTATAGTAAGTCTTTAACTTGACTCATTTTTTCCGCACTGTACGTTTGAAACGCCTTCAAAACGGAAGTTTTATTGTGATCCAGAAGAATTTACTGCGTTACCAATATGATTAACTTTCAAAAGTAGATGAGAAAACACACAAACTACACACTGTTAGTTATTTTACGACATCTAAGTGTTAGCAATACAATATGTGGAAATTAATGTCTCTCATGAGTGCATACACGTACCATTCCTCATATAAAAGGGGCTGGTATTTTCTGGAAAATATCTCCGAAAGTAATGTGGTAAGGGGTTAAGTAACTGATGTCATTAGAAGGGCGAGATATTTTTCTTTGAAATGAGACCAAATATATCGATTTCTACGCAAAATGATATTTCGCTCGAACGACCTTAAACTGTAGCCTGACAACCTACGTATCCGTATTGGTTATCCCTTTTCTCCCCTTACTCTCTTATGTATAGTACGACGGAATGGACGAATTAGCGGATGTAAAGAAAGAATATCCACCATCTGCGTGAAATGTAAGACATATTACTCTTGACAAAAATATTGGATGATTAGTGCAATGAATTCAACTCGATTTTACTACATTTTTAACCGGGAATGCAGGTGTTTTAGTAATTTCAATAAATAAAAAATACATGCAAGGAGAATGAATAAAAAAGAAGCGCAGGCGCGCTTATAGCAAGTTATCGATGGAAAATATCGTATAATTAAAAAAATTGTGCGTCAGCCCGTAAGATCTGAAGGAAAATCGGGTTTGTCAAAGATGGCGAACAGTCACGTCATCGTTACAGCTTCTAGCATCGGCCACCACATCTGGCGGCCCCCCAGGCCCCGGCTCCATCTACCCCAGTGGTATTGCTCTTTCATAGATAAATCACCAGAGAAAAACCAATTTGTCAATTATGGATTCAATTCAGGTTCAGTGTACGTATTTGGAGCTGCCCATCCACGTAATACAGTATGTGGACTAGGTAACTGTTTCGACAGTTGCGAAATACGACGAGTTTTCGACCAAACTGGCCCAGCAAGAGCAAAAGAAAGCGATATTTGGTCGAGTGAGAGGAAAAAAACAAGGGCGGGGCGAATCTAGATGAATGTGCGCGCACCACTATATAAAATGCGACGGTGACTTGTCCACCGGAAAAGCGTTCCCTAAAGAATTCCGTTCCGGACGAGTGAGACATCTCCTCGTCTTCGATTCTTCTTTCGCCTTGAAGGAACACAAAAGAAACGGCCAAACCCCCTTTGAGCCCCATTGCGGAAGAGGGAGGGGGCGTCTCCTCCTCCCGTCCTGACTCGGCCCGCCTTGGGAACACAATAATCAATCGATCATACCTTTCTCCCAAACGCGCCCGTCGCATTCCTAACTTTCTCTCCTAATCTCCTCCTTGGCTCGACATTCCGTTCTCCGGAGAGACCCGTTCGCATCCAGTGACTGCAATCGTCGGACACCCCAGATCATTAATAACGAAATCTTCACTACGTTTACCAATCGGTCTCAGACCGATCTGATCTCGGATCGATCTGAAGATTCCAACCGAGCCGACTCTAATCGCTTAGTTTACCAACACGGGCTGAAAATATCGATTGTGAACAATCGAATCTATCGGTTGAAGCACGATTGACCAGGTGTGTAAACGAGTGCAGGGATAGAAATTTTCAGTCGCATTCCGAGTGAACCGAATTTCCCACTTAGAAATTGAATTGCGATGTGCTACGATATCATTAACGTCACTTAACTCGTCATTACTGCCCTCCTGTTACAACTCGTTACGACACACGCCTAGAATAAAAACGACTATATTTTGTTTCCCTATGACAACCAATGTGGACCGCTACCGAACAACTGGTTCCGATCGATCTGAAATCTCTGACTGGCTGAGAAAGCGGGCCGAGTCAGCCCGCTTTTTAGATCGATCCCACTAGCCCAATGCGTTTATCATCTAACGTTTCTCTACTCCTTGTAACATTTCAAGTCAGCGACTGGAAATGTTACGAGTCTCTATCGTTTAAACCAAAACAGGCAATTCAGATGAACACAGGTCCCAAATTTGACTTGAGGACGAGGCTAACAAACTGCGCCTATCACTCAAGGTGACTAGAACGGTAATCGTGGGTCATTGAGGGCTTATACTAGCATATTATTGAAGGAAGTCCATTTTTTTATTTCCAGTCCATTTCCAGTATGATTTACATCGATAACTTATTTGAGCTCAACATGCATTTATTTAATGAGCATTCTCCTTGCTTGTATTGTTTATTTATTCAAGCAAAATGTAATCCGCATTCCCGCTGAAAACTAGGGTAAAATCTAATTAGAGCTATGGATTCTACTAGGTACTACTTTAAGTAACCAATGTACGTTCAAGAGTTACTAGCCTTAAATATCAAATTGATGGCTGATATTCTATCTTTGCATCGGCAATTTCGTCCATTCCATCGTGATATCCATAAGAGAGTAAGGAGAGAGCAGGGTTAAACAACATGGCTGTTATTCCGGTTTACCGGCTACAGTTTGATGACGTAATGCCCTCTCCATCTATAGTCCCGGTATATTCAAAATTTGCACGTACAGGAATCACCACACCCACCCGAAATTTAGCAACTACATCTACATAATATCCTACGAGCCGCCGCATTGAGGTGTAGCAGGGGGTGTGAGGTCACCAGCCGTGTAAATTTGTAAGGTTATAGGAGGTGAAATGGTGGCGTGCGTTTCGGGAATGTATATAGTGGTGCTCAGTCTTTATTGTGGTCGCTTATTACGCGCGGAAAGAACGAGTTTTTGTACTTACCTGTTCGACAATGTATCTCTCTTATTTTATCGCTTCTGTCAGACCTATAGATGTAGTGAGGCGTCATGATAATATTCTCTTTGTCGCTCTGAAACACACCACTTCTGAATTTCTCAAGCAACCTAAGCCTAGCGTGTAGCCTTCGAGTCTCTAGGGGCTCCCACTTTAATCTCTCTATAAGTTGTGAAAAACTTTATGTTCACTCGTAGCAGTTTTTAACGAAGCGCGCCGCTGCTTTCCTTTGCATTTTATTAATTTAAAAAATATATAATTTATTTTTTTTAAACAAATTATTTAATTTAGTAACTATTGGAGACGGAAATCCAATTTCTGTGACGTAATTAAAAATCCTTCTCCATTTCCTCATGAATAGACGGCAGATGTTTCACAACACTGTAAAAAATTATCTCAATCTTCAGTCGTCTCAAACCCATATAGCGGAAATGGTAGCGGTGGGGTTTGGATTAAGATGATGATCGATTTGTTTTCCGCGAAGTAGGAATTGTTCGGGTGAAACTTTACTTTCGCTGATGAGAGTAAACGTCTGTCTGGTGGATAGGTAATCCATCTTTTTTTTTTAGTTTAGAAAGGCTTCAGAGATGACATAAAAACGGGAAAAAAACTCATCCTCACTCCCGCGCGGTGAAACGGGATGTAATGGGGTAGGGGAGTCAGCGAAGATTTGAAAAATGCTCTGACTCCGCCGTTAGAAGCTGTGATAATAGTTAGGCAATCACAAAGGTCGTTTTATACGGCACAAATTCTTGTATAAACGAATGTATCATAAAATGTATATACAAAAAAATGAATGAAATTAAGAGCAAGTTCCATTTCCCGTTCAGTCATTCAGACAATCATACAATTAGTCGCTTTGCACGGTACAATTTTCCTCATGAGAGAGTTTTATTTTGTACAGTGAAATGTACCGTTTAAAGCGGTCATAAGACTAGACTTGATCTTTAAGATTTAGATATTAGGCGGAGATATTAGGCTAAGCGTAAAACAACGTTTTGCCTTCTTGCAGTTGTTAATTTTATATCGATTTATATTCAATCGGGTAGTTAGGCGAGGAGAAAGTAACGTCGCGGGAGACGATAACAATGCGCTCGGTCGAGAAAATACGTGCTACCCTCTCAGTGCGTTGCTACCCGATTGAATATAAATCGATATAAAACCAACAACTGCAAGTAGGCAAAACGTTGTTTTACGCTTAGCCTAATATCTCCGTGAGCTTCATAACAAACCAAATGCCGTACCGCTACGACCACCCAGCACTGAGAAAAAGTTGTTTCACAAAATGTACTACAGCGTACAAAAAAATGATTGCATCAGGTTAAAAATTGGTACACCCATTTACAATACGTTTTTGTCAAAGGTTTTAAAGTTTCGTTACGATCCAATCAATAGTTTGGGAGTATTAGGTTTTCTAAGTTGGCGCTCGGGTAGAAATAGCAAAAAACCGGCTCCTTTTTTGTTCAACCTACGATAAAACTTTACAGAGAAACAATAAAACTTATTATGTCAAATCATTGAACGCAGAATAAAATAAGCTAAATTTTGGTGTAGTTTGCTTTTTATGTACGCTAACGGGTAAACTTTTTATTAACATCTAAAATCGACTGTCTATACTTTTTTCCTCGATAGTAGTAATTATACTGACTCCATATTACATTGCTTTTCGATAGGATTTGATATCATTTTTTTTACGATCCGAGGGAAGGGTATTACTGTCTTTAGGCTGAAAAACATCTAAAAATGTATATTAAATATCTAATTAAGATCAACATCATTAGTCGTCTGCTTTCGCAGGTCCTTGGTGCCTCCATCTCTCTCCGTCCTCTGCTCTCCTCTTCAACTCTCTGTAACTCCCTCCATCCTTCAGGTCATCAATCATCTTTCTTTTCTTTCTTCCTCTTTTGCGGTTTCCATCCAAAATTCCTGCCGGTACATCTCGTGAAAAACATTCCCTTCTCAGTACATGTTCCATCCATTTCTTCTTCCTATCTTCAACGGTCTTTACGAGCTTTCTCCCTTCTTTTATTCTCTCCAACACCTCTTCATTCCTAACCCTATCAGGCCACCTGATATTGAGCACTTTCCTCCAAATCCACATTACGATATAAATCGAAAAATAGATTGGGTATGCATGGTAAACAGCGGAATTTTCCCTTGGCAACGTTGCCACATCAATCACAACATGTCGGCCAAATGCTCCGGCGAAATCCGGGAGTGTGTTATTTAAACCTAATTACAGGTGGTATATCACCGATAACCTAAGCTGAAAAAAAAATTAGATTTCACAATACGTAGAGCATGTAATACTAGTTTTTGAACAATGTAACATGGGCAGAAATTCGATTTTAAAAATGTTAAGTAAAGAGATACCGTCGCATTTCCATTGATGCAATGTATTTCAGCGTTAAAATTCATCATTTGTAAGCCAATATATCTTCGTTATATGATCCATGGCATAGAAATATTTTTACGCCTTTTGACAGTAGAAGTCCTTCTTTATAATACATACATTAAAATCAATCTACGTTATTTAGCATGCCTAAAATGTCGGTTCCTTCTTAAGTAAGCCAATATTACGTAACCTTCGCACAGTTGGTAATCACATTCGCTTCCCCCTGATGCTGCCCCACCGTTGCAAGCCTTTCAATCAATTAAAACTTCACGAATCGATGCGGAGAGACCTTCAGAGAATCCTCATCTACTCTCCGCGTTTTTCTTTTCCGGCTTTTCAAATTCTCGGAAGGAGCAGCCAAGCCGAATGGTATGCCTGACCTACTGCCTCCAATGCATGCTGATCAAGGCACTTCGCCGTCTCCTTCCTGCTAGTTCGCATTCACGCCTCTTCGTATAATCCCTAGCGATTCTCTCCGCAGGTTCAGCAACCGCCGAAGGAAAGGCCGTCGAAATGTGGCGCACTTAAATATGGGGTCGGCTAAACTTTGAAGTTGGTTCCACCGTGGAAAGGACATAAATGTCATTTTATTCACATTATGGTGAATATAGAACATGTCTCCCATTTAAAATGAACACGAAAATCTTACCATCCCGTACGAATTTTCTCGCAAATGGATCTTGCAATTGAATACACTCTAGATATTTAGTGAGGCTAGTAATTCATTAGGTTACTCCTGATTTTCGTGAAATATTTTAGGATATATTTAGGAGAGATTTAAACAATATGGTTGTTATTTCGGTTGTCAGGCTACAGTTTGATGACGTAATGCCCTCTCCATCTACAGCTATAGTCCCGGTATATTCAAAATTTGCAGGTGCAGGAATCACCACATCCACCGGAAATTTAGCAACTACATCTACATAATATCCCTTATAAGATAAGCAAAATTTGGGATCATATGCACAACAAGGGAAAAGTACGAGAATCGCGAGAATTGGTTCCGGAAAAAAAATAATTTGTAACTCGCACGGCTGATAATGGAAAAAGAACATGTTCTCTGTTTGATCTAGAGCAAAAAATCGCCAATTTTCACGTTTCCTTTAGCAAATAGGACTTGAAAATGATATGCTACATCATGTCAAATACGAGAATTGATGAAACCAAGAGAAAACAATTTTTTTTCCCATCAGAAAATATTTTCGCGTAAAACTATTTAAAAGAAGAACAAAGGCAAAGAAGCGGAATGGCATCAGAATACTGGAACGGTTTTCACTAGTTTTTTATTAGCAAAATAACTATAGGAAAAAGTAGACACAAAAAAGTACTCATTAAAAATTGGTTGTAATGTGTTATACTTCGCATCGTAATCAAGTTTCCTGATAGCTAAAGACTGTCGTAAGTGAGGGCAATGTTTTTTTTTAAACATGATACAAACGAAAATGTGGAGGTAAGTTTTTATTCAGACTCGAAATTAACTCACTAATTCACATTTCGAAACCCTCTCGAAATTAGTGTATTTGGTAATGTTAAAGTGAGTCTAGTTCGTTTATTCTCAAAAATGTCGAAGCGATTTTCGTTTACGTGCAAATTTGCGAGAAAATCATACGCGTAAAAAAATACGCGTAACCATTATTAATATGTATACTCAAAAGCGACAACAACTCCATGTTACCGATTTGTTTCCTTGGCAATTTAATGATGTTTTAACACGTACCGTCATGACACTCGAAGTACATTTCGAGATGATTCGATGAAATATTTCACGGAAAATTGTTTTTATTTTAGAATGGACTTTGAGTAAAATACTATGAGAATCTATTCCTGAAATATAATATTTTAACACAAAAAATGTTTCAATAATCTTCGCTCAAAAAAGTATAGGTATTTATGTTGAAGATGAAAAAGGTCTAAAAATTAAAGGCCTTTATTTTGCACGAATAATCAAAACAAAAGGAGTAATAATCATTATAACACAAAAATGGCGCCAGGAGGCTCGTTTTCACGATTAAGGGAGACTAAGAGGAGTTTAAAGGTTGTTTGGGGTTTATTTAACCCCATGTGACCAATAAGAGTTAAGTAAAATGTGGTCCAAGATTTTTCTCGACTTTTCAAAATAAGAGTTTTGGAAAATGTCCTCTCAACGATTCACGATTAGCGCTCCAAATCACCTTATAGTCGGACCGTACAGACGTAAACAGAGAACCGGAACAATAAGCTTCAATAAACCTACTCTCTACCTTCCCTATTATCTCTACGTTCCAATGAACGTCTTAGAGATATTTTACGGCATATTCTGATCTTAGTCATGCAGCAGCATAGTCGGAACTTAGATTAATCTCTCCACTTTCCCTACGCCAAAATTGCCCCATAATGAATGAATGACTAGATATATTTTACGGCCGCGGCTACAAGTCGGACGAGTTTCAATGAACACCCCAGCGGAGCAGACGCCCACTCCGAAAAAGCTCCAGTTTCATGGTGGATGAATCGGTAATCATAAGTCATTGGGCACACATATAATAACTTTTCAAGAAAGTTAAAATATCCAGGACTACTCTTCACATCTTTTCACATCTTTTTATACGGAAGAAATAATAATAGGGTGTAACTATGTAAACTACGCAAGATGTATCTTTTACAATTTAAAGTCTTAGTTCAGGTAGACTGAACGCAATAGCACTCCAGTCATAATGGATACCATATTCGAATTATACGTTATAATTTCAGCAGCTGTGGGAAGCATTAATTTAATATCGAATTATTAATGGGCAATAATACGCTCTTATGTGTACGAAATTCTAAGTAATCAAAGAATGATATATGTATTAGTCTCAAATTTCACTCATTTTTTCACTCGGTACGTTCAAAACTATTTCCATAATTTTCAAGTATATCGTTAAAAAAACTCTTGGGCCACAATTCACTTAAGTACATTTATTTTTATTTTATAAATAATCATGCACGTAGTAATATATGAATGTTTCAAGAATTGTATTTTCAAAATTTCGCCCGAGTAAATGCAATGTCATGACCTGTTTCACCGCGCGAATTTCGATATTTAAGCTAAAACCTTACGTAAATACGTGTTTTACGGCGCGGATTGCGATATTTAAGCTAAAACCGTACGTAAAACGTGTTTTATTGCGTGCATTTCGACATTTAAGCTAAAACCGTACGTAAATACGTGTTTTACGGCATGGATTTTGATATTTTAGCGAAAACCGTACGTAAAAAAGTGTTTTATTGCGTGCATTTCGATATTTAAGCTAAAACCTTACGTAAATACGTGTTTTACGGCGCGGATTTCGATATTTGAGCTAAAACCGTACGTAAAAACGTGTTTCATTGCGTGCATTTCGATATTCAAGCTAAATCCGTACGTAAATACGTGTTTTACGGCGCGGATTGCGATATTTAAGCTAAAACCGTACGTAAAACGTGTTTTATTGCGTGCATTTCGACATTTAAGCTAAAACCGTACGTAAATACGTGTTTTACGGCATGGATTTTGATATTTTAGCGAAAACCGTACGTAAAAAAGTGTTTTATTGCGTGCATTTCGATATTTAAGCTAAAACCTTACGTAAATACGTGTTTTACGGCGCGGATTTCGATATTTGAGCTAAAACCGTACGTAAAAACGTGTTTCATTGCGTGCATTTCGATATTCAAGCTAAATCCGTACGTAAATACGTGTTTTACGGCGTGGATTTTGATATTTTAGCGAAAACCGTGGGTTAATACGCGTTTTTTATTAAGCATGCTACCTTGATATTAAATAGGAACCATTATAATAATATGAAAGGTATGTTTTCGCGTCCAGGAGAATATCTGTACAGATGTCATCGAATTATTTCGAAAAAAATGTCAAGTGCCCTAAATTGAAGTTTAAATAAAAATGAATTGCCAAGAAACATTTTTTAAAACTTTTATCTATGCAGGTTTAGTACAAATAAGTACAGCTCACCTTAATCTTAAAACTTTTCATACTCCCACTTAGTTCTTCTGGCCAATGAGTGTAGTTATATTTTACGGCCCGAATTGACATCTCCGTGGCTCCCTCTGGGATGATTCTCAATTAATACGCAAGCTGAACAGGTGCCCTTTCTTACAGAAAAGCTCCCGTTTTAATTTATTCCCGTATTGTTTGAACGCGGAAGTTCAAAGTCGCCCCCGTCGATTCCAGATTGGTAATAGCCTTCATCTTTACGACTGGGTGGGCCGACGTTATAGATGCTCCAGTTTACTTTCCTAGACTCCTTTCCAGAGAGTGGTAGCCCGGGAGAGTAACTTTTATGCGAGTTTTGCTCCAAATTCTCTCGTTCTTCCTTCAAAGCAGGCATTTCCGGGTGAATGTTGATTTTCGTCGAGTTTTTCTTGTTTTCGAACTCCATAGACCGGGGACCGGAGAAGCAATTCAGTGGATGCTTGTATGTATAATCCAGAGAGTGAAAAACTTTGAATTTAGGATTTGAAATCCTGGTCCTAATAAATTCCATTTAAGTTTTTTTAAATTTAACTAGTAAAACATCATTTCCGATGAGACTAATAGCAATAAATTAATATCGAAGTCGATGATTCGATGTGAAAAATATATAGATATTAGCTGGACGAGATGAAACATAAGAAGACTAAAGTGATGAGACACTCTGGAAGCCGGAAGACGGGGCTGAATATATGTGTTGGAGGGCACAAAATAGAGCTACTTAAGCAGTTTTTTATACCTGGGTAGTATTTTGGAGGAGAATGGGTTTAATTGGTAGGGACATAAGATGTAGAATTGCTATGGCTAAAGAAGTATTATCTAAGAGGAGGGAATTCATGAGGAGAGGTCTGAGTGGAGATGGAAAGAAAAGGATGGTGAAAACCCAAGTAGGAAATCTTGTGCTCTATAGGTCCAAAATTTGGTCATTGTGAAAGGAGGATGTATGAAGTCATTATAGATGTGTGTGTGGAGAAGGATGGAGAGGGTGAGCTGGGTTGTGAAAAGGATGACAGAGGAGGTTTGGGATACAGTTGGAGAGAAGGGGAAGCAGGTAGCAGAGGTTTGGAGGAGGCAGAAGAGATGGATGGAGTGCTTTTTGAAAGGAGAGGGAATGCTGAAGAGGGTAAGAGTGGGGAGAGCATTGGGGAAGAGGAAATGAGGAATAAAAAGTGAATTTGTGATGGATGTCCTATGCAGGACTATTACTGGGGAATTTTCTTTGAAAATGATCCCAGTTGACATTTATTCCCGAAGGTTGGTTGAGAATAGAGATGAGTACATAGGGAAGAAACTTAACCTTCAAAATGAGACGTCAAGAAAAAGCTGGTGAAAATTGTAATATGGAGCGGTGGGCGGGGACTACCGAGGAGATGGGTCTTATAATTGACCAGAATTGGTCCGAATAGACCATCCATTGGTCCGGTAGGACCCTGATCCAATGACGTACTCCGACAGACCGCACTACGTCCACCGTTAAAGGGAATCGGCGGATACCCTATCCCAAATTTTTGGGTAATGGGCTTCGCCGGTTTTCATTAGAGGTGCGGTAAGTCATCGCGTACGCGAGACAGGCGGCGACTCGTCCAACGTTGTTGGGGGAACCCAACAGCTACGAAGACTGCGGGGAGGCGGGGGCCCATTGTCGTCCTTTTGACGTCAATCCGCCTCATGGTGTCGGCCTCGCAGTGGCTAACCCTTCCCTTTCCTTTTCCCCCCATGCTTGGCAATAAGCGAGAGCTTCAGGCCGTGAGGGAGGTTTTTAACCCGCGGGGAGACCCGAAGAACCTGTAATATTGAGCGTGGCGCTGTATGGGTCGGAGATCTGTTCATTGCGAAGGGAGGATGTACGCAGAGTAGAGGCGTTTGAGACGTGGGCGTGGAGAAGGATGGAGAGGGTGAGCTGGGTGGCGAGAAGAACAAACGAAGAGGTGTTGGATATTGTTGGAGAGCAGAGGAAACTAGTAGCGGAGGTTCGGAGGAGCCAGCAGAGATGGATGGAGGACGTATTAAAAAGAGAGAGAATGTTGAATCGTAGAGGGGAAAACACAGGGGAAGAGGAAGGAAGAGAACAGGAATTCTGGACTAAATAAGAAGAAGGAGACGTTATGAGGATTTCAAGAGGGATCTTATGGCGGGTCTACCAAAGGAGCCAAACCGGAACGATGTGTCAGTGATAGCCGTCCAAATTCCTACCAATCACCCAGTGGAATACTCCAATGAGTGAATGGGCACGACACCCTTAAGGGCAATAGGGTGAATACATAATTTGATGCAGTAACACACAATAAAAATAAATGAGGGAAATTTGAGAAACTCGTCAACCGAGGAAGGCCGATAGGTAGGTACTTTTTGGCTCACGAAACAAGTTCTTGCCTAAATTGATGTTCAGTTTTTAGGGGACACCGTTCAGGGTTAGTGACAGTTGCGGCTTGAGCAAACCATTCTGTCTCTGTAAAAACAACGTCAGCTTCTCATTATGCCATAAATGCTGCGTGCACCGGGAGGGATAAGTTGCCTTGAATTAAAAATTTTCATGCAGTCAGTTTTACGTTGTTCTCAGAATTATTCACAAATCAGACATCAATACACCAAATAATATACACTCAAGGAATTAGGTTGGCACGTGGTAAGATTTTTGTCAGAGATTTGGTCGAAGAAATGACCATATGAGTAGCAATTCTTTCTTTTGCTTTCGCGGGAAAAATGACATTTTAAAACTTTATTGCTACACTATCTATTTCCCTTATTTTATTCTCATGATCTGATCTACCGTAGTATGTTGGAGTTCGCAAGATATTGAAAACTTCTCCAGAAAATAAATCGGTTTTCAATTTACTCAAAAGATTGAGTCTAATTTTCAATCGACGGTCTGATAGCGATTCCCATCCCAGTTTTCTCATACACTATGCAAATATGCGCTATGCAAAGATTATCTATGAGCCTATATCCAGTTTCCATTAAACATTACGCCTTTCCGTGCCACATATATACATAGACCGCCGTCTGGACGGGTATTGCCTGCACGAGAACTATAATAGGAGTGCGTTCGTGACTGGCATACCGGAGAACCACGCACAGTTCACGTAATCACGCATTTCCCGCAATCACGAGTTTTCTCGTCGTCGGCTCGACCGTCCACTTTTCTTTTTGTTCACTCGCACCACGCGCGCCGCCCGTAAATTCCGTGTTCCCCGTACCGCCGGCAAAAAAAGGGTTATAATTCTGATCTCGCCGCACGTTCGTGTTATTCATAAGCCCCCTCTCGCACGCATGCACACATTCGATCCTCCGCTGGAGTCTCTTTAGGAGTTTTCTCTCGTTGCACAGCCGGTGGCATTTCGTGTGGGAGGAAATCTTTACGAGCTACGCCGGTGGGTGATGCAGGCACAGGCCGGTTCATTCAACCGCTCCGCGGACGCGCCTGGGTGTGACTCGCTGCCTACCGTGTACGCATCGTTTGCAATGTTCCGCATACGTGCGGAGCCGCTGATAGACACAAAATGGCATACCTCTGGGGGAGAGTGATTTACATTATAGTCCGTCAGAGATAATAGCACAGTTGACTGTTAGAAATGCAGCCGATCGGTAAACTCAGCCGATACAGTTTGGTGAAATGACGTGACCGAAGAAACGTTGATTCACATCATTAGATTCCTTAGGTATTAAAAGTAATCTGGACCATCTTTTAATCCTTTTATTACAACAATCAAGCCCCCCTTCCATTCTGGAATTAGACACAAAAAATACACTTCAAAGATCGTACCAAAAAAACAAAAGAGCGATGATAATGCTGGTGGCGCAATCGGACATTCGCGTATGTTAAGTTGCTAATTTTTGCCACGTTGCTTCAATTTCAACACGGGAATAAGTAATAGTCCGACCTGGATGATAGCGCATTTGACCGAAGAAACCGTGATTCACATTATTAGATTCCTTCGGTATTAAAAGTAATCTGGACCATCTTTTAATCCTTTCATAACAACAATAAATCCTCCTTCCTTTCTGGAACTAAACACAAAAAATACAATTCAAAGAACGTACCAAAAAACAAAAGAGCGATGATAATGCTGGTAGCGCAATCGGACATTCGCGTACGTTAAGTTGCTAATATTTGCTACGTTGCCTCAATATCAACACGGGGGAATACGTTATAGTCCGACCTGGATGATATCGCATTTGGCAGTTGGAAACGCAGCCAATCAGTAAACGCATCCAACACAGTTCGGTGAAGGGAATCACGTGACCGAAGAAATCACGATGCAGATGAAAACGTTATAGCGACCAGGATAACAGCGAAGTTGACAAATGCAGCCACTCAGTTAACATGTCTAGCACCGTTAGGGGGTGATACATACGTGACCAAAGAAATCATGATGCAGATGATTAAGTTATAGTCCGACCAGGATAATAGCCAAGTTGTCAGAAATGCAGCCAATCAGTAAACAAGTCTAGCACTATTTGGGGATGGTAATCACGTGACCGAAGACACCATGATGCAGATGAAGACGATATAGTTTGACCAGGATTATAGCGCAGTAGACAGTTATAAAAGCAGCCAATCAGTAAACACGTCCTATGCAGTTTTGGGAAGAGAATCATGTGACCGAAGCAACAAGGATGGAGATGATTACATTACAGTCCGATCAGGATAACAGCGCAGTTGAAAGTTATAAACGCAGCCAATCAGTAAACACGTCCAATGATGTTTGGGAAAGGTAATCACGTGATCGATGAAATAAAGATGGAGGCCTCTATTCAAATAGTGCGATCGTAAAAAAATGGTTTATGTAAAAAGATTTTGTGTCGGGCCAAGCTTGGTTGAATCTTTAACGTCAAACATTATTAAATGAAAACCACACTGTATTTTACACTATTATTTTAACTCACCACCGACCGTGGTTTCAAGTCATAAAGCGGTGGTTCTATTCAAATGGCGCTGCAGTCAGCCCCTATCCAGAGTCCTCTATATTGCAATGTAATTACTACTAACAATTGGTGTGGGAGTAGCGCTGAGAATGCAATCTAGAGGACTCTGCTCCAATGGCTGGATACACTCAGTCATTAAAATATATTCGTGTGATATCTGCAATTTTTGGTCTTAATTTGGGTTTTTCAATGGGTAACTCATTACATCAGTGGAAGCACGATTCTTCAAACTGAATAAATAAAAAGTGTGACCTAGTATTTGTCTTGACTAACATAGTCAAGCATGAGCCACCGTATGGCCAGTTGCAGGAACGACACACATGTATTCTATAAAGTTATGGGACCCATAAGCCTTGGTAAACATTCAACAAGTGCCATAAAAACATTCGATAAATTTATTGGTTTCATATCTTATGGCATGGAGTTATGAGCTCCATAAGTAGCCAAGATGGCGGACACGCAACGAACCGCTTGGAGATTTAATTACTAGATAAAAGTATTGTTTTGGGGCTAATGACCATTTTGTTTACTCTTACTGACTAATTATAATGTGCATTATCAATTATTCAGAGGCTAAACTTTCATAAATTTTATCCGGCAGTAGAAGATTTGATCAAATATTCGAAGCTATTGACTATTGGTAAATAAGTTACGTTACTAGGAGACGTGTCCCTGTAATCCGGATACTTTTATGAGTTATAATGATGATTTATGATCTCATATCTATGAATTCCAAAACTAAATGTTCTTGCAACCAACCATTAGTCGGGAAGAGTAAAATAACGAGCGCTGTGAGAGTAACAAGCCTATCTATATCGCGCTGGTACGTCAGAGGGAGATTATTGGGTGCATGATGAAAACTTTGTCGTCTACATTGTCAGCTGCCGCACCCTCGTTGTGGATGTTGGGGCGAATATCTCCGTTCGCGAAGGTTGGGGAGGGTGACGTGAGGTGGTACAGACAAAAGACGGCATTCGGGCGAAAGTGCGCCGCTTTTGGTTCTCCGTCCCATCTCGCCCCGTGCTATGACGGCCTCTCCTTTCACCCGCGGCAACGCCCTCCTGCGAGAGTAAAAAAAATACGTCCACATCTCCTTCAGTTCCGCCCCGGGCGTTGAAAGAAAGACGACAAGCACGGTGACGGACGCCGCCGCGCGAGTGATAAATTTTACGATGGAGAGGAAAGGTATAACTCTCCTTTAAGTTCCTGTTGGGGCGCGGTGGAAGATTCTGGGACATCAGCTACTGAACTTCCAGAGGCCTACGAACTCGCGGAGGAGGGTTGTACAGCGTAGAGCCTCTCTAATTGATGCCAACACAAGCGCTTCATGAATTGGGATAACTGACAAACTGCTGTCCCGTTCCGATAAATTTCACGATGAGACCTTTAGTTTAGGTCACTAGTAGAGTCAAGGGGATGGTCGATTTCAAATCACTTGCCAAATATGCTTGCGTCCTATCTAAATTCACGAAGTACTTTGGTTCACGCATTGAGGTAGATGGAGAGGGCGCTTTCTGTGGTGGCCAATATAAGAAGCTGTAACGTGGGCATGACCTGCCCGCCATATTTGTTAACCCCTATATTCTTTCAGCGTTTACGGGCTGACGAAATAATTTTGCAATTTTGCGATGTTTTCCATCAATAACTTGCTAGGAATCAGCATGCATTTAATTCTTTAATATGATTTCTACGGGCATATATACTTCATTTATTTATATTAATAATAATTACCATCCCCGGTAAAAACTGGAGTACAATCAAGTAGGATATATGTGTTTCATGAGTTGATTGGATAAACAAATATGTGAACATACATTTAACGTCTAGATACAGAGTGTAGGCAAATAAAGCTCGTTTCTTTGGCATGAAGATACTTTTTAGATATATATTTTTCAAATTTTACTTGACACAGGCAAAATAATCATATGTACTCCAAGGTGAAGTGTATTGGCTGAACTAATGTGGACAAAATAAAATTCACGGCTTGTACTTTATCATGTTTCATTCCTATGTTCCAGCAGTTTACAGGCATTGAATATGTAACTCATCGACCAAGTTTTGATTTCTTTTGCATTTATTCTTGAATTGATTTTATTGAACATATATGAATTGAAAGAGTCGTTTTCAGTTCAAACAGATGGATGATATTCTTGCTGTACGTCCGCTAATTCGTCCATTACGTCGAGCCAAGCGAATGAGATGAAGGAAAAAGAAATGACAACCCACTGAGGTAAATGGAGAGGGAATACGTCAACAAACGGTAGCCTGGCAACCGAAATAACAACCATATTGGTTGCTTTTTACGACAGCGCAGTTCCGAAAATTATCCGCACATTTCAGAAAAGATTACATGGATGTTATTGAATCAGAATCGGTAAAGGCTAAAGAGCTTTCATCGGCTCAAACTGAAAATGCAATTGATTTCGGTCCATTTTTTCACTCAAGGTCTCAAGTTCTAAACACACTGCTGGGGGTCTATTCTGTATGTCCTCGGAATTTCCGAGTCTCGACAGTGACGAAATTTTGACGTCAGAGACACGTAAAATTCAAAGGGGAGCATTCGAAAGTTGAGATTTTTTCGGGGAATTCGACGTCACATCCACGGATTTTCCGAGGTTCGACCGCGTCGATTCCTTACTGAATAAGGCCCCTGATGTCTGGTTTCGATTTTCGGGCTCTAGTCGGACAATCCGTCACTTTCTCTGAGAAATGTGTGTCACTGCGTAATTGCGGTAATGAGCAGAAAGTCAAGTGCCGCAATAATTTCACCGCGAGCCACCGTCAACAATGAAGGACAGAGATGACGAAACTTTTAATTGAACGTGTTACTTAAAGACGCCGCGCGCGTTATAATAAAAGAAGGGGAGCGACCCGAATATAAACACAATGACAACAAAAGAAAAGCGTCCCCCGTCATTATCATTATTTAAGTGAATCGAGTCATATATGTTTCGTCTCGCGCTACCGGCGGAGTATGGCGGAGTATGGCGGAGTTCCCCCTCTCGACAGCGGTCGCGTCCCGCTACGACCGCAACCTTGGGTTCCCGTCCAAAGAAAAACTATTCCCTTTCGCAACGACGTCTAAAAGAACGGGAATCAAACAGCTGGGAAGAAGAAAAGGGCCATAGTTTCAAAGACTCATTCCCGTTTATCAAACACGGGAAGTCGAAAACGTTATGGATGCTTTGCCGTTAAGTGAAATTAACGGAGCCTTTTCGTACTCTACTTGGATATTGAAAAAAGGTACATTAAGTATCAACAAAGGAATACCATGTAGAGAATTTATAAATTCCAACTAACTTTATTTACTCTTACCTTGGTGAGGCAGAATTAACAAAAATAATAATCAAGATATTCCTTATAACACATGCCATGACAGAATATCAAAACAGTTAAACCTCTCTTAATTGAAGGATCGGATCGGATATTAGGGGAGGCGACCGACAGCTAAGGTCATTTGCGCCACAGGGGATAGGTAAGGGAGGAGGGGTTGATAGAAACCCGGCGTCGGTGTTAGCCTGCTCTTAACGAAAGGCGCCAAGGGGACCACGGTTTAACGTCTCATCTGACAGGCGGAGTACTGTACTTAAAGTGCTCTCACAAGACACTCGAATAGGGATCGGGTTTCCTCTGAAACACATCCTCCTCTGCTGTCGTAACTAAACTATGAGGAAATGAACGAAATCCATAATGGCTTTAAGAAAACCGCAGCTATAAGATTTTGTCCTTTTTTTCATATCAGCCGCCCATTCATTTGCATTACACTCCTAGAAATTAAACCCCTGTGGTACCATCCTTCGTAACGACCACTTTTCAGCGTAACCGTCGGTGGTCGATTAATACAGACTGCACTTTATTTAGCAAAATACGGGAAAAGATCACCAACGTTGAATATTCCGCCAAGTTTTATCCTCACTGCTACTTACTTGTCAGCATCTTGTGTCGTCCTACACGCGTTGAAACCGATGCCGAAAATACCCTTAAAAATTAGTCGAATCTACATAGATCGAGCTCATTTACCTTCTCGATACATTTACATGGACATACTACCCTGCGAGCCGCCCCGTGGGCGTCTGGCAGGGGGTGTTCGGACACCAAGCGTGTAAATATGTAAGGGATAAGGTTTTGCGATGAGAAATGGTGACGTGTATTATGGGAGTGTGTATTAAATGTAGCTCGGTTTTTATTGTGGCCGCATATTGTGCGCGGAAAGAACGAGTTCTTGTACCCATCTGTTCGGCAATGTATCTCTCTTATTTTATCGCTTCTGTCAGGCCTAGAGAAATAGTGAGGCGTCATGATAATGTTCTCTCTGCTGCTCTGATAAAAAACTTCAGAATTTCCCAAGCAAGCTAACCCTATAAATGTACATGTAGAGTCCGTATCGTTTACTATTTAACCCCTGAGGCAATTGATAATTAACCTATAAAATACACAATGTGATTAGACGAAAAACGCACCCTGTTAGAGTAAAAATTAGTTAACAGTCATAAAAATAACGAGAATAATAGATAAAAGAGTCATTAGCATATCGGAATAGAAAATATTTTCACGATATAACCAACGATGGTTAGGTTAAGGCATAACTTCTAACATCCCCATTAGATCATGCGATGCTCAATGAGTTAACCGCAAGTCTCAAGTTCCCGTTGAGTTCACTTTTAAAATGCGCGCACATCCTTTACGATAAAAGCTTTAAAGCGCCATCTTTGACGGGATAACGTTGTAAAAACAAGGCCACGCTGAGCGGGAAAGAGGATAGACGCTGGTAGAGAGTGTAATTGAAGCAATAAGTTTTAGGGTCTAATCTTCCCTCGTCGTATCCCACGGAAAAAATGTTTCACTACTTCTCTCTCGAGTTCTCACAACGTGAGATGAGCCACGATCACCGAGAGAGACCACCTGTCTTTAGGTGGTCGTGGATGAGCACCCTTGGGAATAGTAAATGGCGGATAATGCAAAAGCCTTGGCCTGGTAAGCGTACTTAACTCACCGAGTCCATGGTAACACAACTAATACATAATGGAAAAACGCGTTCTCGTGAAAATTCCAGAAAACTGAGACACAAGAATAAAGCTGAAAATTACACAAATACTTGGTCACGGTCCAGTTTACATATAGAGTCAGAAAAGGAAGTTTGAAACTGAATTAACCTCGTGAATATTTTATTATTAAATCAATTAATTATATTAATTTATTATTTTTAACTATTTAATAGTTAATAATATTTCATAATTAATACATTTAATATTTAAAGTAAATAACACTAGGATAACAAGTAAAGGTTACGTTGTTATTAAGTCAGAAATTGAAAACCGGCCATGTTGTTAGGCCCGCTGGAGGTGCTTAAGTTAAAAAAATGTTGAAATGAATGATTAATGATGTTTTAATTATTAAATTATTGATTTAATTCGTTAATTATATTCAACTCTTAAATGTTTAATTAATATTAAAATTTAATAACAAATAACTCTCGTATATATACCTAGAGATTTCGTTCCTATTCTTGTTACTAAGCAATATTTACCATTATTCGTGCTGCACTTAGTTAACAATCCGAGATTCTCATTGGTTCCGCCATGTTCCGCGGCCCACCAATCAGAATAGAACCGAGGTTTCCAGTCTCTGAGTTGAGGGTCTCTAGAATCACACAGTCACGACAACAATAGTCGTAAACTTGTAGCCCAGTGGCGCCTTCGGTGGCGAGCAAGTAAAATCTTATTTAAAGTAGTTACTAAACAGAACTATTGCTAAAAACTCTTTCCGAGAGTACTAAGGGAGAGAATATATTATAATTTTCCCTCCATTTCGCAAGAGATGAGAGTTTATGGAGGTGAATATAGAGGTGTTACGTAAAATCTTATCCTGTACTGAGAAATTCTGCAGGAAAATATTAATGTCATAGAGAAATAAGATCATTTAAAGAAGGATAAGTCGAAATATAATTACTCCAATATTGCTGATAAGAATTTTTCGGGTTCTTCCCGCCTGATGATGCCGACTGGAATGACGGCGAAACGGTCAGGTCCATAAAAAACGCTGCAAAGCGGGAAGAACCCGGACAATTCTAATTTACAAGAAAACCTTGGAAGCCTCCGTAACAAAATACTGCTGTTTTGAAGCAGTGTAATTTTCTTTAAAATTAAATGAATATTATCCAACAGATATCTCATTAAGTTAGTTTGAGCGAGATAGTTCCCTAGTCATAATGATGACCATATTCGAACTACTCGATTTAATTTTGGCAACTGTGGGTAGGGTGAATTAAATATTACATTAGTAATGGTGTAATTACATACTTTTACGCGACTGATGTTCTTATAAATTAAATTAAATAATTTCTATAAGTCTTTAACTTGACTCATTTTATTCGCGGGGTAAGTACGTTTAAAAGCTCCTTCACAACGGAAGATATTTTGTGGTTCTGAAAATATTTTGCCGGACACAATATGATTTATTTTAAAAAATAGTTGAAAAGGCATAAAAAGAACACGCTCTTAGTTTTTTTGACGAACTCTAAGGGTTAGAAATTCCTCATTTTTTAAAATAAGGTCTCTCTGGAGTGCATATACGTACCCATTTCCCATGTAAAAATGGCTGGTGCTATTCGGCAAATATATCGTATAGTGGTATAGTAAGGGACTGATATTTTGGTCTCTTTAGAAGGGTGAAAATTTTTCAATGTAATGAGGCCTAATTCATTGATTTCTAGGTATAATGATGTTCCGCTCATACTACCTCATATGGAGGTAGTCCGAGCGAGATAGTTCCCTTGTCATAATAGAGACCATATTCGAATTACACGTTTTCATTTCACCAACTGTGAGACACGCGAATTAAGAATCGCATTATTAATGGTGCAATAAAATAGTTTTAAAAGACAGAAATTGTAAGTGACCCAATGAAAATATATAAATAAATCTTTAGCTTGACTCATTTTTTTCACGCGGCACGTTAAAAACTCCATCAAAACGGAAGGTTTATTGTGATCCCGAAGAATTTACTGCGGTGACAATATGGTTAATTTTCAAAAATAGTTGAGGAAACACGCAAACTAACCACTCTTGATTTTTTGACGAAATCTAAGTGTTGGAAATGCCTCATTTTTCATATAAGGTTTCTCTGGAGTGCATAAATGTACCATTTGCCATGCATAAAGGGCTGGTATTTTTTGGCGAATATCTCGGAAAGTAATGAGTTAAGGGGTTGGATTTTTGATGCTAATAGAAGGGTGATATTTTTCTTTCAAATAAGACCAAAATCATTGATTTCTGGGTAAAATTGTATTGCGCTCCAACTACCTTAAATGCATTTTCTGAGCATTGGACGGGTTAGTTTCACTTAGTGGCGGATAGAGGCGCCACCAAAGTCAGCTGCACAAAGCGTAGGGAAATCAACAATGGGTGTATATCACTAGACTGTGACTTAGCTACGTGCATGGAATCATTTCGTGCGGTATTCAAACACAATCTCCCATGTGGACAGACCTGAGTGCGGCAGCCAGAGTAAGAGGGAAAGATTTTTCGGGAGATTTAGTGACGGGAAAAACCCAGAGGCGGTCGAAGGCGTGGTCACTATAGCTGCTATGGGTCGAGGAAAACGCCCTTCAGATGGCGGTAGTCGTGGGTCATTGGGGGCGCATTTTAAAAAGTCTTCATCGAAAAAAATACTAGGATCACATTTCATACATGTGTATGGTTTTATGCGTCGGAACTCATCTTACAGGGCAGTAATATAATTAATGCACGAAATTTATTTTCAATATTTTACCTATAGAGAAGCAAGTTAAGACGTCAGTATTGGCGCGATATTCTACATTTAGGTGAAATTGTACTGAAATATGTTTCTTCGAGAACTGGACTCGGAGTGATTACTGATCATTAGTCATCAATATTTTGATAAAATAGGAAAAGTCTTATTAGGGGTTTAGAAGAAAATCGGTGCATATTCAATTGAATAATTAAGAATAATATATGTTTCGTACCAAAAGCCTAATTATTTTAACGGAATTATAATGTCAAAGAACAAAATTGATATGAAACTTTTTTTTCAAATTAATCCCTTGATATCACGAATGAGAACATAAAGAAAGTTAAACGCAAATCTGTGCGTAAATAAAAATCACTCCGACCACCTTAAAAAGGGAAATGACCAGGTGGAGGCCATTGCTTATGAAGAGATGAACAGAATACAGTCACCAGTATTATTATTAGGATAATATACGTCTCTAAACTAACCGAAAATATGCCTAAAAATAATTTTTAAAATACGTTTCGAGGCAGAGCTTCACAAAGTTGCAATTCATTCGCCATGCAGTTGCTCTTACCCCTTAAAAAGCAATAGGGCCGATCTATCGTCCCTGGTGGTATGAGCGAAAAATACCACCACTCTTTGCGAGCGTACGTATAGTGGTTCACAACTTTTAGAGGGATTGAGGTGGGAGCCCCTAGACACTCGGAGGCTACACGCTAGGCTTAGCTTGCTTGATAAATTCAGAACTGATATTTTTCAGAGAGACATAGAGAATATTATCATGACTCCTCACTTCATCTCTAGATCTGACAGATGCGATAGAATAAGAGAGATATATTGCCGAACAGATAGGTACAAGAACTCGTTTGTTTCCGCGCACAATAAGAGACCACAATAAAAATTGAGCTCCACTAAATACACTCCTATAATACATGCCACCATTTCATATCACAAAAACTTACACCTTTACACGGCTGGTCACCTAACACCCCCTGCCACAAGCCCATGCGGCGGTTCGCAAGATATTAGGTAGATGTAGATGAAAATCTTCTCTGCTCACCCGAATTACGATAAAATTACTCAAATTTCACTCTTACTGGGGAAAAATTCGTCGAAACCAGATTTAAGAAACGACGAATTCTTCAGCGGAATTCACAAAGATACTGGTAGTTCTCCTTTTTCTTTGATTCTCGTCCAGAACAAGAGGCGCCGAAATGTCGGTGGGGATAAACACTCGAGGAACAGGATAATGTTACAACCCTGGCGGTGGAGAGCTCAGCCCATTGGCCGCACGTGGAAAAAACCGGACGGGGTCCGAATTCAAAAGAGGCCGAATGGGAGAGTATATTGCACGCATACTGATGGACCCGATCCCCGGGGCGAGTGACCGTCAACAATGTCCGCGTCTTTAAAAATAGCGTCGTGATGATCGGCTTGCTTTAAGGCCAACGGGGCAGTTAAACCAACAATCCCAAGGGGACACCATCGAGCTTGAGGTAACATGAGCCAGATGTCACTTAACTTAAAAGTCGACGAATTTGGAATCATTGTACACATAAAGATTTTATGTTTCCAGCGATAGTAAAAGGTCAACCACTTGAGGTGGCTGGAGCGCTTGTCGTGAGTCAATTAGTGTGAATTTTCAACAGATTTTCAAGTTTGCCAAATAAATCGTTGGGACCATACTCCACGTAAGTACTTATATTAATTCGTTGGAAATAACTGTTGAGGTAGATGGAGCGGGCACTACGGATTGGATATTTGGGGAGGCGACCGACGGCTAAGGTCATTTGCGCCATAGGGGATAGGTAAGGGAGGAAGGGTGGATAGAAACCCGGCGTCGGCACTAGCCTGCTCTTAACGAAAGGCGCCAAATGGACCACGGCTTAACGTCTCATCCGACAGACGGGAGTACTTTTCCTCGAAGTGCCCTCCACATGACCACGCACATGACACTCATGTAGGGATCGGGTTTCCTCTGAAAAACATCCGCCACTGCAGGGATTTGAACCCTGGCCGCCCGTGTGGTAGAGTACTCTAACCACCACACCAACCCGATCCCCGAGGGCACTACGTCATCAAACTGTAGCAATGCAACCAGAATAACAACCATATTGTTTAACCCTGCTCTCTCCTTACTTTCCTACGGATAGCACGACGGAATGGACGAATTAGCGGATGTGAAGCAAGAATATGAACTATCAGTCATAAATCTAAAGCATTTTTCCATTTTCACGAACGCCATTTTCACTCCCTTCAATTCTGCTCCGACGAAGATTTCGTTGCTGCAAAAGAAATTTGCCGTCATCAGCGAATCAATAATGGGAAGATTCCCAGAGTTGGCTTAGGAAAATCCATTAGCCGTCATTGTTATTTTCTGGCGTCTTTTAATCGCCTGAATAAAACGTCTTCTTCTTCTTGCTTCCGTAAAAATACGCTTCATCAAGCATAGAGATGGAGATGTTTTCCGGCAGCAGATATGTGACGTCACGATAGCTTCAGCCAATAAGTGCACGTTTTCATTCTTGGAGAAATTCAAATTTTCCTTTAAACTTTGGTAATTTATTTTTAGTAAATTACAAGATATTCGGCCCTAAAAATTTACCATTAGTCCAATGAAATTATTTTGCACAAAAAGAAATAGTTAATATTAATATTCCGACTTTTGGAACATACCCTATTCTTGAAACATACATTGGTTACTTAGTGCTATGAATTCCACTCTATTTTACTCGAATTTTCAGCGGGAATGCGAATTATTTTTCATTTAAATTGAAAAAACAAAGTATGCGAGGATAATGCGCTATAAGAAGCGCTATAAGAAAATGAGGGTCAACGAAGATGGCGGACTCGCTTCAGCTTCTAGCACTGGCCAGCATAGCAAGTGCACTCTCAATACACCTCAATGGAAATAACCAATAAATTGCATTATTGGATTCAAAAATTGTGCTCTCAAATTTTCGCGTCATGAAAACATTGTTATGACGTGGGTTTACAGCGCGGAATTCGAACTTCAAGAAAAAATCATACATAAATACGTGCTTTTTATCCGGCATCATACCTTGATAATTATTCAGAACCATTTTAATGATATGAGACGTATGTTTTCGTGTTGGGGAGTAAATCCATTCGTGTGCAATCGAATTATATCGAAATGTGTGTGAAGTTCCGTAAGGATACGTGTTAAAGTAGGATTAAATCGCCAAAAAAAGCAAATCCAAAACATACTATTTTTTTTCTATTATCAATACATATTACTAATAAACGAATTGCATGAATACAAAATTTTGACGCAAAACTGCGCATCAACGAAATACGCTCCACCACCATGAAATCAACATCATTAACCTGAAGCCTTACCACCATACCTCCGAGTAATAACCATATTGCTAAACTCTACTACCTTCTCGAGTTTTTAGCAAAAAAAAACAGCAGTTTTCCACTGGGAGTGATACAGGTATAGGTACACACTCCAAATGGACTTCTTTTCAAAAGTAAGGATTTTATTACATCTACATAATTCCCTACGAGCCGCCGCATGGGCGTATTACGGGGGTGTTAGGTAACCAGCCGTGTAAAGATGAAAGTTTTCGGGAGATGAAATGGTCGCATATTAAGGGAGTAAATTATATTTAGTGGAGCTCAATTTTTACTGCGATCGCTTATCGTGCGCGGAAATTACGAGTTTTTATACCTATCTGTTCGGAAGTGTATCTATCTTATTTTATCGAATCTGTCAGACCTAGAGATGTTGTATGGCGTCATGATAATATTCTCTACGTCGCTCTGAAAAATATCAGTTCTGAATTTCTCAAGCAACCTCAAGCATAGATCAAATCAGAAATTCAAAATTTGGCAGGTTGGATGTCAAAAACTATTTATTAATATAAATTAATTATAATGGTAGTTCGTTTTATAGAAACGCAATAATAACCTTCATTTGTGAAGGCGTTTTTCAGCATTACACAAAATATAGGTCACACATGATTACGGGTGCCCGATCTCCACCAAAAAATATAATTCTCTCACATATGATTTAGTTTTTTCGCGGCGTATTATATTGATGAAGTCTTCTCCGGTTTTCCACCTGGTTAGGTAATTGTTGGCCGACGTTTCGATAGCTACCTCCGGGCGATGGCGGAGGTAGCTATCGAAACGTCGGCCAACAATTATCAAACAATTCTCGGGTATTCCACCAGGTTATGTAATTGTTGGCCGACGTCTCGATAGCTACCTCCGGACGATGGCGGAGGTAGCTATCAAAATTGGTTAGGTAATTGTTGGCCGACGTTTCGATAGCTACCTCCGCCATCGTCCGGAGGTAGCTATCGAAACGTCGGCCAACAATTACCTAACCAGGTGGAATACCCGAGAAGATTTTATTAATGATTCTTTTACAATGAAAAAACTCCGACACAAAGTTGACTCCGACATGTGCTAAAGTAAAAATTTATATTCTTTAAATGCCATTTAATTAATGAAATGGCCATCATTCATTAATGTTCGTATGGCACATTATCTCACATATTTTCACCGCGAAGGTGCGGTAACACTTTCCGGTCTCCGCAATAAAAAATAAATTTAAGCATGATGAATTGCCATAAATTATGTACGTCACTTAACTAAATATCAGCCACAAAAAGCATTCATAAGGAACGCTTCCCGGCCCTCCTGAGCTCGCGAAGAGATTCTCATTCGGGCGAGTTCACATGCCGGCAATCGCGTTACGAGGCCAATTTTCCGGCGGTGTGAAACGCAATTAACATATGTGAAGATAATCAACAAGACTCGTCACGGTTTTGGAAAGGAGGAAATGAATGAGTCTCTTTTTATGTGGTAATAACTGTCTTGATTTTAATACACGGGGCTTGAGAATTCACCTTTCCGAATGTATGCCATTCGCGTAAGTGCACCGAAAAACGTCTACTGCAATCAAGAGCATTTGTAGGTGAAATAACGACAATGTGGTGGCTTGAGTGATTTATGTTAATAAACATATTTGAGTATAACTTCATGTATTTTTCTTCATCCTCTATTTTACTTCAATTAGGCAAACAATTCACAAGGCTAACGGGGTACGCAAATATCTCAAGAACTACACTTGTGAGAGTTTTACGAGTCTTGATGAGGTGTACGAGTCCTTTTTCTCCTAAGTTTTTCGCTGGTTAGCAAAAAGTCTCCCTCTACCCAAATTTATATTCTTTAGGTACCTTATTATTGAAATATTATTATTATTATTATTATTATTATTATTATTATTATTACAGTTAAACAGTGACAAATTGGCCTGGTGGTAACAATAGAAACAGTCGAGTAAAAGAATAAACCTGGAAACCCTCCACTTCTTAAACCTATTTTTTAAAATACTTAATTTTTTTTGGAAATGGCTGAAATATTTTTGCTGGTAGGTCGTTCCAGTCCTTTATGGCCCTGTTCAAGAAGGAGAAATGTTTGACATTTGTCCTTTGTGATCGGCACTTTATCTTGTACTGGTGATCATTTTTCCCCACAAAGTTTGGCTTTATTATGTCCTTCCCAAATTCATCCCATGCTTTTTCCTCACTCGCTATTTTGTACATCCCACATAGCCTGCTCCTTTTTCTCCTAACCTGTTATCTCTCCCATCCCAGGACTCTTTAAGAATTTCTGTTACGCTCTCTGTTTTATTGTGTTTCCCTAGCACATACCTAGCCGCTTTTCTTTGTACCTTTTCTTTGCATTAATCATAGTTCATTAATGTTTGCATCGCACGTTGTCTAATTATTTTCCCCACTAAGGGGTGGTAACACTTGCCGATCTCCGCAATAAATAATAAATTGAAGTACGAGGAATTGCTATTAATTATGCACGTCATTTCACTAAATATCAACCACAAAAAGCATTTGTATGGTTTTTTTCATTTTAGCCTATGGATTTCGAATGCCGACAAAATATTCTCAGTAATTACTCAACAATATCTGATTCTCCTTTTCTCGTTAGTGTTCATTTGGTCCTCTCCTCTTCTTACCTTCTGTAAACGCCGTAATTTCTTATTCTATCCGTCCATTGATCTTCGGTTCCCTCCTCCAACACCGGCTTGATCTTTCATAATACGCTTTTTCCACCGTGCATATTTCTGACTCACTAAGTCCTGCGCCCTACGCGAATGCTTTCAAATGCTGTTCCCTCGTTCGCAAGTCATTATTCAGTAGAAATAGCCAGGGGTTCAAAATAATATTCACTGTTTTACGCAAAAACTCTCCCGATCTGAAGTTTTCGAGTAATCTAAAAAATGGTGATCATACCAGATTATTGTATTCCTAGTATTGGTAGAGCCTAAGCGTACCGTGTAGCCTCAAGAGTCTCCGGAGGCTCCCAACCTAGTATCTCTATCAGCTTAGTGGTATTTACTGCCCGCTCATACCAGCTTTTCGACTAATCGTGGATAAGTTTCCTAGTTATTTATTTTTTTTCCGAAAATTCAACTTTCTTATCGCTGGATCAAAAGAGCAAAGTAGGGGTGGCACAAGACGTCGTTGGTAATCATTCAAATAAAGAGAAAAAAGATCTTTCCTTCATGTGTCCCCATTAAGGTGTTAGGAGCGATTTTCGTTTATGTACATTTTACATGAAAATTTTTGTAAACGTGCTCATCAGTATTATTTGCAGATAAAAGCAAAATAAAATGCATGTCCTCCATTTGATTTCTTGGCAAATCTCTTTTATCTCTTTTAACGCGGAGCCTTATGGCACTCGACTTATATTTGGAAATAATTCATTGACATACGTACAGATTTTCTCTTAAAAGCGAAATTATACATTTCATATTATTACAATGGTTCCTCAACATGTCAAGGTGACACACTGAATAGAAAAAAAGGGGTTCATATATGGTTTTCGCTCAGATATCGAATGCCGAGCCATAAATTGCAAGTCAATACTTTTATTGATACAAATTTTTGACATAGTCTTGCATAATTCATATTACAACATGTGTGGTAATTTCCAACATATATATTAATGCGATTAAGTGGGATGTGGTACAAGAGATTCTTTTCGACTTACTTGAAAAGTAATTAAAATGAGCACTCAACGACTCACGATTCGCGCTCCAACCACCTTAAATGAGCAGAGAGTGGTTCAAGAAGTCGCGGAAATTTCTAAAATTTCAACGTCTTCCTAGAAGCGATCGCCCGAAAAAAACCCAACTCCTCAAACAAAACGGCGAGAGTCGAGAAAATAATCATTGAAGGGCTCCACGACACACAAGGCAGACAACAGCGACCGCGGCGTATGAATACAAGTGGTCGCAGCTTTAGGAACTGGATTGATTGTTGACAGAGGACCATTCTTCTCTTTAAAACCACTCCCTCCCTCATCTCAAGGCGGTTTCACCACGACTGAGTGAGTCAAAACAAGCACTTAATTTCAAGTTTGTATCAAATTGATTCAAGAAAAAATCCTTCTCTCGCTGATGACGTGCGTTAGCTATCAAATACTAAAGTTAATGAACAATATAAACTTATAATTCAACGATTATCTGTTAAATTAGCAATGACTTGCAGCCATTGGACCCGACTTCAGCGCCATTTATACCAAACTACCGCACTTTGACTGAAGCTATAGTAGTAATGAGCTCCTAAAATTAAAAAAAAAGCTGTAAAAATCACGTGTATTTCATTTAAATTTTATTCCCCGGGAGTTTTTACTTCAATTACACTTTATTGAGCCGAAATGGCGTTTGAATTAAATCAGAAAATATTCTTGTTCCACCTATCATTTCATTTTTCACCATACAATTTGGAAAACATTTGCACAGAAAAGCGTCGTTAGGAAATGCTCTATCATTCGTACCCGTAAGAAAAAACATTGAAGCACCTAGGGCTAAAAACAAATGACGCTTTGTTGTTTTACCTTGAGACCACCATGACAATTCTTCTTAATGCTGAATCCTTTATGTTTCACCTAAAGGTGAAATGACGTAAAAGAGATTGAAAAGGTTTGTTGCAGAAAAATGCCTCAAAGAGTAAAGCGAAATACGAGAATATTTTATGAAAGTTTAGACGATGAAGACAATTTTTCGCGTTACTTATGCGAAGTAAACCAGCAAATCATTCATAATTGAGGAAGTCGGTCATAGATATGAAGCAGATATACCAATGTACCTGATGATACCCTCAGTTTATTCCTGTTTAACGATGTGAAACCACAAAGCTGAGCTTGATCTCATGAACTTCATCAAGGTATCGATAACCAATGGAATCTTAGGAATCAATGGAATCTTACAACATGTATACAATAGAGGACGAGTGGGCTATCCTGGCAGTGTATTGTTAGTGAGGCCAGAGTAGGCTGGCACATAAGGGGCTGATATATTGGTACATTCGCAAGGGTGAGATAGGTACATTTCTTTTAAAAAGACCAAATTCATTGTTTTTTAGGTGAAAATATGTCTTGCTCAAACTAAATTAGGGAGGTTGGAGCGCGAATCGTGAGTCATTGAGAGCCTAATTTAATTCCTTTTCAAGTAAATCGAAAACACTTCCTTGGACCACAGTTAACTCCAGCAAATCAATTTACAGGCAGGAAAAAAACCATGCATGTTGTAATATAAATTATGAAAGAAGTATATTTCAACATTTACGTCTCAATTGAAGCATTACTATGACATGGATTTGTAGCGCAGCTTTGAAAATTCTTGCAAAAGCAGCATAAAAAATACGTCTTTTTATTCGGCACGATACCATATATTAATTACGCAACGTTTTAATAGTATGAGATGCATATTTTCTAGTTAACGAGAAAATTAGTCCCATGTGTAAAAGAGTTATACATCAAAACATGCCAAGAGTCAAAAGGGTACATGTTAAAGAAGCATTTAATTGCCAAGAAACCAAATCGGTAACACGCAATTCGTTTCGCGTTTATCTATACGTATTATGAGTCGTGCATGCACTACGTCACCAACTTAGAGCAGGAGGGGAGGAGGTCGCCTAAAAACCTACGGCGGGTAGCGAGGGGGAGGACGGGGGATTCACTTAAGCCTGAATCACACGATCATTTTTTCCGCCCCTTTTAAGGGATAGCTCCAATGATAGCTTTTCAGGGACCGTGTCAATGATAGCTCGAGCTATCATTTTCTGAATCACACGGTCATTTTGGCCATCCCTTTTCCCATCATTTTTTTCCGTCCCTTTTCGCATCATTCCTACATGTTTACCACTCTCATTCCACTGAAAGCCGAACGTGCCGTTAGAGTCGCTCTTTGCGGCTGAGCGCTCTCTGCTATCATGAGCTATCATTTGAGCTATCACTGGAGCTATCCCTTAAAAGGGACGGAAAAAATGATCGTGTGATTCAGGCTTTAAAGTAACATAACTGTTGCTCATGCTCATGTTTACGTTTCTCACTCGTCAACATCGTGCCGACAATACTACATAATTCAACATGAAGAAGGAGGAGGAAAAAAAAGAGGAAGTCTTATTTCAACCTGTCCCTAAAATAAACTCACTCGATAAATGAGGTTTTATTTTTGAATTGAAAGTTTGATTGGGTTGGATTGGATATTTGGGGAGACGACCGACGGCTAAGGTCATTTGCGCCATAGGTGATAGGTAAGGGAGGAAGGATGGATAGAAACCCGGCGTCGGCATTAGCGTGCTCTTAACGAAAGGCACCAAGGGGACCACGGTTTAACGCGTCATCCGAAAGATGTAGTACTGTACTTGAAAAGCCCTCCACGACACACTCAAGTAGGGATAGGGTTTCCTCTGAAAAAACATCTTCTTCTGCTGGGATTTGAACCGTGGCCGCCCGCATGGTTAGCCAGTACTCCAGCCACCACACCAACCAGATCCCCTGAAAGTTTCATTTGTAGAGACAACGTTACATGTCGCGGTTGGGGAGGGGTTGGGAAAACTACTAGGGTTGTCAACGAAGGGGGAGGGGGTAAAAAAACACCGAAAACGGTAACGTAGTTTACGCACGACCCTTTACTAATGAGTACGCTTACGAAAAGTTTCACGAATCTCTGTACATAAAACGAAAATCGCTTAAACCACCTTAAGCGCAGACCCGGTGGGCTTATGGAGAAAGGTCGTTCAGCGGGTGCGCTTGAAGCGGTTGTCGGAGAATGTTGGGAGGGGATAGCTGGCTTACTAAAAGGGAGTGGCACACCTAGCGTTGGATGTTCTTTCTCTCTCCGAAAGGCGAACGGTGACGCAACTCCCGCTCAGTTAGTGGGGCGCGAGAGAGTGAAAGATGAAAGGAAGGAGATGTGAGATGGAGCACTTTCTCGTTCTGCAAAGAGACGGACGGACACAAGTGGGGCAAGACAAGGAGAACGGTTAGTGGGGGGGAAAGGGGTCGGATGGAGGAGAAGAGCGAGGAGGGGGGGGCAGCGGGAGTCCCCCTGGCGGCGGCCGCGCGCACGACGCACCCGCGGAAGAAGAAAGGGACGCCCGCGAAGAAATGTGAGTGATCTCACGAGCACTTCCTCAGCCCATCGCTCATAGAGATGTTTGATTCCCCTTCGGCTTTTCACGGTCGCCAGGGCGACGCCCGTGTCTTGTTTCCACCCAGTTCATCTTTATTAGGCTGGAGCGATAAACACCAGTCACTGAGTGCACATTTTTTAAGATGAAAAAAATTCTTGGATCGAACTTTAGATTTTTCCCTGGCGTAACAATGATAATATCATCTTTATTGTACGATATTAGGGCTATGGAGCCCTATTACTCATCTAACGTCACAGAAACAACCATATCCTAGATGAATAAAAATCCTGCGAGGCGGGACTCGAACCCACGACCCTGTGATGGCAAGCAAGGACGCTACCCTGTCGCCACCGGGGTGGGCGTAAGGGGGGTGATTGAACTGCTCACAGATTTTCAACAAGAGAAGGTTTCTATGGGTATCTACGTCAATGTCCTCAGGGTGTAACTCCCATTACCTGAACTGGTAACAAAACCAGTGCAGATTGCCCTTTCATTAAGGACAATCGATACATTCTTGAAATTATCTGATAATAAATACAACATTAGGTAAGAGGGAAAGGAATAGAATAGAAGCTTATGAAATGTGGGTGTGGAGAAGGATGGGAAAAGTAAGATGGGTAGATTAGATGAGAAATAAAGAGGTTTTGAGCAAAGTAACAGAAGGAAGATCGCTCCTAAAGGAAATAAGGAGAAGGAAAGGAAACTGGTTTGGCCATGTGATGAGAGAGAAAAGTATAATAACTGTGGCACTTGAGGGTTCAATTGAAGGAAAGAAAAAGAGAGGAAGGTGAAGAATTAAATTGGTGGATCAGGTGAAGAACATCAGGTATGATGAAGCAAAGAAAGAAGCTCGGGACAGAAGCGGATGGAGTAGGCAGTGGTGTACGGGACCTGCCAGCAGGCAGAACACCAGATGATGATGAAATACAACACTGAGTAGAAGGCAAGGTGCCCAAGACTGGAAAATAGACAACTTCACACCGAAATTTAAAAAATGAAATAAAAGTGACCCAGGAAATTATAGACCTATATCATTAACATTACTTTTACGCAAGACCCTCGAGCACATTGTCGTTAACAATATTAAGGCATTTCTGGATGATTTAACCTCTTACACAGCAGTCAGCAGGGCTTCCGTGAGGGCAGGTCCTGCGAAAAACAGCTTGCGCTCTTCCTTCATGATATCCTAAAATCAGGTGAATCAAATTAGCAGATAGACGCGATATTCCTTGATTTCAAGAAGGCATGCGGCAAGGTTTCTTACAATAAAGTCATTTATAAATTGTATTCATGCGGAGTTAATGAAAAAAATAGCGAACTAAAGTAGGGACTTTCTAAGCGATCGAAAACAAAAAGTAGTTATTGACGGTTTTAGCTCTGATATGGTCGAAGTCACATCCGGTGTTCCTCAAGGTAGCGTGATTGGCCCTCTTTTATTCATTATTTATATTGATGACCTACGTTATCGAATTATCAGTAAATTAAGATTATATGCAGACGATACAGTAATCTACCATGAAATAAGCGAGGACGCGGCCTTTGATCTGACCTTAACAACGTTCATTCGTAGTGCCAGGAGTGGGGGTTAGAACCAAATATTATTAAATTCACCACAGTTCACTTCCTGCAAAAGTCATCACACAAATGCCATGCTTACACTGTGGGTAAGGTAAACATAAAATCTTCAAATACAATAAAATATCTTTGAGATACCTTAACTACAGATGTATCGCGGGGAACACAATACAAAACATATGCGGCACAGCATTAAAGAAACTAGGCTTTGTTAAGCGTATAATAGGAAGGTCCTAGGATGAAAAAGTCAAAGAGAGATGCTACTTCGCTCTGGTTAGGCCACACCTTGAATACGCCGCGAGCATTTGTGATCCTGGTTTCAAAGATTTGACCCAAAAAATTAATAAAATACAAAGGAAAGCAGCGCGCTTCGTTAATAACTTATACGAGCGTACATATAGTATGTCACAATTTTAAGAGGGATTAAGGTGGGAGCCCCTAGCGACTCGGAGGCTACACGCTAGGCTTAGGTTGATTGAGAAATTCAGAACTGATGTTTTTCACAGCGACATAGGGAACATTATCATGACACCTCACTACATCTCTAGGTCTAACAGATACGATAACAAAAAGAGAGATAGACTGCCGAGCAGATAGATTTTTAAAAACTCGTTCTTTCCGCGCACAATAAGCGTCCACAATAAAAACTGAGCTCCTCTAAATACACTCCCGCAATAAATAACACAATTCCACCTCTTAAAAACTTACATCTTTAAACGGTGGTGACCAACCCCTCCCTGCCACACGCCCATGCCGCAGCTCGTGGGGTACTTTGTAGATATAGATAGATAGCATATGTAGTCACATCATAGGGTAAAGTGAAATGCATTTTGGCGATAAGTCACCCACTGCCACACACCCTTGAGAGGGCTAGCGGTGTATTTTGTCGGTGTAGAAATATCTCGCACGAAATTGATATCAATTCCATTGAATCAATTAGTAAATACCATTAGATATATGCTAATTGTTAGCACTATCCTGGTTTCTAGTTCGGTCTCGTTATGTTTTCAGATAGCTTTTTGTTCTACGACCAGCTGTCGAGGAAGCGTATGAGGCCTAACCTTGAACTGGGTGTGGAATCAACCCGTGCCATACACCACGAAGTTCGTTCGTACGGTGCTTCGTGCGTGTAGATTCGTGTTAGTTCACTTTTATTTTCATTATCTACTCAACATGTCTGAGATTATCTCACTCTCTTCACGGCCGAAAGGCTTATCCCGGTTCCTCAATGAACGCGTCACACTTTCTTCCCATTAGAGTTTCTTTCATAAACCTAACGGTTGATATTATCTAACCCCTAATTGACACTTTCTTCGCTGGATTCCCACCACTCAACGCCTATTCTAAATCACTCATGATGAATGATCAACCCGGACATAGGCCCGCGCTAAGAAGAAGAAGAAAAAATCGTGAACTTTTTAGAAAAGCATTTCAGAAAAAAAACGTGAACGAGCAAAGGTAAAATATCACACCTAGACTTGGCTTTCTCTTTAATCTACAGCTCCCCTAACGAAGCCAAGTTTCTGTCGTGAGGACATGTGTTTTCTTCGAGAGCTCACTTCACGCTTTCCTCTGTAAGGAGAGACGTCGAAACAGTGAACCCTTAGCCACTGCATCTTTGGCTTAAAGTAAGCCATTCGTGACGCTAGAGGTACCCCCTTCGTTCCTACCACTATCCCTGAAATGTTGCCAAGCAACTGATTTCTCCTTTTGTCTCACTCTGAAAATGACCCCGGGACACCGGTGTGACCTTCCTCAACTAACCTCTAAACGTCTCTTTACAGCAAAATCCACCCTCCGATCAAGAAAACTTTCTAAGTTTCATTTTCAATGCCTTCCTTGTATCTCAGTTACCAAGTCTTCCACAACCTCACAGGTTGTTTACCTGCGCTTTCCGAAATTTAAGGAATGACCCTCGCTTCGAAGTACTATTTTCTTAAGACGTACAAAATATTGTAATGCGTAAATTTAGGTTTAGTGCTGGGCACCACAGCAGAATGTGTTTCATCTTTCAGCAACGGCTGATGTTAAAACGAAAATCCTTCTGCGAGTGCGGGCGGTTTAGTGATCAATTAATCATAGAGGTTTTATGAATAATGGAACAGATATATAAGAGTGAAATGAATGGTGCGAGAGGAAGATGTAGGCCGATAAAATTGTGGTTGAGGAAATTCTAAGGAGGAGGAATATTAGGAGTCTTAAAAACAGGAGGGCGTGTATGAAGCAGTGTATAGGGGTAAATGAGGCAAAAGAGGTTTGCAAGGATAGGTCAGTGTGGAGGAAATTATTGAAGCAGAGTTAGGTGTACAAATATGCATTTATGAGTGAAACTTTTTGTGGGTGGGTTAGATGCTCCAGTAATGGACATATATGAAAGGAGTGTCCTTCGTTGGTTTGGCCGTATTGAGAGAATGGATGAGAGTAGAATAACGAAACATATATAAGAGTGAAATGAATGCTTCGAGAGGTAGCAGTAGGCCGAGAAAGTTGTGGTTGAATGTGATTGAGAAAATTCTTAGGAGGAGGAATTTTAGGAGTCTTAAAAACAGAAGGGCGTGTACGAAGCAGTGTATGGGGGTAAATGAGGCAAAAGAGGTTTGCAAGGATAGGTCAGTGTGGAGGAAATTATTGAAGCAGAGTTAGGTGTACAAATATGTATTTATGAGTAAAACTTTGTGACTATGCCTACTCCGGAAAGGAACGGCGTGATTGGTATGAATGTACCTATAGAGATTTTACAGGTGAAAAAGTAAGCATTTCACACATGATCAATTCTTTGTTTTTAGTGAGTTTAGTAAATAGCGTTCCAAAATTGTTTTCAGTGTATACGATATCTTTCTGCAGCCATCATCTACGTTCTGCTTTGGGGTTGCTGGCTACAACATTTTATTTATTTTCATGAGAATACTCCTTCGTGTAAAATCTTACAGGACAAAGCGGAAAACTGACGCTTTTGCAGCTCCGAAAAAACCCAGTAATTATACTGACTCCTGCCTCCATTACTTCTCGTCAGGACTTGATATAACGCGTGGAACACATATACAAAAAATACTCGGCACACCATTAACGAAGATAGGTTTAGTTATGCGTATAATAGGAAGGTCCTCGGATGAAAAAGTAAAAGAGAGATGCTACTTCGCTCAGGTAAGGCAACACCTCGAATACGCCTCAAGCATTTGGGATCCTGGTCATAAAGGTTTAACTAAATTTAACAGAATACAAATAAAAACTGCACGCTGCGTTAAAAACTGCTACGAGCGAACCTAAGTGTTTCACAACTTTAAGAGGGATTAAGGTGGGAGCCCCTATAGACTCGGGAGGCTACACGCTAAGCTTAGCTTGCTTAAGAAATTCAGAATTGGTGCGTTTCTCAGCGACACATAATATCATTTTGACGACACCCTACATTTCTGGGCCAAACAAGCGATAAAATAAGAGAGATACATTGACGAACAGATAGGAGCAAAAACTCGTTCTTTCCGCGCACAATGAGCGACCACAATAAAAACTGAGCTCCACAAAATACACTCCCATAATACACGTCACCATTTCACCTCCCAAAACCTTTTCCCTTACATCTTTACCCGGCTGGTGTACTAACACCTCCTGCCACACGCCCATGCGGAAGCTCGCAGAACAGTATGTAGATTTAGACGAAACGCAAAAGGAAAATCGCGGCTAAAAATGATGGCGGACTGACCCAAGCCTTCAAGCTCCTTAAAAACGAGATAAATTTTAACCTTAAACCAAATGCAACGCCAATTATTAATTAAACAAATCAATTTCCTACAAATAATTTCACACACTACTTCTACAAGGGAATGTACGCTTGCGTTTATCCTTATAGAATGTTATGACAGTTGGCCTATTTCTTTCCAATCGGGCAGAACAAAACAAAGGTGTCTTTGAGAGCGGCAGAAATGCGACATCAACGTATAAGTAAGAGCTTTCTCCCCAAGATATTGGGGAAAAGTCAAGTGAATTTTACAAACAGGAAACGATCTGACGAGAAAGGCGTAATCTATTACAATGGTTGAGCCTGAGAAAGAAAAATGGAGCCGGTGGAGAGAGTTTTTGAGAAGACACTTGAACCGTAAACGAACTTAAAAGATCGGCAAGCTTTTTAGGAACACAAATCGCGACGTTAAAAATACCTGTAACCCGCGTTTCCAGGCGGGAAACCCTTCCCAGGAATGTTTTCTCGTCTTCTCATTCTGAGAAAATACGGTCCGAAATCCGGGAAAATTTATGAACAAATCCGAAAATATGCATACTATTTATCTTATGCACATGATGCTTAATGGTAATCAATTATATTTATCTCGACCGTTAATAATATTCGTAAGGATGAAATATTTTCTTTAAAATGACACCAAATTCATTAATTTCTAGGTGAAATTATGTCTCACGCACAATACCTTAAGTTGGTTGGGGCGCGAATCGTGAGTCACTAAGTGCCTATCTTAAAAACTTTTCAAGTGAATTGAACAAAAAACCTTGGACCACACTTGAATTCAATGCATAAATTTTATGTAGTAGATAACCATGCATGTTGTAATATAAACTATGCAAGAATTTAATTTAAAATTTTCGTTTCATTAAAGCAATGTTATGTCTAGGATTTACGGCGCGAAATTAATTTATAATATATTTAACAACGAAGTTCTTGAATTGTGGGCACTAACGCATTTCTCTCATAGCCAACGTTTCGCCAAATTTTGTGCAATCATCAGGGATTTGCAACAAGAATAAGGATATTTACAGCCAGGTATTACAGGAGATATTTACACAAGAATTGTTGCATGAGGAATTTAACTACTACTGAGCTCAGTAATTCTGAAACATCCACAAAGTACACGACGACTCCAAGATGTAAAAGAAATATGTAAACAAATCCAGGTGACAACAGTTTAATTAAAATATATAAGCCACTTACAAATTTGGAAAAAAAATATACGATAATAAAGCTAAGAATTAACAATTATAGACGTGTAACGCTATATAAAAACCTAGTAAGATTAAACAACATTTGCCTTCCAAAAAGACAAATTCCGTGATTTTTTTCGTACAATTTCGACGCCATTTCTGCGGTTTAACCGAAGCACCGCCAGAGGGACACTCGCTAATTTTACCTCTAAAATATTCCCTTCCTTCTCCAGCCGACAAAGATGTGGGCCCGTGAATTAAAAATATTGCACAAATCAACAATTTCGGAATTATATACGACGTAAATTTCGTGCAGATTACGTTCACTGCAAGTGGGCGAAAAAAATGTTTCAGCTGGCGTGACGGAAGTCACAGTTTGCCCTTGTAACAGTGCGTGATCACTATAATGGTCATTATGTCTGATGACGTTTGAAAGCTAAGAAAAAAATACTGCAGCTCTAGGACACTTTTGGAAAATGTAAATTACCGGTCTAGATCTCAGACGGTTCAAAAACGCCAGTGATTGGGAAACCACAAATGTGACCAGTATATCTAGGCCAAAGTGGCTTTTTGTTCAGCTATTGCGCTATCGCTGAATAGGCTTGAAGCACAAACTAATCACCGTCCGAAAAAGAAGGGCAAATTTTGACGGAAACTCATCCTAATGGAGTGAACACAAGCACTTTAACAGGCGTTCTCGCGAGTTGGCAGTGAAAGGAATACAAACTACTTCCCTTGTCCCGTGAAGTGTAACGCTTGCTGACGAAAAAACAACGCGAAATTTCTCTAGAAAGCGAAACTAATGAAGGAGATCGTTTCCACTTGGCCCTGCGAGACTATTTCGCCGGGCCTAAACCGACTACGATCCCGAGCGAAGGACAGTGATCAATGACCGAAAAAAATCTGCCTGAAATTATTATTTTCCTCATGTCAGCCTAACTACCGAATTTAATAGAATCACAGAAGTTTACCTCCAGCAGTAGAACTAGGGAGCGTATGTTACCTCCCAAGGGGATTTCATCATTCGGTATTAAATCCATCCCAATACTAAATACCTCGATTTTATTAGCATCAGGAGTTACAGTAACATGGGCTCACCATAGATTAATAGAAGAAAACCATTCACAAGCAATACAAGGCTTATTCTTTACAGTATTCCTAGGATATTACTTCACTATTCTACAAGCATCCCCCAAAGTTTCTTATTCCGCTGAATGCGATTTACAATCCCAACAGCTACGTTAATTAAGTCCACTCCTCCTTAACAACTCAAATAACCGTTGCCGAAGTTTGCTTAACAATGGCCTTCTACAGGAATAGGAAACAGCACTAGTTTTTAAAAAAAGTGTAACCAAGTGCTTATATTCGACCATTATCGTATAAAACAATGATACTCAAACGATATCGTACTGTCTACCAAATTTATTTCAAACTCTTACCAAAAGATTTACCTTAAATTTGGTAGACAGTACGATATCGTTTGAGTATCATTGTTAAATATGCTGTTCCACAATATCTCGCCGGGGAAAGTGGAGTTTAATCGTACAAAAACCTTGACTAACTCAGCAACCTGGACGTTTTTTGATATACATGAAGTACTAATGGTCAAAATATAAACAAATATACTCACACACTATTTTTTAGCAAGATGCAAAATATTTAGCATAAAAACCAACTTGCCAAGGATATATTTCATCAGTTTTAACCTGTAACTGATTATTAGAATCACCGGTAGTGATAAGATTAACCCCTTCGTTATGAACAGGCTGGAAATCCATCGATTTTCCAAAGAATGAAAACATAATTACAAGTTATCCGGCGGCTGTTTTATTCTTTAACTGATATTAAGAATCACTGTTACTGAAAATTTTACAAAACGGGGCGCCGCAATTAGTGTTTTATTCTGCCACGCGACAAATTTTTTAAATTTTCGCAATGATAATTAACCGTTTCAACAGGGTAGTCGGATTAAAATCAATAGACTTCAAGTGAATAATAAAATAAGTTGCCGGATTAAACCAATCGCGTATGCCCAAACCAACGCTGTATCTATTGCCAACTGACGTATACTCTCGACAATAACTTAAGACACTACACTGGTCATGCAAAAGATTTTCTGAAATGAACTCTTTCAGGAGTCACTTGGAAAAGTCACTGAGCGATATTATCACGGAGGATGAGGCTAAATATTACCGAAATCCTCCTTTCGATGAGAGTACAAAGGAACGCTCATTTGATAGTGTATATTTCAACCGCGATGAGAAAGAAACTGTTGAAGTGGGTCAGATATCGAGCTCTATGAGGTAACTCACCTCCCACCATTCTGCGATATTAAATGATATGCGAAGAATATGTAATGGAATGCAGGTCATACACGCAAATATGGAAACAGAGAAAAATAACGAGGCTTCTCGGCGAGTGCGAACGAGATAAAATATTTTATGAAATGTGTGAGCGCTGCGCGCGAAAATCTAGGACGAACGACTCGCCGAGGCCTGGATAAATATTTTCGCGCGCAAGGCAGCCCACGTAAAGAATCTGAAAAACACCTGTACAGAAACCAAAAAATGCTGTTGGTTTACGACGCATTGTCTTTTCCTTTCTCCGACGATCGTGATACTCACATCTCACTTACGGTTCGCTCGTTAATGTGTGTTTTTTTTCCAACTCACCTCCCGAGCACAACTCGGAAGGAAGGCACATAAAATGCATCATGAACTGTGACGGTTAAAAATTTCAAATTACGTGCAATGTCATATCCTTCACTTGTTTCCCTTTCTCCAAGGATTTCCCTACGTTGCTCAATGCGCAATAGTTTACTCTCACTACTGCAAGTACGAACGTAATACGTCAATATATTAACTTTCAATTATACAGGGTGTCCCATAAATGTCACGCCACAGTGACACTGGAGCTAGGGCAGCCTAAGAGGAACCGTACCAGCCTAATATGACCTCAGTAAAAGTTGCACGGTTTTCGAGATATTGCCAAATTAAAGCTTTTTCAAAAATTTCACTTTTTTTACATTTCTAGTCCCAGAATTCACTTGAATATCTCTCAAATTAAGTTTTTTTTATTGTACGATATCATCAATCGGTTATTAAGCTGAAAAAATTGTTATTTTATTGATAACTAACGTAAAATGAGGAAAATACTGCATTAATCTTGACTTAACTTAGCAGCAAAAAAACAACTTCGACTTTAACCGCCTGCCGTGAAAAAAATACTAGAAAGTAAATGAGATAGTAACTTCAAAAACTTGCGAATGTTATGCCAATTTTAAAATGGTATGATACATGCATCTTACAAAATAAAATCACGCTACTTTTTCTACTCATACCATTTTAAAATCGGCATAACATACGCAAGTTTTTGAAGTTACTATCTCATTTACTTTCTAGTATTTTTTTCACGGCAGGCGGTTAAAGTCGAAGTTGTTTTTTTTGCTGCTAAGTTAAGTCAAGATTAATGCAGTATTTTCCTCATTTCACATTAGTTATCAATAAAATAACCCTTTTGTCAGCTTAATAACCGATTGATGACATCGTACAATACAAAAAACTTGATTTGAGAGCTATTCAAGTGAATTCTGGGACTAGAAATGTAAAAAAAGTGAAATTTTTGAAAAAGCTTTAATTTGGCAATATCTCGAAAACCGTGTAACTTTTACTGAGGTCATATTAGGCTGGTACGGTTCCTCTTAGGCTGCCCTAGCTCCAGTGTCACTGTGGCGTGACATTTATGGGACACCCTGTATATATTACAGACCTATTTCACAAATGTGGACCCCAGAAGTCAAGGGGTCTAAGTGACATTTTTGAAAAAAATAAGTTATGCACAGGAATGGGATGTAAAAAAAATATTAATCTTTTTGGTGGTAGAGGGATCCAAGTGATTTTCTTGACAGGTGCTACTATCTAGGGTAATGCCTCTTAACTACTTAGTGGGTTGTACCAAACATTTTCAACTTTGACTTAAGTTTTCTCTAAACAATGGTTTTGTTACTTAGATCACTTGACTTCTGGGGTCCTCATATTTTGTTCTTACTTTTCTCTCCTACTGTTCTCCTACATGGTCGATGTCAGCTCCAACTAACGTCAAATCTCTGCCACATATCACTAACTTCTTCGCACTTATTTTTAAAAAATAGTGTGTCAAATCTCCACAACCTACCATCTGATGATGTCTTGTCCTCACTCTCTGTCAATAAACTTTTTTTAATTTTAATGTTTAATATCTTCCTTAAAACTGACCTTAAACTTAATCCATAGCACACTGAACTCAGCCATTGACTGCCCGGACCTTGTTTCCTAGATAAATTTAAGAATACCCTGCCGACACAACAGGACCCACTCATTGCTCCATTACCCTACTCCCAGATATTCACTTACCAAACGCTCCCTCATTTTTCGCCTCTCTTCCCTAATGAATTCCGTTCCGTTGAACATAACCCTTTCACCTTATCTTCCACCATCTTCACCAACCTAGCCATTTGCCATTCCCAAAAAAGTAATTTTTACTATCTTCCCATGTTGGACTGTTATTTGTTACCTTCTTCTTGTTATTTTTTACATTTGTGTCGTTTACTGTTAGTAGTATGTTCACTGTAAAATACTGTGTGATACGGTATGTGATCTTTCTCAAATATTTAAAATATATAAAAAAAATAGATATAAATTCTTCCATGAATTCTAACACGGTCTAAAAGCGTGATTTTTAGCAATATTTTAAATAGGCTAATGCATCTTTACAACGTAATTTCTCATAAAACGACTGTAGAAGATTTTGCCTTTGGTTCTCTAAAAACATACGAACTTAACGAGCGAGCTCAATTTCTCTCTAGGTCTGACAGATGCGACAAAATAAGAGAGATGCACAGCCGAACAGATAGGTACAAAAACTCGTTATTTCCGCGCATAATAAGTGACCACAATAAAAATTAAGCTCCACTAAACACACTCCCATAATTACACTTCACCATTTCCCCTCCCAAAACCTTATCCCCTATATCTTCACACGGCTGGTGTCCGAACACCCCCTGCCACACGTACATGCGGTGGCTAGTAGGGTAGAAAGTAGATCAGATGTAGATGTAGAAGGTGTTATCTCACCGAACGTTAGTGTGAAAATAAAATACCTAACATTTATACACTGAATCACTGCAATTTTGATCACTGATCTTGTGCCATTTTAATATTTACAAATACATTATCAACGAAGTAACCATTTTTACCCGAAATAAATCATCTGTATTTCGGTACAATTCTCTGATTCTCTGTCAAATAGATACGGAGTCCATCTTAGTTCCTATGACAGCACTGAACGTTTTCATAAATCAAAGAAACATAAAAAGCGAGTCGAAACTTCAAGTCGAAATTCGTGGACAGATATAAGGTATAAGTTTTTCGGATAGAGAAATTCAAATTTGGAGGAACTCGCTCGAATATTCAGTCACTAGAAATCGATAGTTTCTTAAACTAATCGAAAAGTGTCATTAATGGATAATACAGAAACTGACATATACTCTCGACACTAACTTAAGACACTACACTGGTAATGCAAAAGATTTTCTAAAATTAACTCTTTCAGGCGTCACTTGGAAAAGTCACTGAGCGATATTATCACGGAGGATGAGCCTAAATATTACCGAAATCCTCCTTTCGATGAGAGTACAAAGGAACGCTCATACGATAGTGTGTATTTCAACCGCGATGAGAAAGAAACTGTTGAAGTACATTTAGAAAGAAACTGTTGAAGAAATAAACTGTTAGATTTTAGAAAGAAACTGTTGAAGCTACATTTTTCAACGTCTCTTTGGTATTTCTCCGAAAAAACCGGACACAAATCGGTAACTGTGTGCTTTGTAATGAGTGATGAAAATACTGTTTGTACGTACATACCATACCTTTCAGTTGTAAATTATAAATTGAAAATTTCCAGTATTAATGCTTGTTAATAATTTAAACTTCCTCTCTACAACAAATGCCGAAATAAAATCGACAAGTGTAGATATTACAGCTAAAAAAAATCTTTCATACATAACGACAACAAGCTTAACTGCGCACCTGTTTAATTTATTACACCTCGCTTCAACGCCTAGGCGTCGTCTTCAATTAGAAACCGCTCCTGAGTAAGTAGTTTTCCTAACAAGTTCTGAAGTTCCAGACAATGTTATCATCGATATTAAATGCTCTTCCACAACGTTTCGCCTGTTACAGTTGAGCCTAATAATCTTCTGTCAATATATATATAGTTTAACAAATTCATTGAACAAACTTTTGCAAAACTTTTACGAAAATTTTGTTCAATAAATTTGCTAAACTATGGAATACTAACGAGTTACCGAAGACAGGGTTTAATTTAAGATCATAGTTCCTCAATGCATATACACTCCTAAAAAGAATTTTTGAGTAGGTTCCACCGAAAAAACCAGAAGCAGATAGAAATATGGAGGCAATTTTTTTTCCTTGATTCAATTCCATTGAGAAGAGAAATTTGCGGTTTATGTTAAAAAAAAACGTGAGAATCTGTCATCCCTGGATGACTACCACTATACTCTCGCTTTCCACGGAAATCGTCGAAAAAACTCGTAATGCGCGACCAACGCCGAGTCTGAAGAAAAACATTTCGGAAGGCCAACAGAGTAGATACGCCAGCCGATAGGAATAGGGGTCGTTGAGATAGGGCGAGAGAGAAAACTAAGAAATCAGCGAAGCGAGACGGATACTGGGATAAAAATCTATCTATGGCTAATCCCAAGAGCAGACTCAAGAGCTTATGGCAAAGAAAGCTATGAAAAACTAGCACATTCGAATTTATGCGACCAGAGACTGGACATACTCCGAGAGACACTGGGTTTGTGAAGAGCATAATTTCTACATCTATCTACACCTACATAATACCCAGTGAGCAGCCACATGGGCGTGTGGCAGGGGGTGTTAGGTCACCAGCCGTGTAAAGGTGTAAGTTTTTGAGGATGAAATGGTGGCATGTATTATAGGAGTGTATTTAGTGGAGCTCAATTTTTATTGTGGTCACTTATTGTGCGCGGAAAGAATGAGTATTTGTACTTATCTGTTCGGCAATATATCTCTCTTATTCTATCGCATCTGTCAGACCTAGAGATGAAGTGAGGAGTCATGATAATATTCTCTATGTCGCTCTGAAAAATATCAGTTCTGGATTTCTCAAGCAAGCTAAGCCTAGCGAGTAGCCTCCGAGTCTCTAGGAGCTCCCAACTTAATCCCTCTTTAAGTTGTGAGACACTATACCTACGCTCATAGCAGTTTCTAACGAAACGCGCAACTTTCCTTTGTATTTTATTAATTTTTTTGCTTAAATCTATTTGACCAGGGTCGCCAATGCTCCAGGCGTAAATTGAAGGTGAAATAGAGGGAAAAGTCCCCAGAGGAAGACCCAGGAATAAATTTATGGACCAAATAAAGAGGAAAGTACATAGGAAGAGATACCAGGAGGTAAGGGAACTAGCATTATAATAAAGAGTGGAGGGCTGCAGCCAACCAATCTTAGGATTGAAAGACCAATGATGAAGCGACCAGAGAAGGCATTTTATATAATGTGAACGTATTCAAGATCACTAGATCAACCGGAAGGGTCATTTAGAACCCCTTTTCAAGATTGACGATCCATTACTTCTCACTGAATCGTCACAGCTCAGGCATTAATGTTGAATTTTATTTGTTTCCCGCAGGAGAATGTAAGGTGAAAAAAATAACTTCAAAACACCAATAGTTTTTATTATGAAACGTGAGGGGTCATTTTGACCCCCAGGCTCTCTCTCCCCTGTTTGGTTCGATTTTTGTCCTTATTTCGGGAATATAGTTCTACTTTCCCTTCTCTACGTGATTCGCCATTAGTTCTCTCTGGAATATCTATTGTCGTGCCTCTCTTTTTATTTCGTCCATAATTCCTATCCTCTTCCTTCCACTTCCACGCTTCCCCATTGTTCTCCCCTCTACCACCCTCTCCAGCATTCCCTCTCCATTCAATACGCCCTCCATCCATCTCTTCTGCCTCCTATCAAACCTCCGCCACTAGCTTCCTCTCCTCTCCAACCATATCCAACACCACATCGTTCGTCCTTCTCGCCACCCAGCTCACCCTCTCCATCCTACTCCACCCCCACATCTCGACCAAATGAAAATAAAGTTCAAACGTTCCCGTTTACGATAGTAATTATTAAAAAATATACGATTCTTTTACTCGAATTCCTAATCCGCATTGCGATTACTTAAGGCTGTATTCATAGACGTTACCTGGGTGTTCCCCAGGTGTGGGGGAATCCCTTGGCTCAATAATGGTATTTATAGTCATTACCCAGGGGACGCCGATGAATTCGTCGCAACCTAATTATATTTATCTTTGAGCGACTCCTCATCAGAAACTCACCCATGGGTTAGACACTGATAATAAAAATGACATCTTAATTACCATTAAATAATAATATCTAGCTGATTAATGCCCGTATTCATAGTCGTATTCCTAGGGGTTACCTGGGTATCCCCTAGCCAGGTAACACCAAGGGGTCCCCTACGCTGAGCGATTCATAAACCTTACCTGGCTAACACCCAGCCAGGGGACGCCTGGGTCAGAGATTTTGCAACAATGCAAAAATACATATGAACGGTTTCGCTGAATGGTTCTCAATGTTTTCGATGCTCATTTCTCACCGTAACCAAGCACGCTTTATACAATAATACAGTTTACTGTTACAAAATGTTGACGAAAAATGATTGAAGGAATATGAGAGAATGTTTATGATATTATTTAAATATTTAAGTAATATGAATGGTGAGGATGACTAGGGTGGTTCAATAAGTACCCGTGTTTGTAAACAGAAGACGTTACTATGGAAAGTAGCTGATATTATCGTGTACTGCCATTAGTACAGGCTTATCAATTCGTCTCACGCGTGGGCAGCAGTACTGCGTTATGGGAGCTTTGGGTAAGCTTCATGCCTTACCCAGGAAATCGACGGCCTGGGGGAGGGTTAGGGGACAACAGTCCCCTGGGTAACGACAATGAATACGGCCCTAAACCTTTCAGCTCAGGATCTCCCATGCTAGCAGCGTGTTCAAGATGTAGATTATAGGGCGAGTCATGAACAAGACACCCTGAAAAGGGCGAGGCTGGGAATACTTAACTTTCCACTCTCGGCAGATCCAGTTGTGGCATGTTCACCATGAGCGATGCAAAAAGGCTTCGCCGTAAATGGACGGAAAAACATTCTCGTGCCGACGAGAGATGGCGCCTGAAAGTGTCAGCGAAAGTATTACGGGCTCCCCCGGGAGTGATGGAGAGGAAGTAGAACACTCCGCGTGGACGGATTCTACAAGCATTTTTTTAAGGCAACTTCCGGAAAGGAAGAAAAAGCTTATGCGATCAGTCACAACCCGTCGCTTTATTCCTTCACCTCCTAATACCTTATAACTTTCCCCTTTTTCGAGAGATGTCGGATAAAAGATTTTGAAGTGTTACGGTTCACGGAAGAGGATACGCGAACTTGCTTCGCTAACGACGCTCCTATTTCGGATCTCTCGCCATTCCGCCAACGGGAAGGTGAGATAACGTCCGTTCACCCCGCAAGCTAAGTCAACCGATGCGTAAATGGATATTTTGTGGGAGATTTATGACCGTATTCATAGTCGTATTCCTAGGGGTTACCTGAGTATTCCCTAGCCAGGTAACACCTAGGGGCCCCTACGCTGAGCGATTCATAAACCTTACCTGGGTAACACCCAGCTAGGGGACGCCTGGGTAAGAGATTAGGCTACAATCCCACGCAAAAATACATATGAACGGTTTCGCTGAATGGTTCTCGATGTTTTCGATGCTCATTTCTCACCGTAACAAAGCACACTATAAACAATAATACAGTATACTGTTACAAAATGTTGATGAAAATGATTGGTGGAATATGAGAGAATGATTTCAATATTACTTAAATATTTATGTGATTTGAATGATGAGGAATACGAGGGTGATTCAATAAGTACTCGTGCTTGTAAACAGAAGACGTTACTATGGAAAGATGTTGGTGTTATCGTGTACTGCCATTAGTACAGCAGTATCCATTCATCCCACGCGTGGGCAGCAGTACTGCGTTAGGGGAGCTTTGGGTAAGCTTCATGCCTTACCCAGGAAATCGACGGCCTGGGAGAGAGTTAGGGGACGACAGTCCCCTGGGTAACGACTATGAATACCATTTCTGAGCCAAGGGGCTCCCTCACACCTGGGGGACACCCAGGTAACGACTATGAATACAGCCCTGAATGACGATAAGTATGCACGGTCGTTATAGCCAAGAGATTCCAATGTCCAGAGTTTCCGGTGTATATTACTACAATTTATAGTAAGTGATCTACCGGTAAGGTTTGAGGATTGGATTGGATTTTTGGGGAGGCGACCGTCAGCTAAGATCATTTGCGCCATAGGGGATGGGTATGGGAGGAAGGGTGGAGAGAAACCCGGCGTCGGCATTAGCCTGCTCTTAACGAAAGGCGCCAAGGGGACGACGGCTTAACGTCTCGTCCGACAGAGGGAGTACTGTGCTTGAAGTGTCCTCCACAAGACACTCAAGCAGGGATCAGGTTTCCTCTGAAAAACATCCTCCTCCGCAGGGATTTGAACCCTGGCCGCCCGTATGGCAAGCCAGTAATCTAGCCACCACACCAACCCGATCCCCAAGGTTTGAGACGTAATGGGTTTGTGAAGAACATTATAGAAGGTGAAATAGAGGGAAAAGTCCCCAGAGGAAGACCCAGGAATAAGTTCATGGACCCAATAAAGAAGAAGTTAAAAACAACATTTTTACCGATTTAGGGTCTTGGAAATTCAATGATATTTAACACGCATCCTAATGGCACACAGGGTATATTTCGTCATAATTCGATTTCATAGGTGTATGAGAGTAGTACAGAAGGGTAGAAAAGGAAAAAACCATATGGAACAATACACAGAAAAGAGGAACAAGATGGATTGGACACAAGCGGAGGCACAATGCGTTCGTGAAGATCATAACTGAAGGTAAAATAGAGGTATAAGTTCCCAGATGAAGACCCATGAATAAGTGAATGGATCAAATGAAGAGGGAAGTACATATGAAAAGATAACAGGAAGTAAGGGACCTAGCATTTGATACGGAAGGGTGGAAGGCTGCAGGCAGCCAATCTTAGGATAGAAAAAAAACCAATGATGACGGTAAGGTAAGGTATAAGGGAACTTAGGCCTGACTGTGAAAGCCCAAAAAAATTCTATATTACACTTGTTTATGTACTCGGTTCAAAACAGTTCGGCTTTCCCTGCAGAAACGGGATACCTACTGAAACCAAAGTTGAGGTACGAAATATGCAGATTTCTCCGCGAATATGTTTCAAATAATCATATTTGTCAAGCGTTATGACCCGACTGACTCCATGCCGGCCCCATTGAATGGAACCAACGCATTTTGACTTCAATGTCGATAATAATTCGCAAATAACTTTCAGCAATGAATCATAGATTTCCTATACTCCACTTCCTTTTCCTCTCTACCCCAGTGTTCTCCGCTCTATAGCCCTCTTCAACATTCCGTCTCCTTTCAATACGCCCTCCATCCTTCTCTTCTGGCTCCTCCAACACCTCCTCGTTCGTCCTTCTCGCCACCTCGCTCACCCTCTCCATCCTTCCACGTCTTATACCCCTACCACTATGCCCATTCTCCTCCAAAATACTACCCAGATACGTAAACTGCTCGCACTTGCTCTCTAATATGAACTATACATTCCACAAAGTTTACTCTCGAACCATAGAAGATAATGAACTTTCTGATGAAAATCGCGCAACATATTCTGAACTTTCACTTTCGTTGATGAAAGCCTCCGTGAATAACCTAGTACTTAAGCCAACAACTTGAAAGTTATATGAACGCTCAACCTAACCAAAATTGGATGCAATAATGCGAATTTAACAAGAAAAGTTGGTTGTGAAACAAGGAGGCATGTACTACGACGATTAAGATACAATTACCATTTGGATTAGCATAATTATAAGTCCTGATGATTGAGAAATTAGAAAGTGCTTCCTTCGGCTATTAATTGATAGGAAAAAATTAGTAAAAATAATTATTCTTGGAAATCTACAAGGAATTGGGATAAACGAATAAAAAAGTAAACTTTGGCAGGGCAACAAAAATCGCATTGACTTTAGCCATAAAAAAATAAATATTTAAGACCTACTTCAATACGTTGTAACAAATAAACGAGGAAGTGCGTCGCTAATGAAGTCTCGGCAAGAACAAAGCCATCACAATCAAAAGATAAACTCGCCATTTTAATTAGGGGGGGCATCGAATGATTTTATCATCGACAGCAAACAATTGGCTTCGCAGATCTTTAGAATTTAGTATTATCGAATGGGAATAGATCGTAAATTACTACCTAGTGATGGGTATGCGGTATATAAACAATGGAGACGTAAAACATACGCGATGGAAGAATGTATTTAGGAAACGCCAGAAATGTTTTTGAAAAACAAAAAACGTTACCGTCAGGTCTACATTTTGAGGGCAGAATTTAAGATGCCGTGCAGTAACGATCGAGTATTTCATCTCACAGTTATGTAAATTAAGGTTCTTTCCTTGCTACCTTTACGGGATGATAATCCAGTCATAAAACACGCTCAGATCTATAAAGATTAGGCCTGATTCATGATTGTTCAGTTCGCATGATACAGCCCCCAGCCATAAATGAAGATCATCTATTGTTGCTCAGCGGGTAGATATTGGCCAACGTTCGGTTGGATGAAGACCTATCTCCCTCGTAATCGAAAGAAGCAAAATTGGAGAGTCGTAAAATGTTAAACTCTAGATTATTAAGCTTTCTAAGCATTCAGATAATCCAAGTAACAGAAACGAAGGTAAAAGTTGCTACAGTCATAAAATTGAGAAAGTTAGGAGAGAAAATTAAGGGGGAAAAAACCTATTTATTGGTACGTCTACGGCGATTTCGTCACTTTATCATAATTTTTAGGGATGGTCGGATCGGATCTGCGGATCCAAAGATCTGCAGATCTTTACATGGGATGAGATACTGATATCGGATCCAAATACTACAGTGAATCAGATATGCATCAGGGAGTTTTAAGCGATTGAAGTGCCGGCTGTCGTTGGCTATCGGCGGCTTTCTGCCGAACAAATAGAATGCTGTTGATGTACTTGATTCGAAAACCGGCTTTTGCAGAATGTACATCAATTTCACCCTTTATTATCCATCTCATTAATCTCAAGAATCAAATTTCAAGATGTGGTATGACAACAGTCTTTGCATAAACGTGACAACAATCAAGGATTAGTATTATTGTGGCATCGACATTGTCTTTATTTTAATATTTAAGTTTAACATTTTTAAACTTGATGTTTTTTTATTTTCAATAAAGTCTCCAAGGATTAAATTATATTATCATTTGTGAATTGTATATACCCCTGAATACATAAAAGGATCCGAAAATTAGAACTGAGATCCGAAATGAAGGATCCGGAATTGGATCCGAAGAAAAACCTGGATCTGCACCTCCCTAATAATTTTTCATTTTTAGAATTCACCCCAATTTCGACATTTCATCCCTGCGATCGCCATACCTATTCTTGGGTAGTGACTTTTGCCATCGCATTGGGTCCCAAGGGATAGTTAAATGGTTTTCGCCAATTTTAAAAGGAAACGTCAATTTTCAAATTTCAACGTTCAACGTGCTTACAATTATTTTTAGTAATAATTCGCACCGCATTCACCGCAACTAAAGGTGCCCCTCTTCGTGGAATCGCAATATTTGCCCACACAAATTTCCCGCCAGGTATACATGAATCAAGGACTAACAACTACGATTTCAAAAATAAAATAACGGAAAGGGGAATGTCGTTTCAACAAAATTTAACGTACGTTATTTCATGTTCCCTCGAGAGAAATTTCATTAATTTTGGTCCCCTGCATTATTGCATGTTGCCTAACGTGAAATTAAAAGGAAGAATTTTGGATTGATGCAATGCCATGAGTGAAAAGTCGGACATAATTTCGAGTGGCAGAATATTAATCTTCATCTACGGTGCACTTCAGTATTGGTCTACATCTACATGCTACCTTGCGAACCGCCACGTGGACGTGTGGCATGGGGTGTAAGGACACCAGTCGTTAAGATGTAAGAGATACGGTTTTGGGAGGTGAAATGGTGACTTGTATTATGGGAGTGTATTAAGGGGTGCTCAGTTCTTATCGTGAACGCTTATTGTGCGCAGAAAGAATGAGGGTGTGAACCTATCCGTTATGGTAATTTATCACTCTTATTTCATTCCTTCTGTCAGACCTAGAAATGTAGTGAGGCGTCATGATAATATTCTCTGCGTCGCTGTAAAACACGCCCGTTCTGAATTTCTCAAGCAAAGAAAGCCTAGCGTGTGGCCTCAGAGTGTCTAGGGGCTCCCACCTTAATCCTACTTTATCTGGTGAAACACTATTATGTTCGCTCGTAACGATTTTTAACGAACTAATACTTTCGTAACATATTTACTTAGAATCCGACCAGGGACGTAGTCGAGACAGTATAGCGCAATTACTCTATATCGTAATGCCTGAAAAAGTTATATCTTCAAATTCAAACTCAAAAACTATTAATTTTCCCATTTTCGTCGGCGATAGTCATACACAGAGTAACACCAATGGCTTAATCCCGCAAGATGTCTTGGCCAACATCGGAAAAATGTCTAGACACCTCAGAGAGAAATTGAACTCCCTGCTGGAAACGTGTGTTTTTGGCTCAATCGACCTCGGATAGACTCGTGAAATTCAATCGAAGAACATAAAAACAAGCAGCTGTTTTCGAAAATCAGAGATGGGAGCTCGCCAAATCTATTCTTGGTCGTTCCAATCAATTTTGGGTCTATTCTTTCCTTCAGCTAGCTATACTCATCATTAATACACAGTGAAAACTTGTTACGTTTTTGAAAAGAGAAAAGTATTTGTTGCACCGAACATATCATTCAATTCGACGCAAATTTCGAATTATTCCACCCGAGTACATGGTATACGCATATATTCGCATCATTCTAAATGAAGATCTCAATGGTTTCAGGCTCAACTTTGTGGAAGTTCATTGTAAATAATAAAAAAAATAACTTTGTTTTACTCCACCAAATTTATTTTCAGGTACAAATATGTCCAACGCAGCGGCGTCATCTTCAGGTACCTTAGTAAGGTACTTAATAAAGAAACAAGTATTACCTGAAAATAAAATGGTGGAATAAAACAAAGTTATCTTGTTTGATTATTCTACCAGAATATAAACCTGTGATCATGTTATTTCTGCGTAACTGAGAGACGAAGCGTTTAACAAAATAACGGGAAAGTAATTTATATTAGATTGGTGATTGGAGCGGGAGAGAAGGGTTGGCCGATGAAATCAAGGGTTAAAGCGATGTAAGGTAGTTTTAAGGAAAATTCTAATGTTGAGTGTTTCACTTCGTGGAAAGTTTAAATCGAAAATACAAACCCTGTGGCTTTCGCTATTTATTTAAAAAAATTACAACTTGTTTCGGCTGATACACCATCATACAGTGCACACTGTGCACCTGATAATGGCTTATCTGACGAAACTGCTTGTACATTCGTTAATAAATTGCGAAAGTGACGAATTTTGTATTTCCACAACACTAAGAGGAGGCACAGAGTTTTGAGAACGGTATAGCATTTGCATGGCAATACGTAAATGCAAGCCGGAGCAACTGAAAAATCACAAAACCAGCAAATTCCACAAGTACACATTTATTTACGACCTAGGTCTCGCTAATTACAGTATCATCAGTGGATGACTGATGATGCTGTAATTAGCGATTGGTATGCATGCAAATTTATGGATAGGACACTACTACTTATCGTTAAAAACAGGATTGGCTAACTTATATCAAAATCTCTCATCTCTACGATAAATACTCAGAGAATGGCGATTACATAAAGTCGGGCCATCGGGTTTTGAGCACCGAAAACGGGGTCTTTTTTAAAAAAATCATTTAAGTGTAGATAAGAATCGGAAATTTTTTTACGGGTATCAGTAAACGTAGAAATGATTATTCTATCGTATGCATTTTATTTTGTTCAATTCGGTTGACCCTACTTGAAGGTACAGCGTCTTAAACTCAACGGACTCCCCTTTTTGAATGGACAGTAGGATATGTTAGTCCCGGATTTTTGATAAACTATTTTCATTATTTTTTTACTCTGTTTCTCTTCTGTTTATTATCTTTTTCTAGTCTCTATCTATTCGGGAGAAATATAGCAAGAGTTAGAAAACCAGTGGTGCAACCCACGGATGGGCTTACCTGCAGCTTCCCAGATGATCCGACCTCCTTCCCTAGTACCGGGCCGTCGTAGCCCCAGCCATCCCACGGTCCTCTCGGCACTTGTCCCTCTTCGTCCTCCCTGGATGTCGATGGCCCGTCCCTCTCCAGAGCCTTCAGCTTCTCGTAAGCGTCCACACCGGCCTTGATGCGGTACAGCGTCCCGTACAGCATGGCGTTCTTGAGGGCCGTCGGGACACCTCCGTCTTCGGCATCCGAGCCGCGACGCACGAACTGGGGCGGGAAGAGAAACCCGCCCCAGGGATGACCAGGGGAACACCGGGCGGGACTCCCTGGGGTCGACGGTGAGTTGTGCGGACTCCTCCGATCCCCGTCTGGAGGATCTTCCGGAGGCGGGACTTTGGCCGCCTCCGTCAAGGAGGATTCCTGGGAGGTTGCCACGCGGTTCTGGGGTGTCTTCTTAACTGTCCCAACACCGTCGGCGCCTTCTCCGGCTTCCGGCAGCACTGAACCTCTGAGCGGGGGCAGAGTCGCCCCGCTACTGACCGTGGACGCGGCGGAATACAGCGGGGACGGGCAAGATGTCGCCTTTAGGGCCTCTCTCAATGGGTTACGAGCTCCGCCTCCGGGGTCAGCCGCTGGGGAACCGGGTTCAGGGGCGCTGTTCCTGTTTGTGCCCTGTCCCCACAGTAGGATAGCTGCATCGGCCCTCTTCAACAACCGCTTCCCGCTACTGCTACTGGATGAAGATGCTGGAGAGGACGAGGCAGTGGATGCTGGAGAATACGAAGCGGGGGAGTCGCCGGCAGATTCGCAAGCCCCACTGCCGCTCACGTCCGCCGCGCTCAGGGCCCTTAGCGGGGCCCCGACGCGGCCCTCGGGGATCGGCGCCAGGGGTAGTCGGGCGTAGCCTTCGTCACTGTCGCCCTCGTGGACCCTTTCGTTCGTCATACCTTGCCGGATGGTTTGCCGGTGCACGGAGCAGGCCTGTCTCCTCGCCGCCCGCGATGCGGCTGCCCTCCTGGGTGCGGAATTCCTCGGGTGCCTGGGGTCACCCCGGCGCGACGGGAGCTCGTCGCTGCAGGGATTACTTTCGTAACCGCTGCTGCCGGATTTTCCGGGTGACTCCGGGGCGGCATTTTGGAAAACGGTCGGGTAATGGAAACGATGACTCGGGTTGATCGTCGTGTGCTCCTCGTCGACGAAAATAGGATTGACTCTGGAGGAAGAAAAAATTGCGATTGTGCGTTCAAAAACCAGGAAGAAATAGCTATCAAATTAAATAAAAAACGGGAATATCTTACAGGAAAAAGTAACGCTAGATGAGTTTCTCTCCTTTTGTGCACGAGTGAATAACTTCCAACATGCGCCATATTTAATTGTGGGTATGAATTAAAAGTTTATAAAACTACAAACATTTGAACAGTGAGGAAAAGAGAAAGAACATTAGTAATATTTCAGCAAGGAAAATACGCAAAGTAGAATCATTTTTTCATACAATCGAAGAGAACAAGTGAACTGGGACGAATTACTTCAGTTGAGTGGAAGAAAATACTTCTTTAGAGTTTCAACTTATAAGATTATATTGTTCCATCTAATTACAGACCTTAACTCTACTAAAGAAATATGACGTCAACACCCTCTACGGTACGCAACCATGGGATAACCTTGCTTCGTCTTGAATGAGATGAATAGTATTACAAAGGAGAACAAAACTTCACGAACAGTAAACACTGTTTATTTAGGCTGGTAACAATTAAGAGACAAGGTGAATTTGATGCATTCGATACACTGATCTCTTTAGCAGGAATGAAGAGGTTTTATACTGCGCTCTTTGTTGAAGTAAGCAACTACTGCTGGTCACTTTTACGACACAATATAGAAGGGCTTTTTGGGTAGAAATGAATGATGAAAGTTCGCAACATTTTCTGATTTTCATATTTTCTGAGTCCTTTTTTACATTCATTAATAAGTCGCAGACTGGCCGTCAATTGCGTCATACACCTTGGTCTAGCACTGATTGCAAGGACAAAACTTTTGCGAAACATTTTACACTGGGTTACAAAGATGCAAGAAATCAACATGAAGAGAAAAAAAATAGTGAATATTTACACGAATTTCTAAAAAAATTGATGAATTAATCAACACTCAAATTTAACAACACAAGAGTTTAAAAAGTTACATTTGAGGAATATGGGGATTGAATTTCCTAAGGTACCAATGAGTTATTGTAAAAAAATATTACAATAAAAGGTACTCGGTTCAACTCTTGAGGGTGAACGAATTATATAATTATTTACGCATTATTATTAGTGAGATACAAAGGCAATATCACCTAAGTCAACAGATTATCCATCATTTTGTTAAAGATGTCGTCCTTACCCAGAAAGGGATACGTAATTTAAGTATTCGCGCACTCAAGTACCAAGATTAGAGCCATAATTCATTTTTGGGTGAGGATTATGAGGTTAATCACCTGCTGACGGAGTATATTCCGAGAGCGGGCCCGACTCTCGTCGCTTCGGCAACCGACAAGGACGTCCCCGCGAGTCTCCAAGGCGTCCCGACGACTGCGACGCCGCTGCCCGCCCTGCCGGATTTGTGCCTCATCCGCCTCGCCTGCCTCCGAGCCTCCTCCGCCTCCTCGTCCCGGACCCCCGACACCACGACGCAGCTGACCGCCCCCCCGGTGCCCAGTCCGACGGGCCGCCACCACTTGGGCATTCCCGGACCAGAGACTCAGAGATGGGCCACGCCCCCTTTGGCCGGATGGTGCCAAAGGGACCCTAAGCGGTTTGGAGATGGTGTCGACGACGGAGATGCCGTTGTCAGTGCACCCCCATGGGCATAACGTCAAAAGACGATCATTGAGGCGCCCATCTGCAAGAGGAAACAGGAGAAAATTAAGTAATTCATTTGCGTTTTACACATTTTTATTTACTTTTTATTCCACTTTTTACTACATACAGAAAAACCTGCCTCCACGGCCACTCCCCTTGAGCGGTCATCTCTCTAAGCGGCCGATTTTTTCGGACTGGATTGGATAGGATATTAGGGGAGGCGACCGACAGCTAAGGTCGTGTGAGCCATAGGGAACAGGTTGAGGAGGAAGGGTGGATAAAAACCCGACGTCGGCATTAGCCTGCTCTTAACGAAAGGCGCCAATATGACCACGGTTTAACGTCTCATCCGACAAACGGAGTACTTATCCTTGAAGTTCCTTCCACAAGACGCTCAAGTAGGGATCGGGTTTCCGAGGAAAAACATCCTCCTCTGCAGGGATTTGAACCCTGGTTGCCCGTATGGTTAGCCAGAACTCCAGCAACAACACCAGATTTTTTTGGGAACGGAATAAATATCCCTTACATATGTCTAAGCGGCGGATTCGGGTATCTACACCCGCGGGGTAACTACCTCCGGCTCGGCAGGAAGCTCTTGCTTATATCTGACCGTGGATGGTACTGGGAAATAGGGAAAGGGATGGGAAGGGAAAGTAAGCGAGCCACAACCCCTTTGAGGCCGACACCATGAGGCGGATTGAGGTCAAAAGGACCTCAATTGGGCACCCGCCTCCCCGAAGTACTCGTCTTAGTTTGGTTACCCAAACAACTGAGACGAGTAGCCGTCGGTCTCGCTTTCGCGAAAAACCTACCGCACATCTTTGAGAACCGGAAGGATTAAATTGCCCAAAGGTTTGGGATTAGGTATCTCCCTGGCTCTCTTTCAGGGTTGACGCCGTGCGGTCTGCCGAAGTACGTCCTCGAGTCGGGGACCACCGGACCCATGGAGGGCCAATTCGGACCAATTCTGGGCAAAGCGTGAGTACATCCCTTCTCTCAGTAGCCCTCGTCAACCTTCATATGTCTAAGCACTGTAAAGTTTTCTCTCCCTCCCGCGGTCACCTCGTTAAACGATCATTATCTCATGAGTTCGGTGATGGCCACTTAATACAGGTTTTACTGTACAGTTACCTTTTCCTCGGTGGCTACCTCCCTTAAGCGGGCACTTCTGCAAGCGGCCAATTTTTGAGTAATCAATTTTCCGTAAATCCGATGTAAATTTTACCATCATCCACCTCCTCCTTGAGCGGCCATCATTTAATGGGCCTGGTGGTGGCCGCTCAACACAGGTTTCACCGTGTATTTCTTCCCATGGTTTTAAACATTTCATCACTTCAAGTTAACTTCTAATAAAATTTGCCTCTATACAAAACATATAATTTTATCCTTCTGGTGGCCAATAAAAATTGTACCACTTCGGAGCCGGAGTTTTTAAGATATTAAGTCCTGAATTAACGATGATATAACAACGCGGACAAACCACTCGCAAGTGTGTGAGCAAATATGAGCTGATGAACTATTAAATCAGTCGGCCAAATTCGACCAATCTCCCTCATTATTGAGCTTAATTATTCGAAATTAACCCCAATTGATCACACTTCAGCAGAATAGCATAACGGTCACCCTGGGTTAAACTCACCCCAGCTTCGAAAAAGTGATATCCTCCTTCAATCATAAGTTCAAAAAATATTTTTTTAAGAAATTGTTTTGGTATTGTTTCAGGATCGCAGAACAAGTTGTCACAGTTTTCCAACCAAAGTTAATTGTTTAAGTATTGTAAACTAATTACCAAAATTGAGGTAACGAAAAAAATTGTTTTTTTTTACGGAAAAATTGCTTTTTTTAAAATTGACTTGGAGCGAAAAACTATGAGAATATATACCTGAAATATGATATTTTAATACAAAAATTTTCTATATTCTTCGCTCTAAAAAGTACGTTTATTTTAAAGATTGAAAAATGTCAAAAAATAAGATGCCCTTTATTTCGCACAAACAATAAAAATGGAAGGGGTTATATTCTTAAAATATTGTAAGCGAAGATTGTTTTACATGTTCCTGATGTTTTACAATCTAAAACTGAATAAATATGTTTATAATTGGTGAACTAGATTGACTATTTGGCTTCTAATAAATGCAGTTCATAATGATGATGCTATGGAGGTAAAAATGACAATTCGAAGTAACTTTTATAACGAGAACGTTGGCATGCAAAGGATGAACGAGATAAATTCAGTCTAGCAGAGTTTTACATCAATATCAAGGTTGATAATGACATAAAGAGTGGAAACTATGGTCGATTTTCATTAAAACAGAGTATACATTGCTACCGTGTTATTTAATTTTTACCCACACCTAAATTATCACGGAAATGTGAAAATTGACTCTCAGACACCTAGCAAAAATCGATAAAATCCCGAAATATGAAGCTTATACAAGAGCCGCAGGCTGTTACTCACCGTAATACAAGTCTCCCCTTCTCAGTAAAACGAGTTCTCAATCCCTATCTCCACCTCTGTGGTACGAAGTAACATTAAACGTTGCCATCGAACGGGAACTAAGTCGCCCTAATTGAGCAATTTTTCACTTGGGATTTACTTTCTTACAACGGACACACACAAAGCGCAAGCTTAAAGATTCGTAGTTAAGTTCAAAACACGGATTTACTGCATGAATCAATCGAAATATAAAATTATTTTTTTTTAAATTCTAATATTTTATTACTTTCCATGGTGTTTTACAATCTAAAAACGAATAACTACATTTATCATTGGAAACTCAGATTGATTTTTGGTCTCTGATGATTGCAGTTCATTATGATGCACGTAGTAGGCTAATAAATGCCTAATTTGCCACGGAAATTTGAGTATCGACTCCCAGGCTCCAGACAACAAATCGGTAAAATACCAAAACATTAAACGTCTACATGGGCCGCAGCCTATCACTCACTGCAATAGAAGTCTCCTCTTCTCAGTAAAACGAGTCCTCAATCCCTTTCTCCACCTCTCTGGTACGAAGTAACATTAAACGATGCCACAGAACGAGAATTATGCCGCACTAATTGAGCGATTTTCCGCTTGGGATTAACTTCCCCGCACTGGACTCACATAAAGCGCAAGCTTAAAAACACGTAGCAAAGTTCAAAACATGGATTTACTACATGAATCAGTTGAAATACTAATAACATTTTAACATTTTCAAATATTTTATTAATTTCCACGATGTTTTACTATCTAAAAAGGAATAACTATATTTATAATTGGTAAATCAGATTGCTTTTATGGCTTCTGATGATTGCAGTTCATTTCGATGAACGTAGTAGGCTAATAAATACCTTATTTACCGCGCAAATCTGATAATCGACTCCCAGGCTCCAGACAACAAATCGGTAAACTCCCAAAACATTAAGCGTATAAATGGGCCGCAGCCTGTAACTCACCGCAATAGAAGTCTTCTACTCTCCGCAAAACGAGTCCTCAATCCCTTTCTCCACCTCTCTGGTACGAAGTAACATTAAACGCTGCCATAGAACGAGAACTATGCCGCGCTAATTGAGCGATTTTCCGCTCGGGATTAATTTCACCTCCGCACTCGGCCAACCTTTCATGCGGCACCGCAGTCGCCGACTGATCGCGGGACTCGGGAGGGCAATTCACAAAACATGATACACACTCTCTTTCTCTCTCTCTCTCTCGCGTACTTGAAGGAGGATTGCGCAATAGGGGGGGGGGGGCTGTCTCCTAAACGCCTCCCCCACCCTATTCGCGTGGCTATCTTGCCCTTACCCTATCGGCAAAACGTGAACGACCAATCCGACGAAATGAAGAGAGGGGGCGGGGTCAACCTATCCCGTGACATTAATTGGAGCACGACCCCCTTTGCCCTTTCGACCCGACTTTTTTTTCGACGTCCTTGGCAGTGTGCGGCCCCGTGGGAAGTCAGTCAAGTCCAAGCGCCCGCCCTTAAGACGGCCGAAGTCGGGGACGAGCCGGAGAATTTTCTCCCGAGCGAAAAATCGGTATGGAAAAAAATACGCAAAAAAAAAATAGAAGCCTTCTCTGGCGCAACCCAAGTGGCCGCTGCAAAAACACCCCCCCAACGTTCGGAGCGCGCGAATAGGAAAAAAGCGACGGTTTCGCAAGTTATGCAAGGGGAGGGGGGAGAGGGGAATGCTGGAAGAGATTTATGAAGACGCAAGGTCGGAGAAAGGAGTCAAGATTATCCGTTTGCGCGCCTCGGCCATTGGCGGTTATCTACATCGTATATTAACATACCATCCTACACTAAACGTCAAGATTGCATATTCAGGGTGTCCAGCAGCTGGGCATTAGAAAATTCCCTAGGATTTCCAGACATAATTTTTATTTTTCCAGAGGACATATTGATTTTTTTCTCGTTGATTATAAGAGAATGTTCGATTGTTTTTTGGGCGATTAAACGTAAGGATTATTTTTAAACTTGCATATTTGGAGTAAAATAAACACAAAACTTTAAAATAGTTTGAGAGGAAGTCACATCACCACCCATTCTTAAATTTAAACATTGCCATGCTGGTGCTCAAGGAACAAGGCTATCTTACAGCCAGACTTTGCTATTAATACCATTGATATAAAATGATCACCAACTTTAAAAAAATGAAGGAATTGACTTTTTTCCTCATTTTGCCAAATGCGACAACGCATGGAAAATTTGACTTCGCAACTTAACGATAAAGGCACAATCCTTACGCCACTGATTTACAGACTACGACCAATAAGAACACAATTTACCTATACAGAAAACATTGTGCCTACTTTCGGTGATTACAGGAATGCAAAATGCTACAATGAGAGGGAAGTTTGCCCGAGCAACTTGCCGAAAAAGGCACAGTTGCTGTTTTACGTATTGACACCACGGAAAATTCCAAGTCAATTCGATATTTCCTTGACATTTCCATTGAAAATAAAATTCCCTGAGATTTCCCGGTCTTCCCGGTTTTCAAGAGAGCTGGACACCCTGATATTAAAGAGTGAAATTGAATACACTTTGCAATTTCCACATTAGTCCATCGGTAATAACCCTCGACTAATTACAACATTTCTGTGCCACACTCTACTCACTCCGTAATTAAATTCTCCACCAAACTTTTCTCTACATTCTCACACAAGTTCTCCGAACTACGCCCCCTTAAGATACTCGGGGCTTCTTTCGATAAGATATTCGCCGGTGTCTCTCTCCTACTTATCCGTTTTCACCAATTCTCATTCTCCTTAAAACATACTACCCACGCAATGAAATGGTTCTCTATGATAATTGAGGAGAAATTTAAAAAAAAATTGATTAACATCTAACTGAGGTTATTAGCGATAGTTATTTTTAATAAGAATTCTACCGATTAATGGCGGTTTTGTTGAAAGTCATAGAATCTCGCCTCGGTTTCCTACACTTGAAGGGGCCACACTACCTCAAGTATATCCTTTTTCTCATCAGTATACGAAATTCTCTCCTTTATTCTGTCCATGAAACCTATTCTCTTTCTTCCCCTCTTGCCCAACATCCTTCCCTCTATCACACTCTTCAGCAACCCATCGCCCTTTATTACATCCTTCAGCCATCTATCCTGCCTATCCCGGATTTAATTCAGAAGTTTCCTTTCCTCGCCCACAATACCAAGCACTTCCTCGTTAGTCTTCTTATCTGGGCACCGCACCTTTTCCACACCACCATCTTAAACGCCTGCAGCCTATTTTCGTATTCCTTTCTTAGAGTCCACGTTTCTGCGCAATACAACACTACGCTCCATGTAAAACTCTTCATCAGCCTCTTCTTCACATCTTTATCCTAGGTCCCCATCGTCAGCTCCCTTCTATCACTGAACGTCTCCTTAGCTAGAGCTCTTCTCTCCCGTATGTCTTTACTACTATTCCCATTATCGTCTATTAATCTCTCATCATTTCTTTTATTTATCATTTTTCTTCCAATAATCTCTCCTCTATTAGAGCGCACAGCCAAAGTAATTAAAATGCTCTACTTGCTCGAGTTTTCACTTTCCAACTTTAACACAGCCTCGCTTGCTTTGCCCTAGAAGGTTCCATTACTTTTGCTTTCCTACGATTTATCTTCATTTCAAATTTCCCCCACTGAATGTGTGAGCCATCTATAATAGCTTGTAGTAAGAGGATTATAACAAGAATTAACACAGGATGACACGGAAGATCGAAACCGGGGTAGCTAAATATGAACTAGAGTCATAATCACACAGTTCATTTTATTTTCCGCCTTAAATCGCACCAAATTTAAGGGATAAGGGATAAAAACTCGCGAGCCATTGAAGATGTACGTCAGGGATGCGTGAATGAAGGCGGATTTTCACCAAACCCCCACGATAAAACATGATTAAAAACATTGAAAAACTACTAGAGTTACTGGGTAGTGCAAACTCGATAAGAAAACTCGTCCTTTCCGCGCATATTAAGCAACCACAATAAAAACTGAGCACCACTAAATACACTCCTATAAAACATGTCACCATTTCTCCTCCCAAAACCTTATCCCTCACATCTTTAAACGGCTGGTGTCCTAACACCCCCTGCCACACGCCCATGCGGCGGCTCGCAGGGTAGTATGTAGATGTATATGTGAAAAAATGAAATTGGCCAATTTTTACACAGAGCCCTCCGCAAGTAAAAAAGTAAAGGTGTGGCTTTTACGCTGTGTGATAATAATAAATAAAAAAATGACAAAGGTCGCATAGAGCCCACGTAATTCTTTCCCACTTCATTTTCCTCTTCAGCATAGCTGCAGTAAAACTATGTTCTGGTTTCCGGCAGCTGACGACTTCGAAGCTTCCTTTTTTTGGTGGAAAACGTGTTTTTTGCACAGCTCGGTCGGAAAAGAAGCAAAAAAATTGGAGGAGAAGCGCTCATTTTATTTTCAAGCCTCCCTACCACCACTCGGCAGTCGTAAAAATGCGAACGAGCGGCAATTTCGCGAATCAAATAGGCAATTACCCGGGTCGTGGGAGGCTGGAGGGTTCCGTTTCCGAAGCTCAAATCGGGAGCATAGAGAGGGGAGAATCCACGCCGATTATTAACGGTGGCCAACGGGGAGGTCAGGGGCAAATGGTGATTACAGGACCTTTTTTTTTAAAAAAAAAAAGAAGCGACTAATGGTCCACGGGGAATCCCACCTTTTTCGCGTACCAGACGAATCTAATAAGTATTCTGGAAGCTGTTTTTATAATCCGGTATACATGTACGATTTGGATATCCCACCGCGAGGAGGAGAAAAAGCTCTGACGTGACCCATTTTGAAACGCCCCAACCTCGAAACGGAATGCCTCGAAAAATGAGCACCAATATAAATATGAAAGCTCTCTTTGCCTTAATTGTCAGTGAAAGCTAAGTGGTGGCGTGGTTCTTCTTTAAGTGGTACCACCACCATCTTCCTCCCCTCCGAAAGTCATTTTTTTTTAACTTATGACACATTCAGTTTCCCGTACATGATGAAGTATTGCATTCACTGATGAGCATAATCTAGAGAAAAGAAAATGAAATATTATTAACCCTTTGAGTGCCACGCGACGATATATCGTTGTCTATGAGGAGACCTGTTTAAACAATGAGTCATTACAAAAAATATTATTTTTTTCGTATTCATTAGCAAAAAAGTATTCTTTTTCAAATACAGAAATGATCATGTAAAAATAGTAAAAAATAATAATTAATTTGCCGTAATAATCAAATAAAAATTGTATGAATAAAGGCCTACAAATATATCAAAATACCCATGGCACTTCTGGGAGTACCCACCGAAAAATTGGTGGCACTCAAAGGGTTAAAATATATTATAAGCTAATATTTAAAGATGAGGGATTAAATTCCTACTAAATTTGATAAAAAGAAAAGTTATAGAAGAGGGATAAAGATTAGACGACAGACGGCATATGTTAGAAGAGACAAGGGGTTAAAAAAAACAATACTTTCAGTCATATTGGAACCCCGATAGTCCATCAAAAATTCATGCAGTTGACAGCAATGCGAATATCCACGGTTACACGATGCATTAACTTGTACCTGTTCATGCACAAGTTCATGTGCGAATGCATTAACCAAATAGAGCAAGTTCTATTTTCCTGTTCATGCGTTCATGCATTCGTACAAGTTGGTATGGTTACACGGTGAATTTTTGCGTTCATTCACGCGTTCATGCATTCGCACATTAGCTCGTACGGGTTAATGCATCGTGTTACCAGGGCTTAAGTTTGCGTGATGTCATAATTGACGGGGAGATGGGGTTAAGAAAATGATCTGTTGAAAAGAATACAGTACTCTTTCTTTCTCGACTTTTCATGCGTACTGCCACCAGATAAATAAAAATTGAACTGTACAAAATTAGGTGACCTATAAAGCGTTCGCATTATGAGACTTGAGGAGTCGAAATAGTACTGTTACCTGGGAAGCTGAGTAGCCAGCGATGGACGAAGCAAGAAAGAAATAGCGAGTAGAATAGCCAAGGCGAAGAGGATTTACTACCAAAAGAAGAATCTACTTACAGCTGGAGACACAAGCGTGGAAGTAAGGAAACAATTTACTTACATCTGGAGCATTCTTTATGACAGTGAGACATGAACGATGACTGCTGCAGAGAAGAAAAGGGTGGAAGCATTCGAAATGCAGTGCTACAGAAGAATGATGAGAATTAAATGGATAGACCGAGTGAGTAACGAGGAAGTCCTCAGAAGAGTGGGAGAAAAGAAAAGTTTCCAGAAAACCCTAAGAAGAAGACGGGTCAACTTAATCGACCACATAGTGAGACATGATGGCGTGATGAAGACAATCGTCGAGGGGCAGATCAATGGGAAGAATGGCAGAGGAAAGCCTCGTTTGAGACAGCATGGAACAAGTGATGAAAGAGAAGCAATACGTAAATACGAAGAGATTAGCTGATAGGAGAATTGAGTGGATGGCTGCGCCATACCAATCTCAGGATTGTTGACTGATGATGGTGATTATAAGGCTTAATAATAAAGGAGTCGATGTAATTTAAAGTCCTCATGGTTAAGCCTCTGGCTGTTTTCCTTTCCATTACATCCTTAACTCAAATCGGCGATAAAAAGTTTCTTAACTAGAGAATGGAAGTGAATGAAGGCTACGTTAGCGGTAACTGAATTTAATTTTCAAGCAGTCAACATCATTTGCTAAATGATTCATAGTTATTGAGGCATTACACAAGAGGATTAAATATATAACGGCACAGGCCAATTCTTCTCTCAGTCGTTAGAGCGAAGGCTTCCGCAGCGGTTGTAGATAATGCTTCCAGTTTTTCCGGTGCAGCTGCGTGGGTCAGTATTCATGACGATAGTTTCTCCTCCGTTACAGGAGGGGTCTTCAGAGCGACATGAAGACGCCTCCTGTAACGGAGGAGAAACTGTTGTCATGAATACTGACCCAGGCAGCTGCACAGGAAAAACTGGAAGCATCTTCTCTCAGTCTTTAACAACTCTCTGCTGTTGGGATTGTGTTCAGATCGATTGACTCTTAAACAAGGTTACACTACTTAGTATTAAATATTTCTAAGCACTATCTACTGTCCCTACGAACGTAAATCTAAAAACGAACTAAACTATAAGATTTTGTACTTTCTAGGCGTATTAAATGCATAAATATTTCTCGAGTTTCCGTCCGAGAACAATTCATAAACCACTGAAAAAACTGCGTGGAAATTTCGTGCGAGTGAAGGACAAATTGGGACTGGAGACAACGAGTTTACCGTATTCCATGTCTGTGTGACAAAATATACACTGGGGAGACAGGGCGCAAGATAAACACTTGCATAAAAGAACTCAGGTGGTGTATTTGGTTGTTCCACCCGGAAAGATCTGCCTTGGCAGAGCATAGCCCATCAGAAGACCATATTATCTCCGTTGGTGATGCTCGACTGCTCTCAAAAGCCAAAGGGTATTGGGAACGTCTACCAAATGAAGACGCTTAAATCAGACTGGGAGATAAAATCTTAATTCGGCGCTCTGGGTACATTCAAAGCAGGGAAAGGAAGCCGTTAATTAAAAAAATAAAGGAAAATAGGACACAGCAATGCCCCCCGATTAGACAGCTATATAAGCGTAGACAGAATGTCCTGGGAATCATTGCTCTAAAAACGATGGAGGAGTACTCCATCTAAAAGATGGAGGCAGCCAAAATCCATACTCGGACGAAAACCCGAGAACATTTCGACTGCCAACTAACAAGTTCTCTCGCTAGAAATAAAGGGGAAATTCACAATTATTTGATCGTTTCCGAGTCCATCAATAACTGTAAACACCAGTCTGTCTCCAACCACTCTGAAAAGCCATGTTAATATTAATGGCACACAGCTTCATTAACTTGCGATGTCGAACGCCATACTTACAGGAAGATAAAAATCGCATTTGAGGAGGGAAACTTATTTGTATGAGCTGTGGTAATGGAATTTATTAAGCAGCCAAAGGTCGACGGTGTTTTATAAAGACCTCGTCACTAAGCTTCCTCATCTCATTAACACAGGAAATCACAAGTATCATCAGCAGCGCGTTCGAGTCTTCCACGGCCATGGAAGTTTCGGACCGAGGCGCGGAGGTATGCAAGGCGGTCTCAGGCCATTTTGTTGAATAGCAATTGCCGGAACGCCTTATTAGGGAAACTAGCTTAAGCTGTCGCCTTCGGTAGCAGTTAAGCCCGCGTTTGTATTTTAATCTTCGAGCTTTTAAGTCGAATTACCTTCTTTTAACGCCTAAAAATCGAACACATTAAGACTTATAATTCTACTCAAAATGCATAATCTTTAGCTTTGAAATATTTAAAAAAACAGGCTAAACCCATATCCAAAACCTCGAGAGTCAAAAGCAATCGGGCGGGGATCGAACCCTCGATTCACACGCTCCAGCGCAATCACACTAACCACTACGCCGCCCACGCTCTGGCCATCTCACTCTTGCTCGACTTCTAATTCTCTACGCATAAATCAGGTGTCGCTGGATCTCGGTCACCTGCAACTTTGTACGTGAAATTCCAAAATTCGTCCACCCTGCGGCTCAAAACTAACACATCTATCAAAAAATTACTATTAACGTTGACTCATTCGTAACATCTCAAGTCTGCACCCAGCCAACGCCTAAATACTATTAGGTGGATACCACTGTTTCAACTAGGCAATCACTCCTGAAAAGAACCACCAAAAAATACTGATACCTAATCCATGTTGAAAAGATGCTTTGTACTTCCCCACAATCATTTAAATAGTTAACTGAAACGCGTCTTACTTATTAAATAACAGTGGAAAGTTCAAAGTATCTTTTCAAAATGAATTCTACAACAATTAAACCTATATTAAGCGACCGCTGACGTTTCTACTGAAAAACTGTCACTGAGAGATTGTCTTTCGAATTGGTTCAGTCACTTGGAGTACATATTATACAAAGGAACGGGCGGCTGATTTTTAAAAATAAAAAATTCTTGAAGCAATGGTTTAGATAGAACTTACTCAGCGTTTGTTTCCTCATTTTAAGTTGCTCCTGGGAAATTTCAATACATATTAATTTGATGCACACATTCAGTGAGCCCTGAATTAATCGACCACCGACGGTTCTACTGAATGAATGGAGAGGGGTGGTCGTTTGACAGGGGTGGTCGTTAAAGAGGGGTTTCACTGTGTATGATTCTTCCACAAAATGACGTCTAAAGTCGTATTTTACTGACACCAAAATTTTCGTATGCATTAAAAAATTCCCAAATTATTGCGACTGCGCAAAAGATGTCGTACGCAGCCTTGCCAGCGAGTGCGAAGTTAAGTATGAGAAATGAAATTCGCCATAATGATTTATTTTTTCACAGTACAACATTTGTGCAATTGTCTTGGCTGGAAATATTTTCCATTCGTTCGTCGCGTTGCACCGCCACGTCCTCTGCGCTACAATTTTTATTGGGGACGCTGATATTCGCTTTGAATCAATATGGCTTGTTGGTGTAACCGGGATGGAATCACGGCAAGTAAAATGATTTTTTCAAATCAAATCAATAGATGGTGCCGTTACGTTGTGGAACGACGAGAAGGAATAACTCGTAATGAAAACGATGTACAGTACCACAATGTTTTAATGCCATCTACCGGTTTCGACGGCCATAGTATCATTTATAAGACAAACAGAAGGAAAATAACCAATGCGAGCCTTTAATACTACCTTTACTTTAATACTACTAACAATAAGTAAGAGCAGGTGGGGGAAGTGGAAACATGGAGAGGAGGGGAAGATGAGCAATGGAAGTTTACGGGTTCAGAGAGAGAAGGACAATGAGGGAAGCGGAAGGAAGGTCAGATGATGATGACTTCCGGAGGGGGAGGGAGGGTTAGTGAGAAAGAAGTCAGATTTTATAGCTGTGGCCAAAATTGGAGAGCATTCAAATTCCGTCACATCGTTTAAAATAGTAAAATCAGGTGAAAGAGAAAATGTAGCGATTTCGAGGATTTCTCAAACATTCAGTTTAAAAAACTTTGTCAAATACACGTAAAAAATTACTATTATTGTAATTACACTTGTGTCTCGTTTCTATGAATAAAATTTTTTTTCTATGAATTTTTCTCTGAATAAATTCAGTGCTTGGCGGAACGCTACTTGAAGTCTTTGAGTTTAGTACTCCTCTTATGTTATTCTAGTTCTAAATTTGAGTTCTAAATTTTCGGCCCGTTTTCCCCACGTAAACACCATTACACTCGTCACACGTAAGAGCAGAGGCACCGCTTTTTTCTTGAGGTAACACACCGTCTTTAGCATTAAAAAAACACTCTTCCAAGAGATGTTGGGGAAAAAAGCATACACTATATTTATTCTTGGGAAAGAGGTAACTTGATACCAATTTCAACTGACAGATTTTTTCAAAGCAAATTAAATCTCATCGGTGTAATCGTATGCATTATTCAAAACACTGCATTCACTGGCGATGTGCTTTAGCTTTAGCTGATATTCGCCTTGGATCAATATGGCTTGTTGGTGTAACCGGGATGGAAACACGGCAAGTCAAATGATTTTTTTCAAATCAAATCAATCGATTGTGGAGTTACGTTATGGAACGACGACAAGGAATAATAACGACAAGGGATCCGGGTTCGAATCCTGGTCAAGGCGGATGATTTTTTCTCTGTGGAAATTCGCACATTTGTGCATTGCGGGTGACTCCGTAAAAGTGGAACTCCGTGGCTAGTCCCGGATAGCTTGAAATTTGTCAGAATAAGAGTGAACGCCTCTCTGTGTTCAAAGTACGATCTTTCCTCGTGGGCAGTGGCGCTAAGCGCTCAGTAGCGACTGATTGTTACATTGTATGTCCGGCAGTCGAGAACATCTGGTCCTGTAAAGGTCACAAAAATCCACAGGGGAAGAGGACGCCTCGGTAGCTTAACTGACTAAAACACTCGGCCGGAAATCGAGGGATCCGGGTTCAAATCCCGGTCAAGGCGGATGACTTTTTCTCTGTGGAAATTCGCACCAAGGAATAAGTCGTAAAGAAAACGATGTGCAGTACCAAAATGACGAGTACGAAATAAAGGTACAGAATTTGCTCATAAGACGGCAGATATATATTTTTAGTGAGCACTTATTCCAACCGATTTCACCGTCATTTCCATTGCGTTGACACAAATTGAATTCATTCGATAGAGTTATTCTCTATTCGAAAAATATTCAAAGATGGCAACATTTACTCTAGCAGCTCGATTCCCAGAGAGCGCTCTCATCTTGTAAGCAGCGTTTTGCTGGAATCGCACGAATGTATAGAATGATAGTATGATATACTGTGCATATCAGATAGAGCAATAGAACCGCGAAGCGAGATAAATCGGTAAGTGGGGTGAAGATAGTACGAAAACGAAACTTTCGAATCTAGAGGGCATTGGCTGAGTATCGGAAGAGATTGGTAGACGAGGGCAATGCGGCCATGTACTGGACACCTATTGACATTACCAGACAGTGCTTAAACTACGATTCCGAGATTCACCTCCAATTGGTTACATTATTTTTGTCTTCAAAGTAATCACAGGTAGTACAATATACTCTTTTTTCTGTACTTATAGTGATTGGATCGGTTAAATTCAAACACGAAGTAATTAGCTGGTATATTAAGTTTCCTCTAAAACATTTCATTGAACAAAAAATGAATCTGAGTAAGGAGGACGTAAAAACCATAAAAAATTACCAGCTTCACCCCGATTTATGGTGATTCTTCAATGATAGTTGTTTTACCTTATTCTCGAACTCAGCACTCTGTAATATAAAATTCAATTTTCAAAAAAGGGCACAAAAAGGTAGGATTTTTTATGCAAATCAACTAGAGGATGAGTTTTTCTAACAGCGGCCACAATATGGATAGTGTCATAGGAGTCATGTTGTGGAGGTACCACCTTACGTAGGAAATGAAATCACCTGTCATAACACGTCAAACGACTTACACATCGGTAATGCCAGCACAAGATATATTACAAGCGTGGGCAAAATCTTATGTAGCCGACTCTAAAAAAAGATCTATTTATCGATTAAGATTACTTAAAACTGCGAATTTATTTTAGGAATACCCTGAGGTTTAAGAAATATCCTAACAACATGTCTGTTTCCGATCTCGCCTCGAATTTTACTCCATTAGTTGTTTACAAGATTTGAATTTTCCGAAGAAAATTATTCATGGATATTATTTATACCATTGAGGTAGATGGACAGGGCATTACGCCATCAAACGGTAGCCTGACGACCGAAATAACAACCATATTGATTTACCCTGCTCTTTCCTTTACCTACTTTGAATAGTTTGACGGAATGGAGTAATCGGTGGTTGTACGGCGAGAATATCCATCAACTGTTTGAAATTTTTGGCGAGTAACTCTTGTAAAATATTGGTCAAGTCGTGATATTCATTCTTTTCGATTTTACCATAATTTTTACTGGGAATGCGGGTTACTATTAACTTAAATAAGAAAAACTATATTTAAGGAGAATACATATTAAAGAAGTGAATGCCGATTTCTAGTCATTTACCTATGGAAGAAATAGTAAAATTGCAAAATTTGCACGTCAGCCTGTATGCGTTAAAGGAGATTCGAGGTTAAGAAAGATGGCAGACAGGCTACGCCCACGTAACAGCATTTAGGATTTGCAACCATAGCCATTTCAATATACCACAATGGCACGGACAATTTCCGTCGAGCATTGAAGTTTCCGACGAGCGTTGAAGTCTCCGACCGGGGTGAAAAAACTATCAGGCTTGCTATCTTTACCGAAGCACAAGCAGCAGCAGGTGATGAGACACAGCTTAGGAGGGTCGATGGATCAAAAAGATATACGCGAGCAGTTCGAGGAGAAATGCTAGGCGTGCCTCTCGCAGCAGCACGCTCCTCCCGTGTATCGGCCGACCTTGATTCGTAGACTCCGTGACACGATCGCATAACAACCGATCGACCCGTGATAGGCCGAGTCGAGCACGAAGAGCGAGAGAGTGTTATTACACATTGACTGCCAGTGCTCGCTGCTGATTCCAGTCTATAGTCTCCGCCGCCGCCTCCGATGTTGAGCAACGACCTGGCAGTGTGAAGATCGTCTCCTAATCAGAATGCCGCTCGCTCGCGGGCACGTGACTGGGCAAGGTGGAGCTTTTTTAGAGGTCGGCCGAAGGAATGGATGATGCCCAACAGTTCTCCAACCACTCGCCTCCAATTGCCATTCGTCTTGAAAGATGTAGTAACGAAAACAGATTAGGTTCTTGTGTGAGTCACATCCAAACTAAGCAGGAAACATTAGCGTGTTCCGTATAATGCCCATGGAAATATTTATGAAAATAACTTCCAGTTCATTTCGGCATTCGGTTCCGAATTCTCTCAGTCAAATCTATTCACATGAACGACCGGAGGCATTCCCGGTGAATGTTATTGATGAAGTCTTCTCAGCTGTGGCAGCAGGTTGGGTTTTCCATAGCCGATGATCGAGTGGCTCATCAGAACGTCGGCTTATGGAAAGCGCCAACCCGGCACCACACCCAAGAAGTCTTAAAAATAATTTCGCAGCCAAACTGCAAATTTCTGTTGCACAAGCAGTTAACCAACGCCAAAATAAACGTTAACTAACGGATAAGTAATGTTTTCATGAGGGAGAGAACTCAGCAATCTCATTGTTCCGAATAATTTCATGCCCTTTGAGATGAACTTTATGCCCCGTCAGCCCCTCTGGCGTGGACTGTGGGTGGATAATTTTACCTACTCCCCCCTCCCGGCATGGGTGTTTGCATTTTTCTTGGGTTACAGTAAACCTACCAGATTTAAAATGTCCAATTGAGCTGAATTCGGGTTATTGATAATAAATAACAAATAAACTAATGACTCAAAGGTTGTAAATGCGAACTAGGTTTGAATTTTTGAGGACTTTGAAAACGAGTGGTGTCGCAAGTACCTAATTATTTCATCTACGGTTTGAAGAGAAATACAAGAGACATGTCAACCTTTGCCAAACACACGGGGGCCAAAGTTAAAAATTACAATACGAAAAGTGATTCCTTGAACAGAAGGCGGTGATATATCTCTCCCGGGTATGATATCATTTCGCACACAACTCAAAACATTAACAATCTGACCCCGAACATTAAATGGTATACATCCCGTACACCAAAGCGAAACATTCGTGGTAGTTCGAGGGCGTGGGCATCACTACTTCCGCAGAAATTACTGGATATGGAGCCCTGAGGTCTATCAGGGCTCCACCCTTACTTCTGAGATCTTGCGTTCAGTTACGGCTTCAAATGTTGCTTGCATCGCCGACTGAGTACAAATAACTAGCGCACTGTTATTCTACAAAGCCTGAGCCCAGATTAGGGCTCTTAGGGGCCTTGGAACTGGCCGATAAGGCCCATGTTCACAGAGAATGCCGTTTGACAACTTCAATAAGCTCTTACATTTTTTTTTCTCAGGGTAATTTAGCTCTTGACTAGAGTCGCGGGAGGCGTGAAACGCTGAATGCAGCAAAAAAATATTTATTCGTGGCGGTCCCGTACTCCGCAGGGTGGGATACGCGCCGGTTTACGTTCAGTCGTACTCCGCCAGGTATTTTTGTCCCGCGCCGGTGCGTGAAGACCATAACATTCATATTAATTCAAGAATGCTTTCTGATTAGATGATAAAATCTTGAGGAGGCTTACCTTAAGTTGAACACCACCATATTGTTTTATACGTCGTTGAGCCTGGGTATGATTATTGGGACAAGACAAACTCCTGGATAAGACGCCCTTCGTACGAGAGACATATTCAAATCAGGTACACAGAGATCACGACGACAACGTTCACACTTTGTGGAGTGAAAGGGGCGAAGGAAAACCAATCACCCCTGACGGAAGACACGATTCAGCGTTTGCGAGAAAACGTGTCCCGGGCAGAATGTTTTCGCAAAAAAACAGAACAAGGTGAGGTTAAGATCGGAGCGTGGCCTTTTTATTCTTTTCCGACCTTTTTCGGGGAAAATTTCGAGGGTGACGGAAAATTTGCGACGTTGCGGTCGGCAGATGAATCATCGCCCTTCGCTTCGAGGGAGTTGGTGCCGTTATCGATGTCTCACTCCTCGGAAACCAGGCGGTCACCCGAATTCTTTCGGCCCGAAAAGACATTAGGAGGTAATCGAAGGCCACATCTCAAGGCGCAAGATTCTCTAAGGGGTCCTTCCAAAAAAAAAAATCTTTATTTCTCAATATTTTGACTTGAAGCATAAGAATCGTATGATTTCTCATGCCCAGTCGTCGCTGTGTCCACTAATAGAATTCCCTCTGATTTTCAATAGGCAATTAGAAGTAGCTACCAATTGAACTCCGCTAATTGTGGAACGCAGCAACTACGATGAAATGGAAAACTTATACGATAAGAATAAAACTGCAACGACCAAACTTGGAATAGCTCCCAGTAGGAATCTGACATAGTACTGCCAATGGAAGGTGACAGTACACCATGAAATCAGGATTCCAAAGAAAAATCACTGTCACTTCTGATTTTGACTCGTGACCTCGTCGAGGGAGTACTAGGGATTGGAAAATCGATTTCGATTTTAATCGAAAATCGATAATCACACTCCGATTTTCGATTTAATCGTAGTCGACTTTTTGTTTTGAAAAATCGCTCACAATCGATTCTAGCCGATCGATTTTCGATTTTTAGCTTGCTACAGTATTTGAATTTTGCCGCCTCGCTTTACTCCGCTCCGCGCTATTTCACTCTGCATCGCTGGTGGGGGAACCTCGGTGGGGAGGCAAAGTGCATCGGACACCGGCAGGTTGGAGTTTCCAACTGTGGGGCTGCGGATTTTTATTACAATAATTCTAGTCTAGGCCGGGACTCACGCTCGGATGTAATACATTGTAGACCGCGAGACGAAGATTAGAAATGATAATACGCGTTGACGTTGTGCCTTTTTCGTAAACGTTTTCTCAATAAATCGCTTCAGAGCACTCGTCTTCAAAATAGATTCGCCCAGTCCGAATATCGTCATCTACGCATGGGCTACTAAATTGTATATAATTTGCTTGTTATATTACCTATATGTATATAAGTATCTGGTATGAATTATTACTTTCCTGCATACCTTATTAATATCTTTAAAATAATAAATTGTATTAATAAATTTAACCGTATTCAGTTCTTATCCCTAGTGCTTCCATTAACCCATATTTCGCATTTTGTCAGAACAGCACATCCGTATTTCAGCAGACAATTACTTTACTATTGAAAAATTTCGAATTTTCGATTATTTTGGACAAAAAAATCGAATTTTTAGACAATCGATTTTTGAAACGGAAATCGAAAGTCGATTAATCGAAAATCGATACTGGATTTAAATTTCCAATCCCTAGGGAGTACCCTCGCATTGAAGCATTTCTTATTAACCAGGCAGTATTAAATTATATTAATCAGCGTTAATATGTTAACCCTAGTACTGAAAGTGAGCATGCTATTAAACGTAGCACTCCCTTGTTATCTGGTTTGGCTTCGCATTGATCCCCTGACTGCTTTCTGGTCAATGACTAGGGGGCGGGGGAGCGTGTAAGGTTTTAACTCGAACTAAAAAAAAGTATTAAAAAGTGGTACGAAATCACTCCGAGAGACATCCTCTGAAGGTGGCTCGAACGTAAATTCGTAGACGAATATGAAGACAGAATCACTCCGGCCTCCACGTCAATTAGAGCCCCATAGCAGATATGATAATTGGTGGGAGGTTATGCAGAAATTTCCAAATTGAATACAAAATTGAAAGAATAAATTTTTTTTGAGAGTTGGTCAAGTAACGTAAAATCAACTTTCATCGCCAACGTTTCGCCAAATGTATTGGCATCATCACCTGGCTGATGTTGTTCCCTTTCAAATTGGCATTACGTTTATCTGCTGTTGTATTAACCTGATTCATTTATCTGGTTGGTTTAAGATAAAATTAATGCCAATTCAAAATAGATCAACATCAGCCCTGATGTTTCCAATAAATTTGGCGAAACATTAGCAATAAAAGATTGATTGAAAATATTTGACCAATATGCATGAAAACTCTATTCTCACACAAATACGAACAAGAGATGTCTTCAAAAATTGAGTAATTACATCTACATCTACGTAATACCCTGCGAGCCACCACGAGGGTGTGTGGCAGGGGGTGAAGATCACCAAACATTTGATGATGAAAATTATGGAGGCATCAGAAAGATTCGTTAATGCGATATTAAAAATAGCAATGATGATCATAATAATTTGACTATACTGTGAGCGAATTTAGGTCCGCACAGTCCTCTCTTACAATTAACTCATTTGACTAACACATAGCAGTGAATAAACTACCCAGGCGGGATTCGAACACGCGGTCCTCGGATTAGCAGGTGAGGACTATACCCAGCCGCCGCCGGGACCGACATGTTTGGTAATCGGACTGGACTTTAGGGGAGGCGACCGACAGCTAAGGTCATTCGCACCATAGGGGATAGGTGAGGGAGGAAGGATGGAGAGAAACCCGGCGTCGGCATTAGCTTGCTCTTAACGAAAGGAGCCAAGGGGATAACGGTTTAACGTCTCATCCGATAGACGAAGTACTGTACTTGAAGTGCCCACCACAAGACACTCAAGTAGGGATCTGGTTTCCTCTGAAGAACATCCTCCTATGCAGAGATTTGTACCCTGGCCATCCTCATGGTTACCTAATACTCTAGCCACCACACCAACCCGATCCCCCGTTTGGTAATCTTCTATATACTTGAACGGATATATTCTAAGGAAGCAGGCTATGAACTTAAATATTTTTTAAAACGTTTACCTTAACAACCCCGAATACGGCACCTTGGGCCAATTTATATCGGGTGAATAACTGTAACAACACACTAACACATACACCCATGCCCTGAGTGGTGATATTTCCACCCAGGCGGGATTCGAACCAGCGACCCTCAAGTTAGCAGGCGAGGACCTTGCCCCGTCGCCACCGGGGCCGGCAAACCGGCCGGCGATAATGCCCAACGTTAATACATAATCATCGGAAGATGTGTCAAGCTGAGACAAGCGGTATGAAGCCATTTGGGAGCTGTTTGAATGCCTCTGTCCTGAGGACAGACCTTGCCCCCCTGCCTTGATTGGGAATGTCCCATCAAGTGGCGTCGCTTTGGAAGCGAAAGTTCAGCCATCACGACACACCGATTGACCCCGAGGTTGAGAGTTCGTGCGGAGACAAGTGATCAGTGATGAGTGATACCAGAGTCCTTCGACATTCCCTCTCTCTCTCCACGAGATTAGGTCGTTTTAAAAATTTGGAGTCCCCGGGAGCTCAACGGCGCGTGTTCGACTTAACCTCTTCTTCCACTCCCAACGTCCCAAGTAGGACTCGAGGGAAATTTCGCCTCGAGAGAAATTTTCTTCCGATATTTAGGTCTCATTTTGAAAAAATACAGGCTGGGATGGAAACAGAGGACTATGAAGTTCCCATTGCAACTTCAAGCATCCGCAGATTACGCCATTGTTTATAAAAGTTCATCCTACCTCCTCGTCATTTGACGGTTAGTGTCAAAGTCTAACGATAGAGATCCACATATTTTTCACGTCGTTTACCCAATAATGACTAAAAACCGTTGTCTCAGGCGTGACTTGGTGGAATTTACTTGACAATGTTGTTTTTTTACTGCAAAATACATGGGATTTTTGCCTAAAGAAGTCCGGCGTTTTTTCCCCTCAAATGTATCGCCTAGACGAATGTTTTTCTATGAGTGAGCATATATAATGTAATAACTTCAGTCATAATGCCGTTATCACCAGTTCACAAAAAACATATTTTGACTCTTCACGTGCGTTACATAAGTAGGTAAGATGGCGGATGTGTTACCGTTAGGAGGGTTATTTAATAAATGAAAGAATAATTGATCAAAATTGGCGTTTATTCATTCAAGCTAGCCATACATAATATGTAGAAGTTATTTTATAAAAATTATACACATACAGTCATTTCATCCATTGGTAGGGAAGTGGACCAAATGTGACAAACAAAAGCTATCGAGGGATAGTTTGCAAAAGCGATAATCAATATGGCAGAAGCGCAATGAACAGCTGGGTGGATTTATTACAATATAAAAGAGTTATTATGAGACGATTAACTGGTGTATTTCCTCGCGCTGGCAATAAATGCATGAGTAATTTTAAACATGTAGTTAGGAAGACAAGATGTTATCCAACAGGATGAGAGTAAGCCAATTATTCAAAAGAATGGCTTTACAGTCAGTTCTCGATTTACGTCGGAGATGCGTGTTGAAGAAGAGCGACGTAAGTCGAAACAACGTAAAACGGATCCAGATATTCGTGACCACTTTAATCCCAAGATAAATCAAGGCGTTAATTTCAACTTATTTCTTTGCCTTTATCCAGGAAAAAATAGCTATTTCAGATAGGATGACTATGTTTCAGTTATCACAAAACGCAAGCATATGCAAATTCGGTCTCTTTTACTAGAATTAAAAAGTGAAAAATTTTCCGACGACCCTTGTCAGCATGGACGTAACATCGAATCAGACATAAATCGAAACGACGCATATCGGGGGCTTACAGTAGGAGGATTTGTTACGCAAGCCATAATTCCAGCAACCCGAATTCAATAGTGAGTACCATAACTTTATAGATCTCGTATCTATCCATCCCACAGCGGAATTTTGGTGCCACTCGCATTTATCGGTAGAATATAGCCTTAAATCCGAGTGAGAAGCCCATTTTACGCGGGGCACGAAATTGAATTTTCAAAATCCATGATTTTCTCAATCTGGCGTGCAATAACTGTTGGATCAAAACATGGGCTATTTTGCCATATCTGGTTCATGCATGCCTTCTTGCAATTCACCGTCTTACGCGACGCAATTTCAAATGCGCGTTTAATCCGAATTTTACAGTGAGTACCATAACTTCACATAATATGACCATAACCTCACATCTATCCATCCTACTGCTAATTTTTTTTACCACACGCATTTATCGGTGGAATGTAGCTTTAAATACGAGTGTGAGGCCGCTTTACATAAGGCACGAAATCGCACTCCATTTTTTTACTCTCCTTTTTTTTTTTTATTATTTATATTATTTTATTTATATTATTATTTATATTAATTTATTTTTATTTAAATTTTAAACTCCATCTGGTGTGCAACAATTATTGGATTAGAGCAGAGGCTATTTTTCCATCTCGCGTGCATGCATTCGCGCTTGCGTTCTTGCAATTCGCCGCTTAACGCGATGCCATTTGAAACGCGAGTTTGTACATGCATCAGACTGCGCAATTAAGTGCCCCGCGTAAAATGGGCTTAAGAGAGAAGGGAACGAAATGTCGCACTTTTCTTCTTGACGCGCTCCAAAGTTCATGTGAGGGGTGGTATTACCCTTCAGACACCATTCTAATCCGCGTACGACACCGCCATCACGACAATTCCATTGACCTCGAAGTCTTTTAACGCTCATGTGGAGATAAATGATAAACGGCACATATTTTCGGTCCTTCAAGTGTCTCTCTCTTCGCGAAAGATGGTTTTCGATTAGTAAAAAAATACATTCGATATCTCGAGGGTCTTGACAATGGCCGACTTATTTCACTCTCTCCTTCCACAACCGCCGCTGAGTTCCCGCAGGACTCCTTCGGGGAAAATTTTCCCGGAGGAAAAATTTTTCCCTCTAACCTCTCGGAGCCGCAGTCTCATTGACGTTGCCTCATTCGTCTCAGCAGACTGGTCCCGTGATTTCCCTTTCCTTGCTTAAGGTGGTCGGAGCTCGAATCCCCAGTCATTGAGTGCATATTTTTAATAAATTTTCGAATAATGGCCAGTTGCAGGAGCGACACATATGCATCGTATTATCGCCTACCTAGTTATACGTTGAAAATAACCACACAGGTAGAAATATGGATGAAGCAACAATGGTATTTCAAAATTTTCGTCTAAATGAATGCATTATGACTAGGGTTTGCTGTGCGGAATTCGAAATTTAAGCGAAAATCTTACATCAACACGTGTTTTATATTCGGCATGATACCTTCATATTTCTTAGGAATATTTATAATAATATGAAACATATTTTCGCGTTGAGAAAGAACTGTACATATAACATCGATTTGTGTTTAAAGTATTTAATAGGAGCCATTTTAATAAAATGAAAGGCATGTTTTCTCGTTTAGGAGAAAATCAGTAATTAATTCATCTAATCATTTCGAAATATCTGCTAAGTGCCACAAGACTGTGTGTTAGAATAGGTTTAAACTGTCAGTTAACCAAATCGGTGACATGCAAATTTTTTCGACTTTATCTCTACACTAGCAGACCCGTGCGAATATTTCGCACGGTATGCAGCTTTTTCCTGTTTCTTTCTTCTTTCTTCCTGTTCTTCTACCTGTCGAATATTCCGCACGGTATGCAGCTCCTTCCTGTTTCTTCCTTCTTTCTCCCTGTTCTTCTACCTGTCGAATATTTCGCACAGTATGCAGCTTCTTGTTTCTTCCTCCTTTCTTCCTGTTTCTTCTACCTGTCGAATTTTTCGCACGGTATGCAGCTTTTTCCTGTTTCTTTCTTCTTTCTTCCTGTTCTTCTACCTGTCGAATATTTCGCACAGTATGCAGCTTCTTCCTGTAACTTCCCTCTTTCTTCCTGTTCTTCCACCTGTTTCTTCCCATGGACAATTATATGTTATTTATGTTTGTGTTAAAGATACATAACGTAAACGGTCACACTGATTGTATGTAGAATGTAAACAGTCTAACTAAACGATGTATTAATGGATGGCGCCTCCTACAGTCTTTTAAGCACGTAATCACAGCAAAAATATTATTTGATTATATAGTCAACAGATGGAACAGCAAATTTTTTATCATTTTTTAACAAAAACTTTCATTTTAAATTTTTAACTAAAACTTTAATTTAAAACCATGTATCTATTTTTCATCAATAGCGGGGAACATTAGCTTTAAACTGATATTTGAATAATTTATTTTGATGAAGAATTATGGGAGTTATGACGTTGTGACAAAAAAACACCTTTGAGAAATAATATATATGATATTACAAAGGAGTATACGGAAGCAAACTTACACGCAAAACTGCCCAAAAACGAGTACGTCCAACCACCCTAAATGGAGGACAGGGCTGGATCGTGCGGACGATATACGTTCACCAGCGAGGAAACTTTTGAGTTTTTGGAAGAGGTGGAATTCTGAGGGTGCCGAATCTGGGGAATATGGGCGAATGTTCCATCACTTGCGACGATGCAAATCCCTCAATTTTCCCATCGTCAGGACACTTCTGAAGAAAAGTGATTCCTCTGGATGGAAAAATGATTCTTTTCTTCTGCAAACCGGGTCTGTTTCCTCGAATTTTTGCGTCCGGAGTCGTACTTGCCTACACTGTATTACATGCCGAGACATTTCACATTCTGATAGGTAATTGCCAGTTCTTGTTAACGCAGTAATGGCCGGTTGCAAAAACATCAAGTAATGGAACCAATAGTTATGAGATCCATGAAGCTATGGACCTCATAAAAATATTCGGGTTGCAGGAACACGTCTATCAGTGTCATGATTAACCTACCAATAGTTAATTTCTTGAATCGTTAGACTAAATATTCTACCGCCGGATAAAATGTATGAACATTTATCTTATGAATAATATTATTACTAATATATGTATCTAATACTAATTATACTAATAATAATTATACTAATTTATTTACTAATATGAATTATATTATTAATAATATATTTATCTTACGAACTAATGCACGTAATAATTAGAGTAAACTCACTGGTCCTATGTCTCAAATCGACTATTTTATCAAGTAACTAAGTCTCCAAAAACGGTTCATTGTGCTTCCGCCATCTTGGCTACTTATGGAACTCATAGCTCCATTCTATAAGTAATGAAACCATTTATGAAATCAATAATTTTATCGACCGTTTCTGAAACACTAATTGAATGGTCGCTATCGCTTTTGGGTACCATAACTCTATCGAATACATATGTGTCGTTCATGCAACTGGCCGTGATACTCGTAGAATCGTCGATTTTTTCAGGACATAGGACAGTGCATGGTGATAAAAACACAGCCCCGCTGCCACAAACCCTTTCAAGGCACTGAGTGGATATAGGCGGACCTATTAAGCCAAATGCAATCAGTAGATTTTCGTCAAGGGACAAGAAAATCTTCACTTCCCGTCGTAAAGTTAAGAGTGAAAATCGACAATTTCACGCTTCCCTGGCTAGCGATCACTCAAACGTGCGAATGAGAAATTCTTTTGCTCAGCTCCTCATCCAATGACGGCATTTGCCTCCGCCCGATGCAAATTCGCAATTATACCGCATCCTCTACGACGACGAAGGGTCGTGCGATATGAATTCAGCTTGTTTGGACGTCTCGCCGCAAGGCCGACATTGTATTCCGTCTGGCTGTTAATTCATAAGAGGATTTCCGGATTGTGTCCCTCCCCCACGTCTCCGCCTCTGCCAAGGGAAGAATTACGAACACCCTTGGTATCCAAAGTGTTCTACGTGGCTGGTTAGCCCGTCACAAGCCCCGGGGCCATTTTGCATACATCATCATTCACGTCCGCAGTAAGAATGGAAGAAAATACCTGGCCGATGTTTCGCTTGATTTCACCGAAAGGCTGTTAGACATTTTTCGGTGTCGTGATTGGACCAATGCGAAGTGAGATTCCTTTTTTGATCTTGCCGATTCAAATCAGCGAGATACCCTGTAACAGCCACACGCATAATACTCTCTAACTGATCGAACGGAAAAATATAGACAAAATCTTTTAGGAAGATTTGAGGCAACGAGTCGCTTGACTTCGCCAAAAGGCTGTTAAGACCATTTTCGGCGTCGTGATTGGACCAATGCGAAGTGAGATTCCTTTTTTGATCTTGCCGATTCAAATCAGCGAGATACCCTGTAACAGCCACACGCATAATACTCTCTAACTGATCGAACGGAAAAATATAGACAAAATCTTTTAGGAAGATTTGAGGCAACGAGTCGCTTGACTTCGCCAAAAGGCTGTTAAGACCATTTTCGGCGTCGTGATTGGACCAATGCGAAGTGAGATTCCTTTTTTGATCTTGCCGATTCAAATCAGCGGGATCCCCTGTAACATGCACATAATACTCTCAAAGAGAGAGGCCGCTTATTTTAGGCCGGATGTTCGATATATTTCGCTAGAGCTGTGCAAATTTATTTTTGCTAGAGCCTAACGACCTAAGGCATATGATTAAGGAAATAGTCTGAAATAGTAGCGATATATCAGTCCTATCAGACTCTGATCTCTCACTCGGCAAACTTTGTACTTGTGCATCATAATTTACCATAATTAGCTAAGTATTGAAAACAGACGCCAATACATGCTCTGCACATTTCTTCACGTGCTATTTTCCCGGAGAGAACCTCGACTCTATCTACGACTTATTTAGTAGACCTTCACTATCTCGCAGCATGTCTACCAGGAGTGACCCCGCCAATCTGTACTGCCCCGCGCATCGTACCACTAAATACCACCTATCATTTGTAGTCAGCGCCACGGCAACATGGAACTCTCTACCGAACTATATCAAATGCAGTCAGACTCTTTCTACCTTCAAGGCCAAAACATCTCATTACCTGCTTGTGAAGTAGTTCCGAACTTGGTACTTTGGACTTCTCACTGTTGATATCTAATAAGTTTGTCTCACATATTTTACTCTCTATGTGGTACTTCATGCTTGTTTTATTGTATGTTGTTTTTAGTTCCGAACTTTTTACTTTGGATTTTTCACTGATAAACATCGAATAAGTTTTCCTCAAACTTTTCTACTCTCTTTGTGGTTTTTAATGCTTATTTCGTTGTATATTGTTTTTGATAATTTTTGTAATGCTCTTGCTCTGGGTGATGTACCCAGAGCAAAATAAATTATTCTTATTCTTATAATTATTAATTGCCATCCCCGCTTTAAATGTCCGGCATGATTTCGTTTTCTGCATGATTTACTATCTTGTAACGCTCTTCAAAAATCCCATTAATAATTCTAACCAGCAATTGTCTCTTAACGAAAGTTCATGTAACCATGCTCATTTCGTAAAACTCTCCTAGTCTCTGGTTTGGACGCGCATCGTACCACCGATTGCTTTTTGATCCGCGCCCAGCGGCCGGAGGAACGAAAAGGAGGTTCTGACTTGGACTGGGAAAAGTGCCGCAACCCTGGCGTGGAATCACCCCGTGCCACGCACCCAGTGGTGGCTTCCAAGGTACTTCGTAGATATATGTCAACTTTTCAGGCTTAACTTGGTGGAACCATAATGCGATAGTTTGGAAATAAATTCACCTTTCAATGTTCCAAACGAGTTTATTATTCGTAATATTTATGTAATATTAAAACTTTCTGTGGAATATTACAAAGTGAAATTATTTCCAAGCTACTTCGTAGATGTAGATGAATCCTATTGGAGCCACTTCAATGGTTGTGGTAGGGGGTTAGTTATCGTAAAAATGCATTGCACAAAAATTAGACACTATCTAAGTCAATGCAAATTCGACTACTGATGCATTAACTAAACCTTGCAAAAACTAGTCAGGAGGCGAAATTTCACAAATATACGCTCCACTAGAAGCTTGCTACCAATGTAAGACGGTTTGCATTAATGTTATTCGCAACGACACATATGCATATACCTAAGATGTTCGGATAACGGATGGTCATTGCGGCTAGACAACCGACGACTGTCTCTATTGCAGTTGGGCAGAACAGTAAGGTAAGAATTACTTTGGGGATAATAATATGTCTTTATTTCGAGCGAATTTAAGACTTAGCAGTCCTCTCTTACAATTTCCTGATTTCACTAACACAAACACCTATGTCCTGGGCAGTGAATTATCTACCCAGGCGGTATTCGAACCCGCGACCCTTGGGTTAGCAGGCGAGGACTTTACCCCGCCGCCATCGGGGCCGACATTGTGACACAGGAGGGAGAGAGAGAGAAAGGCGTGATTGCATTTACTATACTCGCAGCAAAATGACAAAGGCCACAGGGTTTCAACGTCCAATTTTATGGATGGAGCACCACTCATTTAATAATCAACACACAGCTCTACATCCAGTGGACTAAAAACAGTGAACAAAGCACAGCATTACTCCGAGAACGTTACTAAATCTCAGCTCTGAATCCGAAAGGTTAAGAGGACGCTTCATACCCTGCGGTAAGGATTAGTTCTGTCAAAAATCCACAAGATGGCGTCACTCGCACCCGATCGAGGCGTTTTGACGTCAGGAGTCTCTTACTCCAGGATAACTCTCGCAAAAGGCAACAGTCGTCGGTAAGTTTTAGCCAAGTCTCCGGCGCGTAAGTACAGGCAGCGCTTATATAAGATCTGTGAAAGAAGACTGAACTAATTGCATCACCGTCCGAGCACATCATGGCCGAAAACCATTCAGGTAGCTTGTCGAAATATACCAATTACAGATTTCATCTTACAACCGTGATGACTGCTACTTAGCATTCTGACAGAAGATTGATTGATACATCTCCATTAGTTTTAGATATGTCAATAATAGTAATAGTTTTTTTAATAAACATACCCTACATCTTGCCGTATTCCCGATGGTTTAATTATGTTCCGGGATACATTTTTCATATTTCAAATACGAGTCTCCCTTGGCAAAGGTCTATTCTTAATACTATGAAAATTTCAAGTTGATGACGTAAGATTTTTACAAAAAATATGGCGTCAGAAATCATCACAAATTCGACCGGTCGAGCGGGTGTGATGCGTCGGCTTAAGGTGGTTGGAGCGACTTTCATTCAAAGTACAGATTAGCGCGAAACTTTTGTGAGTGTACACATTAGTAATATGTATGGATAAAATCGCAAAACTTCCGCATGTTGACGGTTGGGTTCCTTGGCAATTCAATGCTATTTTAGCACGCATTTAAAACGTATGTTAACACGTCACAAAACACTCGAAAAGGGATGGAGATTCGGAAAGTAATCTCCACCATTGCAGGGAACAGAATCCGGGCCCCCGGGAAGCCTGAAAACTGACATCCAAGCGAAAACTTTTATATCTTGAGTTTTTGCTTTTTTAGCCTTAACAGAGACTCCCAATTTTCATTCATCAAATAATCCAGAGACACTTCGATTTTTCCGGAATATATCACAAAACCGGTTATTGATTATCGTATTTCGACTACACCAAGGGTTGAAATTCGCCATGAAAAAATCATTTAACCTGACCGGGATTCGAACCCAGATCTGCCGATTGCCGGTCAGGAGTGTTAGCCAGTTACACCACCAAACCATCTTCCATGAACGCGAATTTCAAGGGGCGGTGAACTACATATTCACGCCTCAAGTCTACATTGTAGCGCACGAGACGAACGTTTTACGACTGATTTTTCGATCAACACTTCCTTAAAGCGTCTCGAATACATTTCACGCATGCTAAGTATAGCCCCACCAATTAACAATATCACCTTCCATTGTCACAGCCAAAAAAACCTCGAAAGTGATAGGAAACGTACACGCTTTACGCTTCACAGAAACGAAACTCTGCGAAACCCGACAGCGCCCTCATAACACCCACGCCTCACATAGGTAAACAAGGTCGCTCGCGGTAACTTACGCTTTCCAATTAACCCCCGATTCAATTAACTTCCCCTTTTTATTCAACGCCACCACGGTAGTGACGTAAAAAAAACCGTACGCGAGACAAATGCTCGTGTTAAGCAAGAGAGAACTGTTTTTCGAGGAAAAAAAAGAACTGCTGTTTTAACGCTCCGCTCTGCATGGGAACTCTTCGGAAGAATAAGCCTCAAGAATGGCTTTGGCAACTGGAAGTGAAACTTCTTTGATAGAATCCACTCTGAAGGCCGTGGCAAAACTCCCGGAGTGTTTCAAAATAAAGGAGGAGAATAATGACCAGTCGTTTCTCCTCTGGTGGCGCATTTCTTCACTTAGAAGGCCATCTCGTAGGAATATGAAGTAATACTCGAGCTGCAATGACCGTACTTGGGAGTATTGAATCGCGCCGTTCGTTCGGCCGGCCTTATACTTTCGTCATGCAAATGTTTTTGAGAACATTGAATCTTTCGAGTGAACCCGAGTGCAAGTTTTATTCTTATTTCTCTCCCTCTCGGACAGCCAAGGAGACGAGGATTAATTATTCAAGCGGCGAACAATGACTCGGCTTAATCTCTTTATCATCGAGCGGATGAACTGTAAACATGCCGATGTTCACAGTCCATCCAACAGCGGACACAAATCTCATTAAAGATTCGGATTTCTTTTTCCTTCAAGAGGCCAACGATGAGGAGTTGATTTCTGCACCCATATGTGGGCATCTGTTGCGATTTCATTCAAAAGATAACGAACGCGTGAACACTCGAAATGGTAAAAGTTTTACAATTCTTATAAAATATCACAAAAAACGCCACAAAATCAATGATTAGGTACTAAAGGTAGATAAAGCGAAATGTCACTTCACCTATAAATTTAAAAAAATAGTATCATTTCACAGAAAATTATCTCGCGCTACCAAAGATAACAAAATGTCAGCTTCTTACCGAACTAGATTCCGAGATTTTTGACAAATAATACCAGCCATTTTACATGGGAAATGGCAAGTGAATTCAATCCAGAGAGACCTCATATTTAAAAAAATGAGGAATTTTTAACACCTAGATCTCGTCCAAAAATTAAGTGTGTAGTTTGCATGTTTTCTCAACTATTTTTTTTGATATATCATATTTTTTACCGCAGTAATATTTTCAGAATCGCAAAAAACCTTCCATTGTGAACGACTTTTATGCATACCGCGAGAAAAAAATGAGTCAAGTTAAAAAGACTAGATAGTTTAATTACTTAGAATTTCAGTCGCAAAAAAGCGTATCATTGCACAAATAATAATGCAATATTTAATCAATGCTTCCAACAGCTGCTGAACTTAAATCGTAAAATTCGATTATGCGTCCATGGTGACTAGGAAACTATCTCGCTCAAACTAAGTTTAACTTCAGGAACTAAAATACTAACCATATCCTGTTCCATTATCACGAGTCGTCGCTATTGCTGTTAACGCAAATAACACACAACCGTTCATCCTCATATTTTTGAAGTTTCTAATAAATTTATTCTCAATATAATTACAAGTATAGTCCTGCTAAGCCTATGGCTTGTCAGCAGGTGCTGTTATTAATTAACAAATATATTCGCATCTTTTATCTGTCAAAAACATTTAAAAATTGCTAAAAACCTAAAATATAATAAAATCATATAAATTACTCAAAGACGCAATAAAATCATTAATTCAAAATAGCAAGAGTACAAACGTTTTTTTTTAAATGAAACGAATGTATACAAGAGTAAACAAAGTACGAATTTTTTAAAAAAATCATATTATATTTCATATTTGTTACACCTGGACACCTTATATTTTATAATCAACCAATAAAACTTAGCTTTTATGTTTGTCGGTTTCAATTGTCACTAACCCCACTCGGGTCGAGTGTTTACCGGAATTGGATTTTTTTTTATTCCCCCAGAGGTATCCTCCAGATATCTTTAATACTTTATCTATCGCAGTGTTTTGTTAGCAGTTCATATGCCCTTAGATATGTATAAAAGTAAAGAGAACTCCTGCTTTTTCACATATTTTTTTAAATGTATCTTTTGACAAAGGACCTTTCGTGGGATATAACTACACTCATACTTGTGTTCCGCAAAAGGTGTGTCCACCGCTAGTTCGGGAAAGATTGCTGCGCACAGTGCACGTCTGGAGCCTGATCAAGTAAGCGCACACCATCAGCCAACTCAACCTTTGCGTGATGCGGGATCTTGAGCCCTGAGCGGCCTCCGGCGCATCGTCATCTCCCAGGGTAGGGGGAGGTGCCTGGGTCGATTCGCCGCCCTCTGGTAACCAAAAGGGGCTCAGGCTTCCAGCTATAAGGGGCGTAGAGAGACACTCCCCTGATGGGTTTGTCTGATCGCTCCTTGAGACAACGAATACCAGGTTTTGCAAACGTTTTCGACCGATGTAATTGGCGGCCGAGAGCCGGCAGTTCTTTTCAGCGGTCTACTCCAAAAATCTCATCCTTCCCTCCACAACCGGGTTGAGTTTGATACAGGAGCCGGCCATGCTGGCTTCCCGGGCGCGGCAGACGCTTTTTCTTCTCCAGGCGCGGTAGACGCTTTCTATTCTCTACACTCATACCCGCATTTTATAAAAAATTACCAAGCGTCTTTTCTCCGTGCTAACATTTTATTTCACTTATGGGAGTTTGAGCGAGATATCATTTCACCTATAAATCAATGAATTTGGTCCCATTTTCAACAAAAATATCTCACCCTTCCAAAGATATCAAAATATCCGCCCCTTACCGAACTACTTTCCGAGATTTTTGACTTGAAGTTACCCCCTATTTCACATGGGGAATGGAGAAATGGGATTCACTTTAGAGAGAAATTTATTTCAAAATATGAGGAACTACTAACACCTAGATCTCGCCAAAAGATCACACAACTGCGTGCTTTTTGTATGTTTTCTCAACTTGTCACCCTATTAATTTTATCTGGATCATAAAAGTATTCCGTTGTGAAGGAGTTTTAAACGTACTGCGCGAGAAAAAAATAGTCAAATTAAGACTTACCTAGAGTATTTAACCTCTGTTAATTACAGTATATAAAAGTATTTTATTGTTCCATTAATAATGCAATATTTAATTCATGTTTCCTACAGCTGATATTAGCAGATATTAAAACGTATAGATAAAGGCTTCTCGGGTCTTCCACCGGGTGAGCAGGTCCATGGGGCCCAACGTTTCGGAGAACGACTTGTCCACCATCTTCAGGGGGGGCGGGGTTCAGCTACCGAATGCTGTTTCCTCAATTTTGGCCGGTATATACATACTCTCCCCCCCCCCCTGATGATGGAGGACAAGTCGTTCTCCGAAACGTTCGGCCCCATGGACCTGCTCACCCGGTGGAAGACCCGAGAAACCTTTATCCATCAGATACGCCGGGAAAATCTGAGATCCTTCATCACTTAAAAAGTATATTTCAAATATGGTCTCCGTTATGACTAACGAACTATCACGCTTAAACTACCTTAAGGCTGTGCACGCTTTTCCAATTCCACTATGCGGCGAGAGGTTGAATGGAAGGCGAATCTCAAGGCTACAATTTATGGCATTATCTATCGAAATATCATTCCGTTCTCCTTATATTTTTCTACGATTCATCTTCTCAGTAAGGCACTTCGCTCTTCATGGATGTATGACCACAAACACTAGCAACTTAATACCATTCTAATATTTACCCTCTTGACCACTTTAAAATGAGTCTCATAGGAAAAGTCTCCGGCTTGATTCGGCTAGGCCGATCCGTTATGTAACATAATCGAAAGTTTTAGAAGAGGCGGTTTTGTAGTCGTGTGACAACAATGGAATATGCGAACTCATCCATCAGCCATAATATCGTTTTAGGGAAAATGGTTGCACAACAATAAGCTTCGCTATAATGCGGCTGTTTGCAAATTCCGTTTGATTGTGAAAATGTCTATTAAATAAAGACAAAGACGCAGCATTTATAATGCTTCGCCCTGGTGTGGAATCACCGGACAAATTTTTCCGAAGAAAGTTAAAATTATGCGATGAATAAGAACACCACAATTTATTCCCGCGAACACTGATCAGACCATTTCTTTAGAAAGAAAAACGAAAACCTCTGTTAATTTGCGACTGAAAAAATACAGTTTTCGTCCATTTTTTGCATTTGTTTCACCAAGCATCAACAGTCGTAAAAAAAATCAATTAGTCACGCAATAAGTACTTCTTCACTCCTTTAAGTATTGTCCAAAACGTTTTTTTGTACAACCCCCGCTTACCTAACATCGCTTTTTCAATCGCAGCCTCCGATATTTCATCTGAACTCATAACTTACAGCATTCGTCCACATTTAATTTTCCACAGAATTTTCCATTCTTCTTCTATAAAGTAATAACGCTGAAGAATGGACAGGTACAAAAAGCCGTTTTTACCTGTGAACGACTCGTGGTCGTATTTGCAGGCGGTAAGCATGGGGGGGTTGTGTTTGATGCCATCGAAATAAAATGTATCACGTAACTAAGGTGTCACGTGGCACAACAACATACGGATGGCTGCAGATTTTGGCGAGTTTTAACCACTCGAATTGATATCTCAAGCGCCTTCAATGCGGTTTATTACGTCACTTATTGGGGTATTTAACTCAATTAATAAAATAACCACAAGAAAAACTCGATTGGGAAGGCTGCATGAGATTTTTACAAATGGTTCAAATCGTAGCGGTATATGGAGAGGGAACTACGTCATATAACAGAAACCTGACAACCGAAATAACAGCCATGTTGTTTAACCCTGCTAGCTTCTTACATTCCTAAGGATGGCACGAAGGAATGGTAAAAATTAGCGAATGTAAAGCAAGAATATCAACCATCTGCTTGATATTTAAGGCAAGTAACTCTTGAAACATATAGCTGCTTAATGCAATGGATTCAGCTCAATTTTACAATACTTTTCATGGGGAATGTGGACGATTTTAATTGAAATAAATAAACAAAATACGTTAGGAGAGTCCGCATTAAAGAAGTGCAAGCCGGTTTTTGGTAAGTAATTGATGGAAAACATTGTAAAATTGCAAAATCAGTGCGTTAGCCCAAAAGCGCTATTGGAAAATGAGGGCCAACTATGATGGCGGACTCGCTTCAGCTTCTAGAATTGGTCAGCATAGCAAGGGCCCTCCCCATATAACTCAGTGGTAGGGTCCAGTTCCCTACCAATCAGCTGGTAAAATAATAACGTGATAATAAAATTTAGACAGCTAACCACTAATAATGGTAAATACTGCACTATTCCTCTGTTTCTCATCCTCCATATTCCCAACGCCACACTGCTATCCTAAAGGTTGACACACGAAGACTCGTGGTGGCTTTCCATATTTTCAGAAAACTTGAATATAGCATCTTTGAAGTACGTTTCATAAGCTGAGATGAAAAAAAAAACAGAGTTCTTAAGCCAGTTTTACGGCAATACAGCCTAGAAGGTGGGGATTTTAACATGGCTTCTCATGGAGATGCCTTAGATCGCAGCTTTAAAATGAGTCTCATAGGAAAAGTCTCCGGCTTGTTTCAGCTATGCTGATCCGTTATGTAACATAATCGAAAGTTTTAGAAGAGGCGGTTTTGTAGTCGTGTGACAACAATAGAATCTGCGAACTCATTCATCAGCCATAATATCGTTTTAGGGAAAATGGTTGCACAACAATAGTAAGCTTTGCTATAATGCGGCTGTTTGCAAATTCCGTTTGATTGTGAAAATGTCTATTAAATAAAGACAAAGACGCAGAATTTATAATGCTTCGCCCTGATGGGGAATCACCGGAAACGTTAATTTGAACGAGAAAGTATATTCAAACTTTTCATTAAAACTGGTAACAAGAAGTAAAAAGTTAGGGGAATTCGAATAAAATAGAATATAGCCATCTTGCCACGTATATTTTGAAATACTACTCGATATACGTGATACGTAATTGAAGTCAAAATGTGGGTAGTTCCATTTTATTGGCGCAGCAGTTGGCTCCTATGAACAGTCCGTCAAGTCAGACTGGAAACCTCGGTTCCACTTTTGATTGGTGGGCAACGGAACATGGCGGAACCAATGACAATCGCGCATTCCGAATGTATCACGGCACAAATAATTGCAAAAATTGTTTCGTAACTACATTGAACACGTGACAATCACGTGTTCAATATGAGTGTTATTTTTTATTATATATTTATTTTAACTTAACATTTGATAATGAAATATAATCAATTAATTTAATTGGTTATTCTATAATCAAATTTATAATTAACCGTTTAGTTAAATATTCTATTGCGTTAAGCGCCCGCAGCCCGCGATCCAATATGACCGGTTTCCAGTCTCTAACTTGAGGGCCTCAACTCCTAAGGCTGGACAAATTTGTTATAAAAAATATATTCAAGGAATAATCTGTATATTTGGTACCTTAATTTTGGTTTTCAAAACGTAACCCGTTTCATGATATAAAGCAGGATTTTTAACTGATTAAATAATAATCATTATCATCTGGTGTTCTGCCTGCTGGCAGGTCCCGTACACCACTGCTGTCTCCAGCCGCTTCTGTCCCGAGCTTCCCTCTTTGCTTCATCATAGCTGATGTTCTTCACCTGATCCACCAATTTAATGCTTCTCCTTCCTCTCTTTTTCTTTCCTTCAATTGAACCCTCAAGTGCCACTGTTATTATACTTTTCCCTCTCATCACATGGCCCAACCAGTTTCCTTTCCTTTTCCTTATTTCCTTTAGGAGCGATCTTCCTTCTTTTACTTTGCTCAAAACTTCTTCATTTCTCATCTTATCTACCCATCTTACTTTTCCCATCCTTCTCCACACCCACATTTCATAAGCTTCTATTCTATTCCTTTCCCTCTTACCTAATGTCCACGCTTCACATCCGTACATGAAAACGCTCCATGAATAACATTTAGCTAGTCTCTTTCTCAGCTCCATATCTAGGCTTTTACTGCATATCAAGTTTTTCTTCTGGCTGAAGGCCTCTTTTGCCATTGCTATCCTTGCTTTTATTTCTGCAATACTTCCCCAGTCGTCTGTCACCATCGTTCCTAGGTACCGGTAGCTTTTAACTTTTCCTATTACACCTTCATTTATTTTCACACTCGTATGATTTTCACAGTTTACTGGCATCACCTTTGTCTTTCCTAGGTTTATCTTCATCCCATATTCCTTCATCCCTTCTTCCAAAACCTTTATCAACCTTTGAAGTGAGTGTATATCATCTGCTAATATCACCATGTCATCTGCGAATCTTATACTTCTTATCTTCCTACCTCCAATGCTGACTCCTTCCTCTCTTCAATTAAAAGATTTATGGATCATGTCCTCAACATATATATTGAACAAGGTTGGCGACAGACAGCATCCCTGCATTACTCCTCTACCAAGATCCACCCATTCTGTCATATCTATGTAAATAATAATAAGTAATTGATTATTTGTCTTGACTCAAATAGTCAAGCCAGGGCCGCCTTAATCCGGTCGATTCCGAGGTCAACAGAATGGTGAGTTACAGTAAACAAACCTTCGGAATGTTCGCTGCACAACGATACCGTAATTGTTTCGGAGTGCAGAAAGGCATTCGAAAGCGATAATTGTTCTTCAAACTTTCCTCCATACTGTCCTATTTTACGATGACCGTGAGACAGCGTTGGCACAGGGAGCTATGAACGTTCATTCAATCTTTGGATTGTTGAACGCCGATCATGGCGTAATTAATAATGAGCCGATTGCCAAGAAATGCTGAGTGGCATTGAAAACCGTCACTGCTTCTTCAAGATTTCCACTATTTACCTCGTCTTTTTTTTATTGTGGAACCCCGTGAGAAAACATTGGCACGCAACCAAAAGCAATATGCGGGTGAAATGACGTGCGACGACCTTTCGGCAATCGGGCGCCCAGCCTCAACGTCGAGAGAACATCTTGACACCTTTGTCTCGGTTCACTTGGGTTCCCAGCCTCGTCTCCCTGACGGCCACCAAGCGACTGGAAAAGGATAATGCATAACTCATGCCATGCATTCAACTTTCATCCCCATTTTAAGGCCATTTGTAGTACAATCTTAGGATTGGTTGATTGCAGCCGTTCATCGGCCCGTCGCGATGACGCCGGGAGTGGCTAGCGTTAAATACGAGTATACGAGTAGCTTAATTACAAGAAACTTAAATTCGAGTGTCGTAAAAACGAATAGCGTAAATACGAGAGGCGTAAAAACGAGTAAAGTAAAAACAAGTAGCGTAACAACGAGTGGCGTAAAATCGAGTAGCGTAAAAACGAGTGGCGCAAAAACGAGTAGCGTAATTTCGGGTGAAGTTGTATCTCCTAGTGAACTACCAAATCTTATACCACGGTACCAGCCCCCGCTCAATCACAGAAATTCACCGAGAGAATTTTACCGGTGCACACAGGAGAACATTTACTGTATCAGAATCGGCGTGCAATACCTTGCTGGGACCATGTCGGATAGAATTACGGGAATCGATGGCTACCGAAATTCAACCCCTGATTACTCATGAAACTACTGGCGGTGACCAAATCAGCGGATTCAACTAAGCGTAGTTGACTAATTTGCAAACTAAATGAATGGCATTTACATTTGACAGGCGATAATATTACAACTATACACCTCATTTGACTGGGGTTATTTGATCATCGTCCTTGCTGTAATCAAAATTTTTAAGAGAGAGAGAGAGATTGTTTTTTTCATCTGTGCTACAGTAGTTCAGCCTTGAAAGTGGAGATTTTCACAAGGGTTCTCATGGAGATTGCCCAGATTACGGCAGTGATTTGAATAAGAAAGCACATTCTAGATTTTAATTCAAACTTTCAATAGGAAGCGAAAAGTCCAGTGAAATTGGATAAAAATAAAATATAGGCCTCTTACCTCCCATTTTTAAAAAGTTATAATCGATTCACTGACGTTATTGAAGTAAAAATAATGCTGCTGCTCCATGCAAATGGCGCTGTAGTCCGATCCTATGGCCAGACAAATGTTGCCATTCGTGGAAAAATCTGAATATTTTGCACTTTAATATTGGTTTTAAATTAGTAACCCATTTCATCAACGAAATTAGGATTTTTTTAAAACTAGATAAATACAAATGTGTAACTCAGTATTTGTCTTGACTCACATGGCCCAGCCATAGCCGCCTAAAAGTTAGGGTCAGGACAGTCAATTAGTGACATTCTTCCCAAACCCTAAGGTATAAATTACGGCGACAGCTGAACATCTGACCCGGTAGGTAACCCGCGAAAAATTAACTCCTAAGGTTCGTTGGGAAAGCATCGGATCCTTCATCGACGATCTTTTTCGATAACACATTTTCCAAAATCGGGAGAATATTTGCCCTTACTTCCCCTCGATCCTGCAACCCTTTAAGAATAAAACCCTGGGAAACGCTCCCCTCCTGACCCTGTCACGACCTCTTAACCCTTTATCACGCCGAGTGACCTGGAGGTAACATATAGAAGTTTATTTTTTGTGTCTGAAAAGGTTTCTTTACGTCTATATACCTTTGTGACATCAACTGTTCAGTTTGGCAACGAAAATATCTCTCATTCGCAACTTTTAGTTCCTCATTCTCCCACGAGAGGTGTAACACGCGAAATGACTGCATAAGGTGGACGAAAAAATCGGTGTATAAAGTGCGCTAAAGGTGAATTTTCCATCTTTCTATGTATCGGCCAGCTTTTAGAAAGCCATCATGCTCGGATAGCCACCAATGTCGTCACGCCAGAGTTCACCCGCGGACTGTATCGGGTCGATATTTCACCCGTGCCGAGCTCAATGAGGGAGAATTCCATAAAAAATTCTGCAGGAATGGCTGAACCGACCCCCGCCCTAAATCTCCTTGCGCGAATGAAAACGTGCACTCCTGTCTACTGGATGGGAAAAAGCCAACTGTGCCAGGGAGACGAAGGGCAATTCCACGAAGACGTGGGCGGCACGGGGGTCAGGAAAAACGACCCAACCGCAGCAGCCTCTAGCAGAGGTTGCGAAAACGAGGATTAAAAGGAGAAGGGGTTCTGGAGGAATTTAGAAAAACGGATGAAAACGATAATCGCTTGACGGAGGCCTCTCAAGGACGATCACTCGCCCGAGGAGTTTGTGTTTGAAACCACTCAGAAGAATTTCGATCGCGTAAATAAGGAGTAACAGCTGCACTACAATCACAAAGGGTTAAGAGATTTTGACGAACCCGTTCGGGTACGTGGAGAGGGCGCTTGCTATGCTGGTCAAAGCTAGAAGCTGAAACTAGTCCGCCATCTTCGTTAACCCTCATTTACCGAGAGCACACGTGAGCAATTTAACTACATTTTCCATCTGTAACTTACAAGAAACCAGCATGCCCTAATTTCTTTGATGTGAAATGTGGGATGGAATCAACAGTTAAGAGATCCATGAAGTTAATGAACTTATAAAAATATTCGGGTTGTAGGAGCACGTCCACTAGTTACATAACTTACTAACCCATAGTCAATAGCTTCGAATTTTCTATCTAATTTTCCACCACCGGATACAATCTATGAAAGTTTAGCCTATGAATAATTGCAAATGCACATATTAATTAGTCAATAAGAGAAAATTAACTGGTCATTGGTCTCAAAACAACTACATTATCTAGTAATTAAGTCTCCCAGAGGATTACTGCAAATGCGCCATCTTTGCTACTTATGAAACTCGTATCAACATGCCGGAAGTCATGAAATCAATAAATTTATCGAATGTTTCTCTGGCACTTGTTGAATGGTTGCCATGGCTTATGGGTCCCTTAGCTTTTTAGAACACATAAGTGCCGTTCCTGCAACTGGCCATTATCAATTCAGACGCAAAGTTTATGTGCGAATTACGCTAATTATTAGACGAAAATATATTTTAAGTACTCACTTTCTTTTCATTTGAACCAACTACAGCGCCAATTCCATTGAACTAACTTATTTATGGCTTCAGTCAGTGCAATGATTTATCCTTAACTGAACAAAATTGGATGTTTGGGGATTTTATTGCCATTCAGCAACAAGAGAAATTTGCTTCTCTAATAGTTATCGACGAAAACAGGATTTCTATAAGACGAAACGAACTTTTTCCTCGACTAACGCATATCTCACTTTTAAAACCAAATAATATTAAGACCATTTTACGAATAAAATTGTGTTGAAAAGTAAGATGTTTTAAGACGTATTAAACAGAGCACAAGTTTTCTCTTAATTTTCCAGAATATGAATAATGTAAACATTGAAGTTCGCGTGTACAAAAGTGTACTGCTCACCACTTTGTGGTATGGTAGTGAAACATGGGTATGTCAGGATGGACATAAGAGTAGACTAAACGCCGTGGGTCTGAGTTATCTGAGGAGTATTTGCGGCAAAATTAGGATGGATAGGGTCAGGAATGAGTGGGTAATAAATGAATGTGGGTTAGATGCTCCAGTAATGGACGTGTATGAAAGGAGTGTGCTTCGTTGGTTTGGCCATATTGAGAGAATGGATGAGAGTAGAATAACGAAACAGATATATGAGAGTAGAATGAATGGTGTGAGAGGTAGAGGTAGGCCGAGAAAGTTGTGGTTGAATGTGGTTGAGGAAATTCTTAGGAGTAATATTAGGAGTCTTAAAAACAGGAGGGCGTGTAAGAAGCAGTGTATGGGGGTATATGAGGCAAAAGAGGTTCGCAAGGATAGGTCAAAATGGAGGAAATTATTGAAGCAGAGTTAGGATGCAGAAATATGTATTTATGAGTGAAACTTAGAGACTAAGCCTACCCCGGAAGGGAACGGCTTGATTGGTATGCATGTATGTAAGTATGAAGTCATTTCACGCTGACACCACTTCAGTTTAATCCACCATAATATCATGAAGGAATACAATTTTCTTCTTCCACTTTGGAAAAATACTGGCCATACCAGATATCGCCTCCATAAAAAAAACGATATGTAACCTTTTAGTTAAAGATAAGAAGCGTTTTCTGTCGGTTAAACCGGATACAGTGAACTCTGGTGAGTTGAATGCTGAGGGTATTTCGTACGGTCTGATTTCGCCGAGTTAGAAAGTCGAGTAATTTCATTTTATTCGGACCTGACCTTATTAAGGAAAAAATGAATACCAGATCGCAATTGAGATCATGTTTATTTTAGAAGGAACGCGTGTCGAAGAAAACGGACGGAAGGAGACAAGTCTTGTAATTATCAGGTTTCTCTAAAGTGAGTGCTTTCTGGTAGCAATTGCATTTATCAAGATTTCAGTGCGTCAATATCCTCATCGGAAGGCGTCAACCATTAATGCACAGTATATCGATAACTTTGAATGATTCATTGCGGTAGATGGAGAGGGGGCTTACTATTGCGTCCAATAGTAGAAAATGTTTCGTGGGCGTGGCCTGTACGCCATCTTTGTTAACCCCGATTTTCATTTAGCGCTTACGGCCCACGAGCTAAATTTGCAATTTTACGATGTTTTCCATCGATAAACTTTCAGAATCGATAAGAAATCACAATGCAGTTACTTCTTAAATATGCATTTCCCGTACATGTATTATTTATTTATTTAAAGTGATAATAATCCGCATTCCCGGTGAAATTATGGTGAAATCGAGTCGAATTCATAGCATTAAGTAGCCAATACATGTACCAAGAGTTAATTGCCTTAAATTTTAATCAGATGGTTGATATTCTTTCTTGAAATCCGCTAATTCGTCCATTCCGTCGTGCTGTCCATAGGAAAGTAAGACGAGAGCAGGGTTAAACAATTATGTTGTTCTTTCGGTTGTCAGGCTAGAGTTTGATCGGTCAATTTCCTAGCGTCCTTTTTCAACCTCATCATGAGCTCCTGACAACGCCCATTCAAGTTGTAAACAATACATTTTTATTGATCATTGATTAAAATTTCAATTTTATTATCAGTGTGCCAGTGTCACTGATGAGCAGTCGCTCTAAGATAGGAAATAATTTGGTTGCGATGAATCCAAACGAATTATATTATCACGTGGAGGACTAGGGACTCGAGGAAAAGAATACTCTATTGTTTTAATGATTACTAGCTTAAGCGGTAACGTTTGAATTCTCTTTTGAAGCGTTTGAAATGTGGGTGTGGAGAGGGTAAGCTGGGTGGCGAGAAAGACCAATGAGGACGTATTCGATACGGTTGGAGAGGAGAGGACACTAGTGGAGGAGATTCGGAGGGGGCTGAAGAGATGGATATGAGGACGCATTGAAAGGATAGGGAATGCTGAAGAGGGCAATAGAGGGGAGAACACTGGGGAAGAGAGGAAGAGAAAGAGGAGAGGAATTATGGACAAAATAAGAAGAGGGAGACGACATGAGGTGTTTTTAAGAGATCTAATGATGGATCGCGTACAGGAGGGAGAACGGAACGACATGCCAGAAATGACGTTACGCTAAGTACTGTCCACCTACCGATCAGCCGAAGGAATACTGGAATGAATTGACTTTTTCATGCCCTTATTTCTCTGTACATATGTCCACTTGGTATTCCGCCTAGTCGTAAAACTCTAGTTCATGTTGAAAAATTCCACTTTGTTAGGCGAGTTATTGTAGAACAACATTGTAAATAATATACAAATGATATCATACTGTCTACTGTAATGTCAGACGTTTGTTTTATTCCAAAATCATCTTTATTTTCTTAAAAATAGTTTCTTTTACCTCACTACTTCGAGCCACTTTCCCTTTTCTTCTCCTTCTCAACAATTCCCTCTCTCCTCTCATCAACAACTCCCTAACAACATAAACATCAACTATCAATTAACATCAAAACAACAAGATAATTAAATATCAAACGTTACACTACTTGTATTCCAATTCGTACAACACGTGTTTCAACTGACTAGCAGTCATCATTGGGCACAACACTTCTTCCACCAGTTGGAATTAAAGTAGTCAGTACGTTATCCTTTGTGTATCATGTTTAAAAATGGTTCACCCCCAACAATCATTGAGTTAGTTGTCAGTTTCATCTTTAATGTGCACTCATTTCGGAGCTAATTATGGGGAGTGCGTCGAAGATGAAAATATCGGGGTTGCGTGTAATTCGGCGAAATTAAATAATCACGCAATCGGAGGAAAGGCTGATTTTTCTGGCCGAATACGTGCGATTTCCACGCAGGGAGAAATGAGAGCTTGCGGTGTTGACTGTGACATTTCGGCGGAAAACATCCAATCGGGCTTTCCCGGGGGGGAAATGGACGGAATTCGGCTCGCCCCCGTTGGCGGTGGTCTGTCTGTCTGTCTGTCTGGGCGGACGGACGTATCTGGAGCGATTTCCGTGCTCAGTGTCCCGTGGCGAAGTAATTGACGCTGGCGGAAAACTGGTCGTTGATTAAGCGAGAGACGGCGATATGCTCTTAACCTTTAGGCACCGTCTCGACGCAGAAAATAAACGCACCTTTCCAATTGGCCCTTTCCATTCAAAGACTCCATTCTTGTTTTGAGAACAAGGTGGTTCTCACTTGACTATATGAGTCATTGACTACATTACAACTGCAAAGTTACTTATTCATATATTATTCAGTTTATTAAATCCTACACACTCCGATGAAATGGGTTTCCTACCGGGTCAGGAGATCAGCCAACGACGTTATGTATACCTCAGAGTTCGGGAAGAGTGTCACTAATTGGCTGTCTTGACCCTAACAGTAAGGTGGCTCAGGTTTGACTGTGTGAATCAGTGCAAATACTAAGTTACATATTTTTATATTATTCAGTTTAAAAATTTTACCTACTTTTGAATATTAAAAAGGTTACCTAATGAAGACCAAAATTATAGCACAAAAATTACAAGCTATTCCAGAAATATATTTTTGATAACCACATTTGTCCGGACAATAAAGGCCGACACCAGCGCTATTTACGCGGAACTACCGCGTTTTTACTTCAATTACAGCAGAAATTCGCAATTTACTTTACAAATGTGTGTTGGTGTGCCCATATTCTTTAATCTTCCTGGACTTTTCGCTTCCTGTATTCAGTTTAATTAAAGGCTTCAGCATGCATTCCCGTTCAAATCGACGTTTTTCAGAGACCATTGAGAAATCAAATCGGTAACATGCAACTTTGTTCGATTTTATCCATACATTTTACACATATTACTGACACGTAGGTATACGAAAGTTGTACATTTTGAACAGTGCGAACGTAAAGACGACATCCAGTACTTGTTTCGAATCTGTCTGAGGTTCGTTCAGGAACTCATAAAAACTAATTAACTAATAAAATCACCGATATTATTCCTTTCCTAACTTCAGGTTGTCAACAAAATATAGCCTTGGCAGAAAAACGTAAGTCCAAGAACGATAATAAACATAAACGGTGCCACGCAGATGGTAAGATTCCTGTCCCTGCTCCAAGAGTTGATGAAGTAAGAAAAATATAAGATCTTATTCGCCGATTTTTTTTGCACATTCATCATGAAAAGTTGTTTTTAATCTCTCTCCACGTAAGATTTGAAATGTACAAAGCGCGCTTTTGCTGATTTATGAATGATTTGGAGGTAAGACGCGTGATTCCGCTGGCCGTCGTCGAAAATCTTAGCTGCTTTCGAACACAGTTTCACTTACGATAGGCAACGCGAACACATTTCGTCTTTAACGTTTGATGAAGCGAAGCCAAGTCGGAAATGAAAGTACATCCCGTCTATTTGTTTAATGTCAACAGTTCTTTTTAATCTCTCGTCCTCTCAAGCACTGGACCATAACATTAATTGGAAGCCAACTTGGAAACGGGATAGTGAATATCCGATGCAATGTCGCATTTAGAACTGACCGTAAATTCAGAAACATATAAAGTGAAACATGCCTTTACTGAAATCTCTCGGGGCCATTAATTTGTCCGGATAATAGCCAGTTGCAGGAACGTAACATATGTATTCCATAAAGTTATGGGACCCATAAGCCATGGCAACCATTCAATAAGTGTTGCACAAACATTCAATAAATTCATTGGTCTCATAACTTATGGCATGGAGTTATGAATTCCATAAGTAGACAAGATGGCGGATGCGCAATGAACTACTTGGAGACTTAATAACGTGATAAAAGAGTTGTTTTCAGACAAGTAACCAGTTTGTTTACTCTTACTGACTAATTATAATGTGCATTATCAATTATTCATAGGCTAAACCTTCGTAACTTATATCCGGCGGTGGAAGATTAGATCAAATATTCGAAGCTAGTAACTATTGGTAAATAAGTAAAGTAACTAATAGATGTGTTCCTGCAACCCGAATATATTTATGAGTTCTATAACTTTTTGGATATCATAACTATTAATTCCATAACTAAATTTTCTTGCAACCGGCCATTAGACAGGTTTCCGCTTAACCCAGGGTCAGATATTTCAAAAAACATTTCGAAAGCCATATCACGCCCATAACGTGCATATCCACGTCGTTCGACTCGCCGACAACACTGCTCCAAACAACATTATGTCCGCTTAACCCAGATTCACGTGCCCGGGAATGGATTCCGTTTCCACATTCGACAGTTTCCGTTTAACACAGGGTACCAAAGCATGTAAAAACCCTATTACGATCGCCGGGACCAACTTTCTTTTCGGAAACGTCGGGTTTCCGTTTGACTCAGGTTCCGCTTAAGGCAGGCTTCTTTGTACTGTAACAGTATCTTCTGCCTACTGGCTACAAATGTATCTTTCCAGCATATCGGAATTTGTCAACAGTTACTTGCCCATTAAAATAACGAGAAACTTTTAATTTGTTAATTTTTTGCTATTTTCTCTCTCATTTTTCATTTATTTTGCTACGAAATGCTAGTCTTTTCATGACTGTTACGCATTCTGATTTTACTCTTTTTGTCCACAATTCATCCTAGGAGGTGCGCCAGAAATATAGTGCTGATGGGGAAGCCCAATATAAAAGAGAGACGATGGAAAAACTATGAAATACTGAGACAGACGGCGAATAAGTCATTCTCCTAGATTATTAATATTCTGATGATATCCGATTTTATCTCATGATGTTAGGTTTACCCGATAACTCGCAATCGCGTACGATCTTTACGCAGGTAGGTAAGTTACGACATTAAAATATTTTTCACCACATATTCAATCGTTTGTCTCTACCCAAAAACGTGGAACCGACTTTTGGATTGGAAATATTGCAAGGTACACACCCAAAATATATCGTTATCATTCAAATACGAGTAATGCATGGTCCTGATAGCGTCCGCCATTTTTTTGGACTAGCACAAGTCTTTGGTTTGGTGTATCTGAGTAATCTATCCGCCTTGTGAAATGGTCATGTGACTTGTAACTTGTAGACTTATAGCCCTGAGAAACAGACCACAGGTATTCATTTTGGTACCAAAGTAATCGTCCGAGTACTCATTTACTCGTCCGGGTATCCAGGTACTCATTTGGGGTCCTCAATTACCAATGAATGAATACATTTTGGCCCGTACCTGAAGCGAACATCGTGAGTGTCGTCAGCGACATTGAAACCAGTCCCAGGTGATTAAAATACTTATCTCGTAAATTGAGTAAATATAATTTAAATCAAATAAGAAGTGGGCGGTTACACAACAACCTAATAACCATCACGACCCGAGACTATAGTCAGTAGGCCACGCCTTACTATAAAAAAAAGACTCCTCCCTGGAAAGTTTCCCATCCTCCACAAAAATGGAGAAAAAAATTCGTGCGTGGATTCAAAATCGGGCAAAACGAGGCGGATCAAACGATTCCGAGAAGGTCATCTCTTCTTAAAGTTGAGTTTTTTCTTTCTCCCCATCTAAACGGTGGGAGGAATAAAAAAAACGATTCCTCAATGGGCGATCGACTCGTGCAATATTCCCCCGCAACATTCTACCGCACGACATGAACGGCACCCAATACACCAAACAAAAACCACGCGTCTCCGTCCCGCTGGGCTTCCTTTCTGGGTCGCGTCCTTGCTTCAGGGTGGAGATAGAAAGAGAGAGAGACTTTATATACACCTTCCCCGCGCAGTCAAGTGATTCGTGACATCGCCGAGCCCCTCCGAAAGGGTCGCCGGGGTCGATTCGGCTGCCCTCCGGAGTCGTAGGAGTAGGGAGAGGATAGGGCACCACGATAGATAGAGGAATAGAGAGGGAGAGAGCCCGATGCACGACTCACCTCTCTCCCCGCTCTCCACCATAAATTCTCGACGGCCCTTTCAAGAGCCATTGCGTTCGATTGGACGTCTATTGGGGGGGGGGGCGCCCTTTTCATAGCAACGCACGCATCGTCCGTGAGCGCGGGATCGCGGCCATTGTTTAAGACGGCTCCATCGAGAGAGGACATTAGTAACAAGTTATGCATATTATGGACACTTACAGAAAATGTTCAGGGTGGCTACTGATATCCAATTTTCAAATTCTCTGACCTTTCCCTGACTTTTTCCTGATGGGTTTACCAATTTCCCTGACCGATCGCAAAAAGGTCACCTGTTAGTGTACATTTCTCGGGCTCGCCACCGGGTAAGATAGTCATAGGCAGCCGATGTTTCGGGTTCCGACTCTAATGTACACTAATGTTATTCGCCGGGAAAGTGTTAAATCATACAGGTCACCTATTATTGGAATATTTTTTTCCGCAGAATAAAATTTTCTACGCCAGTTTTAAATTTTCAAAATTTTCTAATCATCGTCTCGTTTTTTTTTAGAACTGCAAGCATGTATTTACTATGAGCTAGTGTGCCCCAGCTACCTCTCAACCTGAGTTTCGGAAGTTAAAAAAAAAACGCGAGGTAAAATTTTCCGAACAACATAGCCTCGGATTCCTTGTGATGAGCCTAATACATTGTGAAAATGATTTTTTACAAAACTAGGAAAATATCGCAATAAGGATATACGAAAGAGATACATTGTACGTCTGATTCACAACTAAATAACTAAGATTCACAACTGAATACTCCACGAATTGACTTGACCCCCTGACTTTTCCAGAAATTCAAATTACCTGACGATTCCAGGTTTTCCCTGACGATCGCCACCTTGATGTTGCATTTCCGAAGTATTTTTCTCGCAAATTGATATTATATTTACATACTACCCTACGAGCGGCCGCATAGGCTTGTGGCAGGGGACGTTAAGACACCAGCCGTGTAAAGGTATTATCGATGAGACTTTTAAGCCACGGTACTCGAGATGATATCATTTCCGCAAGGAATGAAGAGAGCCGATCGACTATCATGGTTGATGAGGACTGCATTCATGGTAAGATGGGCTGATGAACATTCAAATGCCAATTGAATTACAGCAAAAAAAATCTTGCTGGACTGGAATCTGGATAACTCATGTTTCTACGTTTGAGTAACACACTTATTCATTCCTTGATATTTGCCGGTCGAGCCCAAATTATTCAGCTTTCAACATTAGATCAATCGACATATCCACATGCTACCCTGCAGGCCGCCGCATGGGCGTGTGGCAGGGGGCTTTAGGACACCAGCCGTGTAAAGGTATTAAGGATGAGGTTTTGAGAGGTGAAATGCTGACGTGCATTATAGGGATGTATTTAGTGGAGCGCTGTTTTTATTTTGGTAGCTTATTCTACATCTACGTAATACCCTGCGAGCCACCACGAGGGTGTGTGGCAGGGGGTGAAGATCACCCAACATGCACTATTGCCATGCAAGTAGGAAATTTAAGGGAGGCATGCTAGAGAACAGGGTCACATGCAGCTAGATGGTTAGTATCTACATAATAAGAAAGGGATTACTGGTTGTTACTAAATGCATCATGCACTACAGACTACTCTAACTATATTTCCTTCGGCTCGGTTGAATCTATCTTATACGTAATTTCTTCTTTAAATGGTGAACGATTAAGGAAATATTTCACTATCTGACATATCGTCTGCCCCAGCCAACTTTCTGTGACAATGATGACGCAACACTCTGTTCAGTGAATTCGATCGTGGAATTATGGAACCCTATTTTTTTCACAACGGAAATTTACCAATGAGGCAGCGAATATTGCTTAGCAATTCTTAATATTGCGTTTCGGGAATATTTCCAATTTGCTGTCATCGAATAAGCTATGAGAATTTACAATTAGCAGGCAATGTATTCCGAACACCCTTTATCTAATAACTTACTGGAAACGCAGATTTTTTGACCCCACCAAATGGCCTACTCGGGACTACTGATTTTCGAAGAATATACTCTCTCTCTCTCTCTATCTGACGGTCAATCACCAACTGACCAACTCGTCTACCGTCCATGCTAAACCCGACGGCTATGCTCACATATATGAGTCCTGCGCGCTTCCAGCTGAGGTGCTTCGTAAGTGTGGTGTTATGTATGTTGGTGATTGTCACCCCCTGCCACGCACATTTCATCTACATCTACATCATACCCTGCAATGGATTATTGGACGTGGATAGAACGAATTTTTGAACCTATCTGTTCGGCAATGTATCTCTCTTATTTCATCGCTTCTGTCAGACCTAGAGATGTTGTATGGCGTCAAAATGTTATTCTCTGCTCTCAATCACCCCTGCTCTGAATTTCTCAAGCAAGCTAAGCCTAGCGTGATGCCTCTGAGTATCTAGGGTCTCCCACCCTAATCCCACTAAATGCTAATAGACAATAATACATTACAATTACATGGAATTGAATAGACATGGAATAGGAAACATCCTTGGAAAAAAAGTAATTTCCTTTCTAAGTGCCATTTTCAAGGAAACTGTTTTTAAGAAGGGAAACGTACCCGAAAATCGATCAAAAATAAAACAGATGCATCTTACCACCTTATTTCTTGAGTGATTCGCTAATTAATGAAAAAATTGAAGTAAAAATGTTTTAAAAAATATTTTTACGCAAAAAAATCATTTTATGGAAATAAAAATGATTCTTCTTCACGTTATTCACCAGCTCATTGGCCATAACGTTGAACGGATGAATTACTTTAGCTTGTTGAGTCCTCTGAAGATAGTTTGAGCGAAATATTACTAATCCAAGATAGGAATGAATTTGGTCTAATTTGAAAGATAAAAATCTCACCCTTTCAAAGAAACCAAAATATCATTCCCTTATAAAACTACTTTTGGAGATTTTTCACGAAACGTATCTGTACTTTTACGCGGGAAATGGCACGCGTATGCACTCCAGAGAGACCTTATTTGAAAAAAATGGGGAATTTTAAACACCATGTTACGTCAAAATGTTGACGGCGTGTAGTTTGTGAGTTTACTCGACTATTTGTAGAAATAAACCATATTACCTCCCCGGTATTTTTCTCAGCATGACAAAATACCTTCTGTTGTGAGAGAGTTTTTAACGCACTGCACGAAAAAAAATGAGTCAGGTTAAAGACACGCAGAAGCTCTTTCAAAGAGGAGGGCATTGCTGAGGTGGGGTGTGACTAAAGACGTCAAGAAAAGGCTGGAGAAGAATCAGGATCGTGGACCGTGGCGCTGAATGGCTCGGAGACTTGGTCATTGCGAAGGGGATGTAATTTTGGAGAAGAGTGGAGAGGGTGAGCTGGGTGGCGATAAGGACGGACTAGGGAGTATTGGACGTGGTTGGAGGGAAGAGTAGTCTAGTGGCTGGAGGTTCGGAGGAGGCAGAAGAGATGGACGGAGGACGTATTGAAAAGGAGAGGGAATGCTTAAGAGAATATCAGAGGAAAAGGGGAAGGAAGATGATAGAAATTCTGGACGAAATAAGAAGATGGAGACGATATAAGGAATTCAAGAGGGATGTAATGGCGGGCCAACCAATGCAGTACAACGATGTACCAGTAGGATGTAAACTGTCCAAAAACCAACCAATCAGCTGTTAGAATAATCATATGAAAATTAATAGACACCGCCATCATTTTTTCAGAATCACAAAAAACCTTCCGTTGTGAAGGAGTTTTAATGTTCCGTAATGTTTTAATGTGCTGTAATTAAAACGTATACTTCGAATATGTTCTCCATTATAACTAGGGAACTATCTCGCACAAACTACCTTAAGTGAAAGTGATCTGAACACCGGAAACATCGCAATTCCGGAAAACATCTGATCCTGCATGTGCCGCATTATCGATAGTGTACAGCAGTGTTTTTCAAACTTTTCCAAGGCACCGCCCCCTTTTTTCCACAAACCTTCACCCAGCGCCCCCAACTATAGCATTTAAAATTATGGACTCCATGACCAAAGCAAGATGTTTATAAAAATTAAGCAAAAAAATAATTGTGATTAAACCATTTTTTTATTTCAAATCCAACAGAGAGAATGTTTACTCATCCCCGGACATGTATGTTCGGTAAGGGTCCAGCCTCCAGCGCACTCTTGCAGCCCCCATAGATGAAAGCACCGCCCTCAAGGGGGCGGTAACGCTCGCTTTGGGAAGCATTGGTCTACAGCAGGGCTGGCCAACCCGCGGCCCGCCTTGAACATTTTTCCTGCCCGCAAGATTCATCACATTTTCATAAAATAACTTTAACACAATAATAATAACAACTCATTATGTTTCAATTTTTCACTCCAAAAAAATGTCTATAGTGGGTCTAAATCTAATCTGGGGATATATAATTTTATATGCGGCCGGCGGAGTTGTGATGCATTTCCTAAGTGGCCCGCAAGATCATTTTGGTTGGCCATCCCTGGTGTGCGGTATTTCCCACACGTACCGGGAATTCCCAAAGCACGGTTGACCTTGTTCCCGTACCCATTTCTCCCTCTCCCTCTTGATGTCCGCGTCCATTGTGATAACGGAAAATGTAGAATCGGCTCCAGTGATTGAACAGGGCTCGCCTCTCTTACTTGGAGAAACCAACTTTTTGCGATAGCAATCGAAATTAATCAGATTCCGAGATATTTTTCGTTCCAACTGACTCGTGCCTTTCTCAAAATCGGCTCCTATGATTGGATAGGGCGCCGTAAGAAAAACGTCAGCGACAATCAACGATCAAAGTCGGCTTTCCCACAGAACACAACGTGATCTTAGCACGGCACTGATTGGACACGAAGAAAAAGAAACAGTCGATCTCGGCACGAATCCATCTGGGGGAAGATCTTAATGAGATTGATCAGTTTTTCGGGTCGATATTTTAAGTGGAAATAACATTCCAGTGGCCTTGAAGTTTGTTTTAATGTTGCAAGTGACGGTCACGAATTGATCCAAATACCTACTCGCTATCGTAGCGTGGGAGAGTGAATTCAGACCTCGGTGCGCGGTAACTGAGAAGATGTCGTTTACCCTTAAGGTAGTTAGAGCGAAATATCATTTTTACCCAGAAATCACTGAATTTGGTATAACTTTAAAGAAAAATATATCACCCTTCCATTGACAACAAAAATTTAACCCCTTACCGCATTACTTTCCGAGATATTTGCCAAAACATACCAGCCGTTTTATACGGGAATGGTACGTGTACACACTCCAGGGAGACCTTATATTAAAAATGAGGCATTCCTACTCTTCGATCTCGTCCAAAAATCAACAGTGTGTAGTTTGCGTGTTTTCTCAACTATTTTTAAAAATTAATCATAATGTCACCGCAGTGAAGTCTTCAGAATCACAATAAGCCTTCCGTTTTGATGGAGTTTTAAACGTACCGCGTGAAAAAAAATGAGAAGTTCAAGACTTATTCGGATATTTTCATTTGATAACTTATAATTTCTGTCGTCTAAAACTATTTCATTGCACCATTAATAATGCAATGTTTAATTCGTGAGTCTCGCAGCTGGTGAAATTAAAACGTATAATTCGCTAATGGTCTCTATTATGATCAGGGAACTAACTCGCTCAAACTACCTTAATACGAGGGTAAGTCAATAAATAACTCGCAAAACTGGATAGAGGCTATAATAATCAAAGAAACTTCCTGAATCTTTTTTCCTTTTCTACATATTCACCCTGTGAATTCAGATACATATCCTATCTCTCTACAAGTCCTTGATATCCGGCAGTAAACAAGTTTTTCTTTGCTGTCGAAGCCAACGAGTAACCTCTTGGACTACGGCATCATCATTTTCAGAACGTCGGTCACCCAAATGATTTTTTTGGGGCTCGAACAGAAGACGATCACGGGGGGCTTAGGCGGGACGGAACGATGGTTGTTCCAAGCGTTCCCAATGAGATATTTACGACTGATGCTGATGATGAAATGCTGACGTTTGCGACATTTTTATTGACTAACCCTCGGATACTATAGCTTTCGGTGAATACCATTTAAGTAGATCGAGAGAACATTGCGTCATAGAACTGTAGCCTAACGACTGAAATAACAACTATGTTGGTTTAAGATTTTCCCGGTGTATTATGTAAAAATATCTTTCTCGGGCTTCGCACCGGGTAATGTTTTTATAATCCGCCGACGATTCGGAAAACGACTTGTTTTCCATTTTCACGGCACGTGTTATTTCCGCCGTAACGACTGTAACACTAAAATTAAACAAGCTGTTGATGCCCCAACAATGAAGGTTGCGATCCCTACGGTTGGTTTCCCAAATGGATTCTGCATCGTTTTAACATCAAAACGATCCATCTGCCACCATCTAAATTAAGGGACCAGTTGGTTAAGGCAAAAGATCCCACCGGCTTGAAGACACCAGGGGTATGTCAGATTCCGTGTGAATGTGGCAAAATATATGTGGGGGAGACTGGTCGAACAATTGAAACCAGGCTTAAAGAACATCGTAGGCACTTTAGATTGGCGCAACCAGAGAAGTCGGCAGTGGCGGAACACAGCATCAACGAAGACCATGCCATTAAATGGACCGATGCAAAAATCCTTTGCCGCGCACACCGTTACTGGGACCGCATTATCAAAGAGGCCATCGAGATACGATTTCATCCGCATAATTTCAATAGAGACACCGGATTCCAACTGAGTAATACCTGGTGGCCAGTGATCAAATGTATTAAAAAGACGAGAAAATGATTCAACGGCCAGCGGAATACGTCAGCCAATCATAGGGACCTTCATTGTTGGGGCATCAACAGCTTGTTTAATTTTAGTGTTATAGTGGTCACGGAGGAAATAACACGTGCCTTGAAAATGGAAAACAAGTCGTTTTCCGAAACGTCGGCGGATTATGAAAACATTACCCGGTGCGAAGCCCGAGAAAGATATTTAAACTATGTTGGTCATCCCTGCAATTCTGAGTGACTGTGCCTCCCCCGGAAGGGAACTTGACTGGTATGTTTGTATGTAATAATAATTAAATATAAACCCAAGTCATGACAATGCTTTGATTGAGGCGAAAATTTTAACTTATAATTCTTGCTTCATTCATATTACAGCATTCATGGTTATTTCCCACCAATAGATAAGTGTATATACCTCATTGAAGTAAGGTCCAAGAATTTTTTTTTTTTACTTTCTTGAAAAGCTACGAAAATATTCACTCAATGACTCACGATTCGCGCACCATCCACCTTAAAAATACGCCCGGTGTTCGGTCGCGACTGCATATTTTTTGAGTGACCTCACTTTATTCGACGCTAACCTCTATATCCAGAGGTGAACCCGGCATCCGAAAGCCGAAGCGCTCAATAGATACAATTGCATACGCATGGCCCCACGCTTTTCAACTAATACCAACTCGAAAATCTTCAATGCAAGCCCTAAAAAAAGATAGGGATCTAGTTTCTACACCATATCACCGGATAGAAATAACAAAGTTTAGTCACAGGCCGTGCTTGGAGACGGATCTATGCTTAATGATGGGCCATGGATTAGAGATGAATGTAGATGAAAGAGGCACAAGAAGATACAGCTTATTTGCGAAAGTGATCCGCCTAAGATGGCTACCGCGCGCGATTCCTGCATTAGTTTAATAAAAATTGCAGAAAATTATTGTCACCTTGTATTATTATAGAATAAACTTCCTAAATAGGTTCCTTTGACGATACCATCACCAATCCTTATGTTATCAGTCCTATGGTTTCAGTAATCCTCTCCACTCCTTTGTAAGTTGGGCTAAATTACACTTGTGCAACAACTGAGCAATGAATTGTGCATTTTAATGGGTTCAAAATTTTTCTGTGTACTATCTCGTCATGCGGTTCCAATTATTCTCTCCTTTTATTTCTGAGCTGGACGAAAAGACCCTCATGCATTAATGAGTGATGAATACCCATTAGTCTAGGGTTAATTTGCTCCACCACAGGCCCCGCGACAGCTATCCGCGGATGGGATTAGCTTCCATGGCCTCGCGTCATGTTCAACGACCCTGTGCGAGGCCTAACTTCATCTTACCGGTGTCCATATCCGTACACATCACGCTAATTTTGGAGACGTTTTCGAGTAAATAATAAAAACGTCCGACTTATCTTCCGCTCTAAGGAGGCAGAACAAGTCTAATTGTCGGTGGTTTGAATGGGAAATGAGGAATCAAAAAAAAATACTGGTAATTACTGCGATGGGTATAGCACTCGTGAGGACTCGGGTGGTTGGGTCTCCGTGTAAGCGCGTTAAAAAATCTGCGAATTAAATTCGCCGTTGCGACACAAGGTCGAACATCCAAATAGTCTTCGCGAAAGTGTTAAATTTTCGGAAAGAAAGCTCCGCACCACACAATGAGAATCGACTAACCCCCACTGTTTCCAGACGATGGTATCGCTCGTAGACTGTTGCTTAACAGCGCCACCATCGTGTCCAGCGTGAAAGTTTTGTAATGGTGCGTTTTATCAGTTGCGTTAGTAAATATATACAGAAGAGTAGAAGGGGGAAAGGACCGCATGAAACACTATAAAGAAAAGAAGAACCACATGGATTGGACACACTTATAGACACAATGGATTTGTGAAGAACATAATTATTTATATTAACTTTGCACGCGCCTTGCGGCCAAATTCAGCGTTGGGGGAGGAGAAGAGAGGGCAATCCGCTTTTTTTTTATAAGGAAGTATTTTCAACAAACCACAACGGCACCACCGACCATTCCTTTACTAATATTTTTAACAGAATGAATGCAAAAAGGACTACAATCCAGGAAACAGACCGTGAAAACATCAAGCGTGAGGAGCGTAGCACTCTTATGGATCGGTTGAATGGACCATTGGGAAAGTTGACCAGAAAAGACTAGAAGCCATCGAAACCTAGTGCTGGAAGAGGATGCTGAAGATTAGATGAACGGACAAAATAAGAAATGATAACGTGCACAGAAGAGTAGAAGAGGAGAGGACCATATGGAACACCATGCAGAAAAGATGAACAAGATGGATTGGACATACCCCGAGACATAACGGGTTGGTGAAGTACATAACTGAAGGCAAAATAGAGGAGAAAGTCCCCAGAGGAAGACCCAGGAATAAGCCCATGGACCAAATAAAGAGGAAAGTACACAGGAAGAGATATCAGGAGGTAAGGGAACTAGCATTAGATAGGGAAGAGTAGGAGGGCTGCAGTCAACCAATCTTAGAATTGAACGACCAATGACGAAGTAAATATGACATGAAATAATTTTATGACTCATCAACACGCAGGTTAAAAAAATCAGTTTGTCAGTCAATAAGTTTTAAATAGACAAGTTTTCATGCGCATACAATATCGCCCTTTGAGCCGGGCAAGCGGGGCAACTGACCCCGGGCCCCGCGCCTCAGAGGGTCCCGCATTTTGGAGGAGCGCGGTAATCACCGGATGGAAAAAAATAACGATTCAAATCTTGTATTTTCGCCACACTACTGTTTCGGGTATTGGTCGATATGTTTTTAAATCGTCGCTCCTTGTTTATACATAAAGAAATTTGTGTGTTAATCAGGATTTTCACTCCATTTTAGGAATTTAAAATATGACAGTTTTTATTAAAACGTTAGGTAAAATAAAATAAATATACAATTTGAAAATGAAGAATAAGTTATACTAGGGATTGGTTGAATAATACTGGGCTCGAATAAATACACAGTTAGTAAATCATAGTTGCCCATGGCTGCAAAAATCATAGCTGATTGGGGTCCCACAAGGCATTATTCCCGTGGTCCAGCTAGCCCTTAGGACGGCCCTGAGCGCATATGGCAATCAAATTTAGCAATCTAACGACGAATGTCAAATAAAAGGACAAAATCACCACTATTACTGTTGCATCTAACAAAAGGACTGATATTTTTCCTTCTGGAATGCTTAATGGACCAGTAGAACTGGCTCTGTATGATAGAAAGGGGAGTATTACGAGTTTTTAACGATTTCAAGAAAACAAACTTATGTACAAGTTAAAAATGAGAATTGAGTAGGGAATGTCGCCAGTTTTTTCATCATTTAAATAGGGGATATGCATTCAAAAAAGACATTTACAACTATACTGTGGTTGATTGAAAATTCCATCGGGTTTAAATCTAGCCCTTATTTCGATATTTCTTTCTCGGAAGATCCAAAACGCTACTTTTCTTGCCACGAGTGTAACCACAGAAAAAAGGTAGTTTCTTACCGTGTTCATTCATTTGCAACAGAGACGCCCCTACGGCTAAAGGAATTATGCCCCGAAGAATTAGGTCTCGTGGGGCAACAGGAAACGATTTGTGGGGCTCTGAGCAAATACGGTTAGCGGGCCCTAAATATGTAGCTATCAGAACCATGTATTGTAAAACTAATTTGTAACTTGAGTCCTAAATAGTGCATGAAATTCCGTGCCTAGATAAAGAGGGCGACGACAGAGGTACGCTGTGACCGATATAAGATACGTTAATGGCGCAGAAACGTGGACCCTCAGAAAGGAGGACGAGAATAGGCTGCAGGCATTTGAGATGTGGGAGTGGAGAAGGATGGAGAAGGTGAGGTGAACGGAGAGGATGAAACACGAGAAAGTGCGTAGTATGGTGGACGAGAAAAGGAAAATTCTTCCAGAAATTCGAAATCGACAGAGTAGGTGGCTTCGGGTTCTTATGAGGGGCAATCGTTTCCTCAAGAGTGTAACAGAGGGAAGGATATTGGGCATGTGCGGAAGGGGAAGAAAGAGAATAGGTTTCATGGACGGGATGAAGAAGGGCAGATCGTATGCAGAGGCGAAAAACGATACACTAGAGCGAGATAGGCCCCTGAAAGTGTAGAAAACTGGAAGGAGATTCTCTGACATTCAATAAAACCTAACTTAACCGCTAGGGTACTTTTTTATTTTACTGTGGCATCACACCATATTTTCCCATCCTGTGATGACCGAGTTCCTCCACAGTGCGGGACCCTCAAAGAGGTGATGCCCGGGGCAGTTGCCCCGCTTGCCCGGCTCAAAGAGCGCTACGGTTTCCGGATAGATTTCACAAAAATTTCATCATCAGTAGTCATCAGTCCCACAATTGGTCAGCAGCAGCTAAAAAATGGCGCCAAGACGTTGAAATCAATCAAACAAAAAATGTGCGGAATTTTATGCACTTATTGTTTTCTTTATCATGCTTGACAAGGTAATGATAAGCTCCTTTGATGGAGCAGTTTATCACGCAAAACACCTTTGATATTGAATGGAAATCTGCTCATTCCTCAGTCGGACGTCCGCCGTGCCAGTTGGGAGATGACAAAGACTACTAACTGGGTCGCTCCTCTCGTGAGCAATCTTAACGCTTCACAGTGCACGACCGAATTCCATAATCCTGCGCAGTGACGTAAGAAACACGCTCGCGGTCGTGTTACCGCATCGGAAGCGTCTCAGGATTCGCTAAGACGACGGAGGAATCTAAAATATACATTTCAAAGAGGATGGCTACGTCCCGGTTTTTGACGGAAAATGTCTTCAGGCGAATAATTCGGTATATTTCATCGCACAAACGAATGTATCACAGAGTGAACAAGAAAATGAATGGAATCAGAGCAGTACCTATTTCCCGTTCAGTCATTCAGACAATAATACAATTTTCCACTTTACGGGGTAAAATTTTCGCACTTGTTTATGCACTTGTTTGTACAGTAAAGTATACAGAGTTTAGCGGCCTTACACCGCGAGCTAGATATGAAGAGGCACAATGTGTGAAATCGATGCCACGATTTTGTGAATGAAAAACCAATCTCATTAACTTGAAGGCTATAAAATTAGTTTAGCTTGATGTATTATGAGGGATGTCACTTGTAATACCATGAAAATGGCTATAAAATAATCTACTAGTACTGACAAAGCGGCAGAAATTGAAAAACTAAACTCTGATCGAGTGCCGAATTTGGGCAATTTTTCTCAAAAATTTTACAAATGTTCGAATATCTTCAATACAAAAGGGAAAATGAAACATCGCCATCGATGACAGGGTGAAGGAAGACTTCAAGAGGGATCCAAAATGTCCTCTCATACAGCAGAAGCACGAATGAGAAAAATGAGGCAGCGTCGAGAAGTTCGGACGAACAACGTTCGAGCGAACGCCGCATTGCCTGACGCAAGACTAGACACGAGTAGCGAGATAGAACCATTGGGGTAGATGGCAAGGGCACTACGTCACCAAATTGTAGCCTGACAACCGCAATAAGGAATATACTTTTAATCATGAATATATATTATGGATTTAGTTGTTTGGAATCGTTGCCTAGGCTGCGTGTTGCCTAAATTTCCACTTTTAGTTCACCCAGTCCTTGGCGCCACTTCGATTAGAGGCTTTTAAGTTGCCATTGTAATTAGGCGTAGTTAATTGTTGCTAACGTGAGACTGTGGTGAATATTCAATAACTATTGAGGAGATATGAATTACTTGATGCTTTGAATAATAGATGGCTCGTTTTGCGACCTAACAGTTCATTAGTAAATGCCAGAGAGGAAATATCTACTACAATTGTTTATTTAACATGTCAACCGTATTTACATTTGAACTGCCGTCATTCATCACTAGGCGTCGCCACAACCCAAAAAGTTGTTTGTTTACGGAATTCTAGACAACAGTTTTGGCGACGCGTCAATCCATAGTATATATTTCTGCTTTTAACCCTGCTCTCTCCTGACTTTCCTAAGGATAGTACGCCGGAATGGACGAATTAGCGGTTATGAGGTAAGAATATCAAACGTATGTTTGAAATTCAAGGCAAGTAACTCATCAAACATATATTGGTTACTCATTGGTATGGATTCGACTCGATTTTACAATAGGTTTCTCCAGGATTGCGGATTATTATATAATTAAATAAATAAACAATAAACGCATGGGGAATGCACGTTAAAGAAGTAAATGCAAGATGATTTCCGGGGAATGGTAAATGGTAAACATACACTACGTTTACCAATCGAACTCAGATCGATATGAACTCGAATCGATCTGAACATTCTAAGCCAGCCGACTCGGATCGCCTGGTTTATCAATGCGAAATCAATTGAAATATTGATTTGAATCGGTTCATATCGATTTGGAATCTCAGACTGGCAGAGAAAGCGGGAAGAGTTAGTCCGCTTCTCACATCGATCTCACTAGCCCGTTGCATTTACCGTACCAAACTGAACCGGCCAAATAGATCTGAGTTCGATTGGTAAACGTAGTGATAGTTAAGTTGCAAAATCAGTGCGTTAGCCCGCAAACGATACAGGACAATTACGGTCAACGAATATCGCAGACTGGCTTCACCTTCTGGCATTGGCCAGCATTGCAATTGCTCTCTCCACGTACCTCAAGAGGGTGGAAAGGATGGAATGCGACGAAACACAAGCAGATTTAACATTGGAGGGTCAAGATTCAACTTTCTCTACTAATTAGTCAGTAAAATGAGAAATTAAAAACAATATGACGTTCACGTTTGCTACACTGACACATTCTTACCAACCCTAAAAACAACATGCCCCGACAACACCACTTTAGGTAAGGCGTTAACTTCCCTTAATTCTGTCTATGTAAGTATCGACGCAAAGAACAAATTATCAAGACACCATGATTAGAAAGAAGAGATTTTAGAAATATAATTTAAAAAAAACGTTAAAACCGATGGAAAAGCACGAAAGTGTAATTTTTGAAATTTTCACGTCAATAAGAAGCCTCGTGAGTGTGAATGCGTGATAATGGCACAAAATTCAGGTAGGTTATTTCTAAAGCACAGCTAATGCCGTTCCTAAGTAACGATAAATTTGAATTTTGTATCACTGGACTCCGGGAACAATTTTACATTTCCAACCGCCAAATTAGCACAAGTTACTGTGTATACTTGGATGAAGAAGCTTTCCTTAGAAGAAATATTGTGAATACACTGCCAGTCCTCCATACTCTTGTACAGCATTCCTGATCATTTCACTCGGAAAGTAAAAGAAATCTAAAAGAGGGGAGGCTCAAGGAAACGTCACTAGATACGTCCGAAACTTCAGCGTACAAAAACCGAGAATTTGTGCTTTCATCTGGTATACTAATTGCACTGAAAAACATTGTTGCACAACTTCCAAACTTTCTCAAACAAAATTTTCAAGCGTGCTTTTATCGAGGACGGTTAAGGGGCCCTTGCTCGGCTTGTAAGGTCAGTGCAATAAAAAAAATGTGTAATCTCCCAGGAATCGCGGGAAAGGAAACCTCACAAATGGACTGCATACGGACGTTGCGTAATTCCCAGGCACATAAAGATACGAACGATTGAATAAATGTATATAGATAAACGCGGGCTCTCCGCAGAGACCCAAGGTTTTTCGAGAAACATTTCGTCTGGGTTTCCTTGCGAAAAATTCAGAAAACGTTTTCGCATTCCTTATGTGCAGTCCGCCGATATCACAAGGACGGAAACTATCGTAATAAACACAGAGAATATAGATGAGCTGCGGAAAATTTATTTCGAATTTTCCATGGAAGGGAATCCGCATTGAAAAAGGTGATTGAAGTATGCGAAGGCTGACTGAAATTTTATACCGATTTCTCGCCGGAAACAGAGAAGGCTAAGTATTGACAAGTCCTCAAGTTCTTTAAATAATGCCGAAGAAGGGCAGAAATTAATTTCATTTCATTATGTATGTTCATATAATAAATGATTTATTGTTTATTATCACTAACGATATGAAAGTCATCTTTTTCCTATGCTAAGGTAGTTTGAACGAGATAGTTCCCTGGTCATAATAGAGACCTTATTCGAATTATAAGTTTTATTTGGAGCAGCTGTATGAATCATCAGTTTATACTCCAATATTCCATTATTCCAAATACACCATTATTAATTATCCAATAATATACTTGTATATGACTGAAATTCTAGGAAATCAAATAAAAATATCCACACAAGTTCTTGATTTGACTCATTTTTTTCACGCGGTACTTTTGAAACTCCTTCACAATGGAAGGTTTTTAGTGGTTCTGAAAAAATTACTGCGGCGACAAAATGATTTATTTTCAAAAATAGTCGAGAAAACATTCTAATTAAACCCTGCTAATTTTTTGACGAGATCTAGGTGTAAGAAACACCTTATTTTTTAAAAATAATGCCTCTCTGGAGAGCGTAACCTACCATTTCTCATGTAAAAGGAGTGGTAATAATGTCAAAAATCTCGGGAAAGTAGTTCGGTAAGAGGCTGACATTATGGTTTCTTCGGAAGAGTGAGATATTTTTAGTTCAAATGACACCAAATCCATTGATTTTCAGGCAAAATGATATTTCGCTCGAACTACCATAAGCAGACACTGACGCTTAGTTATTTTTCACGACTTGGTCACAGCCTAAGACTCGGTGTATACACAGAGCTGAAAATGCTACCAACAATCCATTGATGCCGTTCCATTCAAAATGACCGGGAGCAGGAAAATTGCATTCCAGATTTGGAAAAAATAAATTCTCCCGTGGAATTGTTAAGAAGGCTTCCGCGGTTTTCTTGTTCGCGGTTGGTATTTTTCGGGTCCTCCCCACGTTGCATCATTTTTGCGGACGACCGTTTCGCCGGCATTCTAGTCGGCTTCATCAGGTCGCAACCCGATGTCTGTCGTCCACAAAAATATTCAAGAAAACCCTGTAAGAGCATCAGCAACAATCACTATTTCGTGCATGTTCGTCGGTTCAAATGTTTTATATTTTTTCGCGGTCATATTTATAAAATATTTTATAATCATGGCGTGTCTTGAAAAATTGAACTTTTCATAGATACTGACAGGAGGCAAACTAAAAATTGCGGAAAAAGACAACACTGATTTTCAATATGGATTCGAATATGAAGAAATTCCACGAAGTGGCCCCGCAGGTAATAAGTTTATTGACTTCATAGTAATTTCCAAACTTTTTAATGAAAACTTACCATGGTTTCGACGCGTGTAAATGATATAAAGTGTCGAAACCATTATTGGTTTTCAATTTAAAGTGTGTGGAAGTTACTAATGAGTCATTTTATTCATATCACTATGGATACAGAACATATCCACCAAGTAAGGCCTGAAACACATTCATTACATCTACATCTACGTGATACCCTGCGAGCCACCACGAGGGTGTGTGGCAGGGGGTGAAGATCACCAAACATGCACTATTGACATGCAAGTAGGATATTTAATCCATTAGTAACATTACGTTCCCCATGACCCCTGCATGACTCTTTTATCTCTTTTACATAGTTGCAATAGGCATTAATTCAATTTTTTCTGTAGCACCGGTAGTATACCTATAGTGAAGTTCATGTTGGTAGATTTTACTTGTACATTATAGTGAGTGTCGGTAATAACTACCCCTTAACAAACACCCTTGAGGTGGCTTCATTTGTATATACATATTACTCTGCAAGGCATCTCAAGGGTGTTTGGTAAAGGTTGATATATTAACAAACATGCGCTAGAGTACAAACATTGACTTTCTTTGGCATGAACTACACTTAAAGTATGCTACCAATGCTGCAGAAACTATCGAATCAATCTGTGAGGAAACTACGTAAACGTGATGTAAGATTCACGCAGGGAACATACAAAACATGACGAAAGCACAATGCGGCAGGTATAGATTAGGGAGCTCATCACCTAATCAGCTCCACGACCAGTCGACTAACCTACTTCAAAGTTGTTGTAGAGTCTTCACTTGAAGATGACGTTGAACGTCGAACCCCGGGTCGTTCCGAATAAAGATATGTGGAATCGCAAAGTTACGAGTTATCATTATAATATAATTTAAAGTCTTGACGCAGCCATTATGGTCTCTTATCTATCGAGGGAAAAACGACATTTAAACCTGTCCGTTCTGTAGTCTATTTTCCTAATTTTCCTAATTCTCGTGATCTGATCTACCGCAGTAATTTGGAGCTCGCAATATATTAACAACGTCGTCGGCATATAAATTGGTTTTGAATTTACAAAAACGATTGAGGCTTGCATGGAAGTATGTAGATGTAGTGATACTGATATCGCGCGGGGACGTTAAATGTAATCGTGAGTCCATAGGTGCGGAGAGCCAATCGATGTGCGGGGAGGCCTGTAGGTCAGAGGTCAGAGTTTTGCGCTCGGAGACTCGGTAAAACCGCCGTGTCATCACGATAGCTTGAACCCTTACGGGTGACCTTCGAGTCCACTAGTCTCCGAAGCGGACGGCGGGGTGGCGTGAATTTTAAGCGAGTTTGCAACATTCCTTCCGAGGCAGTGTACCCATCACCGCGCCGGACTCATTGAGCGACCTTGTGGTACACACTCCCTCCCTCCAATCTCCCCGGTCCGCTTGCCCTTCCCCCTCAATCCGGATCCCGTCACCGGAAACCTTCCGCTCTCTCTGTAACCTCATCCCTACCCCCTCCTTTCTCCCCTCTTTCTAATAAGACTGGCCAATCACAGCTGCGACAGCCAGCTCTAAAGGAACGAATGAATGAAGGTAGTTACCTCTAGATTGTACACCAATCATAAGAGCGACCATAGTCGAATATTATATTTTGTTCGACAGCTGACAGAAGCATGACGTAATTATTGTAATACTAAAATATGACGATAAAAAGGTTTTAAAACACTGAGTTCCCCGTAATTGAGAAAAAAATGGAAGTAAGTCTTTAACTTGACTCATTTTTTCACGCAAAATGGTGAAAATACCTTTGAATCAGAAGTTTTTGGTGATTCTGTAAAGTAAACAGCGGCTAGAAATGGATTTGTCATAAATGAATATCATGGAGCGGATATAAACTAAACACTGTTGAGTTCCTAATAAGATAGAGGTATGGAAATTCCTCTCTATTTAAGTAAAGCCTCTCTGGAGTGCCTACACATATTATAATTCATGGAAAATAAATTCTATTCCTTAGCAAATCTTTACCAAATATCTCGGAAAGTAGAACAGTAGGTGGCTAATATTTTGGTATAATAGGAAATATGAGACCTTTTTCTTTAAAATTAGGAGAAATATTCTGGTAGAGTTCATCGAATTCTATGTGAAATGATATCTCACTCAAACAACCTTATGGTATCTTGAGAGACCTTTTCCTCTATGAATATAGATAACGGAAGAAAATAGATAGAACCATACCGTTTGATTATGCGTAGATATACCGAAGGTATAATTACAAGCAATGGGCCATATTAAATAGATTTAGTTTTACTGTAAATAGAAGGAAAACGTAATTAAAGGCAAAGGCATTTCCGCGGCGTCGTAGTAAATTATCTAGAAAAAGTCAGCATTAAATAGTTTACAGATAAAAGTGCTGGATTGTACTAAACTGTAGACAAATTTCTCGCGATGGTCATGTCGAGAAAAATGGAATACACTTCACATCGAGACTCGCCAATGTCTTCGTCATTCCCTGCCTTAAATTTTTTCCTACTTTTTCAAATCTCTGCCCACATTTAAGAAGACACCCCAATAGTATTTCGAGGATCAGTCAATTTCTTCATTGCACAAGCCAGGTCTAAAACACACTACATTTAACAAGGGCTATATAAAGATACTTTCCGAGGACCTCTATCCTCGTTAGAGAAGCCCTAAAGTTTTATTTATTTTTTTTATTCTCACAATCCCGAAAACAGCTTAATACAGGCCTTTTACATCGGGTGATAAACTAACTACAGATAAACACAAACACCCATGCCCTGAGTAGTAAAAAAAAACTCAGGCGAGACTCGAACCCACGACCCTCGAAGTAGCATGCGAGGACTTTACTAATTTAAGCTCTAGCGATCAATCAGTAATCAAATAGTTATATTAAAAAGTACTGATTAAGTGTCGAATGAAACTACATTAAATCACAAGTGTTGGTTAAGTTTATGGAGGCCACAGTTTGCGTGGTCATATTCCCAGCGATAACTTAAAAAATTTTAACGCCTTCAAACACGACACCATTTTAAAGTTACGACAAATTTGGTCGACTGTAATTTCTCATTTAATTTTCCCGTGTTTTACAGTTTTCGTTGAAACTCTGCCCAGGCGAAAAACTAATATTTCGTCAATAAATTTACATTCAGTTTGAAAAACGGCTTTGCGTATACAAGAAAAGTAGCGTGGTCATTTTACGAATTTCCCTCAACTACTAGAAGAGCGGTGCTCGCGGAGACGATCTAAAAGAGTTTTTTTTTCTGTTTTATTTTCTTTTTTTTTCACTGCGCTCGTGTCTGCCCGTGCGTTCTTTTTGTGCTCGCCTCAGCAGCGAAAGACAATGACCACCTTTCCCTCCCCCCTCCTCAAACTCTCCCCTTCATTTCCTCCCACTCCGGCGAAAGAACAACTGTTATAGCAACCGCCAACGTGTGATGGTCACCGCGCTCCGTGCATTCAATGGGTTAAGAGGCGTCCTAGTCGCCGCGAGGTCGCGAACTGAGTTCTTCCCTTTGGAATGGGAAGGAGGTTGAGGGGAAGGGAATAATGAGCGAAGAAGGGTTGGTCGAGGAGGGGAAGGAAAGGGGAGGGTGATACTGAATTTACATAATACCCTAAAATCCACCTCAAGGGAGAGTGTTAGGGGTTAAGTTATCACCAAAATGCACTGCTCTGGCAAAAATTCCTGGCTCTGCGCAGTAGCAATTTTGGGACTTGGACTACGGAACTTTGAAATGACTGCGAAAAGTGGGAGGAAGGTTTTTTTTTTACTGTGGAGGGTCAGATGATCTTTCCCACTGTCGCCAACGCAAGCGATTCGAAAATTTTGATGACCCAACACTGCCTGCCATCACATTTTGACACGTCTCGCGTTAAATCATAACGGGAGGGAGATTTTATAACTAGAAATGCCCGTGCGCAAGTTGTGTCTTTTCCGAGAAATATTTTGGCTCCCTTTGTCTCATTCTCTCTATTTGCCTCCCTCTCTTTCCCTCCGTACTTTCCCTTCGCTCCCTCCACTTTATTTCCCCCCTCGTAGGTCTGTCCCAGGAGCTTCTGCGAGAGTTATACTGAACTATACCCTAGGGAAAGTTATTGAAGCACTATCGTTGCATTAAAAAAATGCAAACAACTGTCCGGAAGCGTGACATTGCAGCAACATTCACAACACACTTGGAATGCCTAGTGTTAGAGATACTATTGTTGCTAATTTTTTTAAACTGCATTAATGGGCAGAGTTATACGGAAAAAGCTTCCACAAACACGAGAAATTTTTTCCATCTTGCATTTCACTAAATTAATCATTACGGTATCTTGGAAACACTGCTACTACCGGCCATATTTTCGTCGTACGCATAGACAGAAAATAGGTCCATTTAATGCGGCCGGTAGCACATTTCGATTGTTTCAATATTCCCCCGTTCTACGGTACCGAATGGTCGCATCAATTCCCTTCATTATAACCGTGGTTTCCAGGAAGTACGGCACGTGGAGCTGAACATCTTCCTCGCGAAGAGGAGGAGGATCGAACGATTTTTCCCTCAAGTGAAAACACTCCGCTAAAAAGAAATCTCTTAGCACAAAATAAACGATTGGCCCGCGCTCAGGTGCAAATTATCATCTCGAAAAGAGAGCTGTTTTCGCGAAGTGCCTCTCAGGTAGAGAATATTTCTCCGCCCGAGGAGGAAACTATTTCACAAATACGTATTGCTTTTTAAAAAGGAGAAAATGAAACTTACCACATTGATTCCTATTCCCGACGGCTACCGCCGCTTGTAGTCATGTGTGTAATGTCATGTTTGATGCAGATATCAACAAAGTTGATAGACATTCAGGAAAAATAAGCCTTTTATTTTACTCGAGAGGATACGTTGACGTGCTGACGGGCTAATACAGTTTTTTCTTCGTTGGCATAAATTTCATTTTTATCAGTCTAAAACTGAATTATTCAAGTTAAATACTCCAACGAAAGTAATCTGCTGTTTTCATGACTGATTATATCCTAAATCTATTTGAGAAAAAAAAACATTTCTAAAATATTTGAGCACATTTTTCAGAATTACCACAGAAAATCTCTTCTAAGCAATCCGCAGGAAACATCATTCACATTTTCCTAAAAGATGGGCGCGTATTTTGTGGCATTTGTTTCATTTAGTTAACTAAAGACACTATAAGCCACAAGTTGCAATGTCTGAAATGGAGACAAATTTCTCTTATCTTGGGAACGGTCTTACTACTCTTATATGATCCAAGTAACCGTATTACTTACATTATAGAGCACACAACAGTCTCAGTCAATTTTAAATTGAACCATTAGTTTCGAAGTTAGCAGAGGTTTTCGTTGTCTACAATAACATGTTCAAAATTTGAGATATAAACAATTTGTTTCCTGCAAACAGTTAGGAATTTTTTAACGGTTTTTTACAGAAACAGTTTTACAGTTGAACCGTTTTTTTAACAGAAAAAGTTTTACGGTTTAACAGTTTTTTTACAATTTTTTAAACAAAAAACAGCAACTTGAAGTTAGTAATAGCGATTTGGCTTTCTTATATCAAAATTTCAAGTTATTGGAACGAAAATTAAGGGTATCCCAAGCGCTCAAAGTTGGACAACTGGATTTTACGCGCAAAAAACGGGTACTTTTTTGATAAAAAAAATAAGTACAGGAACTAACTGGCGGAGGATTTTTTGAAGGTACATCATCCAACGTAGAAATGAACAAGCTCTCTTATGAATTTTACTGCATTGAAATCGGTTTCCTCGTTTGGACGATAGAGCATCTCTAACTCGGGTATCTTGAATTTTTTTAAAGACACTAGGGCGTTCATTGTCGATACCGAGAAGCGGAGCTTGACGCATTTTCTACAGTACCGAAATTCACGTCGTGGGAAAAGTCGAGTGAAAACTAACGCTGCTATAAAAGAACAGTATACTACAACTAAAGCAAACGGTTAGTCTTTCTTCTTCATCTATTAGATAGCTTCAATTTTTTCCAAATGAACAGACAATCATTTATGAATCCTACAATATAAATCAAGCAATAATTGTAAAAAAACTCACCCTTCCAATAATACCAAAATATCAGCCCCACACCGAACTAATTTTCCGAGTTTTTTTAACAAAAATAATCTGACCTTTCACATGGGTCCGTGTATGCACTCCAGAGAGTCGTTATTTAAAAAAAATGAGGAATTGCTACAGCCAATATCTCGTTCAAATATCAACAATATGTAGTTTGTAAGTGTTCGCATCTATTTTTTTTAATTAATCATATTCTCACCGCAATCTGTTAGTCCGGATTACGCCTTCCGCTTAGAATTTAGAAGGATTTTTAAACGTACCGCACCAACGAAACGAGTCGAGTGAAGACTAATATAAATATTTATATAATTACATAGAATAGCACTCATATAAAAGTATACTATTGTGCACCATTAATAATGACATATTTAATTCATGCTTTCTGAAGCTGCTGAAACTAAAACGCGTAATTCGAATATGGTTTCCGTTATGACTAGGAAACTATCTCGACCATGTTACCTTAAGTAACATAAGTTTCCGCTTAATTTTGAAATTATTACTACACGCAGTGTACCGATCAAATTATAAATATCATAACCATACGTGATATTATTACATACAATATGAACAGGCCTTGAGAACTTCTTTTCTCTCGTCTTCTGCATTTTTTGGCTCCGTTGATCAATGCGCAGTCTTTGGTGGCAAGTGAATGAGGAACTGAACGCACACCCGACACGCCGCGTTACCAAAAGAAAAAGTTTGGAAGCCACTCAGGAGTTAATTAAGACCCAGTTCGCGCTGTCGGGCACATGTGAAGGAAAAAGATTAATCGATACCCTTTTCGGAAATCCGCCAACTTCCGCAACTCGGGACCCGAATCGCTAATTCGGCGAATTCCGCTTGCATTCGGAATACACAAGACAGAGGGAATGAGAGAAAGAAGATTTTGGGGACCCCGTGCGAATTTCCCGTTGAGGTCAGCTGCTTTTCCACCGCACTTGGATGCATACAAAACGTTTGGAAACCCACTCAAGACTTGATTGTTAGGCGCGAGAGATTGCGGGCGTAATTGCCCGGGAGGCGACCTCGGCTTGACCCGCAGACGGATAACAGCACGCCTGGATGAATAGAGCGATTCAGCAAAAACCTACACGGGAATACCATTAAAAGACAACAGTGCTTTCACTGAAGATGCAATCGCTGACAAGAAGGAAAGTGATAACAAAGACTGAGGTGAGAAAAGAGGAAGAAATGTTTATCAAGTCTCTGGAACGAACTAAACCACTATGCAGACAACTTCTATGACTTTTTATCAGGAATCCTTTTTTGAAGAACCACGGAACTAACCGCGCACTAACATAAACGGAGTAACCTGCTAGTGATCACACAATTGTGTGAAATTCACGATAAAAAAATCATTCGCCTGGACTGGGAACAGAACCCAGATCCCTCGATTTCGCACTTGTTTAGAGCACTCGGCGCGAAATCGATGGATCTGGGTTCGATTCCCAGTACAGGCGAATGGTTTTTCCACTATGAATTTCACACAATTCGGAATCCTTACTAATTCTAAGTAGACTACCTATATATATATTTATTTAATGTATTTATGAATTTCCCTTATATGTTTTTGCCAATAAGTAAATAGCATTATGTATTCAGCTTCGTATCATTTTGGGTGTTTTACCCTTTCACTCGTTTGAATTTTTTTTTCCCTGCCGGACAATTCTGTTGGCCCGTATATCCCCGGAATCCCGATAGGCTGCTGAGCCTGTCATCAGGTTTTCCAGGGTCCGGACCTACAGAACTTGACATACACCCATGCCCTGGGTGGTGAAAAACCCACCCAGGCGGGACTCGAACCCGCGACCCTCGGTTTAGCAGGCGATGACTTTACCCCGCCGCCACCGGGGCCGGCTAACAGATGATTCGTAGGTTTTTAAACAGTTTTTATCCTACTGGCACATCGTTCCGTTCTTGATCCCATGGGCGACCAGCCGTTAGACCCCTCTTAAATTCCTCATATCGTCTTTTTCCTCTTATTTCTCCCCCCTATTGACCTCTCCAGTATTCCCTCTTTTTTCATATCGTCCTCCATCCATTTCTTCTGCCTCATCGGAAACTCCGCTATTAGTTCGCATAAACCCCCCTCGAAAGTTCGCCTTGAAGGAAGATGGCTTGGTGGTGTAACTGGCTAACACACCTGACCGGCGATTGGGAGATCCGGGTTCAAATCCCGGTTAAGTCAAATGATCTTTTCATAGCGAATTTCAACCCTGGTGCTCCGCTATTAGCTTCCTCTCCTCTCTAACCATATCCAATACCACCTCGTTCGTCCTTCTCGCCACCCAGCACACCCTCTCCATCCTTCTCCACACACCCACATCTCTAACGCCTCATACATCTACGTACATACATCCTCCCTTCGCAATGACCAAGTCTCCGACACAACCTGCGCCACGCTCCATATTAGAGTTTGTACCCATAGCAAATAAAATATTATTAATACTATTAGGTATAAGATATACACGTCAAATGGGTGCAATTGAATTTCTTTAATAAGTTACCTATTATGCTAGTACTTATTCAGATTTTATTCCTTACAAAGAAACCACGCAGATTCTTAATCTATGTCGGGTATTTGAGAGAAAGCAAGTGTTTCATTTCATTTTCCTATACAATATGAGCAATAACTTTTATGACTGTCCACCATTACGTGAATTCTTCCATTGAAATTGTCCACTCACTTCAACTAGGAAAACACATTGCTCCCGAGATAATTATACCGTAAACCCTATGCATCGTATGATGCGCAATTAGAGCAGATTGCACGATAATATTGAAATATATAATGACTCGATGCCTACATTTGAAATAAATCTACTAAAATACCTTTTACTAGTTTATATTTCCACAATTTTAAACTTATATCCGTTGCGAAATTCATACTTGGTTTAATTTGATGAAATTCTAATTCTAATTTTTGTGCTCATCAATATTATAAGTCAATCCATGTGAAATGATCCGTGGATCACGCAACATATTTCGTTTTAAATAAATTAATGCGAAATAATGGAAATATGATGAGTAAATTTAATTTTCAATGGTATAGGGAAATTTCCCGTGATGTAATTAATTTTTTTTAAATTTTATCGGGAGACGAGAGGTATTGCGGAATAATAAATTATTGTTGCCTCAACTTCGAAGTTTACTCCACAAATATTACAGAAATCATTCCAAACAAATAACCACACTCACTTTCCGGAGAGGAAAAGAACAAAAGCCTTGAAGAAGCGAATATACTATTGCGAAACGCCATAAATTGCGTAATAATACTGGATATCATCTATTAAGACCTTTCATATCCCGAGAAAAAAATTGATTTGTGGATTATTATGTTTAGATGGATAAAGTTTTTTCATGTCATCATGTCAGCAGTCATCCCTTCCTAAGATTGGATTGCCTTAATCCTCAATCGTAGTTCATGGACATTAGATGTATTAAAAAATACGTTGTTTTAGTTTTTCCCACACTTTCCAAGTCCATGATTTTGTTTTTTCTACATTTTTCTCCATCCATGAAACAATTTTACAATAGAAGATGGAAAATTTTTCTTCGCTCTGAACTCGAGAAAAGTTGGATTTCTCTCCACCTCCCTTGATTCCTCCGAGTAGTTAATTGCCTTCCGACCCTGACAGTGTTTAAGCGACCTCGAATTGACAATAGCGAAGCCTCCCACGTGCCGTCTGACATTCTCTCATTATTCTGCCAATTACGAGAGCCAGAACATCAAGAAGCTTGGATCATTTGGTGAGCAAGAAGAAGAAGGGGATTTTTTTTAACCGAAGAGTTGAAAGGGGACCAAATTATTTTGTGCATACGGAATTAAGAGACAAAATCAGAACAAACTCTCTGTAATTTTTACAAAAGTTTTATGAGTTTTCTACAACTTTCATCAAAAAGGTGATGTCTATTGGTAAAGTAGGCATTATGCCAAGTACAGAATATATACAGCCAAAACCGGGAGGGAGTGAGGGTGGCCGGTTGAGTCTAGGACATTTCGGTCCAGCCGTTTGGGGGCGGAAAATTTATATAAACAATTTCTATCAAAATTTATGACTTTTATTTTTTAGATTGACGCCTGACGTAACATTTACAAATTTATTTGAAACGTTTGGTAATGCAACCACGAGTTATGAATCAGAAAATCGTCGTTACCAGCCGAGTGGTGACAGAAACGTCTCTGCGCCCAAACGACCTGCGCCAAAACAGCTCGCGCCCAAACCGCGCCGCGTCGAAATGTCCCATTACCCAGCGGGTTGATCTCGTAATGATTGAATTTGCGTTACTTTCGAGATGAAACAAATAAACGACACAAACTTATTGTAATAATTGATAATTTGTCGTAATGATTCAGTGAGAATACATATTCACCAAATTGAACCCGTGAATATCAAATTCCAAAGAACTGGGTTCCCATCCAGTGAACTCGGGTTCAAATTCCGGTCGTGGATGATATAGTTTCCAGTAAAATACCAATCCATATTTGAGTTCCACGCAGAGAATATAACAAATTCAAGATCTTACCATGTGAAGAGCATTTCCAGTGCAATACTAATCCAATCGAATGGAGAGCAAAATTGTGGTATAGCTGTACTCTTTCTCCAAGTCTCCAAGTTTTCTAGCATTGATAAAATCCGGTGGGAAAACTATAGCACGACTCCGTAAAACTATGAAACACTGGAACAAATTTCGGAACGCGAAACAATTTTCCAGAAAAATTTGACGAAAACTTTTCTTTGTCTCGAACGCGAGAACTATATAAAGGCTCGGAGAGTCACGAATTTTGCCCACTTTTTAGAGAACCCTAGGTGCCGTTGTGGCGTTTCCAATGCAGTTCTCACGAGCAGCAAGCGACACTGAAGGACACCTCGTTTCCTCCAATTCGAACCTAGAAAAAGGGCGAATTTTGGTAGGTTTCAGGCTGATTACAGATTAGATGGGTCTCTTACAGATTAAATGGGTCTGCAATTTCACAGTGGTTCTCGTTAGCCATTATGCACGGAACATTCGGTTCTTTGTGAAGGCCCCGCACGGTCGAACCAGGTTTCTAGATTTTGGCAAAGCCTCTCGGGGGATACAATGTGCACTGAGAATTTCACGGAAAACTACGCAGACCAAGGTTGCAGAGGCGGACGCGTGATTTCGACATTCTAAGCATGCGCGCCATGCTTAAAAAGTACTCCGTGTAATCGGTTTCACGATTATAACGAGGGAAAGTATTAAAATTACGGTTTTTAAGGCCTCGGTTCTAGATTATTACAAATCAATTCTGCAAATCTCAATGTAGTACAGGGTGCGGGATTAATACTTCCTTTATTCAAAATTCTATAAAACCCATTTCATGAATGAGAATTTTTTTTAATTTTTTATGATGTTGTAGGTACGTATCTAAAGTTTTGCGTTACACAGTTTTGAAAATCATATCAGGTAGGTGACGCCCCCCACTGTCCATACACTGAATAAGCCGATTTCTGGCGTTTGTCATGACCAGCATAGCAGCGGGTATGTTGGCAATTTATCCCCGGATGTTGGCCTTCGGGTCTCGTAGGGTCCTTGGACGGTTGACATAAACACGGGATTTCAAAAAACCCAATTTTAAAAAATCGCAAGTCCTGAAGACCCACATCCGGGCAGAATTTAAAGCAGCACTCTGCATCGCTACAAATGACAGTAAATTTTTTGAGCCTGGTTTAAAGGAAAAAATACAAGAAATAAATCACTTTCTTGATTCGTTTTTCAGCGTGAAGAAGTGTGATGTTCATAAAAATAATAAATATTATGGCCAAGCAGAGACAACTACCGAGAGTTTAGTGTTTCCCAATGATGTTAAGGGTTTAATAGAAAAAGTCAATGAAATGCGAGAGGTTGACGAAGTTGATTTTAAGTTTTGTATTGATGGCGGTGGGGTTTTTTTTTAAATTTTGACTCTAGGTGATGCTAAGTGAAAAAGACAAGCTAATAGATAGCCAGTCTGATTTGGAGGTTAGATAGAATTATTCTGAAGGTGTCTGTGCACACTTTTAAAGACTGTGGTGTTAAAAAAAAATTTTTGCTGGGAGTGGAGGCACATACACAGGAAAATTATGACAACGTTGCGACGCTGTATTCACTTCTATAAAATAAAAGACTACCATAAAGATTCAGCTTTAGCAACAGATGTGATACTTGCTAATGTATTGACGGGTATCAATTCGCATATTATTATCGATATATATTATTATAATATATTATACTTATTATTATCGAGCGTAATATTGATTGCAAATTACACTTATAACTAGAAATGACATTTTTTATGTTGTTGTTAAATCAGATGTTAATTATACTTACGAACGTCAATTTCTTGAAAATATATAAAAATTTGATTAGGAAAAGTGCATTTTTTTAAACGGCCCGGCCGATATGGCTCAAATTTTGTTTTCAGGCTGTTTATCCAGTAAGAAATGATATCCTCCAAAGAAATCGGGAGAGGTTTTTTTTATCATTAAAAGCTAGTTCAGGCACGTCGTGGTACATGCGTGTTTTTAACTTGGCATTGCCGTACTTCCCGGCCCACTAGACGAACTTTTTTACTCCAAAATGTGCTCTAAAATCAGCCGTCGTCTCATGGGCCGGCCCGAGGGTATAACTTCGTCCCCTTAGATTCAAGCAGAATCGCCGGGAAAGATACTGTTAAGTATTTTTTCTCGCATCAAGCATAGAAAATGAGTTTCCTTCATTAAAAACGTTGAAAATAACATACATACAAACATACCCATCACTCCGTTCCCTTCCGGGGTAGGCACAGTCAAAATGTTTCACTCATTAATACATAATTGTACACCTAACTCTGCTTCAATAATTTCCTCCACCCTGACCTATCCTTGCAAACCTCCTTTGCCTCATTTACCCCCATACAGTTTCATACACGCCCTCCTTTTTATTAGGAACTCCTAATATTCCTCCTCCTAAGAATTTCCTCAACCACATCCAACCACAACTTTCTCGGCCTACCTCTACCTCTCGCACCATTCATTCTACTCTCATATATCTGTTTCGTTATACGACTCCCATCCATTCTCTCAACATGGCCAAACCAACTAAGCACACTCCTTTCATACACGTCCATTACTGGAGCATCTAACCCACATTCATTCATGACCCACTCATTCCTGACCCTATCCATCCTACTTTTCCCGCAAATACTCCTCAGATAACTCATACCCACGGCGTTTAGTCTACTCTTATGTTTATCCTGACATACCCATATTTCACTAACACATAGCAAAGTGGGAAGAAGTACACTTTTGCACACGGCAATTTTCGCTTCCTTAGACAAGCACTCATTCCTTGATATGCTCCACATGCTACCAACCACTTTCCTTCCAGCATTCGCACGTCTCTTTATCTCCTCATCTATTCTTCCATCTTTCGCATACATCTTACCTAAGTACACAAAATCATCCACCTGTTCAATTACTTCACCATTCGCCCTCATCACACAGTTATTCTCCCCATTCTCCTTATAAAAAACTACTACTTTAGTCTTGCACGCATTTACCTTCTATTCCATTCTCTCCGTTGATTCACAAAACTCATCTAGGAGCTTCTGTAATCCCTGTTGACTATCTGAGATCAAAATTGATAATAAAAGTTGATAATAATTTGTGAGCGGGTGAAAAAGACCAGGCAGGAAGTTAAAACGGAGACTATCATAAAGTCTTTTAAATAGCGTGGAATTAGCGAATGCGCTAGATGGAAGTGAGGATGACATTGTGTATGAGGAAAATAACTGCGTATGTGATTTTAGCAGCAGTGATGACGAATTTCTGGGATTCTACGAACAATAAACGATGACACATTTGGAATTTTTAAATGTGATAGTTCCTTTTTCTTTGTATAAAATATAATCTTTAAAATACTTTGATTCTCTTTTGTCTGATAAAAGTATTTTTCGTAAATTTCGACCTGATATCTCACAGTGAGTCTTATAGGCGTATTTTTCATAAATTACAACCTGATAAATCACAGTGCTTCTTATTGGAATATTTATCGTAAATTCTAATGTAATAAATGACTGTGCGTCTTATGAGTCTAATAGGCCGGGAAATACGGTATATCCTTATATTTGCTGTCCACCATTATCAAAATAATAAATGTTTCATTTCGTGTTCAGGAGAAAATCTGTAGGTATAGAATCGACTTATTCAGAATTATGCATAAAGTTCCATTAAGGTTACGCGTTAAAATAACAATGAGTTGCCTAAAAAACAAAATCGGTAGCATACAATTTTTTTCTCATTTACCTGTACATATAACTGATGCACATGTCAAGCACACGCATGCAAATTATCACGGACATTTTAATTGTAATCAAGTGTTTTGCAATGGAAAAGACTGATTTCTAAGAAGCGCTTGCACTGTCTCACGCCCACGCTAACGTCTCAAAAGAGGATGAGCAACCCGCGACTGGCGCAACAGAGCCACAGAAAAAAAATGAATCATCCTTCAAAAGAGAACTTAAGGCCGAACGCCGGAGCTTTGGGTGACTCTCTCTCTCGAGGACACGTGCCCACCGATCTGTGGTAAACGCTCACTTCCGCAGGCCGTTTAAGGAGTCCCACTCAAATACGGCCATCGAGCGCATTAGGGAAGCAATCCTTTACAAATGTTATTAAAACGTCAACTGCTCTCTGTAACTCTGTGCTCCTAGATTGCCGGTGAACAGTCGAGGTCTCGCAGCTCCACGCTCAGGGATAACTCAAAAGGTAGAATGTGTACCAGCAGAAAAATTACGCCAAACAATCGTTCAAGATGGGTGCAGAAAAAAAGTTCTTTCATTAGTACCCATCTCGACCGATATGCTCTTCTCCTTTAAATTGCGACATATTTTTTATGCCAATGCATCTGAAAAATAAAAGACGTTTGGCCTAAGGAATGGACTCTGTAACTGAAACATCACTACGTTTACCAATCGATCTCAGATCGATCTGACCGGATCAGCTCGGTATGGTAAACGCAACGGGCATGTGGGATTGATCTGAGAAGCGGGCAGACTCGCCCGTTTTCTCAGCCAGTCCGAGACTTCAGATCGATCTGAGCCAACGGGTTTGTGGCGACCCTTGCTATTCTTTTGGTTGTCATTGGAAACAAAATATAAACGTTATTATTCGAGGCGTATATTATAACCAGTTGTGACGAGAATGCAGTAATGGTGAGTAATGTGACATCATAACACGTCGAAATTTCACCTCTCATTACGCAATTCTGTTCACTTGGAATGTGACTGAAAATTTTGAACTCTGCACTTGTTTACACACCCGGTCAATCGTGCTTAAACTGATACATTCGATTGTTTAATATCGATATTTTCAGTCGGTGTCGGTAAACCAGGCGATTTGAGTCAGCCCGCTTGGAATATGAATGGAAATGGAATGAAAATATTGTTAAAAGAGTGCTCCATAAAGATATGTAATTGCAAACGTCATTGTGTATTCCTTTAACTACTACTGGTGTATGTTTATGGTAATAGTGAGCCTGAGCTGCATGAATTGAATATTATTTTTTTAAATATTGAGTTAAAATATAAAATATTTCCCGTCAACAGGCATTGCCTGAAGGAACTGTAATGTAAAAATTGCTTAATAAATAAAAAAATCGAATTACCTGCAATTGATTCACTCCCTCCTCAGGCAGTAAAAGTCTTCATGTGAGACAAGATTTAAATTAGCTGAATGCGCCATTCTTTCTGCGTCCTGCCCCTTCTGCATTTAAAAACCCCTGTTACGAAGTTTTTACGATGCCCAATTTTTGCATATAAGAGTCACATGAGGAAAATCAAGAGAGGTGTACGCGTTTGGCCCACTTCAACAGTACAATGCATTTTTCGATAATTTATTCATCCGATCAAATCCATTCACATAAAAGGCATACTCCTTCATTGTTCGTCCCCGGTCGAGCAAAAAAATAAAAAAAAACCTTTTGTCTCCCCAAGGAATTTCTGTATCCGCGAGAGATGCGACTGGAGTTTACATAAATGTGAATTTTTGAATGGAGCGTGCGTCGCTCAATGCCACCGAATCCTTCCCATGGCCGGAGTCTCCGTTTTTTTCGGGTTGTCCCTAATTTCTTATTCATAGATAAAAAAGTTTTGAAGCAGCGCTCAGATTGCGAATCTATGTGGGCACGCAACGGTATCATCAAGAGGTTAAAATTCGAATCAAATCAAGAACCTACTGATGGGAGACTCGGGGAAAGACATCATTTGTTTGATGGCCTCAGAATAGTGCGGAATTCACGGTGGAGAAACTATTAACCTGGACTTGGATTCGAACAATTTCGCGCCGAGTGTTCCAACCAATTACAGTGAATGGAGCGCGAATCGTGAGTCGTTGAGTGCACATTTTAATGTCCTTTTACTTACTTACTTTACGCGATCAGGACCAGTGGACCGCGCGATGTCAGGACCAAGGCTCTCCATTCTTCTCCTCTTTTAGCTATTTCCCTCCAATCTTCCCAGGCTTCTATTTGCCGTAGATCCTCTCTTATATTATCCATCCATCCTTTTCTTTTGTCTTCCTCTTGGTCTTTTCCCCTCCGGACTCATGCAAATTGCAAGTTTAGGAAATCGTTCATCGCTCATCCCTTCCACATGTCCTATTCATTCCAATATCCTGCTTCTTAGTAGTCCTATACTGTGGTGTTGTCTCGATAAAGATCATACAGTTCCTGATTGTATCGTCTTCTCCATTCCCCTGTTAATTCGTCTTGGACTGGCCCGTATATTTTCCTAAGCACCCGCCTCTCAAATGTTAAGAGTTTGTTTAGATCTTGTTTTCGTGTGCTCCAGCTTTGGCACCTATAGAGAACCACAGGGATATATAATGTCTTGTACAATCTTCTCTTAAGCTGTCTTGATACGTTCCGGGACTTCAAAATATTGCTCAGAGAATAGAGTGCCGTATTACCAGCTTGAATTCTTGCTTTTACTTCTACTTCATCTGATGCCTCTTCCGACAGAATTGCACCAAGATACTTAAGAGGACGCATCATACCCTTCGGTAAGGAAAAGTTCTGTCGAAAATCCACAAGATGGCGTCACTTGCACTCGATCGAGGCGTTTTGGCGTCAGGAGTCTCTTACTCCAGGATAACTCTCGCCAAAGGCAACAGTCGTCGGTAAGTTGTAGCCAAGTCTCCGGCGTGTAAGTACAGGCAGCGCTGATATAAGATCTGTGAAAAAAGACTGAACTAATAGCATCACCGTCCGAGCACATCATGGCCGAAAACCATTCAGGTAGCTTGTCGAAATATACCGATTACACATTCTATCTTACAACCGTGACGGCTGTTACTTAGCATTCCGATAGAGGAGGGATTGATACATCTCCATTAGTATTAGATATGTCAATAATAATAATAGTTTTTATAAAAATATACCCTACATCTTTCCGTTTTCTCGATGGTTTAATTATGCTCCGGGATAAAATTTTCATGTTTCAGATACGAGCCTCCCTTGGCAAAGGTCTATTCTTCATACTATAAAAATTTCAAGTTGATGACGTAAGACATTAACAAAAAATCTGGGGTCGGAAATCATCACAAATCCGACCTGTCGAGCGAGTGTGATGCGTCGCCTTAAACGCTCTCACTCTCTAATACTTTTCTTCATTTATTTTTATACTCCGGTAGGCGGTGCCTTCCTATAACCATGTACTTAGTTTCATTTGGGTTTACGTTCAGGCCAAATTTCCCGGCTGCAGTTTGCAGTGTGAGCATTACACTCTTTAGGTTCCTCCTGGGACTGTGACATTAGTACATTATCATCAGCATAGGCTAAATGGGTAACATTCTTTCCACACGCTAATACACCTATATGATTATGGTTATCAACTTCCCTCATGATCTTTTCAAGGACTATATTGAATAACCTTTTACAGTAGGCTGAAAAAAATTCTAGGACCACACTACCATTTGAGCACATCAATTTATAAGTTGGAAATAGCCATACATGTTGCTATGTGAATGGTGTAAAACTTGTATTTTAAAACTAACATTTTAATTAATAAACTGCTCGACTTGGGTTTACACAGGTCCAGGGACACATCATATAAACATGTGCATATTCCCTGTTTACACTTCAATATCCCTGGATACCATTGTAACTTCTGAATCACGGTGCCTATTTTTGCAAATAAATCTTTAAAACTTTAAAAAAAATATAGATATTTTTTAAATGTAAAAGTGAATGATATCTATGTCACAATGTACGTTTTTTGCAGAAGAAACAAAAAATTGGGCTATAGAGTGTTAAATAAGAGCGTTGTTTGTAACGGTTGGGACATTCCGGAAATTACTCTTTTTTGCTGGTGTTGAAGAAAACTTAGAACTTGTCGGGTCTAAACAGTGGGAGACCTCCGTACTAAAAAGGCGACCTTTTTTCCGCGGTGGTTGCGTCACTCCGGGCGGACTTGTGGAGCATCACCTTCCACTGATAAGGACCCCTCCTCAAAAATTAAAAAAAAAATCACAAAGAAGTCTCCATGGGAATCTTTGCAGACAAGGTTCACATGCGCGCACGTTTGTCTGCACTTGGTCGACTTGACAAGAGTCCCAGTTTTATTCGAGGCAAGTGCCTCCCCATATGACCTTCCTGATGAAAAGCTCTTATTTCGCGGAAAGTTTACTTCCTGTCTTTCATTCACAGAGATAAACTGATACGTCGTGGGGACTGTCAACAACTTCTAGGAGACATATCGCGGGGAACACAAATGCAAAACATAAGCGGAACAGCATTTCTAAAAACCAGGATTTATCAAGTGCATAACAGGAAAAATTTCATCTAGTGTGTGCATCTCCGCGATGCCAGCGCTTTTGAGGGGAAGCCAGCTGATACAGGAACTAAAAAGAACGATACCATTACTACTCGTTCGCAGAAAATTTTCTGCTCGTGGTTCTCGGTGCGTTGGGGGTCCTAAGACGAAAAAGTAAAAGAGATGTGCTGCTTTGCTTCGGTCAGGCCACACCTCGAATACGTCGCAAGCATTTGGGACCCCGGACAGAAATATTTAACCAAATAAATGAATAAAATACAGAGGAAATCTGCACACTTCGTTTAAAAATTGCTACGAGCGAATGTACAGTGTTTCGCAGTTTTTAGGGGAAATAGGTTGGGAGAAGCTAGAGACTCGGAGTCAGTACACTAGGCTTAGTTAGCTTGAGAAATTCAGGACAGGTCTGTTTCAGAGACACACAGAGAACATTATTTGACTCCACACTACATTTCTAGGTCCGACAGAAACAATTAGAGAGATACATTTTCATACAAATTTGTACAAATATTCTTTTTTCCACGCACATTTAACTCACCATAAGAAAAACTGAGCTCCACTAACACACTCCCATAATACACTTCACCATGTTACTTCCCCCTCCGCACGACGGGTGTCCTAACTCCCCCTCCCATATCTACATCTACTTACTACCCTGCAAGCCACCACAGGGGTGACATTACCACCACACCCGTGCGGCAGCTTGCGGTATAATACATAGATTAATGCCAGCATTCCTAGTCTTATTCCTAGGGGTTACCAGGGTATCCCTTAGTCATGTAACACCTAGGGGTCTCTTTCGCTGAGTGATTCATAAACCTTACCTGGGTAACACCCAGCCAGGGGACGCCTGGGTAAGAGATTTGGCAACAATCTCGCGGGAAAATACATATTAAGGATTACGCAAAATAGCTCTCGACGTTTTCGATGCTCATTTTTCACCGTAACCAAGCACGCTATAAACAATAATATAGTAAACTGTTACACGATGCTGATGAAAAATGATTGATGGAATATGAGAGAATGTTTACAATATTAATTAAATATTTATGTAATATAAATGGTGAGGAATATGAGGATAAGTACCCGTGTTTGTAAACAGAAGACGTTACTATGGAAAGTTGTTGATATTATCGTGTTCTGCCTTTAGTACAGTAGTGTCCATTCGTCCCACCCGGGGGCAGCAGTACTGCATTAGTGGAGCTTTGGGTAAGCTTCATGTCTTACCCAGGAAATCGACGGCCTGGGGGAGAGTTAGGGGACGGCAGTCCCCTGGGTAATGACTATGAATACCATTATTGAGCCAAGGGGATCACCCACACCTGGGGGACACCCAGGTAACGACTATGAATACGGCCCTAAGATATAGAGATGCAGGAGCGTATACAACGATAGGGAGAGCTTCAACATTCAGGAAGATCACGGTGTTTACTGTCAATCGTAAGATGAAGAGAAATTCTTCACATATCCACAGTTTTTCTCCTATAGTTTCATTTTATGAAAATTGCGCCAAACAAATATCATTTTCGCCTGAATTTCGGATACCAAGCCGTGAATCCAAGTCATAACAATCCTTTAATTGAGGTGACATTAAAAACTAGATAATTCTGACGTCATTTATGCTACTCAAGCATGGCGACTGCCACCGTTTGAACAGATGCACTTAAGTGAAATGTGGTTCAGAAATCTTTTTCGACTCACTTGAAAAGCCATTAAGAAATGTGCGCCCGATGACTCACGATTACCGCTCCACAGCACCCTTAAATAGTTTCTCCGATCGATAAATCAGCCCAAGTGACTCGAGTGAACGGAGTGATGACTCCGCTGTCTAAACCCACTCTTTGAATTGCTGGAAGGGAGAACGAGCACGGCACGCCTTTCATAACGTTTTCCCCATCGCAACCGTAACACGATGCTGCCCTTCTGCTCGTCCCGTGATAGCTCGGCAACCCCTCCAGTAAGTCGGCCAAGTCCCAGACGATTCTATTTCGTCATCGGAGAGCATTCGTGGATTCTGCAAAACCAGTCCATAACACCGACGCATCGAGCGATGCAAGCAGAAAACTGTGCGAACGAGCAATAATGGCATCGTAATTTTTAGTTCCTCCAACATCCGACTTCCCCTCGTGAGCGCTGGGATCGTGGAGATACACTAGCAAAAAAATGCATCGAGCTTATAAACTGAGTAAAATCGGCTATGGTCAAGTGAGAAATTAATGGCATATTACCCTCCAAAAACAATCTTAAAATTTCATTTTTCTTTCGCTACCGGAGAGCACTCGTGGATTCTACAGAGCCAGTCCACACCACCAACGCATCGAGCATTGCAAGCAGAAAATTTTGTGTGAACGAGCAATAATGGCATCGTAATTTTTAGTTCACATAACAACCGACTTCCTCTCGTGAGTGCAGGGATCGCGGAGATATACTTGAAAAAAATGTACCGGGCTAATAACTTGAGTAATATCGGCAATGATTATCAGTCGGTATATTAATGAAAATTTCCCTTTAAAACATTCTTACAATTTTTATCTACAATTAAATAATTTACATAACCAAACCATTAATAAACCAACTAAAAATGAAAAAGCATCGGATTACTGGCATATATACCATTCGGGGACGTTAAACACCATATTCTCTCTACTATTAAAAGTAGTTAATGACAGGTAGGAACTAGGTTGAATTACTTTGTTGTGGTAACTGTCAACAGCGCCTCGAAGATGCTTGTTTGGGTACGTAGCATGGTAGCAAAATCTTCAAAGTTTAGGTCTCAGATGATTCTCTTTTGTCATCGGAGATCATTCGTGGATTCTGCAAAGCCAGTCCACACCACCAACCCTCCGAGAACCACGAGCAGAAAATTGTGTGCGAACGTGTAATAATAGTATCGTTATTTTTAGTTCCTGTAACAGCCGACTTCCCCTCAAGAGCACTGGCATCGCGAAGATACACTAGATGAAATTGTACCGGGCTAATGAACTGAGTAAAATCGGCAATGCTTAAGAGTGGAGTAATTACTGAAATTTAACTTTATAAACATTCCTAAAATTTAAAAACAATACGCGGATGGATGGTGGATTTCTTTTTTCATTTCAAATTAGCAAAATTCAAAGTAAATTTCGACAAAATAAATTTCTTTCCGCATCAATCATGCTGAATTTTCAATTTCATCATCAACAACCTTTACCATCACTATCCAACGGTGACAGCCACTCGACAACACCTGGGTTTTACAAAGGTATCGAAGTTATTTAGTGTAGAAGGTATTTAAATTGTTTCAATGACAGATTAAGTTCCATTATGACCGATTGGAAGAACATTCAATTACTGAATCAATTGTTGTAAAATCCATGAAGTTATGTACTTCTTATAAATATTCGCGTTTCAGGAACACAGCCACCAGTTTCTTAACTAATCTACATATATGAGCTGGTTGCTGGTAAAATTCTTCAAATGTTCGATATAATATTCTACCGCCGGATAAAATTTGTGAAAATTTAGCCTTTGAACTATCTTAACGCACGTAATAATTAGAAAGAGTAAAAAAAAAAGGTCGTTTGTCTCCAAACAACTTCTTAATCTAGTAATTAAGTCTCCAAGCGGTTCATCGCGCATCTGCCATCTTGGATACGATAAATTTATCGAATGTTTCAGAGACAGTTGTTGATTGGTTGCCATGGCTTGTGGGTTCCATAACTTTACTGAATACATGTGTTTCGTTCCTGCAACTGACCGTTAGTGTGGCAAATAAAATGCAAGGTCGACCTCAAGACCTCGAATCCCGTTCAAGAGGCATAATTATTCCCTCTGTGGAATTCGCACAAAGTTCTCACACCTCTCGAGTGGAGAGTGACTATGGAACTCGGTCTCTTTAATGTTCGAGGAACGAAACGTTTGTCACCGAAACGACAAGCAGAATTGTTTGCGTCAACCTCTCCGATGAATATTCTGCGAGCAGAAACATTACGCCCGTTACATGAACGAACCGAGAAAAAAATTACATTCGCGAACTTCCCTCGCGGGAAATCCGGAAGGAAAACTTTCCCTCAGTTCGTCAACGTAATGGTCTCTGCAATGTGTACTTGTGAGTTCCCCATCCGTTACTCTCAAGGAAGACCCAGTGCTAATTATCACTTTCTCTAATTAAGCGTCAAAGGGGTTGGATTTACTTTTGTCCCACCCATATCCAAGAGTTCCAAGCCAGGCTTGCCAAAGAGTCAATAAACAATATAAACTTCCCAGCGAAAAATGAAAAACAAACAAGAAATACCAGGAAGTGTTCGCATTGCTTCCGACATCGAAATGAGATGAAGGCTTTAGTCCGTATGATTCCACCTGTTCACGAATGATTTCTCCGTATGACGCACTTAGTACGTAGTTTGTGCGAGATAGTTATAATAGCACATTCGGAATTATATGTTTTAATTTCAGCAGCTGTAGGAAGCACGAATAAAATATTTCAGTATTAATGGTGCAATATTATACTTTGACATGACTGGCATTCTAATAAATGAAATGAAATATCTCTATATAAGTCTTTGGCTCATTTTATTCGCGCGGTACGTTTAAATCTCCTTAACAACGGAAGGTTTTTTTTTTTTAAAGATCCTGAAAAAATTACCTGGGGGTACACGAAAACACAAATGCATATCTCATGCCGTTGAGCAACTCTGCTTCTTCACTGTGCGTCCATTGTTTCAGCCTCATTTAAGGTAGTCCGAGCGAAATGTCATTTCTCCTAGAAATCACTGAATTTGGTCTCATTATACTGAAATATATTTCACCCTTCCAAAGCGACCATAATATCAGACCCTTTCAACATTGCTTTCCGAGATATTTGCCAAAGTGTACCAACTCTTTTGCATGGGAAATGGCATGTGTGTGCACTCCAGAGAGACATCATTTCAAAAATGAGGAAATTCTAACAACTAGATCTCTTCAAAAAACTAGCAGCGTGTAATTTGTATGTTTTTTCAACAATTTTTTAGAATATATCGTATCGAAATCGAACAATACGATTTATTCTAAAAAATTGTTGAAAAAACATACAAATTACACGCTGCTAGTTTTTTGAAGAGATCTAGTTGTTAGAATTTCCTCATTTTTGAAATGATGTCTCTCTGGAGTGCACACACATGCCATTTCCCATGCAAAAGAGTTGGTACACTTTGGCAAATATCTCGGAAAGCAATGTGGAAAGGGTCTGATATCATGGTCGCTTTGGAAGGGTGAAATATATTTCAGTATAATGAGACCAAATTCAGTGATTTCTAGGAGAAATGACATTTCGCTCGGACTACCTTAAATGAGGCTGAAACAATGGACGCACAGTGAAGAAGCAGAATTACTCAACGGCATGAGATATGCATTCGTGTTTTCGTGATGACATCGGAAGGCATATTACAATCTTCCGGTAGGTTATCGTGGGACGAAGGGTTATAAAAGGCGAAGCATATGGCATCCATCCTTCCTTTAGAAAGCTATCATCCCTAATGACTTCCGACGGTATAGACGATCTGAGGTGCAATTTAGGGGAAACGACAGAGTCGTGATTCCCTCACGGTAATGATGTGTGGTTACCGAAGCGAGGGAGGATTTGAAAACGATTGCAAACCGAACAGCTCAAGTGAAAACGGCATGAGCTCCACTTGAATACGGCAATCAACCGCTGTTCAGCCCAGGTTTCTTCCGTGGGACTAATGAGGAGACGATTGTCATGAACACATGTTATTCATGGTAAAAGTTTTCGTCAAAAAAACTGACAATGTCATTTTTCAAAACAGACAACTTTGATAAATTATTTCGCTCAAAAATAAAACCTTTTGTGAACTTTGGTTTCATGAAGTATTTTGGGAATATTAGGGCTTATTCTGTTTTCGGGAAATTACCTTAAAAACTTACTAAAAAACTGTATGGGACACTATACCGGAGATGGAATGACACATAATTGGTCAGACGAAGGGGCCTGAGAATTTTAGGAACAGAATACCTGTCAGTGGGTTTCAAAATTTGGAGTACCTTACGCACAGTGGTTCTGTAAAAGGCTTGGAATATTTTTCAAAAACAGTTCTGAAACAGATAATTTTATGGAATTGTATTTGATCTCCAATAGATCCCTACGATGAACTCGAGTACTTTTGTGGTATTGAGCTGGTTATTCATCCAACAAATTATTAGCCACAAAAATGTTAACTAAACATTTTATGAACCACTATTGCGAAACATTTTGCGGCGAGCAATAGTCATCACTTTCAACGACACACCCGCAAAAACTAATTCCTACAGGCCATCATAAAAGTTTTCGTAAAATATTTTATAAAACCTTTGCTGAGTTGAATACAGTTTGATTAAAACCTCCGATTGTTTGCCTTTGTCAATTCCTATTATTTATGGTTTCCAAAAAATATTACATGAAGCTGAAATAGCTAGAGATCTTTATCTCAGATTTGAACTGAAGATATTGTATTTTTCTACGTTTTATGAAGAAATAAACTTTACAGAAACTTCAATTATATGAATATAGCATTTCCAGGAAAAAACTTTTGTAAATCTTGAGGAACACTTAACCGGAGCTAGAATGACACGCAATTGGGTCCTGAGAATTTCAGGAAAAGAAAACCTGCCACCTCCGATAAAATTTTCCCTAAAATAATCCGCCAAATCATTTTTACCTCTAACAAAATTATCAAGTGCCCTGCAAGTATACCAATGGAACGAGGGGAAAATTTCCTACTCTTGCTTGAGGTAAATCGGGCGAGATATCACTTGAAATAAAGTTAATTGCATGGGGTCACATAATAAAGTTAACAAATTGAAGCCCTTATCTGGGGATATGGTACGTATTTACGCTCCACAGACTTGACCAAAACATGAGAAACTGCGGACTACCACATCGCGTCGGAATTGTAATGGCGACAACTGCGAATTTTTTTTCAAATTTGATTTTACAAAAAAATATAACAAACTGTAATCATTCTTCAAAAATCGTAGAAAAACCATCAACTGCGAATGCTTTCACAGCGCAAGTTCGAAGGGAAGACATCAAGTCAAAGCATTTAACACTGATGTTTTGTTCGTAATTGAAAGGTTTTGTCATATCGAACTACGATTTTTGGGGCATCTTCATTATTATACACCCCTTAATGCCGCTTATCATTGCGTAAATTGTTAACACAGTTCGAATGTATGTTCTCAGCTTTGGACAAAGAAAAATCCCTCTCAAATTAACTTCATTTGGCTCTAGCCTTAGAGTCACACATCCGGAAATTCCTATAAATCGAAAATAGAATTTCTGAGGAGCGCTCTATAAAATGAAAATAAAATAAATAGGTTTCCTGGCTAGTCTTACACTAATTCAGCCTTGAAAGTGGAAATTTTGACATGGGTTTCCCACTAGATTACAGCAGGGAAGCGTCAATTCGAACGAAAAAACTTCAATGAGGTATAAATTAATACTGTCAAAAAGATAGGAAATGACCTAATGAATTAGGTAAAAATGAAAAATAGGAATCTTACTTTCTTCTTGTTAAGGTTACTAGTGAATTACTGCCGATATTGAAGTCAAATAAAGCAGCTCTATACATATGGCGAGGCAGTCAGCAACCATTCTATGAAAAATTTTGTCACAAAATAAAATTCGTTGATTAAAATCTGATGGCTTTGTATCTTAATGTTGGTTTTTCATAGATAACCCATTTAATCAGCCAAAGCAGAACTTTGACAACCAAATAAAACAGTAATTTTGTATTTATCTTGACTCAACACATAGGTCAGAGCCACCTTAAGGTGTTGGTGTCGAGCGGCGAGAGCGCTTTCCGATGTGCTTTTGTTTGAACGGGCCTACGAGAAAAGAGAGGGGAGGAAGGCGTTAGAGGGAGGGAGGAGAAAGAGACATCGGAGGGGAGGAGGGTTTGGTGTAGTGTTGGAGCGAAAAAAGGCGTCACGAGAGCTCAAAGAGAGCTCGCCTCTACGTCGATTGCGCAAGCGCGGAAAAAAATCACGGCTCGCGAGCTCACGGCGGGAGGGAGAACTGTCAGTGCGTGTGACTGAGAGTGGGAGTGAGAGAGAGAGAGAAGGTTGCCTTATTTGTGGGTGGGAAGGGTGTTGTTAGAAAGAGACGAGAGAAGTCGGGGCGGAGAGGATAAGCTCCCTGTAAAGAGGGGGCAAAGGATAGGAAGGTGGGGAAAAGGGGAGGAATGGGGCGAGGGGTAGGGATGGGGAGATGGGTGGGATGAGATTAGAGAGGTACCTCAATTTGCGAACTTAATATGTTCTCGCACAACGTACGTAAATCGAAAATTTGTGTAACGAAAAGTTCGTATATCGAAACTTTCGGATACTGAGAAGATCGTGTATTGAAAATTTCAATGTCGAAAAGTTCGTATATCGACAAGTTCGTGAATCGAAAAGTTCGTGTATCGCAAAGGCTGTGTAGCGATTAGTTCATAAATCGAAAAGTTCGGATCTCGAAAAGTTCGATTCTCGATTAGTTTGTATATCGATAAGTCTTATCTTATCTGGAATGCTAAATTTTCATTTACAATATCAAAAAACGAAATATCAACCCGTTCACATATTAAAAAGTTGCTGGAAATGAAAAAAAATCGTTCATATTTATGGAGGTGCGATCCTTTGAACAAATTTGGTAGTAATGTCACACTCAATCTACTAATACGGTCTGGTAAAGGAATCTCATTCAATTCCTCAACTATACTAGCCACTTTAATGGATCTCTTATTGAAAACTTGGACGTACAAATACACATTCACGTGATATATACACGAAAATTTCTAACGGCCATATTTGAGGGTAAAAATGACAGCAATAATTTAACTTCAAGAGCGAGCTCAATTCAAATCCACCCTCACTTAAACTGCCTTGATTTATTAGGGCTTAAACTTATGGATCCCCTTAAAGGTCAATATAAGTGGTTATACTTGGTGTAGATGAGGCATTGAATGAGAATCTCTAATCAGACCGAAGAAGTAGCTTAACAGCAAATGTACAATCACATGCTTTTTTCAAAAGAGCGACACTTCCAGCAAAGCGAATGAATATTTTCGTACGTCGTTCGTATGTAGCGTGTTACATATAAGATTTTCCGTCGGTTTTAAACAGAAATATGAGCTGACTTCACGAACGATGTCCCACTCCGGCGATATTGACTAGCACTTTGTCGTCTAGTATAAGTATCACACGAATCAAACTCAGTTCTTTTCCTATTATGTCGGTCTCCCGCGATTTACAATTACGCTATTCCATCGGTAGATTCACTTTCCTGTTTTGGTGCGTTCAACTAAATGGCCTGGAGGGAAATAATGCGAATAAAAGAAATAACATTGGATGTAAACTATTATGAGAAAATGATGATGGATCAATTCACTATCCACACGTAATATGTTATAACTGTCACTATTATACATGCATTCGGGTCAAACATTAATTTCTTTCTTTCCAAATTTTCAATAACCCTTTTCACCCGAGCCCACTCGATCGTGAGTATTCGATTTTTATGTTTCCCCGGTCAACCAGATCAAATATCGTGCTAGTCCTTTTTTGAGACAACTATGATAAAAAATGATTGTTATTTTTCCCCAAAATTAGATCCTAAGACATCCCAGATGGCTCCAATAAAACTATGAAAAAATATTTCAGTGTGGAAAGTGATAATACATGCTTTCAAAATTCAACTGACCACGCGCATAGAGTTAATCAATTGCATTTGTAGTTTTTTCGGTCGTGCCGCCTTCACTCTATGAACGGAATTATGAAGCATCAACATAAAATAAATACTGTTAATACATTGTTTTTTTAGTGTTTTTTTAGCATTTAAAAAATTTCGATTTATTTGATAGTGACAATTATTCTGAAATGTGACGTATATGTATTGTGTATGATTAATTAAAAATAATACTTTACATAATAATATTTACACAAGGTTTACTTCAACATCACCGTCATTATGTACCTTTTTTAAACTCTCTCAATTTTTTCTTCAAATGAAAGCTGAAACTATTTATTTCACAGCTCCACCACGCACGTCGTCGTCAGTGAATAGCGCCACACATTCATCGGTTCAAATTGTTTGAAAAAACCGCCGAAAGAGACCCAAATTTCCAAACACGTAATCCAAAGCGTTACACCATTCAGTCTAGTTTATCTATTTATTTATTTTCACTGTCCCGAAAACAGCGCATAAGGTCATTTTACGTCGGGTGAACAACAGTAACAACGGACGAAGCACGGACATCAATGTCCTGGGCAGATAATATTCTACCCAGGCGGGACTCGAACCAGCGACCCTCGAGTTAGCAGGCGAGGACTTTACCCCGCCGCCACCGGACAAGTGCAGTAATAAATGGACAAGCCTCTTAGAAAGCAGATCTTTAAATGATTTTGAAATGTAGGTAACACATTTCACTCGCTCGTCCTTAGAGGGAATCTTCAATTGAATTTACATTTCAATAAAATATACCCTTAAATTAAGCTATAAATTACACAGGGTATAATCCGTATTATAATGAGGGATGTGGAAAAACAGAACAAACAAAGAAACGACGAACAACGGAAAGAATCGACCAGAAAGCAGAAAGATGGCCGCCATTCAGAAGTAAGAACGGGGAGGGGGGCATCTCGGGAGATGTCCTTTCACAAAAAATTAACGCGCGCTCACATCTCATCCCCGCCCTCTCCACATTGAGAAATCTGTTTTCAAAAGTCTTATAGAAGAGTTTCAAACTGGAGCACAAGTTTCTAGGTGTGTCGTAGGAGCAGGAAGTCCACCCCAACGAAACACACTTCGCGAGTCAAAGACGTAGAACGGGGGCTTGAAACACGAATTCGTCCGACTGATATCAGTTTCGACACTCGCCCTTTGAACTCACTTCCTTTGCAGGGGGAACCGAGAGGTGACAGAGGTTTGAGAATGATTTCTCGGCTGAATTGCGAGAGCAAGACCTTAAAGAGTAGACTCAAAGACTAGATGGTTGGACCAGCGTCTCCAAACCGAAAATCCTACTCTGATACCAGTACTTGTAAAACAATGGGTTCGTTTGCAAACCGTGGTAGCTGATGGTGGTGGTCAGTGCCGGCCCAAGTTATTTTACAAGAGGGGAGAAAATATTATTTTCACCCTTAAGGTAGTTTGAGCGAAATATCATTTCATCTAAAAGGAAAATATCTTACTCTTCCAACGATACAAAAATATCAGCCCCTTAATGGACTACTTTCTGGGATTTTTGACGAAAAATACTAGGTCGTAGGAAGGTAATATATCTTTCGTGTAAAACTAAGTTATTCATCATTTCACCATTATTTCAGATGAATTTGAAGAAATTTTCAAAACTAACAGTTTGATGAGTGATTAGTAGTCAGTTTATACTAGATTTGAGTTATCATCGGTAATGCTAAAGAATCGACTCTCAACTCCTAAACTTTTCACAGCTGGACTATTTGTTAATTATATTGCATTACGAAAATAGAGCATTGACTAACATCCATCTTTTTCTGCCTCTATTGTTTAATAAGCAATTCTAGGAAGATGTGATTAAAGCAGAGTAAAATTAAATCCCTAAATTTTAAAAAATTTAAAAAATTAAATAAGTAAAACATCCCATTTCACTGAATGCTAATATGAACATGTCTCAATTCTTTCATTAAAACATTATTAGCAAAATTCATATTTCTCAGCGTATTCTGCTCATGAATAACGCATACAATCATCCACCTTAAAACCTTACAACACATTTTTTCTTTTCCATTAAGCAAATAACTTTTCCTTAAGTTTTCCTACCGCAGACTAACCATTAATAATTTTCCGCACGTGTTCACATTAGCTCTCAACGAGCGAGATACGTTAGTTCTCACTCTTCTAGCATGATAACGAAAGCACAAACAAAACACAAAACGAACATTTCTGTTATTACATAGAAAAGGGAAGCTTTCACTTGGTGGAAGGACGTTATAATGAACAAAATAAGGTTTGTCACTTCCACAATTTAAACTTTCTTCGGGCTGAAGACGGCTAGACAGCCGAAACCGGTCGTAACTTTTAAATAAATAGTGGAAGTCACAAACTTTATCTTGTTAATTATTCATTCATTATTTTTCTAGGTTCTGCCAGGCGTTTTCCGCTAATTTATGCCCATTTAGGAGCGCCAATTAGGTTCGATTCTAGGAAGTTGAGGTCGAAAGATCGATTACGGAGCTTTAAGGATATTTGCGCGAGTTCATTAACATTTAGATGATGTATCTCCGTCAAAGGATGAATTGTTCCAATTCTTTCCACCCATTAAAATTAATAACCGTGTCCTGAATATTGCAAGGGCTACTGCACCTTGCTGCAAAACTCCAAGGTCTTTCATAATTGTGAAAGCTAGGAAGATCGGCATCCTCACGAGTGAATATTCTCTACGTTGCGTAAGCGGTACCGAAACCTACATGCTCCCACACACCTCCTGATCACCGTGAAAATATAAACGAGCCATTTCCTAGGCTCTCGATTGAAAAAAAACCCTTCAATTTCCTTTAAACCGTCTAAAACACTTTTACTAGCTGCGAATCAATGGAACACGGGGTTCGGAGAGCCCTTAGCAGTTGGCCAATTACCGTCCGAGTAACTATCTTGGCTAATTGCTTCAATAACCATCACTAATTACCTGACGTAACTCCAACCGTTTGCTGCATTACTCACGAGGTGATGTTACTCCGAGGCGGGTCCATTCACCTACTGGCAAGTACTGAAGAGATTCATGATCGAAGAACGGTTAGTACCGCATGACTGTTATAAATTACATACTAAATATTCACGCCAGAAATAAGTGCATTGAAGAGATTGAAAATCAATCGGGCTTTCTAACGGGCAAGGTCATCCATAACTTCCATATAAAAATAATGCAATTTTTTACCCAGTGAAAAACCAGGGAGCATCAGGTTCTCCCGGTTTAAGGTAGTTTAAGCGAAATATCAATTCACCGATAAATCAATGAATTTGGCATCATTTTAATGAAAAATATCTCACCCTTTCAAAGATATAAAAAATTCAACCCCTTACCTCACTACTTTCTAAGATACTTGCCAAAATATGCCCGTCCTTTTAAAATGGGAAATTGTACGAGGATGACTCCAGCAAGAGCTGAATTAAAAAAAAATGAGGAAATTCTAACACCTAAACCTTGTCAAAAAATTAGCTGAGTTTAGTTTGTACTGGTGAAAATTTCTTAGGACAAGAAATCCGACATTCGAGGCTTATTGGAAGAATGGGGATGGTACGAATTCAACCTTGAAGTGAGTGAACGTTTTGGAAAAGCAGTGCGGGCACACACTTTTGCTTGTGACGTGGAGGGGTTGCACAAATGCCGAGCCAGATCGGCAGATTAGACGGTGCGGCGAAATACAAGAGAATTAAAAGACTACAGACTTCGGAACACAATTCACCTGTAATCGCGAAATCAAGGCTAAACGCACAAATATGTTGAAACTTGAGCTTTCAAAATGCTAACACTTGCATCTGTTGTCTGATTGTTCACATACTCGGGTGTCCACGACAACGGTCTTTATCCGTTTTCCATTCTTCATGCGGACCATTTATACCTCACGGCTCAACCCCCCTCCTACCACGCTTCACTGGTATCTAATACGTCATGTTCATGTTAGTGTGTTATTGTAAAATTATCATAGAATATAGTACCAATTGAATGAGGAGTTGCACACGGCTTGGAACTCATTTTTGCCAGCCTCTCACTTTAACGAGACCTCCTGAGGATTACTGTTCGACTTCAACAAAGGAAATTTCTGCATAGGTAAACACGAACCCATCTGCTTGAATATTCTTTCAAAATCACTAAAAGGATGAATAAATATTTCCTTCGCATTTTATTCACGACCATTACTCACTTCCTGCCTGGCCACTTCGAATAGCTACGGCAATTAACGAGTTTAATTCGGAGGAATATATGTTTGGGAACGTCCCTTCCACTTTGAATCTTTGTCAGCTCAGAAAATGATTAATAACTGTTTCACTATCAATTAGTTCAAAAAAACAGCAAAATTTTTCTTTTAAGTTTTTCTTTTAATAAAGGTCAACAATAGTGCTCAAAGAAGATAGGCCTACAAACTAACGAACATAGTTTGTCAAAACGTGGAGCGTGTCACTCTTATGGATCGGAAGCATTGGCCATAGGAAAGGCTCACCAGAACAGACTAAAAGCCTTAGAAACCTGGTGCTGGAGGAGGAGGCTGAAGATAAAATGGACGGACAAAGTTATAAATAATGAAGTCAACAGAAGAGTAGAAGAGGAAAGGTCCATATGAAATAATTTACAGAAAAGAAGAACAAGATGGATTGGACACACCCAGAGACATAATGGGTTTGTGAAGAACATTATTGACGGCAAAATGGAGTGATAAGTCCCCAGAGGAAGACCAAGGAATAAGTTCATGGACTAGATAAAGAGGAAAGTACATAGGGAGAGATACCAGGAAGTAAGAGAACTAGCATTAGAAGGGAAGGGTGGAGGGCAGCAGTCAACCAATCTTAGGATTGAACGACCATATGATGATGGTGGGTTAAAGTTGTACTTCCTCCCCCGAGCTTAAAAAAACGATATCTGTAATCTCGGTGGAAGATGTACTCAATGTAAACGAATATAACAGAATTCTTTCCCCTTTAACGAAGCGCCAAGAAGCCGAGCACTTATTTTTTTAGATCGCTTCAGCCATGTTTGAGATATATCGGGCTTCAGAACAGGGTGTAGGAATTTTTTTAAACGGATGGCAAGCTGGAAAGGTTGGTAGGCGGAGTCAATAGCAACAGCGGGACCAGAAGAGAGAGAGATAACGTCTCATTTTTTCGAGATCTTCGTACGATTGCGGTCCGAGCGACCAACCGACGACCCCCTCTTCCCGTCGACCCAGTTTCGTTTCACAGTTTTTACTTTCTTTCGCGCCATTCTTACGCGCGTCGATTTTCGTTTTTCATTTTTTCAACTCGCGATCCCGTCCACGCCGAGCGGCGTTCGCTCGTCTCGTTTTATTATTCTTTTTTCCTCCTCCCCAGTTTCCTCGCAACGCGTCGTCCGGGGATGGGAATGAGCGTACCTTCGCTTCGAAATGGAAAGTCCGTGCGGTCAATTTCGTGTGGTTTTGAATCCCTCGTCTGACCAGGCGATCAATGTAGTGAGCCCTTATAGTCCGATTGTTGCGGTTCATTTTTTTTTATTCCTCCGAGAATTCTTTTGAGTCTGACCGCGACGTTCCGTCGCTAATATTGTGGTCAGAGAGCCTGTTTCAACCCGTAATTCTACGGTCCGAGTCCATTGAATTCATGCCATAGATTAAACAAGAGAATAGATGGAGCTATGGAAGTACGACGGCTCTTGGGAGTCACTAAAACGCACAAACCGCCATATTGAATGGACAACTTTTGCATTTACTCTGCTGAAAATATTAGTGATGGAATGGTTGGTGGCTCTGTTTTGATTAATTTAAAATGATGCCGTAAAAAATAGCGAATTTTCCTATTTCTCCCTCCCCTAAAACTAAAGCTAGCTGTAACGCACGTTCGAAGTCAACGTACGTAAAAATCAGTATGGACAACACTCGTACAGTTGAACTACTTCCGTACGATACCTTGGGCAAATTTTATGATACAAGGAAATGGTCGTTAGCATCCCGCCAAGAATTAACGTGGCTATTTGACTGAAAAATTGCAAGGAAACGAGTTAAAAAGTAACTAAGTACCAAGCTCTGGAAAACGGGAAATTGTTTATACGCGCAAAATTCCGTTAATTTTTTTGCGAACGAAATGGAATAAACGGTAAAACTAATAACTGAAAAATTGTTAGTTAACATTCATGAATAAAAAGCACACAAGAGAAATAATAGTGTTTGACGTGGAATGGCCACAGTATCGCAATGGTTCATAAAAAGAAATGATCAAATGGAAATAACAACAAAAAAGGCATGGTACGTAAAAATTACGAGCATTTTGCGCGCGATGGCCATGTTGGTGCGATCACATTTCGCAAAAACAACTTGATTCACTTTGCTGCCATTTACTGCAAGCTTCAATCCACGATTCACAAACCTGAAGCACATCGTGAGTGATCTTTAAATTGGCCAGCACCAGAGCTTATTTTGGTCATTATCTAACCATTTACTTTTTTCCCAAAAACTCTGTCAGACACTAGCACGCACACTAAATGCCTTCTCTTTCAGAAGCCTATCGCTTTCCGGAAATTACGAATGATTCATAAAAATATTACTAAGTATAATCTCAGATCCCAATGCAGTAAATTAGATTAAACAAAAACTATTTTTAACAGTGTCATATCTTGCCGCCATCCATTAATCTCAAACTTTTCACTACACTGCGCATGCGCGAGTCGTTACGTAGTGTAACGCCAACAATTGTGGAAGAAAAATATATGCCAGCAAAAGAAGAAGAGCACGCTCCCAACGGTTTCGAGCCAGAAATGTGTATTTAAACATTCTTCCGGTCTATATAAAAAATTCTCAGGCTTCACTTGGTGGAACAACATCGCAATGATTTGTAAATAAATTCACTTTGCAATATTCCACAATGGTTTTTATTATTCCGACCTAGGTTTCGACTCAAGTCACCTTGATAATGACTTAACTTGAGTTGAACTTAGGTCGGAATAATTAAAACCATTGTGGAATATTACAAAGTGAATTTATTCACAAATCATTCTTCCAGTCATTCGACTTTCCAATAAGACTGCTTAATGATGTGGACAGACGTATTAGAAATCAGTATTTTTTTCCAGCTCATCGCGACCTTAAGGAGGTCCCACGAAGACTGCGTGAGTCAAAGCAAATACTAAATTACAACTTTTTTCGAATAGCTTTAAAATCCTCCTTCTGCTGTTGGAATACCTTAGCTATTGAAAACGAAAATTAAGTGCATCCTTCTTGCATTTATTGTTTATTTTTTTGGGCAAAAAAATCCGCAACCATAGCACTAAGTAATCAATGTATGTTTGATAGGTTATTTGCCACAAATTTATAACAGATATGATTGATATTCATGCTTTACATTCGCTATTTCGTCCGTTCCGAGGTGCAATCCATAGGAGAGTAAGGAGAGAGCAGGATTAAACAATATGGTTATTTCCCTTGTAAGGCTTCAGTTTGATTACGAAGTGGCCTCTCCATATTCCTCAATGGCGTAGGATCATCTGCTATGGCGGAGAAATCGGTGACATCCTCATCAACAATAACCCCATTATGCTTCAGGATATGTTTATCGAGATTTACTTGTGAAGGCATTTAGGTGAGTCCTAAACATTTGGATTATAAATTACATTGAAAAAATTTTGAATGGCCCAGAATCATCTGCTATGGCGGAGAAATCTGTGACGATCTCATCAAAGGTTCTTCCTCTGGGTTGCTTCAGGGTTGTTTATTAAGATTTAATTGGGAATGTATGATGCAGGGTGATCGATTCGATATGGACTCTTGTCGGTCAGTGCAGATATTTGCCAACCAATATAGGCGTGACGTGAACGACCGGTGTGGAAACGGATCGGACAAAGATCGGCGCTTTGGCTGGAAGTTGATTCGTCACTCGTGTTCGGAGAGCAGATGGTCGGACAGCAAACCCTAAGGCGACGACGCGTCCTCTCTTCAAATCCAGGCTTCGTTTGAGACCCGACTCAAAGAGCCCTTTCATTTTCAATAGGTCGGCCCTCCTCAAGATCTTTGACGAAATCCATCACATTTGCGTAATCTAGTGCGATCCCGCCTTAGATTTGAGGATTGCGCGTGACGTTTTCGTCGGCCCTATCCATCCAGTCATATCCATCGGCCGTTCGATTCTAAGGTTGATTGACCGCAGCCCTCCATCTATCCCAATCTAGTGCCTATCCCTTTAACTCCTAGGTGGTTCTTGTTGCGTATGTACTTTCCTATTGTTTGGTCCGAGTATTAATCCCAACCCTTAAAAAATTTGCACCCAAGAACTGATTAAAAAAATGACGGGTAGATGATCATTTTTCCAAACGCTTGCCGCATACTGATGAGAAAATTCAACAGTTACTGGTTTGGATTCAACAGTGTGGTAATATTTGATAAATTTTTAGACAGATCCGCAAAGTAGCTGAGAGAAAATTATCTATTTCCCGAAAGGTGAGAGAAATTTTTCACCAGTAACCAGTTATAAAAGACACTGGTGAGAAAATCTTATAAATTGTTTTTAAACACCCATCAATTACTGTTGAAAATTGACCGGTAACTAATGAATTACAACAGTACTTTTTCTAAATGGGCCTTAATTTAGGGACTTCTCCGTCTATTCTTCCTTCAATAATATTCCTATCGCTGCTTCCTTCAATTATATTCCCCAATGAGTGTTCAAACCACCTGGTCCTTTCTTAGCGGTCCCCATCTAGAACGGTGACATAAAAAGTTACAACAGTCGTGATAGATACCGAAATTTCGTCCAAGAACCAATACGGGATAAGATCGGAAAAATTGTGTTCGGCGACCACGGAACGATGAGTTGATTTTTTTCAATAATTCGAAGTGACGATGGTTATCTTCAAGGCAGGTACTCACTTCTCAAGTGTGTAATCCTTGTCGAGTCAAAATAAACCCCAAATGATAAAGCGGCCGCGTAGGCGAGGTTCACCTTGAAAGACAGCCATTTCGGAGAAAACTCACCTGTAAAACAAAGAAAGCCAGAGTAAATAAGTGCACCTTTCCATGATAAATAAAAAAAACATACATACATGAGGTCACGAATTTTCGTACTAACGTATCATTTAACTCTTGTCACTTTGACCATTTATTCTAGATAAATAATTAAATACAATTCCCATTAAAATTATAACTAGTTGGTGTTCATTCCTACATTCAACACACACCTAAGCATTGATATATATTTCCAACTACAGAACAAAAGCCATTTATTTACACAACTGATAATCATGAGGTCCATTCATTTCAGAGCATCCAGTCCATAAAGAACCAATATGTAGAACAGGGGCTCTCATGTAGGATTCTCTCAAAGGAAGGATTAAGAGGTTTGAGAAACTAACACGTACCATTTAAATCTTCCCATGGTGGGCTAAAAATTCAATTACTTTCATGGAACGGTGACATTTTGGGTTTACAGTAAGTCCCCGGCACGCGTCGTTTCGATTTACGTCTGGTTGATGTTACGTCTATGCTGACAAGGGTCGTCGGAAAATTTTTCCCTGTTTAATGCTATTGAAAATAGACCGTGCGTGCATGTGCTTGCGTCTTTTGATGATTAAGGGATAATTGCATTCCGAGGGGTATGCAACTCTGAGAAATGGTGTACGCTTGTTGAGAAATGGTCACGAAATGGACAGAAATTGATAGAAATGGATAGAAATGGTTATAAATGGACGGCAATGGATAGAAATGGACAGAAATGTTTAGAAATGGACAGGCATGGATAGAAATGGACAGAAATGGACAGAAATGGATAGAAATGGACAGATATGGTTAAAAATGGACAGAAATGGACAGAAATGGACAGAAATGGATAGAAATGGACAGATATGGTTAAAAATGGACAGAAATGGACAGAAATGGATAGAAATGGACAGAAATGGATAGAAATGGACAGAAATGGATATGAATGGACGGGAATGGATAGAAATGGACAGAAATGGTTAGAAATGGACAGAAATGGATGAAAATTGTTATAAACGGATAGAAATGGCTGAAATGGAAATGCGGTGCACACTTGTTTTTGAATATGCGTACCCCTCGTTTCATTCTATATGAGATTTTGTGTGAGTGCACGTGTCTTTCATATTGTTAGCAAGTGGGTTTAACAGCCCCGCGAGCAACTAAGTATGGTGTTGTATGCCTGTGCAGAGTTGGTCCCTGACATGAGAGTACCTAATCTCCATAAACTGCTTGCTTGTGAGTGTCCAACTATGGTTTCTCTTGAACAAGGTGTCAACCCCATGTCAGAGAAATACTAGCCAGTAGAGCGTGTGAGTATTGACTACGTATTGCCTGTTGAGTGATTTCCTTGACATTTATAACAACCCCATACTCTTGCCAAAGCCACTATCTGGTACAGTGAGTCTTCTTTATGCGTCGTTTCGATTAACGTCCGATTCGATGTTACGTCCATGCTGACAATGGTCGTCGGAGAATTTTTCCTTCTTTAATGCTAATAAAATAGATTGTATGCGCAAATGCTTGCGTTTTTTGATGACTTGAGACATAATCGTCCTACCTGAAATGGCTATTTTTTTCCTGGGTAAAGGCGAAAAATGAATTTTGAAACTGACGCCTTGATTTATCTTGGGATTAAAGCGGTCGCGAATATCTGGATCCGTTTTACGTTGTTTCGACTTACGTCGCTCTTCTTCAACTCGCATCTCCGACATAAATCGGGAATTTACTGTATTTCATAATTTTTTAAGTAAAAAAAGTATTTTGGACACTTAACCCTTATCTATATGTCACACAATTCTTCCTTTTCTACATCAATAACTAACAAAAAAAACACCGTCATGAATAAAAAATACGTATCTATATTAAAATGACTTTAATACTTACACGTTGTCAGTAATAGACCTGAATCACGCTAATTGTTGCGATCTTCCTTTTTCAGGATTCTTAATCACGTCAATGTGCGGGATTCGCTATGAGAGAGTGAAGTTCTCACAAAAATGACTTCCAATAAGACGTGAACATTGTTCTTTATAAAACAATCACAACTTTTATCTACCAGCATAATATATTAAATATAAATATATGAACAATCAGTCAATGAACATTCTCCAGTTTTGTTCACTTTGTTTTATGGTCCAAAGCCGAAGTTTCGCCAATTTATTGGCATCTTCAGGGCTTTGAATTCTGTAAAGTTCTAACATTACAAGGCCAAATTATTCGGCGATACGTCAGGCCTGCACCATAAAACATGTTGACAAAAACTCGAAAACCTGCACTGATATACTATTCCTTATCTGAGCCCAACCTTGCGTTATAAATTATGATAGTTAAAACAGTTGATTATTAAGTGGTACACTACAACATGAAAGTTATACAAGAAGAAGACGACTTTTGCCACCATCAACCTAAATTTAGGTCAGTTCATTCGGGTTTTTCCCGCGTTGATTCATATTAACGGACAACAGTTTCGCTAACGTTACAGCAAGCGTCGTCAGGTCCTGAATGAGCTGCAGAGATTCTTGTTCCTTTATATGTACCTAACGCTTGAGCTAGTCAGTCGCACATTGATTGGCCAGAGAAAATAAATATTTCCCTCGACTAATACGAAAGGCAATTGAAATAGCCAAAATCACAGAAAATTTCAACAGGGAAGACTGTTATCCTCTATCCTCAATGTTCAAACGTCTTTTCCAACGAAAGAAATTCAAAGGTCCAGCCGGCCAATCAGCGTGCGCCGGACTATCTCAAGAGTTAGGTAGATATATATAAAGGAACAAGAAGGTTTTTTTATGGTTGGAGAGAAATTTTGAGAATCGTTATTTCTCCGGGAATTAATCAGTTTCCTAATGAGCACCGTTCGCCTTGAGGACCTTGGCCAACGCGGAAATCCAAAGCGGAGGATTGCCCAAATCAAGCAAACACGACAGAGGCTGTGGCACTGAAAGAACATGACTGGAAATATTCCAAGATTGCCGACGGAGACTGTCATCTCAAAACATTGCCCAAGACGACACCGTCCCCTGCGACGCTGGCTAATCACGCGCCATGCGATTCGCTTTAAATGTCAAGACGAGGTGCCTCTTCTTTTATTTTTCGTCACAGTGACCGCTTTCTCCTGTTCGAGATAAAAAAAAACTACGAATCAAAAAATAAGTGGGACTCTTTTTGAGTAACTTTTGATGTCTACGGATTAATATGCAAATGTCGAATAGTTTCAAATGAAAGACCTTTTGATTTTTCATGGTCGTATTTTATCTCAACTGCTCATCAGGCATTCTTTGGATTCATCACGTGTTTTTTAACTGCTCACGGTCACCGTCGCGTGCGGGTCTTTAAAAGACTGATTTGTAATGCAACGCGTTTTATTGACATTGGAAAAGGATTTTTACATATCTCTCAGGAAGTCAGCCCCATCCAACGGAAGGTCTATCCGTAAGCATGATTATATGTATAGTGTTATTCTCAGTATTAATTTTTTTTCATGGCTTCAGAGGAGGTGCTAAGTCTGCCATTGCTTTTGGTATCTATATTAAATTAAGGAGCTGCATTAAACATTTTAATTAGACTTCTTGGCTTGTAATTTTAGATGCTTTATGAGCGATTATAAAATGAGTCAATTTTTAAACTTATGTTGATATTTTCATGTAATCACTAAGAATTAAAGTTATATACAAGTATATTATTGCACCATTAATAATGAAACGTTTAATTAATGCTTCCTACAGCTGCTGAAATAAAAACGTACCATAAAAAACATAAATACTGAAATCCTCTAGGACAAAGAAATAGATAATTTAAGTTGGAGGACACAAACTCGAGCAAGTAGAGTATTTTAATCACTTAGGTAGTACGCTAGAAGATAACGGACATTGTAGCAAAGACATACGGAAGACATTGGCGTTAGCTAAGGAGGCGTTTAGTAATAGAAGGGAGCTGATGACGGGGACATTGGGTAAGGATGTGAAGAGGCAGGTGAATAGCTTGATATGGAGCGTAGCGTTGTATGGGGCAGAAAGGTGGACCCTCAGAAAGGAGGACGAGAATATGCAACAGGCATTTGAGATGTGGGTGTGGGGAAGGATGGAGGAGATGAGGTGGACGGAGAAGAAGACTAACGAGGAAAAGCTTGAAATGGTGGGTGAGGAAAGGAAATTTCTCAATGAAATTCGAGATCGGCTGAGTAGGTGGCTGGAGGATGTAATAATTATGTATGGACGTAACTGTAATAAAGGGCGATTGGTTGCTCAAGACTGTGATAGAGGGAAGAATGCTGGGCAAGTGGGGAAGGGAAGAAGGAGAATAGGTTTCAAGGACGGGATGAAGAAGGGCAGATAATATGCTGAGGCGAGAAGGGATATACTAGAGCAATATATGCCCCTGAAAGTGTAGAAAACCGGGAGGTGATTCTCTGGATTCCAATAAAACCTCCCTTAACCGGTAGAAAACATTTTTTTTAATCGTATATGCTCTCGATTATTACTATGGCACTATCTCGGTCACACTACCTTCAGTCAACCTCATGTACATAGTGCAATGGGGACAATTATTTTGAAACTACTCCTCAGAAATAATAGTGATAGCACCTAATCATTTCTAGATTTCTGTGTACCGTCTTTCAGACTACAGCTTTCGTTTAAAAAAGGTACAGCGACGAAAGTCAATGAATAACGCCGTGAGGAAATTTGCGAACCCATGACTCAGTCCCAAAGGAGCACTGGTGAGTTGGAAGCGAAAAAGACTGGGAGACGAGAGATTTCGCGATCTTCCATATCTAGGTCAGGTGGCGTAACGCAGAACCACCTTACAATAATAACAATAATAATAACAGGGGCGATTTTAAGAAAGTGCGTGCGTTTCTTGCGTGAGAGAGAGGGAAAAAGAAGAGAATAGAATAGACGGAACACTAATTCAAATTTGCTTCATTTACCCCACTTCCTCTCGGCCCCCTTTTATACAGCTCTACCTTGTGGGGAAAAGGGAAACCACATATATTTTTTTTAAAAAAAGGCTCATCCTACGCCGGCCCCGGAACACAATGATGTGCCAGTTGCGCAACGTGATATTGAAAATTACTTTCTCCCACGTTCGTCGGTTGTTTTGGGGAAGCGAGCGACAGCTGAGGTCAATTGCGTCACCAAGATGGCACATCCTTAAGGCGGCTATGGACTGACTACGTGAGTCAAAAGACTCGCCTAATACCAAATTTTCGTCTATTCGGTTAAAATAAAAACATTCTTTCTTCTAGATGAAAAGCGGGGCCTAAAGAAAACCCAAAATTATGGTACAAAATATGCAGACGGATCCAAAACATAATAGATTGATAATAAACACTACGTTTCGGACGTAGGAGACGACTGCAGTGCCATTTGTATGGCGGGTCCGGACTGACTTAGGTCAAAAACTCGCTTAATCCTAAATTTTTGTTAATTCGGTTAAAAATCCTTCTTTCGCTACTAAAACGTGGGGCCTATAGAAAAACCAACATTATGGTACTAAATAAAGCAGGCGAATCCACAAATGCATTTATAATAAGCACATAGTTCTAGACATTGGAGACGACTGCAGGACCACTTGTATTGAATTAACGCGTTTACTTCAATTGACGCAGTAAGTAGGAAAAAAACTCAATAATAAGGCGATTGGGCTGGCGTAGTGGCTATATTTCAGCCTAACCATGCAGACAACCAAATTTCAAATCCCTTCAGAGGAGGATGTTTTTCAAAGAAAATCCGATCCCTACTTGGGTCTCTTGAAGGAGGGCACTTCAAGTGCAGTACTCCGTCGGCCGGATGAGACGTTAAATTGTGTTCCCTTGGCGCCTTTCGTTAAAAGCAGGCTAAAGCACACGCACGCCGGATTTCTCTCCATCCTTCCTCCCTTACCTGCACCCTATGGTAAAAAATGACCTTAGCTTTCGGTCGCCTACCCAAAATCCAATCCAAGCCATTTAATAATCATTTACTCATGAATTTTCGCCATTTTAAACTGCATTCCGTTATTCACATTACTCGGAAAATTTAGGCATTCGTATTAGACAGAATAACACAATTTTTCCTGGCGCTTTTTACATACTGTCGCTTCGTTAACCAAGTAAATTCCAATTAGATTTATGTGGAAACAATCGCGGAAAGTTAACACTATGTGGTTCATACCAGGCAGAGTTTTCTTTCTATAAGTATCCAGAATATGAATAAAACGACATTAACGACCTTTTACGGTGGAGCCAACTTGAAATGATTTAAATGCCATTTAATTTATGTGTTACCTGATTATAGAAAATATATCTCCATCTAATATATAACAAAAGTGTTACCTTTTTAGACAATTTTTTGGTTAAATGAACCTGAAATTGCGCGGCATTTAGAATGAATAAATACCGTGCGAGCCGCTGCATTGGCAGGGGGTGTTAGGACACCAGCCGTGTAAAGATGTAAGGGATAAGGTTTTGGGAGGTGAAATGGTGACAAGTATTCTGGGAGTGTATTAAATGGAGCTCCGGTTTTATTACAGTCACTTATTGTGCGCGGAAAGAGCGAATGTTCGTACCAATCTGTACGGCAATGTATCTCTCCTATTCAATCGCTTTTGTCGGACCTAGTAATGTAAGTCGGTCCACAACAATATTCTCTTATGGCCAGTTGCAGGAACGTAACATATGTATTCCATAAAGTTATGGGACCCATGAGCCATGGCAACCATTCAATAAGTGTTGCACAAACATTCAATAAATTCATTGGTCTCATAACTTATGGCATGGAGTTATGAGTTCCATAAGTAGCCAAGATGGCGGATGCGCAACGAACCGCTTGGAGTCTTAATTACTTGATTAAAGAGTTGTTTTGAGACAAGTGACCAGTTTGTTTACTCTTACTGGCTAATTATAATGTGCATTATCAATCATTCATAGGCTAAACTTTCATAACTTTTATCCAGCGGTGGAAGATTAGATCAAATATTCGAGGCTATTAACTATTGGTAAATAAGTTAAGTAACTAATAGATGTGTTCATGCAATCCGAATATAGTTATGAGTTCTATAACTTTATGGATCTCATAACTATTGATTCCATAAATAAATTTTCTTGCAACCGGCCATTAGTCACACTGAAGCTCACCTGTTCTGAAAGTCTTAAGCAATTCAAGCCAAGCGTGTAGCCTCCGATTAAAATGATAGTGATCAATAGCGTGAAAACGTTATATTCGTAGTTCATTTCCATTTTGAACTCTTGAAGTCATTGACCCAAGGATATAGTCTTCTGATTATTTTTTTGTACCCACCAATTATTCATGAGAGAAATTGGAAGATCCCAAAAATAATTTTATGGATCTCTTTAATAGCCACACTATATCATCTCCGCTGCAACGATTCTGATTTTTTTCCGCTTCTATCTTGGTCGACCGACGAGTAATCCATTGCGACATCTCGTCTCGAATAATATTTCCCAGCTTCAACGGTTGAAACGAATACGAATGTTTCACGAAAATATTCTTATTGGCGGCAAATCCACACGAAGTTATGATCGTAAAATATTACCTTTACAATAAGCAGAAATAACTTTGACCTAATTTTATAAATACCGTTTTTAGAGCTGAGCCTTCGCGAAGAATTATTTACTGCACCCCATCCTTAGAATACTAAGCCACCTGACGATGTCCCGTCATTGGCTGCAGTATTCCTTGTCTTTGGTACGGCATTACCTCCTGTGAATTTATTACGTAATATGCTGCTCACATGAGAGGAAACAAGATAAAACGAGTCTCCAATGGCCGTAAAAATTAGCACCACTCGCCAATAAAACACAACAATTGCAGTGTTGGTTTGCGGGAATGGAAATTCCACAGCAGACACCAAACACAAACCAACACAGCAATTGTTGTGTTTTATTGACGTGTGGTGCCAATTTTTACGACCATTGGAGAGACTTTTCATTTCTTTAACTGAAGAGGTCGTAGAGCTCAATCCACCTTGATTTGATATGATATGAGAGGAAGTTCAAAATTGTACATGACAAACAGAAAATTATAGGGCATGGTGTGGTAGAATTTCAACATCACGATGACAAAAATTTTACAAAACCTAGGTTTACGATACACTACAACATAATCACTCGCTGACGTTGTAGTATTTCATTTCCTAGTGATGATGTGAGGTAATCCTTTCACAGAGTAGGCGCAGTCCAAACAAAAAATAATTATTTGTGCTAGCTAAATAAAAGTGGCCACCATGATAATGTTTGCAATGGAACTTCCTCACTGACGTAATTTATTTTACGCTCGCTGTGTAACACGCTCGCTTAATGATGAGTAAAACAATCTCATGAGCGCCACGCGACACGACAAGGAAAAACATCACGTGACATCAGATCCCTTTAATTTTCCGGGGCATTCCTAATTCAGCCGGAGGGCTAAGATTTTCAAATTATGTTCCTAATCACCAAGTAGGTCGGGAAGAAATCTAAGCCTCGGAGAAACTCTCCATATTTTGAGCATAAATAGATTTTAGTTTCGCAGAACTGAAATATTCCCTTGCACATCAATTTTCCTCCGGACATAAACATATTTTCCCAACGCTATTTCCGCAGCACTCATGCAATTCTGCATACACCCTCTCTCATTCTTGAGTCTCTTCTATATTTTTAGCCTCCCTTACCTCACTCAACTATAACTTTCACGACCTACCACTTCCTCTCACACTCCTATATCGATGCCATTTACTCCACAATCGTAAATCTGCTTCAATCTCTAAATCTTATAATCTATTTATCTTGGTTGTTTGAGTCTCATCCATTCATTCGAAATATCATCGGCAATGAAGTTTCACTAGAATCCTAACCTTTGAAGAAATGGTTTCCTCTTTAACTCTAACAGTTATCAGCATAAATCGAAACCCTTATGTGCAAAAGCCAATGTACCAGATTCTAGTGACATAAATAAAGTTGATTCACATTTTTGTTGGTTATCACTGCCAAAAATATCCATAAAGACTTCCGAAAAACAGGAGCGGTCCTCAGTGGTAGAAGAAAACTATCAAGGATCGGCTCCGAATTTAAAAAAAATAGTCACTCAGTGTAGTTAAGGTGACTACAGCAGTAATACCGGATCAAACAGTGCTATAATAATAATTTAATAATTGAAGACAAAAATCTCTACCACAATTCACTTAGTATATACATGAAACTAAAATGGAATTTGACACTACTTTTATGTTTCAAATATTTCTCCTTAATTAAATCTTGTAGTGACAAGTTTTCCTCAGAGCAGTATTCGAATTTTGATGGAATTATACTGAAATACGCTGTTTGCGTATACTGGACCAGGAGCGACACCAGGATAAGGAAATAAAAATAGGTATTATAATGAAAAATCCATTATTTCGCGTGCAGAAGAAAATCTCTGAAAATTTTCACGGACTAATTTCGATAACCATGCATCCTAAATCTTTGACAAAACTGGAAAAAAATATATTTTGAAAAATTAGTAAACTACAGCTTGAAAGAGTTCGTTAAAGTTTTTCTCAAAGTTATCTCGGGATATATTCAACGGTATCGGCGAGATATTGTGGACCATCATCGTGAATTTTAAAAGAAAAAACTTGGTATTGTCCACTAGGTTATTTATTTGTATAACGCGTTTCGACGCATAAAGCATCATCATCAAGTATCTGATGTACCGGATGTACAACAGGTTTAATTTTTTTTATACTTGATTTTGAGATTTGATGAGTTTCTGATTTTACCTGCTGATGTTGACGCTTTGTGCGTTGAAACACGTACCAATAAATAATCGAGAGGACATTACAGTTTTTACTTTTAAAATTCACAACAAAAATATCTCAAAATTCTGACTGCACCATGGGGGATCAATAAAAACTTTCAGAAGATCCTGGAAGACTCCATAGATCCCATGACTCGTTGGACACCCGTGAGAACTTTGAGGAGCTCACACGCCGGGAAAGCAACAGTTCCTCCGACATGAAAGTTTTCTTGGCAGTCGCGGGTGCAAATCACCTCGCGCCTGGAATATGCGGACCGCCAATGGATTTATAGATGGACACAGTAGAGGGATTATTCTGTATTTGCGGCACAAATCTCTGGTCAATGATAATCGAGGATCGTCAGCTGAATCGCTGTCGTCCCGCTTGTGATCGTCGGCTTTCGCGTGAGATTTCTCCCGCGTTGAAGTCTCCGAATCTTTCGCAACAATCGATCAGTTCCTAACCGCGAAGGACCGATTGAACGCTATGTTAGTCATGAACCGAGGGGTACGCAACTTCAAAAACAAGTGCACACCGCATTTCCATTTCAGCCATTTCTATCCATTTGCAACCATTTTCATCCATTTCTGTCCATTTCCGACCATTTCCAACCATTTCTGTCCATTTCTATCCATTTCTGTAAATGGCTACCCATTTCTAACCATTTCTGTCAATTTCCGACCATTTCTGTCCATTTCTAACCATTTCTGTAAATGGCTACCCATTTATAATCATTTCTGTCCATTTCCATCCATTTCTATCCATTTCTGTCCATTTCTATCCATTTCTGTCCATTTCTATCCATTTCTGTCCATTTCTAACCATTTCTGTCCATTTCTATCCATTTCTATCCATTTCTAACCATTTCTGTCAATTTCCGACCATTTCTGTCCATTTCTAACCATTTCTGTAAATGACTATCCATTTCTAACCATTTCCATCCATTTCCATCCATTTCTAACCATTTATGTCCATTTCTATTCCTTTATGTCCATTTCTATCCATTTCTGTCCATTTCTAACCATTTCTGTCCATTTCGCAACTATTTCTCAACAAGCGTACACTATTTCTCAGAGTTACATACCCCTCGGAATGAACGAATTAGTCATGCTGTAGCAGCGACGGGCAAGAAAATATTGTTGGCAAAATTTTCTTTCAGCTCACACGTTAATTCAAGCGAAAAAAAACGTCTGTTCCAAATCATTGTTTCGCTATACTAATCCGACGTTCTCATTCATTACTTGTGATAGAGTACAACACCTCTTAACGACCACTCCCTATGAACCCCTCTCAACGACCTTTTTTCAGCGGAACCGTCGGTGATCGCTTAATTCAGGTTTCACTGTATGTGCACGTCACATTAAGATGCATTGAAATTTCCCAGGAGCGACTAAATTATGAGGAAATAAACGCCATTTGCATAGGCTTTAACGAAATCGTCGCTGCAGGACTTTTCACATTTTCTCAAATAAGATGTCCGTTCATTTACATTATATATATACTCCAAGAAACTGAACCCCTGTCCAACGACCACCCTTCTTAATGGCCACTCCTATCAAGGGACCACCCCTCTTAACGACCATTTATCAGCGAAACCGTCGGTGGTCGCTTAATACAGGTTTCACTGTATCATCACACATTGTCCCGCATAGGCAGGGAAAGTTATTGATCGGACAATTAAGCTATCTTTTGGTAAATACATGATACAATGACCAAAATGGCTAACTTTTAGCTTTGTTTTACCGCTCTTCGCTTCTTTACTGCTCTTCGAGATCACCCCAAATATATTGCGTATGATAGATGGAGTTTTTTGAGGTAAATGGAGTTCCATGAGTGAAAGCGAGCGGAGGTATGCGTATACGATCATCGACTGTAGTGTGCGTCCACCTGGAACATCTCCCGGGTTTGTGAAACGGAGGTAAAATGACAACTCTTCAGATTATCGGCAAGGCTGTTTAGTAGAAACCGTCAAACTTTTTATAAACCACCTGAAATAAGCATCTACTACTAGCTCACCACTGGAAGGCGCCACCGAGCTCCAGCCGCAAGTTTACTGCAATAGTTATCGCGACAGTACATCACTTCACTGTGGTTCTATCTTCATTGCACCAGACGATTTGGGAATCCCTGACTCTAGCATATGTCGGACAATAAGTAGCATATGGACCCGTGCACCACGCGCACCATTTCCCCCCATAACTAGTAGATGAAAATGGGGGTGCGCGTCATACACGAGTTCACAATCTCTCTGCCTTTCCTAGAAACATCTACGGTTGCTGAGAGAAACTCAAAATTGGAACTCTGTGCCTCAACCCGTACTCACAAGCTAAACATCGTGGAGCTCTACGTCTAAATAAAATAAAATGAGGGAAATAGATTGTAGAGCAGAAAGGTTAAAATGTCGTTGTTCCCGCGATCGTTAAGAAACCATAATGGCTGCGTTAAAACTTTGAAGTAGGTTAGTTGACACTTTGTGTAGCTGCCTCCTAATGCATGTTTCTAAATATGTCGACTAGCGCTAACACCATTATTTGCATGTTCCCTGGATGACTCTAGCGTCACGTTTACATAGTTACATTATAGATTATTGTAGTAGTTTCTGTAGCATTTGTAGCAAATCCATTATGTGGTGCAAGTCAATTTCTTTACTCAAGTTGAAATTGGTGATAAATCACCGCCTACCAAACACCCTAGTGGCGGCTTGCATGGTGATAAGTAGATGTAAATGAGCTAGTTTTATTTGCATGAGAAGCGATTACTTTTCTCAGAAAATCGTAGAGAAACAAACGTTTCTCTACGGGAAATTTTTGTATCACAGAGTCGAAAGTACTTCGACCACCAAAAACTCGCGCTGGGAGAATGAAGAGAGCCGCCGATTGTTTTCCTTCGCTCACAAATTCGGAATGCGCGTGTCGGAAGTAGCTCTTCAAGTTAAATGGAGATAAATGCGTAATGACGAGCGGAAGGATACCTAAGCGATCGTCTACTGAAGTGTTCGTCCGCCTTGGACGTCTGATTGTGAAGGACTGTTTGATCCCTGTTCAGGTATATAATAAACCTCTACTTGCGATATCGTCACGGCAGATGTAGGCCCGCATTGACACGGGGAACGTGTGATCAGGAGCTTTCAATATATTCTGTTAAATATACTAGTTTCCCAAAATATGTGTTCTATCTTCATTCTACTTTTTTAAAAATAATTTAATTCATCTCAGGAATTAAAGAGTAGTATACAATAGATAACCTCTAAGAATGAGCCTTTATAGGGGCTACTAACACATAATCCATGCAAAAGCAATAGCAACAGATAAGAATGATTTAAAATTTTCAACCAAGTGTTTATCAATACAGTGAAGAATTATAAACTAATACAAAAAAATGACTCGGAGATACACAGAATGATATACAATGGTTACAAAAATGAGGCACATGATGAATACATGATCAGATATACTTACTATATGAAAACAGAAAGAACAAATGCACTATTCTACAAGGTATTTTAATGCGTACGACGCGTTTCAACTCACAGAGCCGTCATCAGGTACAAGATGATGGCTCTGTGAGTTGCAACGCGTCGTACGCATTTGAATACCCTGTGGAATAGTGCAATTGTTGCTTCTGTTTTAATACGGCGAACGTCCACGATATCTCGCCAGATTCTGTTGAAAACACTTACTATACTCAACGCTTCGAGAATTTACCCTGTCTTCCAACTCGCGTCTCAGACGGGTGCGCGTGCTACACGGGTCTCTACGGTGAAACATAAAAAAAGCCACCGGCTAGTTTGTGCCGAGGTTTTTTCAAGTGGGATCTCGACGTCCTTGGAAGGAACGCGCGTATTCCGAGCTGGTCGGCGGCGAGATGGGTGTGTGGGGGGGAGAGGGGAACAGGGTCATACTCGGTGGAGAATGCACGCGAAGAAGAGGAAAAAAATGAAGAAAAAAGATGGGTCAGCAGGCGTAATGCCGCGGCGGGAAAAGAATGTCTTAGGAGATTGTGTAGGGCGGAGGAGTTCGTTGTGTTTGGGGGGGGGGAGGGACCTGGACGGGGGGAGGGGAAGAGAGGGAGAGTCCGATAAACTCATCGCCGGGCAAAGTCGTAAGGTTTAAGGTAGTCCGAGCGAGATAGCTGATAGAGACAATATTCGAATTATACGTTTTAATTTCTCCAGCTGTGAGACACACGAATTAAATATTGAATCATTAATGGTGCAATAACATACTTTTATATGACAGAAATGGTAACTAATTAAATGAAAATATCCAAATAAGTCTTTAACTTGAGTCTTTATTTTTCGCGCGGTGCGTTTGAAACTCCTTCAAAACGGAAGGTTTTTCGTGATACTTAAGAACCTATTGCGGTGACAATATGATTTATTTTCATAAATAGTTGATAAAACATACAAACTACACGCTGCTAGTTTTTTTACATCTTAGTGTTAGAAATTCCTCATTTTGTAAATTATGTTTCTCTGGAGTGCACACTGACCATTACCAGTACCATTACCAATAGTACCATTACCAATAGTACCATTTCCCATGTAAAAAAGCTGGTATTTTTTTTGCAAAATTTCCGAAAGTAATGTGTTAAGGGGTTGAATTTTTGGTGCCAATGGAAGGGTGGATATTTTTCTTTCAAATGAGACCAAATTCATTGATTTCTGGGTATATTGATGTATCGCTCAAACTACCTTAAGTGTTAAAACATCATCAAATTGGCAATAAACCAAACCGGTTACATGAAATTTTTTCCGCATCCAACGCTTACAAATTGCAAACAAGTAAACGCATGCAAATTTACACGCAAACCTGTACGTAAATTAAAATCGCCCCCAATCAAAAATTAGAACACATTCTGTCTACTTACGTGTTTGCGATTAACTTCGAACGCGTATTCTCCTGAGTAGGATCAGTCACAGCCCACTGCTTAGGCGAAAATATTACAAAAAATATGGGATCTTTGTGACCATTACGGTGAAAATTTTAGAAACCATTTTCCGAAACACTCGCATACGATTAATATGTAATTCCATGACACACAAAAACGATTTCGACTCTCGATTGTCTCCGATGTCCATTTCGAACTGTTGTGGCTTACTTCAGCATTGGAAAATGACTGCAGTGTGTCTAAAGTGATACGCTAGTGTACTTCTGCTCGGGTACATTGTAGAGTGGGCTTAAGGGAACTAGCATTAGATGGGGAAGGGTGGAGGGCTGCAATCAACGTTCTTAGGATTGAACAGACGATGATGATGACTGCCAATGCAATAAAAAACGCAAATGATGAGAGGAACTTCAATCTGAAACTGTATAGGAATAAAGCTAAAATACAGGAATACTCTTTTACAAGAAGATAGGACTACAAACGAGGAAAGAGTTGGTGAAAACATTCGTGTGTAGCGTAGCACTCTATGGAGCGGAAGCATGGACCATTGGAAAAAGCTGACCAAAAAATATTAGAAGTCTTCAAAACCTGATGCTGGAGGAGGATGCTGAAGTTGAAATGGACGGACAAAATGAGTAATGACGAAGTTCACAGAAGAGCAGAAGAGGAAAGGACCACATGGTACACCAGAGAGAAAAGAAGAATCAGGGGGCTCGGGTCAGTGTGGTTGCTTGAGTACTGGCTAGCCATACGGGCGGTGCTAATGCTAATCAAATGGTGCTAAATAAAGGAGAAATGATGAGGTTTACAGAAGAGTAGAAGAGGAAAGGACCATATGGAATATTATACAGAAGAGAAGAACCAGATGGATTGGACACACCCTGAGACACAATGGGTTTGTGAAGAACATAATTGAAGGTAAAATAGAGGGAAAAGTCCCCAGTGGAAGACCCAGGAATAAGCTCACGGGCCAAATAAAGAGAAAAGGACATAGGAGGAGATATCAGGAAGTAGGGGAACTAGCATTAGATAGGGAAGGGTGGAGGGCCACAGTCAACCAATCTTAGGATTGAACAATCAATGACTGAATTCTTGTAAAAAGTGTACATAGTAATTAATACGAGGGAACCCGGAGTATAATGAGAATATTTCGTGTAAACTTAAAAAAGAAACAGATATCCTAGGAACATTGTTGTTTTACCGCTGCGTTAGAATGAACTATTCTTTTCTTACCAGACGGCAAGAAAAAAATAGTGCATTCTACCTTCTTCTCCACCAGGAGGTAAGGGAACTATGGAAGGGTGGAGGGCTGCAGTCAACTAATCCTCGGATTGAACGACCGATGATGATGTCAGTAATAAAAAAAAGGAATAATTATTGGAATAATAATGCGGTGAAGACCCTCTACCAAACCTTTCACCGGGTTGTTGAAGATGATGATGATTGTTTTTATTTAAATAGCTTTCGCTTTTATTTTGTTAGATGCTAATCCATTGAAAGTTATTTATTTTACCGCGCGAGGCTTCTAAATTATTCACGGCGACCAAAAAGAACTTTCTACGGCGGAAACTTGCGTTTCCGTTTTCGTGAATTGATTGCCGAAATCCGTTCGGCAGTGTAACGGATCTTCTTAACGGCGATTTAGTTTTCACCGGACGGATAATTTAAACTTCTGAAGATCAAAACGTCTTGCTACGGTGGACTCTCCAAGACCGTTCGATTCCGTCCCCTCCAAGCAAGAATGTTTCTATCAAATATTCAACCGTGTTTTTTTTAATAATTTCATCTCTAGAGAAATTCTCAGTTTTCAGCGAATACCTTGAAAAACTTGACTGTGATGTCACTGATATATTTTACACATCCACCGCGCTCATCTGGAATCATGTGAAAAATCTTTCAGACATTTTAACATTGAGTAATCCGGTGAATTCAAATATTTTCATAAAACTTACTGTAAGTGTTTAAACCAAAAAAGTTGAATAAATTACAAAGGAAAGCTGGGCGTTTCGTTGAAAATACTTCTTGAGAAACATGAGTCGTCACAATACTCTCACAAGGAGAGTCAACAGAGTCATTTATTTATTCCAAAGATTTAACCAAAAAAAATACGAAGAAAAGCAAAATGCTTCGCTAAAAACTGCCACGAGTGAACAAGTAATGTTTCTCAGCTTTTAGAGGGATTATTTTGGGAGCCGCTAGAGACTCGGTGGCTACACGCTAAGCTTAGTTTGATAGGGAAATTCAGAACTGGTGTACTTCAGAGCGACACAGAGAATATTATAATGACGCCACACTACATCTCGAGATCCGACAGAAGCGATGAAATAAGAGAGATACATTGCCGCATACAAAGGTACAAAAATTCGCTCTTTCGGGGCACAATAAGTTACTGTAATAGTAACTGAGCTCTACTAAAATACACTCCCATAATGCACTTCACCATTCCACCTCCCAAAACGTTATCCTTCACAAACCTGTTGTGTTTCGGGGTGTGTCCCATTGAGGTTTATGTAGGATAAAGGTTTCTCGGGTCTTCCACCGGGTGAGCAGGTCCATGGGGCCCAACGTTTCGGAGAACGACTTGTCCTCCATCTTCAAGGGGGGGTTCAGCTTCCGAATGCCGTTTACTCCTTTGAGGAAACGGCATTCGGAAACTGAACCCTCCCCCCCTTAAGATGCAGGACAAGTCGTTCTCCGAAACGTTGGGCCCCATGGACCTGCTCACCCGGTGGAAGACCCGAGAAATCTTTATCCATCAGATACGCCGGGAAAATCCGAGGTGTATGCACTTGCTAAGCTGGCCAATACTAGAAGCTGATGCAGAAATAAAAAAGTTGCAATCATCCACATAAATCAATTATACTGGGACCTAGGTTTCGATGTTTTTACATCATCATCAGGTCGATGATGTTGATTTTAAAACATCATAAAAACAGGTCGATGATGATGATGATGTAAAAACATCGAAACCTAGGTCCCAGTACAATTTTTTACGTGGATTATTGCAACTTTTTTATTTCTCCACATCCATAGATACCGCTCAATATCGCAAGAATCTTAGGGTTTTATATGAAAACTAGTTGTCGATATCGGTCTTCGATGACCCTCACCTAGAGCGCTTGAGGGCTAACGCACCAATTTTGCAATTTTACTACGTTTTCCATAGATAACAGAGAATAGCATGCACTTAAGTTTTATCATCTGCATCTCCTTATATAGTTTGCTCATTTATTTAAGTCAATATGAATCCGCCTTCCCTGTGAAAACTGTTGTAAAATGGAGTAGAATCCATAGCACTAAGGAGCCAAAATATGTTTCATGAGTTCTTCTGCAGTTTTCAATCCATCAGGATTGGTTGGCGACAGCCCTCCACCTCTCTCTATCCTCTGCCATCCTCTTCGTTTCGGAATATCGTCCGCATCCCATGTCTTCCATTATCTGCCTCCAATACTCCAATCTTGGTCTTCCTCTATACCGTTTGCCCTCTGTCATCCCTTCTAAAATTATCTTTTCAAAACCCTCAAGTCGCAGTACAAGACCAATAAATTTGTCCAGTCTTCTTTTTAATGTTTTCCATAGGTTTTGCTTTTCTTTCACTTTCCTCAATACCTCTCCATTCGTCACTCGCTCTTTCCAGCTTATTTTACACATCCTTCTATAGCACCACATCTCAAAAGCCTCTAGTTTTTTCCTCTCCTCTTGCCCCACAGTCCAAGTCTCGCTGACATTCGGCAAAACACTCCACACAAAGGTCTTGATCAGCTTTTTCCTATGCGAGATTTTGGGTTACCTGCATGAATTTCAAACAAATTTTTGATATTTTTGCTTAACATCTGCGAATTCGTCCGTTCCGTTTGCTAACCAAAGGAAAGTAAGCATAGAGCATGAATTAGTAATATGGCAGTCATTCCCGTGGCTAGGGTACTGTTTGATGACTTAGTGCCCTCTCCATATACCTCAATGGTGTGTCCAATGCATCTGACTCTTCCTTTCTGTAGTGTTCCATATCGTTCCGAAGAAAAAGTTGTCTCAAAAAAACAACACGCAGATGAAAGCCCGAAAGAACGCAGCCGACATGAATCCAAATGTTTGTGACTAACCATAGAAGCGAAAGATGCACCACAAGTTCTACTCTACGGCGACTTCCTTATCTCCTTTTTTCTAAGCCAAATCAACCTATTTCAACCGCGCTATTATATTGGGCGGACTAGAAGCGTTTAAACTCACTTGGCAGTTGAAAAACAAGTGGGCAGAACTGATCAGTAGACTGAAATATTTTCACCAATTTCCATGTTCTCTCTTTCAATTCTACAATCATCATAATTCTTTTGAAAAAAAAACTAAATCGGTTAGCGTTGTCTGACTGTCGATAACAGTAGGATATTCCGATTTGAGTAAGTAGCACCAATTGTTTATCACACAAAAACTTCGATGCAGCGATTTTTTTGACCCATGCGTCGAACTACAATTCGATTGAAGTTTGTTTAAAACATTTTGTACTTCGTCGTCAAATGAAACGAATTTCTTCGATTCCGGCTGAAGTCTTACGGCGGTCGTCTCTTAGCTTAGAGGCGAAAGATGTACCAAAAGTTCTGCTCAGGATCGGCTTCCTTCTTCCCTTCGTTACTAGCCGAGAGAAAGAGTCAGACTGTCTCCGAGCGATCCTTTTCACGCTTCCGTAGACCACTTCTCTCCTTTGACTAGTTCCGCCGACGTCTTTTCCGTTCACTCAAAGCTTCCGTTTCCCCTAACTCTCTTTCCCCCCGCTCGGCGTCGCTCAATCACGTAATACTTCCGGCCGCCGCTCCGTAATCGCGCCCAAAGGAGGAGAACTGAGGACTTATAAACTGTTGCGACTCATACATACATATACAGAGTGGCCAGACCAACGGACCCGGTTTTGAATCCGGAAAAACGAGAGTTCAGTCGTCCATACGGAAGGAAGAAATCGAACCTGATGGAGAGATAAGGAGGAGGAGGTTGAAAAGTGAGCTTGGCATCACCGGAATCGACGCTCGAGCCTCGCCCAATTATATAGATTTTTTACATTAACTGGCATTTTTTCTTCCTTTCTGTTCTCTCTCGTCTCCTAACACGGGGTAAGAAAGTTACCGGGGATCGGGTTGGTGCGGTGGCTAGAGTACTCGCCTACCACACGGGCGGCCAGGATTCAAATCCCTGCAGAGGCGGATGTTTTTCAGAGGAACCCGATCCCTACTTGAGTGTCTTGTGGAGGGCACTTCAAGTACAGTACTCCGTCTGTCGGATGAGACGTTAAGACGTGGTCCCCTTGGCGCTTTTCGTAAAGAGTAATGCCGACGCCGGGTTTCTATCCACCCTTCCTCCCTCACATATCCCCTATGGCGCTAATGACCATAGCTGACGGTCGCCTCACCAAATATCCAAATCCAAGAAAGTTACCGTCCGCGGTCTCGTGGAAATTTTTTCCTCCATTTCATCGACGGCTCGATTAAAAAAAAAAGGATCGCCTCGGAGCACGTGTGACGGTGGCGTCGTGAAATACGATAATCAGAGTTACGATAGTACGATTATGATAGAGGAAAGAATACAATGGGAGATGATGGATGAGAAATCTTAAGAGGGACATGTTGGAAGGAGCATTTTGTCCCACTTTAAAAACTCTGAAATAACATTAACATACATTTTAAAATTGACATAATTAAGGATGAGTCGAATCCAAATGTCGTTTCTCGATTCCACCGATTCTCAAGATTAGAATCGGTATCGAGAATCGATCGCCTAGACTCGATTCCGATTCCATCGATTCCAGATGGATAAATATTAAAATCAAATTTCATTTATCACATCATATATGTCACAAAAATGTTGGGTGTAGGCTATCAATTTATACTTTTTATCTGCCTCAATAAGCTGAGGATATAGTTGCAATTTGTTAATAAATATACTTTTTGAGCAACTGAATTGTCTTTGTTATTTTATTTCAGCCAATACTTGAATTTCAATAATAGACGTTCGCTACTGGTATATCAATATCCCACCTATTATAAGGAATAAGAATCGATGGAATCGTAATCGAGTATGGAGAATCGATTTGATGGAAAAGGAATCGAAAAAAAGGGGAATCGACTCATCCCTAGACATAATTATGCCCTAAACCACTAGGTGGTGAGGTTATATTGATTTTCGGAAATCAAAAACTTTTAAGCAATAGTCCACTAATATTTTTATTGTTTACGACCCGGGTTTCGTCACGTAATGACATCTTCAGGTCATCTTCAGGTCAACCTGAAGATGTCATTACGTGACGAAACCCGGGTCGTAAACAATAAAAAATATTAGTGGACCATTACTTAAAAGTTTTTGATTTCCGATATGGAGAGGTTCCACAAAGTGAAGCCTGAATTTATTACTTATATATTGATTTTGTCACAGTAGAAATGTAACGCATTGAATGAGGCGTGGCAGGTATGGATAAGTAAATACAAAAATGATCAGCATCACCTTAAGAGTCTATCTAGATATGTCCGTCTGTCTGTCTGACTCTTCGCACGATAGCTACCGTAAAACTTAAAATATCGAGCTGAAATTTGGGTCATAAGCCTCTAATAGTAGTCAACACACTGTTTTGAAATGGGTTGGATAGGACCATCACCACGATTATTTTAATTAACAAAATTGAAAGTGGTGACATATAGTTTTTATTCTTTTTATGATTAATAAATCATGTTAACTACAATCACTTAGTTTTTGACGAAATCAAAGTGCAAGAAATTTCTCTGTTTAAATATTTTCTGTCTCTGGAGAGCACGGTTCCAATCTATTCTGTATGAAAATCACCTCGTCTTCTCTAACAAGTTGCTCGAAAAATAGTCTGGTCAGTGGTGAATATTATTGTTATACCATAGGAAAGATGAGAGTTTTTTCTTTTAAATGAGATAAAATTCATCAAAATCTAAGTAAAACGATTTTTCTAAAAATTGAATACTTTTTATGCCCTATCCCACTACGTGGTCTGGGTGTACTGATTTTGTCACAGCAGAAATGTGACGCTTTGAAGGAGGCGAGGCAGGTATGGAAAAGTATACATACAAATTCTCAGCATCGCCTTACGAGTCAATCGAGTCCGTTTGCTTGTCTGTCTGTCTCTTCACACGATAACTGCCATAAAAATTGAGATATCGAGCTGAAATTCGGGTCATAATAAGCCTTCAGTAGTTCACAGACAGTTCTGAAATGGGATCGGACCAAAACCACGTTTTTTTTATTAACAAAGTTGAAAGTCGTGACCTATTGTTCTTTTTATGATTGATAAATCATGTTAATTACGCTCACATTTTACGAAATCTATGTGCAGGAAATTCCTCTTATTAGATATTTTCTGCCTCTGGAGAGCACGGCTCCTATCTATCCTATGTAAATCAGCTCGTCCTTTCTGACAAATTGCTCGAAAAATAGTCTGATTAGTGGAGAATATTGTGATACTAATGAAAAAGTTGAGTTTTTTCTTTAAATTCAAGTAAAATTAATCAAAATCTATGTAAAATAATTTTTCCCTCTAACTACCTTAAGCTTCGGCAAGGCCTAAGATAATTTCTTTACAAGTTTTTTCTTTCAATTTCCGCCCGAATAATATTGTTTAAAAACTTGTATAGCATGAGCTTGATAATAAGGCACGTAATATAATTTTTTCAGTTTACTTCATCCGCAGTATGACTCGAGTAATTGGGTTTAAATAACAAGACTTCCAGATTTTGTCGGATCACATTTCCGACATAATCTACATCTACATAATACCCTGCGAGCCGCCGCATGGGCGTGTGGCAGGCGGTGTTAGGAAACCAGCCGTGTAAAGGTGTAAGTTTTTTGGAGATGAAATGGTGACGAGTAATATAGGAGTGTATATAGTGGAACTCAATTTTGATTGGGGTCGCTTATTGTTCGCGGAAAGAACGAGTTATAGTACCTATCTGTTCGGCAATGTACCTCTCAAATTTTATCGCATCTGTTAGACCTAGAGATAAGGTGAGGAGTGATGATAATATTCTGTGTCGCTCTAAAAAAAAACACGAATTCTGAATTTCCCAAGCAACCTAAGCCTAGCGTGTGGCCTCCGAGTCTCTAGGGGCTCCCACCTTAATCCCTCTAAAAGTTGTGATACACTATATGTACGCTCGTAGCAGTTTTTAATGAAGCGCGCTGCTTTCCTTTGTATTTTATTAATTTTTTTGGTTCAATCTATTTGGCCAGGGTCCCAAATGCTCGCGGCGTATTCGAGGTGTGGCCTAACCAGAGCAAAGTAGCATTCTCTTTGACTTTTTCATCCGATCATAATATGGTTTTAAGCCAAGAAATAACTATACCCTTCACTTGGTTCGTTAAAAAATCGCTACATCAAAGTTTCCGTTAAGGTTTCCGTGGAGTTTTTTTAATACAGAGAATCGTTTTTCGGGTCTCCTTCCGGTTCCGTATATCCATTTTTCCTGGACAATATTTCGCCAGCGTTCCAGCTGGCTTTTTCAGGTCCGCTGAAGTGTGAATGCAGGGTTTGGTCCGTATTTTTGGTCCAGGGTTTATGTTATTCCGTCTTTTTTCCGGAAAAAGACTCAAAAAAACCATTCTCTTCATCGTTATATCAAATCTTGACAAAATAGCTATCGAGGCTGGAGTGAGTGTAAAATCTGGTTTTCGTGACATAGTAAAAGCTTCGAATTTACACTTAGTCTCCTAATATTTTACCCGAAAGAATATTAATATGAAATTTACATAATATATAAGGCAGAGGGAATACTAGGAGTCTTAAAAACAGGAGGACGTGTATGAAGCAGTGCATGGGGGTAAATGAGGCAAAAGAGGTTTGCAAGGATAGGTCAGTATGGAGGAAATATTTGAAGCAGAGTTAGGTGTACAAATATGTATTTATGAGTGAACCTTTGTGACTGTGCCTACCCCGGAATGGAACGGCGTGATTGGTATGTATGTATGTATATAAGGCAGCACTAAGCCCAAGTGTAGTGATTACACAAAACTTAATACAACTTCAGAAAACAGAACTCCAAAGTGTAGGTTCCTCCTTAAAGTATCGCTGATGAGAAAACGTATGAAAGATTATTATAAATGCGTACATAATCAACAGTGGTTATGATCGTCTTATTTTTCTCCGCCAAGCAGCGCATCTGGCAATTGAATTAGACCCCATAAAAATGCACTCTTTTAAAAACTGGCGTCTCTGTCTCGAATATGCCCTCCAATCCTCTGGAACTCCATCGTTTAGTAATGCTGGGAATCGCTTGCGCCACTCTTGGAGCGAACGCAATGCGAAAAAACATTCTCCCATAAGCGAGAGAAAAACCATATTGTAAGACCCGAGGTGATTATCTTTACGATTCACACATCGGTGAGATAATGATGAATTGCTTAAAGAATGAAACAAGTAGGTACACCTTCACATTCTCACACACAAGTAGGTACACATTCACCTTCTTTCTCAATGAAAACTAGACTTCAGTTTATTAATGAAGTTTTCTCAGGAATGGCACAGGATTAGGCTCACCACGGCCGACATTTCGACGAGTCACTTGCTCATCGTCCTCAGGGCATAGAACTGAGGGGTGAGTATTCAAATTCGCCGAGTATATACACTTTTTCGTACTGCCCAGGTACCTCGTGATAGGCTAGCGTTGTTTTCAATTTTTGCGCCTTTTTTATTTCATCAATCACTGGCCTACAAAGTACGCTCATCGTGTGACCATTGTCAATTGTTTTTCCTCCAGACTTAATGGATTCCGTGACTAGGCGATCTCAGTATCCGCGGCGCGGCAAAGAATTTTGTATTTCAGCTCGATTGCAACCATCACAACAGTTTTATCCTGCATCCTTTTTTGAGTATAATGCTCCATTCCGCGAAATTTTGACAGATATGAGAATAATTGCACTTCGCTAACTAGCTGAATGAACGAGAATTACCCAGACGATCCTAGAAACTCGGAGGCTACACGCTAGGCTGAAGTTGCTCGATTTTTTCAGAACAGATTTTGAAATTCAGAACTGATATTTTTCAGAGCGACACAGAGAATTTTTGTGGTCGCTTATTGAGCGAGAATATTATCATGACTCCTCACTACATTTCAAGGTCCGACAGATGAGATAAAATAAGAGATACACTGCCGAACAGATAGATTAAAAAAACTCGTTCTTTCCGCGAACAATAAGCGACCACAATAAAAATTGAGCTCCACTAAATACACTCCTATAATACATGTCACCATTTTATCTCCCAAAAAACTTACACCTTTACACGGATGGTGACCTAACACCCCCTGCCACACGCCCATGCGGCGGCTCCCAGGGTATTACGTGGATGTAGACGATTGGATTTACTCGGCGCAATTTTTACACACGCTCGTGGAAGAAAAATTATTCGATTTGAACGAAAAGAGATAATTCCCTAATAAAGATATTTCAATTTCACTCAAAACTCGCACTAGTTCGCAGTTTGGATGGATTTATTGATGCAGTCCCCAGTATCGTCACGAGCCTACTTCCCAATCCATTCGTTTGAATCACGTTTACGTGACGCTTTAGCTGCGGCATAAATGAAGAAATGTGCACCGATAACGGGGGGGGAAAGATTTTTTTAATTCTAAACGAATAAAATCTCTCTTCAAAATCTCACCAGCACTCAGCTTAAGAAGATTGGACTGGATATTTGGGGAGGCGACCGACAGATTAGGTCATTTAAGCCATAGGGGATAGGTAAGGGAGGAAGGGTGGATGGAAACCTGGCGTTGGCATTAGCCTGCTCTTAACGAAAGGCGCCAATGAGGCCACGGTTTTACGTCTCATCCGACAGACGGAGTACTGTACTTAAGCGCCCACCACAAGACACTCAAGTAGGGATGAGGTTTCCTCTGAAAAACATCCTCCTCTGCAGGGATTTGAACCCTGGCCTCCTGTGTGGTTAGCCAGTACTCTAGCCACCACACCAACCCGATCCCCTGCTTAAAAAGAGCTGCTGTTCCACATTCCTTGTATGATCGAAGCCTACCAGCCCAACCGATGTTATTGAATAACTTTACGAATGATCAGTTAACTTTGGCTAATTACGATATGATTCCTATACTCGAAACGCGTAGTACTTAAAATTTAAAGAAAAATAAAGAAAAATAAAAAATAAATAAAAAATAAAAACGTTTTTCTGTTAAAAGAAGAAATTCAGTTCTTTTTCTACATTGCTAAATGATAATGTTGTATATGTCTATTGTTAGCAATTTATACGATAACTTCCCTTTTTTGTTTCCTGATTGGCTTATTCACATATTAATTGTCTTGCACACCACTGTATTTCATTTCTATGTTCCAAAGGAGTTCACTCCTAGAACAATAAACGAGTTTATTATTATTATATATTAAAAGAGTTATAATCTGTGGAAAAGTGCGATTTTTGCTCTCATAATTCTTTCTTCCCATTGATATCAAATGATCACGGGTACTAGAATGTACTAGTTTCGACCCATGGGTGAAATTCTCAGGCTAAAAAAAAAACAACAAAATATTGTACCTGAAAATGATGCCTCTGCTCTGAAACCAGTATCTCCCAGTGCCTAAATTAATTGAACATCCGTGGAAAGATACATCGTTTTTTCTCAGACACATCATTTGGAAATACCATTCAGCCCTGAATACCGATTTCACTGATAGATTTCACGGTATTCCATCCCTCACCACGCTTTCTCTTTCCACCGCCAGAGCTACCCACGCCTCTGCTACTCACGGCGCACCTCAATCTCTGCGAATTCCCACCGATTCTCTTTAAAATGTAAATTGAGCGCAAATTTTCCATTTATATACTTTTTCACTCTCAAATAATCATAAACATAGTGACTCGGCTCGCATCGGTTTGATCGTGAGAAAAAAATAAGGTGAGTAGATCGTGGAACAGAAAGGTTTAAAAATGTCGTCTTTCCCGCGATCGATAGGAAACCATAATGGCTGCGATAATACTTTGAAGTAGGTTAGTTGACAGGTAAAGTAGCAGATTAATTCATATGCCACATTATGTATGTTTCTATATCTGCCGATTAGTGCTAACACCATGTTTTGAATGTTCCCTGCATAACTCTTGTGTCACGTTCACGAAGTTACTTTATGGATTTCTTCAGCAGTTTCTGCAGCATTTTCAGTATACCGATAGTGTGGTGATTGTTGCTGAATGTATATTTCTTCACTGTAGTTTTTGTTGGTGATAAGTCACCCCCTACCAAACATCCTTGTGGTGGCTTTCAGGGTATTAAGCAGATGTAGATCGGTTCGGTAGCTAGAATATCGCTTGACTTGGAAGGGCCTGGGTTCGATTTTCACACTGAGGGAGAGAATTCTTTCGGCTAATCTCTACTTATCTTACATAGTTGTATCCTCCTCGGTAAATCGTGAAAGCTCATTTTTAAAAAAAATTATTGGATGGATTGAAAACAATCTACGTACCATTTTAAAGCTATCGACCCCTCTCAATGATCTTGATTTTCACTAGAAATTTACCCAGATCACTCCTTTATGGAATGATTCCTGTCATGCAGCTAAAACCGTAACATTTTAATTGAAACTCAATCGCAAAGGACAGCTTTTTAAGCATTACAGTTGTGTAAAACCCCCCTAAAACACTGAGGGCGAGAATTCTTTCGGTCAATCTCTACTAACAATAATTTCGTACGTATGATGGTCCGTACCACGGAGATTGAATTCTTAATGTGAATGCACATCCGTACCATGGTGATCCATAATTCCCAACGCTGTCACTTTAGTGGTAGCGCTGGTACCGCGAGCAGTGTCCAGAAATAATGAATAACGATAGTGAAAAAAGTCAGTCATTGAGGTGAAGCAGATGGTGTTCCTTTAATGTATAAGCATATATATTGTTAAGGATTTTGTGGAAGTGAGCCAATCGTGAAATAATTGAACTTTAACGTTTCTCTTTAATCTAAACCAAACTATTTGACGGCCACAATCAGAACAGAAGTTTTTATTTATCTAAACAGTGTCATGGATACATAAGTGGTAAACAAAGGTATTACTAACTGTTCCTTTTTTCGGGATTCATTCCGCGATGCATGATTTTAAGAAAACAACAACATTAACAAATACGCCTCCAAGAGCATCAACGGGCAATTAAAAATTATAATTACCGCATTTCTGCAATAGCCGAACACCATCTCAGCATGATTTCAACAAATTTGAGGAGACAAGATTAATAGCTAGGGAAATACGCTATTACCCAAGATTAATCAGGGAGGCTATAGACATTGCGAAGAGACCGGAGAACGTCAACCGAGAAGACGGTTGCAAGTTGAGTAGCAGTCTAAAACGAATTTTTTTCAAATTTAAATTCCGGCAACAATGGGAGTCCAGACTCATATATATAAAGACGAGCAAGACTGAGAAATCAGTTCAGTTAACCTGATGAAGCTGGCAGGAGGACCAGCGAAATATAGTTGTTTTCTTAAAACATACATCGCGGAATGATTCCCGAAAAAAAGGTACAGTCAACACTGCATCCGCGGAAGCCTGCGAGCTAAAGGTACTCCTAAATGTAATAACATGTACTAACGTCCAGCGACATACATTACGTATAATCAACGTGTCATTTGTCATGTCTCATTTGCTAGAAAAACATTTCGAAAGTCGTAAAATGTTACCCATATTACAAACAACTCACTTCGCAAGAAATTTGTGGTATGATTCAGCCTTCTACACGGTTTATTGCCTTGTAGTAGGCTTATTACCTTACCTTGTAATATTAATTATCAATCGCATTAATAATAGTAGCATGTAGCTGTATCATAACTGTGTACTGCATGGTAGTACGTTCGTCTACGTAGCACTCTCCTAGTTTCTGGTCTGACTGCACTTCGTTATCCTGACTGCTTTTTGTCCTGCGCCTAGCGGCCGGGGAAATGTGCGCGATTCTGATTTGGACAGGGATGAATTCCGCATGCCTCGTATGGGGTCACTCCGGGCCACACACCCAAACGATGTATTGCACGGTATTTCGTAGATGAAGATAGAAAGGGGGAGTTATTCACTGACAGATATATTATATCTGACGTGAAGGAGAATATTTCTGAAGCAGTAATGTCCTACACGACCCTTTAATCTTGTTCCCATTTGACACCTAATTAATAAACAAGCATTGGCACCTGACTTTTTTAGACGATTCGAGGAGTGACCTTCGAAGCCATGCGCTTCTAAAATGACTGCGCCTAACGCTAGCGAGAAATGTCTCCGTTTTGCGAAACCCAACATCCGGAAGAGGCAAGATGGCTTAGACAAGTCGAGGTATAGTTTTGAGTAGAGAAAGTTACGGACCCTTGAACCAAGTGAACTCATTTCAGCGAGGATATCAAAGACCATCAGAGGCTCGTGTGCGAGATTATATCAGAGCTTCCCGATAGATAAATCTCCAGATGCGATGAGAAGGGCGTGCTCAAATAAAATTACACTCGCATAGTGTCATAATTACGCATTACTAACTGAATGAAAAAAAACACCAGAATAAGGAGCCAGAAATATGCTGATTGCACTGAGGAAAATTCTTTAAAAGTGTACTAATTCGCTCACTTGTCTGATTAATCTAGAAGATGGGACAAAAGAGTCAATTCGAAAGTTTCTTTTCACTGAGACAGCTCAAGGACGTTCGTCCATAAGTGTGAGCAATATCGCCCTACGAAAAAACACCTAGAACGTGGAAGTAAATGATAAATATCAATGGGAAACAAGGATGAGTTTTCTTACGGTAAAAATAAGGATTATCGTAACTTTTTGAGCATGGGATATTGGAATGTCCTCCACACTATTTCGTCCAATTCAAAACGACTTTGTTTTTTCCCGGAGTAGGAGGTAGCTGAAATCTAAAAAAAAATTATTTACCACACCGCAGATTTAAAAAAAAAACACGACCCGGGTTTCATCTTTTCGTGAAACATAAATCATCGAGCGTCAGCTTTTCAGGTTCAGGACCTGACAGGTGTTGAAAATGTTATCATTTAATTTTTTTGTAATATGGAATACCACATAGTCACAAAGGAACCGTTAATTGAAATGGTCTCAGATTTTCAGGAAACGAAACTGTTTCAGGAGTTACTTAGTGGAAGTTTTGGATATTCATGATGAAAATATACGACCTGGTTAACTTGGTTAATTCCACACTAATTAATTAAATTAAAACCGACCCTGGTTTCAGCAACCGAGTGCCATTTTCATCATAATTATTTATTCTTATATATATTTTGTATTCAGCACTTATTAAATTGTTGCGTAAGATTTGTCTTCGTTCTACGAAAAGATGTCCATATATCGCCATATCTTGAGGAAATCGGATGGCTCACTACAAAACAACGACGTAAATATTTCCTAGTTACATTCCTTTTTGTATTGTTTCATCTAAAAAAAGCCTGAATATCTTTTTAGTTTCTTCAAAACTATGCCTAAAACAACCCATATTAAAACCAGAATAGATGTCAGTTTCATTTATTACCCCGCTCATCGGACCACCTGCTTCCATAATTCCTTCCAAGTATTAGGGTCGAAACTTTGGAATTCAATCACTGAGGAGCTAAAAAGCGTTTCCACCTTTAGTTGCTTTAAATCAAAGATGTATTGTTCACTACTCACCGACTCATTGTGAGTAATTTGTCGAGTACACAAAGGCATTTGTGTTTTCTCGTTACTTTCCTATTGATATAATTTTTGTTATTGCATCTCAACTTTTCTTATAATTATGTATGTATTACTTAATTACATTATTATGTACTTAATTAAGTATGTAATAAATATAATAAGTATGTAATAAATATAATTCGTACGTATTACATACTTATATAAGTATGTTTTACATACTTATTTAAGTATGTATTACATACTTATAATAATACGTATGTAATAAATATAATAAGTATGTATTACATACTTATTTAAGTATGTATTACATACTTATAATAATAAGTATGTAATAAATATAATAAGTATATATTTAATACTTATATAAGTATGTATTACATATGTACTTCTTTTGAATGTTATTTTTGTTGTTTTTGAATGTCACTGACATAAACAATAAAATTTGTAATTCATCGCTTGTGTAAATGTAACATGCTGTTTTTTCTCTCCTTTGCTGTCTTTGACGTTTCGTATCTTCGCTCACAGCGAATAACTGTGTAGTGTTATTAACAGATTTTTATCTGATGTGATTTTGCTCTTTGGGGACGAACGGTCCTAGAGCAATAAATGAATTTCAATTTCAATCATTCATTCATTCAATCATCCAATCTGTTTTTGTTTACCTACAAATCACTCAGTTTGCTCCCAAATGTACTCATCCTTTCCGCCGCCTTATTTCTCTTCTACCAGTATACTTTAAGCCCCCCTCTTTCTCCTCTCCCCACTCTTTTCCTCCCTCTCCCTCCACCTTTACTGTATATATACTCAGCCACCCAAGTCAGTTGTACCTTAAAAATGGCACTCGGTTGCTGAAACCCAGGTCAGTTTGAATAAATTAGTGTGGAATTGACCATTTTTTTTTCTTTTCATCATGATTTTCAACAAGTTAGGATATTTCAGCTAACGAGGTTACGACGGCTAACTCTGTCGTTATCCTCAGAACGTGAATCCCCTTACCTAAACTGGTATCGAACCTGGGTTACTTGGCCTTTTATTAAAGAGAATGGATACTTTCTCAAAATTACAAGATGATAAATGCGAGTATGAGGAATAAAGGGGGAAAATAATGTTTGTCTATGAGTGTTCTTAAGGTAAAAATAAGGATTATCGTAACTTTTTAAGCATGCCAACTATGTCCTTCACACTATTTCGTTCAATTCTGAAGGATTTTGTTTTTTTTCCCGAGCGTTGGGGAAATTGAAAAAATTGAAATATCAAAAAATATAATGATAACATTTGGAACACCACAGATTAAAAAATTAACACACGACCCGGGTTTCAACGTTTAACCCGTCATCTTCAGGTTCAGGGCCTGACATATGTTGTAAATGTTATTATTAAATTTTTTGAAATATGGAATACCAAATTGTTACAAAGGAACTGTTAATTGAAATGTTCACAGATTTTCAACAAGTTCAGATATTTCAGCTGTCGATATCACGAAGGTTAACTCTGTCGTTATCCTCAGGGCATGACTCCCGTCACCTAAAATGGTAATGAACCAGAGGAAATTGCCATTTCATCAAAGAGAATGGATACTTTCTTCAAATTACACTGCAATATCTGTAATCATGTGATGACTGCGAGCATTTTGGACCCTAGTCATAAGGATTTAGAGAAAAAATCAATAAAATAAAAAGGAAAGCAGCACACTTCGTAACAAACTACTAGAAGCGATCATATAGTATTTCAAAACTTTTAGTGGGATTAAGGTGGGAGCCCCTAGAGACTCAGAGGGTACACGCCAGGCTTAGTTTGCTTGAGAAATTCAGAACTGGTGTGTTGCATAGTGACACAGAGAATGTTATCATGACGGTACACAAAATCTATGACAGAAGCGATATAATAAGAGAGATACATTGCCGAATAGATAGGTACAAAAACTCGTTCTTTCCGCGCACAATAAGCGACCACAATAAAAACTGAGCTCCACAAAATAAATCCCCATAATACACGTCACCATTTCACATTACTATAAGCTTATCCCTTACATCTTTACACGGCTGGTGTCCTAACACCCTCTGCCATTTGTATATATAGCAGTTTGCAGGGGTCAGTATGTAGATATAGATGTAAGTACCCCCTTATGCATACTCTCAGGGCAGGAGAGTCTTGCGTCCTAGCTATTGAGCCCATAATTCGTGGTTTCGAATCTCCTCTGGCGGTCCCTTTCATGACTCTCAACTCGTCCGCAAGCTTATGCTCATATCTCAAGCCGACAGCTGGGACTTCGAAGAAATCCTTATCACTTTGTACGCTGCAAGGGTGCTCGGAAGTTCATGGCGATAAATGCCTTGGGGACTGACCTTTCGTCTCAGCGTTCCTTGTCTAAATGTTAGTCCTCGACTTCCAACCGAGCTCCTCTCGTGACCTTCTCGATCATCATCCGTATATGTCATCAACCTTATGAATATGTAACGCAAACAACTCAATCGGTTTACTGTTACCTCTATTAGTTATGAATTCCTTTTAATTTCAGCACAGTAAGCGGAAAATACGCTTCAACAATGCCTCAACTCCCAACAAGCTCCCCTAAAGCGACCTTCTCAAATAGTAATTGCACCTGTCGTTCGCTAAGGATTTAATGCAAGCTATGGGATTAGTTCACGGTTATCCAGCATTTGTTATAGAATAATTGCCATCTCAAGCCAGCCTAAGCCGAACAGATCATTTTACAATGGCACGAATCGAATTCCGGATGATTACGCAGAAGTATAACGGCTTTTTTTTAAAGTCCTAAACAAAAGAAGCATTCCAAATCGTCACGATCATTTGGACTCGCGCAGAGCGGAAAGGTTGAACATGAAAGCGTTGATGATGACTGTCCAATTGTTGTACGTGACATTTTAGTGAAAGCAATGCTTCGAAGACCTCAATGCTGTCATACGCAGCGAACGGTCAAGACAACGCGGAACAACTTGGGCTGCGTCGGTCATTCTCTTTAGAATTGCTGACAGTCGTCAGAATATCTTTGTACACTTGTACACGATTTTGATTAGGGTCTGGTTTCGTCTATTTGAACGAAATAAAATTCCTTTCGAAGCAATTTTCGGAGAACAGAAACGAAAGAATAAGATGAATTTCTTACGACCACTTGGTTTATATTCAGCGCTTGCTCTTGCAAAAACTTTCACAAATATTAATTACTCTTACTCAAATTTGCGTTAAAAGTATTCCATCTAGTGAAACACACCTACCAAATCTATTTTGTTCCAATACATACCAGTCCAGGAAGTCTCGTAAGTACCATCACGTGGGACGAAAGAAGTACAATGGACATCAAGCGGAGAATATCCCAAGCTAAGAAGGCTTTCATGGCAAAAAGGCAACTGCTGTGCTCAACGAAAATAGGACTACTAACCATAATTAAACATAACAAAGAGTGAAAACATTTGCGTGGAGCGTAGCACTCTGGATCGGAAGCATGGTCCATCGGAAAAGCCGATCATAAAAGACTACAAACCTTCGAAACCTGGTGCTGGAGGAAGGTGCTGAAGATAAAATGGACGGTCAAAATAAGAAATGATGAAGTGTGTAGAAGAGTACTAGAGGAAAGGACCATAAGGGACATCATACAGAAAAGAAGAACCAGATGAGTTGGACACACATCTGAGACACAATGGGTTTGTGTAGAATATAATTGAAGGCGAAATAGAGGGAAAAGTCCCCAGAGGCAGACCCAGGAATAGTTCATGAACCTAATAACGAGGAAAGTACAAAGGAAGGTATATCAGGAAGTAAGGGAACTGGCAATAGATAGGGAAGGGTGGAGGGCTGTAGTCAATCAATCCCATGACTGAACGACCAATGATGATGATATCAGTCATAACACTTTCACGATATCAAAAACGCAACGACTTTTACAGCGACAGTAGTGTTGGTGTAACGGCACCAAGGCTACAGTAACCATGGTAGTGAGGGAGGGGAAGCAGTGGTATCGGTTTACACTTGAGATTACAAGAATCAACGAACCAGCTGGGTCGATTTGCTCGTAGTCAGTCATTCATTCGGATAGTCATTCGTGCATTCTCGCAGTCATCCGAGCAACTTTCTGCTTTCCACTATACAGCTAACCACGAATCTATCCATGCATCATAGAGCGCAATTAACGCTCTGGAGAAAATATGAATTCTCACGGCAAAAAAAAATACATGAATTATCCCAATTTTTACGTCCATCCGTAACATCACACTGCGCAATTAAATGCCTCGCCAAAATAGATACTCTCTTGGGTAATTCATGAACTCCTCCTCAACTTCCGTGCATCCATCCGTGCATCACACTGCATCATTGAATGCTGAGAGAAAAGTATTTATTCTTGTGGAAAAATAATGGATACCCCTATTTTATCGCCCATTAATCCATGCACAGGCCGCGCAATAAAAAGCGTCGTGTCGAAACATTATCCTCGAGGAATAAAAACACGGATTTTCCATATTTTATCGCATATCAATCCACGCACTAAAATGCGCAATAAAATGCCTGGAAAATATAAATATTGCTATACACCTACTCGGTAAAATCACGTATGTCACGCGCAGCTATACATAAATCACACTAATATGCGATTTAATGCTTGGGGAAAAGGTTTATCCCCACCGGGGAAAAAAAACTCGAAATATTCCCCCAATATCCCAGTTAGAAACATTCACTCTTCGCTGGCGGTGTTCGAACCGACGACCTCATTCGCCAGGATATCTATCCCCCTCCACCCCCACTCACATAGCTCCGTCCCCGTCTTCCTTCCTCCCTCCTCATACCCTACTTAAGATCAGAGTTTCTCTTTTCTCGCTCACCACCGCGGCAGCGCAGCGGCAGCTGAGGTCCCGGACGCCCATAAATCGCCAAGAGTTAAAAGCGTCGGGGATGAAGCCAAGCACTATAAACGGATGCATGACGAAACGACTTATTTTCCTGATAAGCTCTCTCTCTCTCTCTCTCTCTGAGCATAACCACCATCTCTCACCGCCAGGGAGGAAAAACAGTACAAAATGCAACAGAAAAATGACGGCCATTATCCACCCAAATATAAATACAATTTTTTAAAAGTATTTCCAATAGAGACAATTTCAACATTTTGAAAATAATTTTTACTCCTTCACCATTTTGAATTGTCCGTTGAATACCTAACGCGCGTCAAATTTAAAATACCTACATTTTTTTAATAAAAACGATTATTTTCAAATTTTGTTTTTAAAGAAAGATTCCTTTACTTTTTTCAAATAACTTTTTTATTCTTTCTCCATCATGAATTTTCCCTTGAATACCTCACTCGCGTCAAACACTCCAACACTGAGATTTTTAAATATGTACAAATAACCTTAACATCACCGACACCCACATGCATGTCGGTGAAGTTAATGACAGCGATTGACAAAAAAGATACATTTTTGAACAAAAAAGTGACAACTAGTTTAATCAAGTCAAATTCACAGTTTTTTTGAATTTCACGAAGCAGATTACTGTAAACATTGCTTAGGAACAACAATCACAACCTAACCTCTACTATTATACGAATGTTGTTTACTATTAAATATTAAAGTAAATAAAGAATTCGATAATTTAGTATAATAAACTAACTGCATTAATAACTTGATGATAAAATATTTCAGCTAACATAAACTTAAATATTTGATTAAACTCAGCGCTCAGAGCGGGCCATCTTACATGGCCGATTTCTATGACTTGAGGGACTCTACTGCTGTGGCTCAGCATAGGGAAATCAACAATGGGTGTCGCGGCTGCATACTGCAGGCCCAAAAACACGATACATTAACCCGTACGTGTTCATGTACAAGTTCATGAACCAATGAATGAACCTAAGTTCAATTTTCCCGTTTGTGCATTCATGTATTTGTACAATTTGGTGTACAAGTGTACACACGATGAATTTTCGCGTTCATTCGCGTCTTCATGCATTAACATATTAACTTGTACGGGTTAATTAATCGTGTAACCAGGGCTTACCAGACTGTGATATAACCATGATGATTGTCACACATCTCCAATTTCCGCCTCGATCTGCTTTATGCTGTATCTTAGGAAAGTGACACGGCTACGTTTAAAATGCAATTGCCTTTTTCAAATAACATATCCCATAAATTGTTGCGATGCACCAGACCAGCGGGTGAAGAGTTTGGTCTCTGAACATGGTGCCTCGATTTCAAACCCAGGTGCTGATTTAATCCGCCGCCGCCAAAACCTAAACGGTGATTTCTCAAGGCGCCTAACATCCCCGCGGCATTTTGGTAGGCTCAGCCTTCAAACACATATCCCCGGAAACGTGCGACTTACTCTCAGTGCTGGGCTACGTATAAGGAAACAGACATTCAAAGCTCCTGTTTTTCATAAAATGATCCTCGGGGGGGGGGAGGGGGTGGAGGAGGGGGGGACTGTTTTATATTTAACACGCACGATTTTGCTGGGCACGTTTGGTGAAATCCACCGATGAATATTTCAAGTAAGGCCAAAACCTTTGAAAGCCCATTGTCAGCACAGTTAGCGAACTGACAAATCCGCTTGCAGCTTCGGCAAAATCCAAGGGGAGGTCTGTCTCCCTTCAGGCCGATATTTTTCCAAGAGCTAATTTGAGAACGAACGTAACGTATACAATTAATCAGACCGAACTATCAAATGCAGAGTCAATTAAGTAATTAGGTGTGACCCTGATTCTGGACCTTTTCTGGGGTTTGCACAAACGGGAAATTTGCGGAGCAACCAATCGTAAATTGAGATTCATTAAAGGAATACTCACAAAAAATGACGATAAAGTAAAGGAGAGACGTTATTTACCTCTCGTGAGACTTTACATGGAGTACGCCTCTAGCGTATGGGACTCGTAAGAAGTAGGCCTTGTTTCAGGAAAAAATCGAATACGCCGGAGAGCAGCAAGATTTGTAAAACGTTGTTACGCTAAACATAGCGGTGTTAATTTATTAATAAATATAAATAACTGTGAGTAAATAAATAAATGAAATAAAACACTCTCAGACGTGGCTTGCAGGGCAGCATGTAGATGTAGACGAGATTTCTAGCGTACCGTTAGCTCTGTTACGGAATTAAATCATCGCCGTCACTTGCGCGTTGGATATTAAGTCACGCCACTGGGGTTCAGATCTTCGACACGATTCTCCGTTTTTGCTGAAAGTGGCCGCCACTTTCGTCGATAGAAATACAAAAAAAACGGTCCCTTCACCGTGACCAATTCGGTCTGATGCACACGCAAAGCACCTTGGGAGAATTTCATAACGCACGGATGACCTTCCTTTCGGCGAGAGGTCGCGCCCTTATAGGAAAGACCCCTGTCGCCTCTTGCGCGGCTATACAAGCTCGGAGTCACTCACGTTGCCAACCTAAGCATGATCTTCCTAAACTTCTAAAACGTGACCCTTCGATCCAACCCCTCCCCTATTTTTACTAGCATTAATCCGTTACCGCCCAGCGTACCACATATGGTACGTTTGGCAGGATTGTGTTTCGGCCGCGCTTGTTCATGATTACATTGTAGCTTTTGCTTGGCAATCACGTCACTGCGACAGTGTAGGGATGCCACATCGACTAAAAAACATCGAGTCGTCGATTTTTCGATGTTTATAAAAGTACTCACCACTCACTCAATTATCGTCGGACTATTTTACTACTCGATGTTTTCGATGTCTTGGCCAAAAACCATCGAGTGGTGCGAAACATCGATGCCGATTGGCTTCTAACACAATGTTCGGTGTATGGATGCCACATCGACTAAAAGACATCGAGTAGTCCATTTTTCGATGCTTATAAAATTACTCGCCACTCAATTTTCACCGGATTATTTGGCTACTTGATATTTTCGATGTCTCGGCCAAAAAAACATCGAGTAGTCCGATATATCGATTTCGATTGGCAACATACACAATTCTCGGTGTAGGGACGGCACATCGACTTATAAACATCGAGTAGTCGGTTTTTTTATTCCTATTTAAGTATTCACCACTCACTCAATTTTCGTCGCATCATTTTACTATTCGATATTTTCGATATCTTGGCCAAAAAACATCGAGTAGTCCGATAAATCGATGTCGATGTGGCATCCTCATGCGATAATGGTTCCTTTCTTCATACATAGTAGGTTGACTGCTGACCTCATTTTTAGTATCAGTTGCTAAAGTGTGTGGTTGAAAGAAGGTGTTCGTTAAACTGCGGGCTGAAGTAGGTAATTACGGCGATGTCATCAAGGTCGGTGTTCTTCTCCTCTTTATCAAAAGCTTTCCAGCGTATTATATTCATCCCATTTAGAGTACACACATATCATTTTATCCGTGGATCGATGAATGGCTACTTGCAGACTTTATTGAGGCGCTTATATTGTATTTGGCGTACCACATAAGGTACACTAGACGCCGACGCGGTCTTTGTATTATCCTTCACATTTATCGAGCTCTGTCCGATTTTTTAAACATTTTCTCAGCCGTAGTGACAGCGTAGCTATGGAGTAAGGAAAAGGTGATAAGCTTAACTATTGAGTACAAATTTAACCGCAGAAGAAAAATAATCCAGGCGTTAATGAGTTAAGGCAGTATGAGCAAAGCATTATCTCACCTAGAAAGCAAGGGATCTAGCCTCGTTTTAAAGCAAAATATCTCACAGTTCCAAATATAACCAATTATCAGCCCATTACCGTCTACTTCTCGAGATTTGTGACGAAAAATACCAGTCATTTCATATCGGAAATGGTACGAGTACGCACTCCAGAGAGAGAAATTACAGTAAGTCCTCAATACGTCGGAGATTGGTGTCGAAGAAGAGCGACGTGAGTCGAAACAACGCAAAACGGATCCAGATATTCGCGACTACTTAAATCCCGCGATAAATCAATGCGCTAATTTAAAAATTTGTTTTTTGCCTATATCCAGGAAAAAATAGACATTTCGGAGAGGATGATTATTTTCAAAGAACCACGGAACTTGCCGCGCAGTTACTTCAACGGTGTCCCCCGCTAGTCACCCGATCACAAATTGTGTGAAATTCGCGGTGGAAAAATCATTCGCCTGGACTGATTAAGCTACCCAGGCGTCCTCTTCCACTGCGAATCCCAAGGGGGCTTTGTGATGATACCGGTTGCCGGAGAACAAAACGCTATGAAACAATGCGTGGTCATTTTGATTCAATCTCTCTAGTGTACTTTGAGCGACATATTACCCTAGTCATAATGCAGATCATATTCGAATTTAACCTTTAACGGCATCAAAGGACAACTTGCTCCTTTAAGACCCAATGAGATTCACAGCGGAAGAGGACGCCTGGATAGTTTAATTGGTTAGCGCACTCGGCGCGAAATCGTGGGATCTGGGTTCGATTCCCAATCCAGGCAAATGATTTTTCCACTGTGAATTTCACACAATTGTAGGATGATCATGTCTCAATTGTTTAAAAACGCATACATATGAACATACGCTCTCTATTTTATAAGCATAAAACAGGGAACATTTTTCCGACGACCATTGTCAGCATGGACGTGACATCGAATCAGACGTAAATCGAAAAGACGTATAACGGGGCATTACTGTATTTAATAAATGAGGAATTTATAACACCTAGATCTCTACAAAAATAAACAGTGTCTAGTCAATGTTTTTTCAACTATTTTTTTTTTTAACCATGCAGTCGTTGCAGTTATTTTTTTCAGAATTGCAAAAAAAACCTTTCGTTGTGAAGTTTTAAACGCCCCGCGCGAAAAAAATTGGTCAAGTTAAAAGACTCGAACAAATATCTTTACTTTATTACCGAGAATACCACTCATATAAATGAAGTATATTATAGCATCATTAACATTACAATAGTTTATTCATGCTTCCTATAGCTTTTGAAATTAAAACGTTAAATTCGAATATAATCTCCATTATGACTAGGGATCTATCTCGCTCAAACTACATCAGAGAGATTGAACCAAAATGACTATGCATTGTTTCATAGCGTTTTGTTCTCCGGCAACCGGTATCATCACAAAGAAGACTTCTTCAGGTACATATTTTTAGTTGCGATAAGAATATATAAAATTTGGGAAAAAGAGCCGTCCTCCAACGTTTTGGCTTCCACGCCCTCATTTCTCAGGAAAATCAGGAATCACTTCCTAGCGCCGAGATGCCATCTATATCCCTCTTTCAAGTATTATGGGATGCACTTACGAGCTTATAAATTAAGGCTTGGAGTGCCTTCGACAGGACAGTTCATGAGTTAGACGTCTGCCATGGAGAGCATCCGCTGTCTGTACACGCCCATCTGTAAATGCTCTCGCCGGAGAATAAGTATTAATTCAAAAGGGATGCGTCGTGTTAACTCAAAGGAAGTGAGCAAGTAACTAATCTTAAAAAAGTGACTGATTAAATTGTAATTTCTCCTTCCGTCCGGCCTGGGGGTTGGGACACTTTCGGCGGAAAAAAACGCGATTAAAAAATTCGTCGGTTAAAGTTGTTACTCACATCATGCACCAACATCCATCTTTTGCGAAAAACCTTTACTATGCGTCACATCCTTACTTGTATCACGACGAGACATCCTGCTTATTCCTCAGTTAGAGATAATTTGGCTACATTTTACGGTCTACGCACAATCGAGAAGAGGGAAAAAGTTAGAAATTGGGCGCAATATCAAATGCATAGCCCAGGCAAAAGTTCCCGGCGCTGCGCAGAGGAGGATTGAACTTCGTCGGCCGTATTCATAGCTGCGCTAGTCCAAGTCTTAGACTGGCTTTAAGAAGTTAGACCGGCGATTTTTAGATTAAAGAAGTTACATCGACGAATTCGTATTCATAGTGTCACTTTAGCGCTGACCGACCTAAGTCCCGGTAAATTTAGTCCGGAGGCAGTTATAACAATGGAATCAAGGTTTAACGTAGGGATAAAGCTCTTTAACCCGTTAACGCCTGGCGGTAACGTTTGGTACCAGTCGGTGGTGTACGACGAAAATCGAATTTCTTTATACTTAATGATAGTTTACCAGATTTTTTTTAAATTCACTTAAGTATCTATGAATATAAGCTTAAAATATCGAAGATTCTGCTAACGTTATTTCAAAGATTTCGGCTTTCGTAAGTCCTTATTTTACGCCAATTCACATGTTTAAAAAATTTATTAATTTATTTTTATTATTACTTATTATCCATCAGGGAAGTAATGTAATAATTCATTTTTGGATTTTAATGTTTCTACTACGGGCTACATCTCCATAACTACGAAGGTTAGAAGTAAAACGATCGGACGTAAATACTCAGAAAATGATGCATATAAAAATACTAGTTACAAAATTCCAAGAATTTATTACTCGGCATTACCGGGTTAATGTAGCCATTTTCTCTTCAGTTTATGTGTTGTGGTGATTATCGATGGTGCCCTGTGGATTATAACTAGCACTTTCCTCGTTAGAGCTATTTATAGGAGTAACATTAGTAGACAGTTTGGCGATAGGAATATTTTTGGCAAACCAAACAAAAACGAAACAAAAGTTCTACAAAACGGTAAAGGAAGCATTGAGGTATATGTAGAGGGCGCTGGCTATCGTGGCCAATGCTGGAAGTTGTAACGTGGGCGAGATCTGTCCGCCATCTTTGTTAACCCCGACTTTCGTTTGGCGCTCTCGAGCTGACCCACTAATTGTGCAATTTTACGATGTTTTCCATCGATAACTTACTAGAAATCAGCATGCGCTTGCTACTTTTATATACATTCTCTGAACATATTTTTCATCTATATTGAAATTGATAATAATCCGCATTCATGGTGAAAACTTTGGTAAAATCGAGTAGAATCCATAGCACAAAGTATCCGATGTATGTTTCATTGTGAGTTTTAAATGTTACATCTATACTATGTATAATCCATAACACCAACATAACACACCCACATTCCCGGTGAAATATTCGGTAAAATTGAGTTATCGCATCGCTAACTAGTCAGTACATATTTCAATAGTTCCGTGCTTTAAATTTCAAACAGATGGCAGATATTCTTGCATTACATCCGCTAATTTGTCCATTCCGCCTTGCTATCCAATGGAAAGGAAGGAAAGAGCTGGGATAACCAATGCGAGGTACTTCTGCGGTTTTTTTTCCCGTTGTCAGGCTACAGTTTGATGCCCTCTCCATGTATTTGTTCAACAATGGGAGGAAGAGTCGTCCAGTGTGGAGCCTTTCAAACTGCTGCCAACACAAGTGCTGCGAGAATTAGGATGGCTCTCAACCACCTTCCGTCCCGTTTCCACTCGTTTCACGATAGGACCTCATGTTGGATCACTATTTCAGATGCGGCGATGATTGATTTTAACCCCATGCCTAACAGTCTTGCGTTCTACATTATTAGGCGGAGTATTTCGGCTCCCCTGCTTCCCTCTCTTCCCCTTCGTCCATTCCCTTCACCCCCTTCACTTCTACCTGCCCTACTTGCCGCGCAAGTCTGTGCCAGGTACTCCTGCGAGAGCTTTTTCTTATAATAAACCAATGTATCCGTCTCCGTTTGTCGTCGCTTCTGATTTTGCAAAAAAGTAATATGAAAGACCAACTCCTGTTACACAATCACGGAAGTTTCGGATAATCAGTCTCGCCCTTCAAAAGAGCTCGCGCGTGAGGTAATGCCCACGACCAAGAAGACCAGTGTTCTGAGTTTCACGATGGAGAGAAAAAAGCGGTCACATAGAATGATAGCATCGCGATATCATCCCTCTCGTTGCCAACTGAGAGGAGTCTGCGTCTAATGGACAGTAAGCTATTTGGTCAACAAAGCATCAACGCCACCGAAGAAGTATGTAGGAGAACGCATCTACCACTGTCAGAGAGATGACTTAAGGTTTTACATACATACATACCCATCACGCCGTTCCCTTCCGGGGTAGGCACAGTCCAAATGCTTCACTCATTAATATATAATTGCACACCTAACTCTGCTTCAATAATTACCTCCATACCAACCAATCCTTGCAAACCTCTTTTGCCTCATTTACCACGAAGCACTACTTCATACACGACCTCCTGTTTTTAAGACTCTTAATATTCCTCTTCCTAAGAATTTCCTCAACCACATTCAACCACAACTTTCTGGGCCTACCTCTACCTCTCATACCATTCATTCTACTCTCATATATCTGTTTCGTTATTCGACTCTAATCCATTCTCTCAACAATACCAAACCAACTAAGCACACTCCTTTCATACACGTCCATTACTGGAGCATTTAACCCACATTCATTCATGACCCACTCATTCCTGACCCTATCCATCCTACTTTTGCCGCAAATACTCCTCAGATAACTCATACCCACGGCGTTTAGTCCACTCTTTTGTCTATCCCGACATACCCATGTTTCACTACCATATAGCAAAGTGGGAAGAAGTACACTTTTGTACACGGCAATTTTCGCTTCCTTAGACAAGCACTCTTTCCTTGATATGCTCCACATGCTACCTACCACTTTCCTTCCAGCATTCGCACGTCTCTTTATCTCCTCGTCTATCCGTCCATCTTTCGAATACATCTTACCTAAGTAAACGAAATCATCCACCTGTTCAATTACTTCACAATTCGCCCTCATCACACAGTTATTCTCCCGATTCTCCTTATCAAAAACTACTACTTTAGTCTTGCACGCATTTACCTTGAATTCCATTCTCTCCGTTGATTCACAAAACTTATCTAGGATTAATTAAGGAATTAAGGTTTTAAAGGTAAAAATTAAATGAATTAAAGCAATTCAGGTTCGGGCGAGATATTTCTTCAGTCATAAGAGAATAAATTCGATGTTTTTTATATTTCAATGACTGTCAAGGCGGGATTACACATGGATGTTGACTTCTATAAAAGTAGCGAGTGTAGCGATATCTCGAATCGTATCGCCATTCGCAGGGAATCGATCAGCTTACACATATCTTCTGGCTTTTTCCACACAAATGGATGACGGAAGTGAACAATGAATACGGTAATTACGAAAATCGCCCAAATTTGGCAACAATGGCGTTTGTTTATCGCTATTTGAGTCCCAAAGGCATTCGTGGATTTAATAAATTCTCATAAATTACAATAATTATGCATTATTGTGTCGATTTGAGTGTGTGAATTGTGACAATAACAACTATTATTCATAAGAGTATATTCATAAAGCTTACGTAAGGGATTCTTCAGCATTTAAAATATTTTCATGTACAAATAAATATTTACATAAGCAACAATAGAGTCCTCCTTATAAGCTATTTGATGTTTACATTTTAAATCTCCGTTTGCTGTCACGTGACCGAGATTCGACCGGATTCGATGAGATTTTATCGCAGAATCGATATGCTACTTGCAGGAAAAATATAGAAACCAGCCTATTTTCCTTGCAAGCAGCAACCGCGGTCGATTACCACAACTATCAACCACTACTGCCATGAAAGTGACTTCCATGCGTAAACCCGTCGTAAGACGCATTAAGCAACTAGTGTGGCATTAAAGGCGCAAAAAGTATTGTTGAAAATCACACAAATTCTCAGTTCGTCATAATCGAAACAACTAGTCATCTAGAGAAAATAAATAGAGCATACGTCAATGAAAATGAAAAACTTTGTTATATTCCACCAATTTATTTTATGTTACAACTAGTTTCGTCCCAGCGGCGACATCTTCAGGTACAAATAAATACTTACATAAGCAACAATAGAGTCCTCCTAATAAGCTATTTGTTGTTTACATCTTAAATCTCCGTTTGCTGTCACGTGAACGAGATTCGACCGGATTCGATGAGATTTTATCCTGGTACTTTAGGATACCTGGTACCTGGTATCCTAAAGTACCAGGTACCAGGTTTGGTACCTGGTATCCTGGTATTTTATGTAGCTGAATATGTCGCCGCTGCGACGAAACTAGTTGTACCATAAAATATATCGGTGGAATATTACAAAGTTTTTCATTTTCATTTACGAAATAAACTTCCACAAAGTTAAGCCTGAGATGATAGAGACAGCATACGTAATATAAAACCCCATTACAGTATAAAGATACCGTTTACATACAACTCTATGAACAAACAAGTCTTTAAACGTTTATGCGAAATGGATTTTTCGGCGGAAAGTCGGAACGAGTCGAATTTTGCAAGAACACGTAACCTGCATTTCGACGAAGGGCTCAAAAAAAATAACTGTGCCTGCGGTGCTGTGAATTATGATAAGGAAAATGGAGCGGCGATATTCCAAGAAAAATTGAGGCCACAAATTATTTAAAAAAATAATTAAAGAGAACCAAAATTCAACTCCGAGAGCAGAAATTCTGGGAATCTGGTCGAGGAAAACAGTTACAATGTCAAACGCCGTAATTATCGGTATGTAGATGATGAATTGGGGTGTATTTTTTGTTCCCCTCTCCATATTAAGAATCAAAAGAATCGGTTACTTGGAATCGTGTTGACAGCGGAACCGGTTATTCTAATAAAACGTTTAAGAGGAGCAGGTCAAATTTTAATTTGAAAGGGCGGCCATTAATAAAAAAAGTATGTTAAGACTGTGGTCGTAACTTCTGCCTCTAACCCTGATTTGACATCAGAGTTTATTACAGCCGTCTCTTATATTCTGTGTAAAGCCTTCCATGGTCATGTAAGCCCCTGGCCTCGCCGTGTTCTGATTCTCCATTCCTAAGAAAATACGAATTCCACAAAACAAGCTACTGTCACTCTTTGTAACACCAAACAATTAAGTTCCGTCAACTACTTGATACCGCGCAAGATCTACCAAAAGCATACTCTTGGCTCGATTCGCATGATTTATAGGGACACGAGAAGTTGTTAAGAAAAATGAACGTAGAACTTAATTTTAGCCCTTACAATTCATTAGAAGCAACAGACATTTTCAGCTGAACAGCCCAGGGAAGATTCACGATCGCGCCTCGGTTTGGAGGGGGCGTGCACCAGGGTAATACAACCGGCCCTCGCGGTTTTTTGTTCACGAGCGCGGCTTCGCGAAAAGGACTCAAACTCACTCGCTCTGACGTCTTCGGAAACAAATGACAGCCTGAGGGGGTTGGGGAAGGAGAAATGGAGCATTTACCTCCGAGCACGAGCCGCCAACTCGTCAGGAGCCGAATTCTGCATACGAAATTCCGCCCGGTCTGCCCAGAGCTGGTTTTTTTTTTTTTAGTCGAACATCTGGACGCAAGGAAGAGAAAGTGAGCGGGTGGTTCAGGTCGGTTGGATGTGCATGCCTCGAAGTCAGGGCGGGCTGGGCGTCACTCGGCTCCCGTTTTACCATACCACACGAATACGCTCCCCTTCACCTCCCCCCTCCCCTCCACAGCCACAAGGAAACACTAACCTACCTCAGGGCAGCTGCTCATTTTGCGAGAGAGCTCACCAGACTTCCCAGCCCTATCCGATCCAAATGCTAGTCTCCCTAAGTCCCTAATCTTCGTACTCGAGTCCCCAAACTTTGTACGAAGTTTGGAAACGCCAGTAAAAACTAAACTAAACTAAAAAAACCGATACCATCATTTTTCTCGTTTATTATGCGTTGATTGATATGGCTGAATATTTTTTGCGTTTTATTTTCACACTCATATTAGCTCATGATCGAAAAATGTAACGGGTTTTTTAGCCTTTCACAACAAACTTCGATTTTAACCATTTGCCAGCTTAAAACTCGGGAAATGATCTTCACCAAATTCGGAGTTGGAGAAGGTCTTGAGATCGTTACTCAAAAGTTTCATATTTTCCCTTCGTTAGAAAAATGTAATTGCTGTTTTAACAAAATAACTTTTTTAAGAAGCGGGAGGAGCGAGATACTGTTTTTTATAGGCTATTCTTGCACATTTCGCTAAAGATGCTACTAGTAGTTTATAGTCGAGTGTTGCTATTTGACGATTTCGCTAAAAACTTCGTAAAAATAGGTGGTAAGATGCCTATATTTTATTTTTAGTCGATATCGCTGCCTATTTCATATAAACAGTTATACTTATAAGCTTTCACGTTTAAGCAGGAATTTTTCCGCAGTAAAGTGAGCAATTTCTATAACAACCCACGTTAAAATCTTCACTCTCAATATGGAATTACGGTTAAACTAGTCAGGACACCCTATTTTATTTTCATGTCAGTATATAAAACGGGCTTCAAAGACGCTTTTTAAACTTTTCAGAAAATCTGGACTAATGGCTAGTTGAAAGAACGTTCAGCTATGGAATCAATCGTTATGAGATTCAAGAAGTTAAGGACCCCATAAAAACATTCGGGTTGCAGGAACACATCTACCAGTTACATGTCTACAAATAGTTAATTCCTTCGAATGTTTCATCTAATCTTCCTTCACTAGATAAAATTTATAGCGGCTTATCCTCTGTGTAATTGATAATGCACATAATAATTATTCATTCAAAGGAAAGAAGCTGGTCATTTGTCTCAAAACAAGTATGTCATCAAGTTATTAAAACTCCGAGCGGTTCATCGCGCTTCCGCCATCTTGGCTACTTGTGAACCTCATAACTCAATTCGATAAGTTATGAAACCAATGAACTTATTCAATGTTTCTGCAAAGCTTATTGAATGGTTTCCATGGCTTATGGGTCCCATAATTCTATGGAATACATGTGTGTCGTTCCTGTAACTGTACATGAATGACACGAAGCCAGAGCTATCTTAAAATCAATAATTGCTTCATACACGCCCGCCTTTTTTTAGTACTGATACTCCTTCGCTTGATAGAATTTCCAACTACATTCATCCACGCCTTTTTCGGTCCACCCCATCCTCGGGAGCAAGTAGTTAATAATGTAATTCATAATGTATGTATATGTAATCTAAGGTATGCTTAAAGAATTAGAGCGCGTGCAAAGGAGATCTGCTAGTTTTGTTAAAGGCCGTTATGATGATTGTATAAGTGTTACGAGCTTAATAGAAGACCTAGGATGGGAATTACTATCAGAACGCAGGTTAAAATTTAGGCTAAACCTTTTAAGTAAATTCGAAACAGAGTTGTTCAAAGATGACGTTAGATTTATATTGAGAACCCCTGCGTATTATGCTAGGTTTGATCAGATTAACAAGATTAGAGAGATAGATTGTCGTACCGATAGATTTAAAATGTCATTTTTCCCTCGTACTATAAGAGAGAACAATAGGCAGCGTAGCAAAGGGATAGGTAGGTGAAATATAGTTAGAGTAGTCTGTAGTGCATGATGCATGTAATAACAACCAATAATCCCTTCCTTATTATGTAGATACTAACCATCTAGTTGCATGTGACCCTATTATCTAGCATATCTCCCTTAAATATCCTACTTGCATGTCAATGGTGCATGTTTGGTGATCTTTACCCCCTGCCACACACCCTCGTGGTGGCTCGCAGGGTATCACGTAGATGTAGATGTAATTATTGACCATTTTTCCCAGTGGTACAGAGACCATTCACAAATGATTATTTCTCCTACTTCCTCACTAAGTTACTGTTCAACGTATTCCTTAAAAAATTCCCCCGACCTTTCGTAACGTCCCACAACTCAGGGGAATGGTAGAATGCGAATTTTAATCATAATTTTAGCCTCGTTTTCTTCATCGTATTTCATTTAAGCATGCTAGAGAATTTTAAACCACACCCACAATTTTAAAAAATGCGGAAACAAGCAAAAAATATACACATATCAATATTCACAGGAGCTCATAGCATGCCCATGTTGAAATTTCCTCATTAATTGTCGCGCCGAAACAATACTTTCACCATTCACCGCACGGAGAAAGTAAAAATTTCCTTTTTCGTACGAATAACTGATGGACTCAAATGCGAAGACAAAAAATAACAGGATAAGCCTTTTCCTTTGCATTCTTCCAGATGAAAAGAAGAGTGATCTTTCAAAATATCTCCAATACCGTTACGCTCGGAATGTAGTTAATCAGTCACCTTTTTCCTTTAAAGAAATTTCCGTGGCAGAAAAAAAGGAACCGAAAATTATCCTCCGATAAATATTTCCCAGAAGGCTGATGTTTGGGAAAGTTACGGCTGGCTAGGGTTCAAGGTGGCGTAAGCACTGGCTTCACATCTAAAAAAAACCCGGGTAGAGCTCCCAACCCCAAAGGTGGTTATCAAAGATATTTCACACACAACACGATCCAAAAGTGAAGAGACGTTTCGGAAAACGACTTGTCTTCCATTCTCAAAGCGTGTGTTACGTCGGTCGTGTCCCGTATCACACCTTCACAGCATCAACGAAGACCATGCCACTAAATGGGCCGATGCAAAAATCCTTTGCACATCGTTTCTAGGACCGCATTATCAAAGAGGCCATCGAGATACGATTACACCCGAATAATTTTAATATAGACACCGGAATCCAACTAAGTAACACCTGGAGATCAGTGATCAAATGTATTAATAAGATGGGAAAATAATTCAACGGCCAGCGAGAAACGTCAGCCAATCAGACGGTAAGTAACCTCCATTGTTGGGCATCAACGGCCAGGTTAAAGTCAGTGTTATATCGGACACGACAGAAAGAACACACGCCTTGAGAATGGAAGACAAGCCGTTTTCCGAAACGTCGGCGCAATCAGAAAATATTACCCGGTGCGAAGCCCGAGAAAGATATATAAACATATTACACCGGGAAAAGTTAAATCTTATAAATAGATAGGGTATTGCGTCATCAAGCTGTAGCCTAGCAATCAATAAGCAACCATATTGGTTATCCCCGCTCTTCACTTACTTTCCTTTGGATAGCACGAAGGAATGGACGAACCATCGAATATATAGCAAGAATACCAACCACCTGTTTGAAATTGAAGGCAAGTAATGCTCGAAACATGCATATGATATTCATTTATATTGATTCTACTCGATTTTACCCTACTTTTCAACGGGAATGCGGCTTACCATTTATTTAAGCAAATTAATAATATATATTAGTAGAGTCTATATTAAATACGTCAATGTAAGCTATTTTATAACAAGTAATCGATGGAAAAAGTCGTAAAACTGCAAAATTAGCGCGTCAGCCCATTAGCGCTAAAGGAAAATCCGGGTTAACAAAGATGGCGGACAGGAGACGCCCACGTTACAGCTTTCAGGATTGGCCACGATAGCAAGCACCCTCTCCATCTACCTCAATTGTCTACTAAATTTATGCTTCCCCCCAGGGCGTTGCCCGGGCAATTTTTCAGGAAATGCCATGCCATTCGGCCCCTTCATATCTCCCCGAGAATAACGGGGAATCACCCTCAACCCACGTACTGTCGGCCTTGAGACTGGTCGAGTCCTTGAGATTCCCTTCGTAGGAGGCTTCGAACTCTGTTTAAGACCCCAACTTTATAGGGTAAAAAAGAGAACCGAACTGCAATACCAGCGATCATACATATTTTACGAACTCTGAAGAGGCCACACCCTACAACGGGGTCCTCACTTGTTTTTTATTGTATCTGGTTTAAGTGTGGAAATAAATGTAAACTGATTCATTCATTCTGCAGATGTTCCAAAACCGGGAGCAGTAAGCACGTAATAACATTCATTAGCACAGAAGAAGCGCGTAGCTAAGTTTAGGTTAAACCTTTTAAGTAAATTCGAAACCGATCTGTTCACAGATGACGTTAGATATATATTAAGAACCCCTGCTTATTATGCTAGGTTTGATCAGATTAACAAGATTAGAGAGATAAATTGTCGTACCGATAAATTTAAAATGACATTTTTCCCGCGTACCATAAGAGAGAACAATAGGCAGCGTAGCAAAGGGATAGGTGGGTGAAATATAGTTAGAGTAGTCTGTAGTGCATGATGCATGTAATAACAACCAATAATCCCTTTCTTATTATGTAGATACTAACCATCTAGCCGCATGTGACCCTGTTCTCTAGCATGTCTCCCTTAAATATCCTAGTTGCACGTCAATAGTGTATGTTTGGTGATCTTCACTCCCTGCCACACACCCTCGTGGTGGCTCGCAGGGTATTACGTAGATGTAACTATATCATCGCCGTACGAAACGCACTTGTTCGCACTTGCACGCGAATCCACAATACCGTAGCTACTACTGCTTAAATGGGGGCCATTCTGGAAACTGCCGCGACAATTTTCATTAATTACCGTGGTATTTTTCATAATTCTCTTTCGTAAAAATTCGTAAAAACTCTTACTATTACTGAAACTTTCTGTAATATTCACTTACGCTTCAGATATTTTTCATACTGATATATTACAAATATATTCTTTTTTATCCGAGTCGATATGTATTTATAGCTGCATAATTGTAAATAAAGGCACGTACATGTCATTTGTGGAAACATTTTACGATTTGTACTACTGGATTATTTGTAGGGGTGATCGTTTCAACGGTTTGAACGAAATTTTCTCATACCATTACAAATGAAAGCCGAATTGCGTTCGGCCTGCCATATTTGTTTTAATATTTTACGAACTCCAACATATTACGGTAGTTCAGGTCACGAGAATAAATTAAGGAAAATAGATTTTAGGACAGAGAGATTTAAAACGCCGTTTTCCGGCGATCGATAGGAGACCATAATGGCTGCGTTCAGATTTCGAAGTAGGTTAGTTGACAGGCAGTGTAGCTGATTAATTGATGTGCTCCCTAATGCATGATTTTTAAATCTTCCGCGTAGTTCTAACACCATAATTGGTATGTTCCCTGCATGACTCTTGTGTCGCGTTTTCGTGATTGCATTGTAGATTTTTTTTTATTTTGCTTAGTGCTTGTTGGTGATAGCAAATATATTCACTATAGTCCATGTTGGTGATAAGTCACCCCCTGCTAAACACCCGTGTTTATACGCGTTCTCTAGCGTCATCGCAATTACGCTACAGCTTGAAAGAAAAAGAAAAATGAAGTGGACGCACTTTAAACTGCGCCCGATCTACAAAATCGCAGTTCTCGCATTTCGAGATCGAGTCGCACGAACAGTGACAACGAACAGTTCGCAACAATGGACGTTGTTCGATGCATGTTCCCTGCACGACTCTTGTGTCACGTTTTCATAGTTACATTATGGATTATTTTAGCAGTTTATGTAGCATTGTAGTATATCGATAGTGTGGTGATTGATGATGAAAGTATATTTCTCCACTGCAGTTCATGTTGGTGATAAGTCACCCCCTGCCAAACACCCTTAGGTGGCTGGCAGGGTAATAAGTAGAAGTGTATGAGTAAATTTACATATTAGAAATTTATACTTATTGCTACACAGAAAAAAGATATACTCTGCAAATTCCGCTTACAATTAAATTACATGACATTCTTCATCTGTAAGACACAATCATGTATTTTGTATCCCCGGTATCCTGAAAATTTGTCTTTAAATTAATAATCATGAACTACTACATACTACTTCAGATCAGACCATGAGAAGAGAATCAATCATGATCATGTAGATCAGACCATGAGAAGAGAATAAGAAAAATTGACAGTAGAACAGACGCGTTTAAAATGTCGTTCTTCCCGCGATCGATAATTAAGACTTTGAATTGGGTTAGTTGACAGGTAGTGTAGCTGACTAATTGACATGCTCCCTAATGCATGTTTCAAAATCTGCCGAGCAGTGCTAACTCCATGTTTTGCGGGTTCTCTGCATGACTCATATATCACGTTTGTATTGTTGCATCATAGATAAATTTATCAGTCTCTGTAGCTTTTGTAGTAAACAGGTGCTTGTCAGTGAAAGTAAATTTCTTCACTGTAGTTCATGTTCGTGACATGTCACCACTGCAAAACACCCTTGTAGTGACTTGTATGATAATAAGTGGATCTAGATGAATTTTAATATATTAATGTAGGAATAGTACCAGTATAAATGTCGATAATCCTTCACTACAGTTTATGGCTTTCCTATTAAATTCTATATTTGCTGTTATAGTCTAAATATTATATAAACCCTTTGAGTGCGGCATGACGTGGTATCACGTCATGGTTATTTATACTGGTGGTGATGACGTGGTATCACGTCATGGGTACCATGAGTGTTCCAGCTTTCACTAGGGGGCCTAGTGAAAGCTGAGTTACGGTACACTTGACGTGATACCACGTGTTCAACACCAGCGTAAAGACAACCATGACGTCATATCATTTCATGCCACACTCAAAAGGGTTAAAGATCATTTTCGAAAACGGCCGTAGTTCACCACGGTAATTTTCCCATCTCTACTCCCGACATCCTTAAAAAGTTGTCTCCGAGTTTCTAAAAAACAACCTGTGACCTTGCGGGTGTCACAAGTAGTTGATTAATAATATTTAATACGCCAGTCCCGCATGGGGTGGACGAGTTTTGCCCTCAGAAGTCATCGCCGCACTTGCGGTGTCACAGTGAAAGTAAATGCAAGGCTAGTTCGCAAGTCTCCTAAAAATTGCGGGAATATTAAAACGAGAATAATATAAATGGGAATGAGATTCGCTGAACGTTGACGTTGTGTCAGAGAAAGTGGCGGGAGGAAGGAAGGAAGTCCACTTAGCGAAGGAAGCAAGGGAGGAAAAGAATGGGCACTTAAAAAAGTTGTGGCCTCGTGAAGGACGGCCGGAAATAATAATAAAAGGTTTTCAAATTGGCTGGTCCGGAAAAGGGATGCTGCGGTCAATTATTCACCGTAACGTCGACGCCCAATGCATCCTTTTTTCAGGAAGTCAGGCAGCCATCCTTCCGCTCAGAGCCTGAACTCGAGGAACGGATCAATGAATCACTCTTAAGTTTAAATACGAGGGTTGCGACAAAAATAATGCCCCGATTTTTTTTCTCCCTAATAACATATATCAGTACGTTGAAACGGTCATGGAGAGAAGTACTTTTCCACACAACTCCTCTGTCCCGCCTAGCCGAAAAACAGTGACTGACAAAATCACACATTTATATTAGAGATTAGAGTTAATTTCGTTATTCTAAAACTTTTTAAAAAGTTTCCAAACATTGCATTTTCAGAAATGATGTGGTACGAAGTCACTCGCACGGGTGCATCTACACCAGGGTTGAAATTCGCTATGAAAAAAATCATTTGACTTGACCGGGATTCGAACCCGTATCTCCCAATTGACGGTCAGGTGTGTTAGCCAGTTACACTGTACAGTACGTATACACAATGTTACAGTGTACTGGCACAGTACAGTACAGTGCGTATACACAATGTTACAGTGTACTGGCCTGGCCTGTTACAGTGTAACTGGCTAACACACCTGAACGTCAATTGGGAGATCCGGGTTCGAATCCCGGTCAAGTCAAATGATTTTTTCATAGCGAATTTCAGCCCTGGTTTTTAAAAAGTGTTCTACCGGTAAAGGTAGGTTTCTGAACGTCAGAGAATATCCTCCCGGTTCTCTACACATTCAGGGGCCTATCTCCCTCTAGTATATCCTTTTTCGCCTCAGCATACGATCAACCCTTCTTCATCCCGTCTATGAAACCCATTCTCCCCTTCCCCCCTTGCCCAACATCCTTCCCTCTATCATACTCTTGAGCAACCTATCGCCCCTTTTTACATCCTCATTCAGCATTTGATCTACCCTGCTACATCCTGTCCATGAAACCTATTCTCTTTCTTCCCCATCCCCGCTAGCCCAACATCCTTCCCTCTATCATACTCTTGAGCGAACCCTAGTTGAGGGTACTAGCTGCCGGGGCAGGCCTAGTACGGAGTTCATGGACCAACTGTCAAAGAAGCTAGGCTGCGCCACATGCGTGCAATTAAAAAAAAAACTCAGTTGCTATATTTGATTCTTCAATGTCTTACACTCCACACATCTTTGACATAGCTCTTCCCCACCTCAAAGATTATTGGATTTTGTGAACCGAATATCAAGGTACTTCAAGTCAGAGAAATTACTCAAATCACTCAAAATTTTGTACCACTCCTTTGTAAGATGTAAATTGGAGCGTGCTTCTGTAGTATGGAATCCATATTGTAAGAAATATGTTCGAATATCGGAGAGGGTACAAAAAAAGGTTTTTACCTTATCTATACCATACGCAAAATGACGTTTATCCAAATGCAAGATGATTATGTTAGTGACGAACTTTGGAAAAAACGTTTGATTTTCAATGTCTGCTAAAAAGAACTATATGCGATCTATCTTACTTATATAATTTATTTATTAATGGAAAAAATAGTAAAGTAATTAGCAAAATTCATTTTGTATAGCCTAGCATTATTATAACGTAAAAAAAGAAAATTTAAGGTGATCATGGTAAAATCAAACTACACTGAAAACTCACCAGTGAACAGAATGCCCCGAATTTTTAACAACTGCTGTGATAAAATTGATTTATGTCAACAAAGAAGTCTTTTGTAAATTGATAAACGATATAGTTTCTTGATGTGTTTTGAGATTTCTGTATAGTTTATTTCACTGTGTTTTGTTTTTTTGTTTGGCGAACGCTACACTTTATAAATAAATCAAGACTGTCATAAGATCGGTACAGATCGAGAACTGCAGCCAGCCAACCCCCGGGTTGACGACCAAAGGAGGAGAAGAAGGTAATGTTGATTCCCTTGAAGGCTTTCGATTCTCAGTGCTCTCCTACACTATAGTTGAACAGCCGTACTAAGGACCGGGTTCAAACCAGAGCCATACAGAATATAGCGTTTCCTTTCCCTTTTTAAAATCACTGCTAAGCCACCGATTACTTCCCGTCTCGAGTCACGACCGAGATGATTGAGTTTCCCACGGAACACGGAAAACGGGAGAGACACTTATATACTCGACGACTGCAGTAGAATCAAAACTCAAGAGCAGCATGGGAAACGTATATTCTTAAAAATTCAATTATTAATAAGTGATTTTGGTGGATAAGGACTCATTTATTAGTAAAATGGACAATTAAATACGCATAAAAAATAGGTGAGATAAATAAACGCAAAAAATCATTACGAATTTTGTTATTTTTTTTCAAAATTCCGCGGTATTTTTTTTCCATCCTATCCTGTGAAAGGGGAAATGTAGGATTATTGAATTTTAACAGAATATGCATAGAGAAAGGAAAAAAGTCTCATAAAAAAAACTTCAATTAGGAAGACAGTTTTTTGACCTTCACTCCATATGCCACCCATACTAAGGACCCACTTCAGATGATTTTACCACCGGATTTGATGCTAAATGAATACCATAACTGTTTAGATCTTCTCCATTAATTAACTTTAAACCATTAACGCTGCCCTTGTTAATTTTCGATTCTGCGGGGATTCCGGTTGAGTTCTTCGTGATTTATTTCGACTGATTGGGCAGAATGGGATGGAATTTATACGGCTCACAGCCTCTAGCAAGGTCAGATAATTGTCATCGGATTCTATTTCGTAAAAGTTAGCTGAGCTAAATAAATCTCCTTCAATCCTCTACTAACCAATTGTTTGAGCGTGCAATTCTACCGCCTTTCTTATGCATTCAATGGATCAAGACGTACTCTTTTAACAATGCTGCCTTTTTTTGATCCCGCAGCCTAAAAGATGGATCACTTGGGAAAATAGTTGGAAAAACTGAACTACCAACTATCGACCGCGGAAGAAACGCGAATTTGACGCGAAAATCACGCGATCGCCAAGACGCGTTCGACGCATATTTCTTAAAATATTCACACTTATTGCAAATGGGCATTATTCACATCTATGGAGGATAATCAAAATGTTGAAAATTGGGTTCTTTTTTAACGTCACGGTGCACATTCTCGAGAGCTTACCTATGCAACGCATTTCCCACCTGTGGCGCTGTTGTCTGGGGCGCCAGCTACACTTCAGTCACACAACTCAAGCCTAGCAACCAAAATAACAACCATATTGTTTAACCCTAATGTCTTCGTACTTTTCTATGGTTAGAACGACGGAATGGACGAATTATCGCATTTAAAGCAAGAATATCCACCATCTGTTTGAAATTTAAGGCAAGTAACTCTTGAAACATTTATTGGCTGCTTTGTGTAATGGATTTTACTCAAATACACAATAGCTTTCATCGGGAATGCGGATGATTATTAGCTTAAATAAATAAACAGTACTTTTCTATGGGTAGCACGACGGAATGGACGAATTATCGCATTTAAAGCAAGAATATCCGCCATCTGTTTGAAATTTAAGGCAAGTAACTCTTGAAACATTTATTGGCTGCTTTGTGTAATGGATTTTACTCAAATCTACAATAGTTTTCATCGGGAATACGGATGATTATTAACTTAAATAAATAAACAGAAAATGTAATGATAATGCATATAAAATAGGTAAGTGCATGCTGATTTCTAGTAAGTTATTGATGTACACATAGTCAAGCTGCAAAATAAGTGCGTTATCCCGCAAGACCTTAAGGAAAAGTCAAAGAAGATGGCAGATTGGCTTCAGCTTCAAGCAATGGCCAGCATAGCAAGTGCCCTCTTCATACACCTTACTGACAGTCCCCTTAAGTCGATGATAAAGTCTTTCATTTTAACGAAGGCCGCTGTGCAAACCTAATCCAGTGTTAAACTCGAGAGCAATTCACCTCGATTATTCGCCGGGAAAGCATAACATATTTCGTCATAATCTTAAGCCACAAGATACATCAAGAAACAGAGCTTGATCCGGTCGCTACGAACTGGAGAACGAAAAGGACGAAAACATGTTGACCTGAAAACTGAACTTCCGAAGACACACACTTCCATGGAAATCTCGAGGGATGAGAGTGAAATTTATAAGAAAAACACAACTTCTGGAGAATCCCACACACATAAGTTTTACACGACGGCTCTGACTTAGAAGATTTAGTGCCAAAATCAAGATCCATATGTGAGCCAACGCGCTTAGGGAGATTCTACCAGGACTGTGAGAGTCAAAGGAAATACTTTTTTCAAATGCTTTTTTGAAAATCCTGCTTTCTCAGATGGAATGCGTAACCTGTAGACAAACTAAGTGAAAAGGCCAAAAAATACGATTCATTTCACGAATATATATATATTTAGCGAAAACTTTTTTATAGTCATAGACTCCGACTGCAGCGCCATTTCCTTGAAATTTCCATCGCGACTGGGTGAGTCACAGCAAATACTTGATTCCAACTTTTTTCGAGAGGTTTTAAAAATCCTGGTTTCGTTGAAAGAAAGCATCAGCTGTGGGAAGCCAAAATTAAGGAACAAAAAATGCAAATTATTCCGTGGATATCTGAACACCCTTTTATGGGCATACACGCTGATAGCAGCGCCATTTCAATGGAATTACCATATTTTGTCTCCAATTTTTGCAGTAATTAGCCTATAACTCAAACAATATTGCGGTAAGATGCACATATTTTATATATAAGCAACTTACCAGGAGCTCTAGCTCCTTAATAACAGTTTTCTATGAAAATAGCAATTATAATGAGTTGAAAAATACATTTTTCATCGTGTTTCTTCCATTCTCCCATTGAATATTATGTAACATTCAGCTCAATTTGTAAAAAAATAGCAAGGAAAGATAATTATGCCTTGGCATGGTATTTTTTCTTGCTTGAAGTACTTCTTGTAATGAAATTAAAGTGAGTTTCAAGAGAGAATTAAATTATCCAAAGAAAAAACTTATCGGCAAGCCCACTGCTCATTGTCGTTCGCTGCTGATTTCATTCTGACGTTTCCATTGTTAATTTAAGTTTCCTAGGCACCATTGAGCACTTTCGTTTGTTTTCAGCGAGACAAATGACTGAGTCCGTCGTTGTCAGATATTTAACAGGCCCAGGCCACAGTTTACATAGACTGCGTGTGAACTTCTCTCTTGCGAGCGGAATATAGTACGCGGCCGTGCCGCGGCTCAATAAGACCCTGTCAGAATCGCGGTTTAAATTCCGTTCTAGCAACGGACACATAACAAATTCACGGTTTTTTCAAGGCGGATAATCGTCATTTTTTCAGTTTTGTTGGATTTATAATACAGAGTCATTCGAGGTCGATATTTTTTGTTACTTTAAGGCATTTCGTTACTTTTTATAAGGCAAGAAAATTCATGATTAAATTTTACTCGTGCGGTGAGCGAATAATTTTAGTTTCAATAAGCCGCCGCTGTAAATATTCAGAAAGAAAACATTATAGATTGATTTTCATTATCAGTGGTTCATAACTTTAAGCGATTGAATGAATGAAATGCATCTGTCACTTAGGGTAGTGCGAGCGAGATAGTTCCCCAGTCATAATAGAGACCATACTCGAAATATATGTTTAAATTCCACCAGCTGTGTGACACACGAATTTCATATTACATCATTAATGGTGCGATAAAATAGTTTTACAAGACAGAAATTCTTAGTAATCAAATGAAAATAACTAAGTAAGTCTTTATCTTGACTCATTTTTTTCACGCGGTGCGTTTTCAACTCCTTCAAAACGTAAGGTTTATTGTGATCCTGAAGAATTTACTGGGGTGAGAGTATCATTAATTTTCAAAAATAGTAAAAAACACAAACTTCAACTGTTGATTTTTTGACAAGATCTAAGTGTAGGGAATGCCTCATTTATAATATACGGTCTCTCTGGAGTGCATGCACGTACCATTTCCCATACAAAAGGGCCGGTATTTTTGGCAAATATCTCGAAAAGTAATGTAGTGAGTGGTTGAATTTTTGATGACAATGGAAGCGTGAGATTTTTTCTTTAAAATGAGACCAAATTCATTGATTTCTAGGGAAAACGATATTGCGCTCAAACTGCCTTAACAGGAAGCTTGCACGTGGTGGCGTACTTGTACCTTTCCCACGTTTTCGACGTTAACCGTGGGAATTAATTCGGAATAATGGTCGGAGTGTTTCATTTTACAACTACATATGTTCTTTCACTTGCTTCACTGGATCAAAATTGGGTCCATTAACCAGTCGAAAGAGACGCAGTCGCAGAGCGCGATTCGAAGAGCGCAATAATATGGCTCATCAGCATTCGGGAACGGGGACGAAAGAGATTAAAATACACTACGCCACGCGTCGATAGTGTCCATTGTGTATTCACTGTCGCGGTCGATCGCCCATTTCTTCCGTCTTCCTCCAGACGCCCTCCGATCATACGTTCGTCAAACAATGGAATAACGACGCGCACTCTTCGATGAAGGATATACTGGAGGTGGACTTGTCTCCAGGAGAGGGAATGCTGAAGAGAATAATAGAGGTGAGAACATAATGGAAGCGTGGTAGAGGAAAGAAGAGGAGAGGAAATCTGGACCTCTTATGAAAATGTATAAATGTATCTCTCTTATTTTATCGCTTCTGTCAGACCTAGAGATGTAGTGAGGCGTCATTATAAGGCGTCGTGCAGATTTTCTCTGTATTTTATTCACTTTTTTGGTCAAATCTAAATGAATAGGGTCCTAAATGCTCGCGCCGTATTCGACTAAGTAAGACAAAAGACTGTAGAAAGATCTTGAAGCAGAGGAGAGCAGAATGCATATTTTTTGCAAAAAACAATCCGCCCATAATGGTTTCCACGGGTAATTTGCGCGAAGCTTCGTGATCCATTGTCCACGGAAAATATATTCCCAGGTCACAGTTCGCTGACATAGACGACGAAAATAGTAAATAAAAGTTCCATTCCCACAATCGTGAAATATACACGCACGACAAATTTTCTTAAATACCCCCCTCGAAAATATTTCTTTGATTAAAAGAAAAAGAAGACGAGGAATGCGCACCCGTGGAAATTCCACGCGAGCTTCTCTCGTATAAATCACCAATGACAACGACCATCCGACTGACCACCGCTTGCCGGAGAGGACAAATATTTGACGAACGCTCTCGAACGGGGAAGGCTTGTGAACATAGAACGCGAAAAATATGCGGACATGCAGAGAAGTTTTCCGAGAGGAATGCGGGGAAAAAATATTACGAAAAAAATTCCTATAGAAAACGTGGCGTGGCAAAGGCTGCCACTTGGGGGATATCCCACAGACAAGGGGTTTCCTGGTGCCAAAGAACGACCTTGTGAATATGCTAAGCGGCTCTGGGAGGAGAAGAATTACGCACACCATCAACTCTGCCTCTAAGGCGGGAGGATTCGGTCATCGGAGCAGTGAATGGTACGAAAATATTATTATTGTAGTCTTCTACCGGTAAAGGTAGGTTTTGTTGAATGACAGAGAATCACCTCCCGATTTTCGACACTTTCAGGAGCCTATCTTGCTCTAGTATATCCTAATTCGCCTAGGCATACGATCTACCCTTCTTAATCCCGTCCATGAAACCTATTCTCCTCCTTCTTCTTCCCCACTTGCCCAACATCCTTCCCTCTATCACATTCTTGAGCAATCCCTCGCCCCTTATTACATCCTCCAGCCACCTACTCTGCCGATCTCGAAGAAGTTTTCTTTCCTCGCCCACCATCTCAAGCGCTTCCTCGTAAGTCTACCTTTCCGCCCAACTGACTTTCTCCATTCTTCTCCACATCCACGTCTCAAATGCCTGCAGCCTATTCTCATCCTCCTTCCTAATGGTCCACGTTTCTGGCCCATACAACGCAACGCTCCATATCAAGCTCCTCACCAGCCTCTTCTTCACATCCTTACCCAATGTCCCCATCATCAGCTCCCGTCTATTACTAAACGCCTCCTTAGCAAGCGCTATTCTCTTTTGTATGCCTTTGATTCTACGTCCGGTTTAATCTAGCGTACTACCTACGTAAGTAAAATGCTCTACCAGCTCGAGTTTGTATCCTCCATCTTTAATAGCAAGCCTCGCTTTCTTTGTCCTACAGAATCTCATTACTTTTGTATTCTTATGGTTTACCTTCATTTCGAATATCCTGCACTGCAATTCTAAAGCATCTACCAAAGGGACGAAAATGGAAAAGGCATAGAATAGGTAAGGATAAGGAATTCACAATTGCCAACGAGGATGGAGCAGTTATCTACATCTGCTAACTACCCTGTGAGCCGCCACATGGGGATATGGCAGGGGGTGTTAGGCCACCAGCCGTTTCAAAGGATAAGGTTTTCGGATGTGAAATGGTGGGGTGCATCATGGCAGTGTTTGAGTGGAGCTCAGTTTTATTATGGTCACTTATTGTGAGCAGAAAAAACGAACTTTCTCGAGTTCTCATTATACCTCAATGACACAAAACGTAGATAGACTTTGTTAGCGGTTCCCATAGATACAGACAGAATCCACCTTTTTGAGGTTCAGATAGTTATTAAACGCGGCGCAAAATGCCATTATTTGTCGCTGTTTCCCGGTGGTAAATGTTGATTTTAGCGATTTTACCCCGGAGCAGTCGCTATATACAAGTACTGGTACACTGGTAATAACTAGTGTAGCAAACCGTAGATTAGGATTCGTAAAAAAGGATTCTAGGCAAATGCGATGAGAGAGTACGAGAAAGAAGCTATTTTACACTTGTCAGGCCTCGTTTAGAATATGCCGCTAGTATATGGGATCCGTACGAGGAAGGTATGATAAAAGAATTAGAGCGCGTGCAAAGGAGATCCGCTAGATTTGTTAAAGGCCGTTATGATAATTGTATAAGTGTTACGAGTTTAATAGAAGAACTAGGATGGGAATTACTATCAGAACGCAGGTTAAAATTTAGGTTAAACCTTTTAAGTAAATTCGAAACCGATCTGTTCACAGATGACGTTAGATATATATTGAGAACCCCTGCACATTATGCTAGGTTTGATCATATTAACAAGATTAGAGAGATAGATTGTCGTACCGATAGATTTAAAATGTCATTTTTCCCGCGTACCATAAGAGAGAAGAATAGGCAGCGAAGCATACGGATAGGTAGGTGAAATATTGTTAGAGTAGTCTGTAGTGCATGATGCATGTAATAACAACCAATAATGCCTTTCTTAATATGTAGATGCTAACCACCTAGCTGCATGTGACCCTGTTCTCTAGCATGCCTCCCTGAAATATCCTACTTGCATGTCAATAGTGCATGTTTGGTGATCTTCACCCCCTGCCACACACCCTCGTGGTGGCTCGCAGGGTATTACGTATATGTATATATGTATATGTACTGAAGTTAAAATTCGGTCCTCGTGAAGAGCGTGAAGTAATTAACCATCACCAGTTGATGAGGGTAGCTTCGAGGGGAATAAAGGTGCTTGTATTGTTTCGAAAATCCATTACGCCGCTCACACGGGAGTTTTCTTTCTCGCTTCAAACTCTGCCACTACTTAATTAGCAGTATGTGATTGCTTAACTGTCAGCAGGGTGAAGAGGAAAAAGGACGTGATACGCTAAAGAGGTTGAATACTTCAGGAAATCCAATTGACAGTCGGAATCCCGAGGGTTAACTTAAAACAGTTTCCATGCAACGTTATCTGCTAGAGGATGCAATTAAAAGTATGTATCGGATAAAATTAATGGTTGAAGGCGTGACTTTGTGGAAGGTTACCGCAGACATGACGAAAAAGAAAAATCTCTCAGTAAATTCCACACTTAAAATCTTCATCGCCGAACTACGTTTCGACTTCCTTGCAATCACTTTCAAAGGTACATAAAGGGGAGTTTCCTTAAAAAAAAGTGGAGTCAGTCTGTTTCAATGGCAACCGCTAACAACCAACCACTTATCTCCTCATCCCTCCCCCTCTCCAGGCCTCTAAATATTGACTCGCATGATTTGCATATAAACCTTTGAAATTGATTGCAAGGCAGTCGAAATCTAGTCCGGTAATAAAAATTTTAAGTGCGGAATTTACTAAGATATTTTTCTTTTTCGTCATTCTAAAAGTATCGGATTGTTGTGATAGGTTTTCCAACTGAAGGTCCGGGGTTTGACTCCTGACGGAGGCGGGAGATAGTCAGCGGAATCTCGGGGATACATGGTTAAATCCACAGCACCATTCGTGGAATAAGGCTTAAGTTCTTAACTACTTGAGCACACTGCAGGTCAGAAAGACGTTCCTCGGACGAAAAAGAGAAAGATGATACCTCACACTGATCAGGCCACATCTTCGAACAGATCCGCAGGAATTTTAGGGACCTTAGACAGCAAGATTGAGACCAAAAACGGAAGTTCGGAATGAAATGCGAAGAACAGCTCAAAACTTTGTAGAGAAAAAAAAATAACCTTTTAAGAGCGAAGACTCGGCACAGCCTTAAACTGCCACATACTGATGATTGGGAAGAGAGGTTTCAGGACGCACCGGTTTGAAAGACGTCATTTTTTTCCGCATGCGATTAAGGGATGTCATAGCTAAAGGAGAGAAGAATGAATCGTGGGTTTCCACAAGAGGAGAGTGATGGTTAGAAGCCGCATTTCACGGGAATCCACTTCAAGGTAAGCTGCTCAATTTTGACACAAAAGCACACAACAAACCGACAGCACCATTCCCTCTCGGGGTAGTCAAAGTCAAAGAAGAATTTAGCCATTCCTATTAGCCCTACGAATACTGGTTCCCTATTGATAATTTCCTCCACTATGCCCTATCCTTGCTAACTATTTTCGCCTCTCTCACACTCAGAAATTGCTCCATATACTCTCTCATAGTTCAAAGACTCCACAATATAAATTCAAAAACAAATTCTTATCGAACGAAGTTATCAATATCTGACGAACTAACACATTCTACTCTTCTACATCTACATAATACCCCGCAAGCAACCTCAAAAGGCGTGAGGGGGTGTTAGGACACCAGCCTTCAACAAAAACAAAAAATCAAAGTTCCGCCCAGCATTTATTCAAGTCCTTAATTGTTCGGGGGAAAAACGAATTCCCATACCTATCCGTTCGGCAAAATATCTCTCTTAATTTATCGATTCTGTCGGACCTGGAAATATAATGTGGTTCTAATATGATGTTCTCCGTGTCGCTCTGAAAGATATCCATTCTCAATTGCTCAAGCAATCTAAGCCTAGCGCGCAGCCTCCGAGTCTCTAGCGATTGATCAGATCACGAGAATAAAATTCAGGAAATAGACTGCAGAACAGAGAGGTTTAAAATGTCGTTCCCCACGCGATCGATAAGAGACCATAATGGCTCCGTTTAGACTTTGTTGTAGGTTAGTTGACAGGTAGTGTAGCTGATTAATTCACGCGCCCCCTAACACGTTTCCAAATCCGCCGCGTAGTGCTAACGCCATGTTTTGCAGGTGCCCCGCATGATTCTTCTATCACGTTCACGTATCTGCATTAAAGATCAATCTAACAGTTTTTTGTAGCATTGGCAGCATACCTATAGTGTGGTGCATATTGGTGAAAGTTAATTTTTGCACTGTAGTGCATGTTGGTGACAAATCACCCCGTCCCAAACACCCACGAGGCGGATCGCGGGGTATTATGTGAGTGTAGATGTTATGTTCCTCCAATTTTAAAGTGCATTCAGCAACACACACCCACAACTTTTACGGTCTTCCTCTCGCACCGTGCATTAAAGTATATGTTCAGAAAAATAGCCGATGATATTTAATTAATAAAACAACAGCACGATGTAATTAAATAAAAATAACCACGGAAATTTCCACAACTTTTTATTACTTAAATGCGACTGATCAGTTTCGATGCCTACGACAACAATATCTCTGATGATGAAGTTGCGAACATCAAAATAGGTCAATAGCATCTAAGGAATAAAAACTTTTGGAATATTACCAAGTTATTTTTCAATTAATTATGTCTAAATCCAAGGAAGTTAATTCGTATAATTCGCACGGCGTATAATCATCGCCTGCCACACACCCACGAAGTGGATTGCAGTGAAATACATAAAACGGGCACGCAGGGCTAAGTTGACCAGGAAATTTCGGCGCGAATGAATTTCAGTTCGGAAAACTGAGGATATTATTATCTACAGACACTCAACGTTCGTCAAGCTGGAAAAAGCAATAATTTTTTTTTTAATTAAAGAGATTCACTTTGAAAACACAGATGGACAATTGCATTCCATCACAACGCGCACCAAAAACGACGACGGATAGAAACACCATATAATCGCCAAAAACACGACACACTTCTCGTAAGATCCCAATTCCTTTTCGCCTACATAAGCCTTCTTCACTTTTTGATCGATGTATGACTAAATAAATAAACATACACACCCTGCCACACTCCATCGAAGCGTTAAATCCCGGGAGACATATATTTGGGGCACTCACTTGTGATACTGCAACCCGGGCGACGTGCGGCGACAAAAACAAGACGAGAAATCCTCACGAGACGAGACGGAACACCAGTCGAACCAAACCGTAAATATGAATCACCAGGGCACTGGGGTAATTGTTGAAATATTACGTACTGCTTCGGAAAAAAAGGATGCGTGGATATAAACGGGAGTACTCGCGGGAGAGGGTGGAAACAAATTTTCACTTTGCTTGACGTACGTGGAGGGAGGGTAACGCAAAAGCTTTTTTCTTTTCGATTAAAAAAAAGCCTCGTTTCTGAATGCGCACACGCTTTCTCGGGGCACGACGCGAGTTGGGCTATAGTCTGCCGCTCGCGGCGGCTGAAGCGGTACTGAATTCGACCACGGCGAGTCCCACCGACGCTTGGCTCCGCCGACAGAGAGCGAAAGTGGTTTCGGAGGCAGGGGAGGGAGTAGGTGGAGGGGGAGGATCGTGTCTCTATGGAGGGGAGGGGAAGAGGGAACGGAGGGGAGGTACGGAAGGGGGAGGAGGGGAGGCGGGATAGTGGGAGAGGGAAATAATTTAATGAGGTCCCACAGTGACTGTGTGAACGTAAAGAGTTGACTACAACAATCATTGTGGCAAATTATGAGGACGCTTACTGCGGTACCCATACATAGAAGCAGTAACGAGGGGCGACGCACTGTGGGCTGAAATCGAAAAAAGCTGGCCCAAATCCAAAGTAAGTAATCGTCTTCGGCTGAACTTTGTGGAAGTGCGTTATATCCATGATAAAAACAACTTAGTTTCAATCCAACAATTTTATTATACATACGACCCGGGTTTCAGCAACTTATGATGATGATGATGAAACCTGATGATGGCACTAAGTTGCTGAAACCCGGGTCGTATGTATAATAAAATTGTGTGGATTGAAACTAAGTTGTTTTTATCATGGTCAAAATCCGAAGCGTGATTTTTTCAAGCCAGAAAGCTGAAACTTTGCATAAATATTCAGAAAAGACCTGTGCATGCGATGACGCAAGACATTTTCCTTAATAACCAACAATTAACAATTTGCATGAGCAAAAAGTTGCACAAATTTTTCATTTTTAAAGCAAACCAGCTCCAACCTACACACAGTGGGCGGAAATCAAAAAAAGCTGGCCAAAATTCATAGTGTGCTTTTTTTCAAGGCAGGAATCTGAAACTTTGCATAAATATTCTCAAAAGACCTGTGCATGCCATGACGCCAGGCATTTTCCTTAGTAATCAACAATTAACAATTTGCACGAGGTGAAAGTTAAACAAATTTTGCGAAAATGGTAAACACTCAATTTTCTCACGAAATCTTCAAAATCAAGCCCTTTCTAAACCATTTGTAAACCACGAACTGGAATAAAAAGTGATGTAATTAGATGGAACAGTTTATTATATTTATTTTAATGTAGTTTACCTACCGTTTTGTTATTATTTACCAAAGATATTAAACAAAATGGCGGACCCTCATTTTTTGTATTTTTTTAAATGTATGCAGAGAAATAGTTAGTTGCATCGCCGAGCATCACGAAGTAACCTATATGGGGAAACTCTACAAAGCTTCCACAGTGCAAATCCGATGAGTCATGCTGCGACCGTTAGCGACACCGAATTTCACATCAGTTTTTCGATCGCGCGGTCGAGTCTGGTCCAACCCTCCTGCAACGGGGAGCAAGGTGGCGCGACAAGTGTGTGGAATGGATTGTAGCCGCATCCACTCCGCTATGGACATTTTCGAGATGCAAACATTGAAAAGATCTGCCATATTTTGGAGAAATCGCGGAAAAAAATACGAATTTTATCACATGGGGTAGAGGTCTAGGAGGTACTGATGAAGAGGGGCTGATATTTTGGTATCTTTAGCAGGGTGAAATATTTTTCTTTAAAATGACACCAAAACCATTGTTCTCTTGGAGAAATGATATTTCTATCATACTACCTAAAAGCATATCATACCTCCAGTTTTCGGCGCTGCAGTCGAACTTCATGCGACAACATATTGTTATATATCGTTTTTGTTTAGAAGAAATCCTGTGAATACGTAACGGTTTAATTATGAAATATGTGTCGTGTAAAAAGGCCACGCGTTTAATTAGCGTTGCATAAAATAAACATTGTTACGATGCAATTTTGTTACTTTTCATCTACAGATGTCTCTAATGAGGACACGTAGCAAAATTTCACGTAAATCTGTAAATAAAAAGGGATCGCTCCTCCTGAACATTTTGGGCTAGAGGCCATAAAAGAAATCCTATGAAATAAATCGTATCATTAAATGCCATTTTTTTTTAGAAAACAATTCTAGTGTTTAAAATGGTAAGAGAATCCTTGTCATCCTTCAAGATTGCCTCTTGTTTATGTATTCGACGAACCGCGGAGAGGCACAGGCAGCCTGATTCTAAACAATGACCCTTACCTCCCCTCCTTACCTTTTCTCCTACTCCCTCCCCCTCTTCCTGTCCCTCATCTCCCTTCCCCTCCTCCGCCGGACCACACTCCCTTACTGCAAACAATTCGTCGCAAACCTCATGTCATTCTTTTGTTTTTTTTTATTTAAACTTGCATTCATCTTTCCTGTGTTTAACTCATGAATATACATAATGGATTCAAATGTTTGGAATCGTTGCCTGGGCTACGTGTTGCCTTATTTTTCACTTTTAGTGCACCCAATCCTAGGCGATACTTAAGAAAAAAGTCTTCTATGTCGCCTCTTAAATGGCCGTTGTTAACTGTTGTTAATCGTTGTTAACGTCAGACTGTGGTGAATATTCAATAACGATTGAAGAGATATGAACTACTTAATGCTGTGAATAATAGCCGACTATTTTTGAGACCTAACAGTTACTTTGTAAATTCTAGAGAGGAAATATCTACTATTACAGTGTGTAAGAGGCATATGAAACTTCCATCGTGAGCAGACGCCGACGGTTGCCAGACTCTGATTCTAATTTGAATGTATTAGGCCCATTCGGGTTAATTAGAAAATTTAGAATTCCTTGTTTAAACAGAACTTACTTCGTACCAGGCTGCAAAACAGGGTATGTGTTTACGAGGACCCAAAATAAGAGACCGGACGATATTCAAAAAGTGCGTAGTGCGTATGATACTACACTTTTATCCACTGCATTATCATTACTGGTAAGATAAACCAGTAATGGCCGGTTGCAAGAACTTTTAGTTATGGAATCAATAGTTATGAGATCCATAAAGTTATAGATCTCATAAAATATTCGGGTTGCAGGAACATATATACTAGGTACATAACTTATTTACCAATAGTCAAAAGCTTCGAATATTCGATATAATCTTCTACCGCCGGGTATAATTTATGAAAGTTTAACCTATTAATTAATCCTTATGCACATAATAATTAGTCATTAATAGTAAACAAACTAGCCATTTGTCTCAAAGCAACTCTATTATCAAGTAATTATATCTCCAAGCGGTTCATTGCGCATCCGCCATCTTGGCTACTTATGGAACTCATAACTCCATGCCATAAATTATGAAACCTATAAATTTATCGAATGTTTCTGCAACGCTAATTGAATGGTTTCCATGGCTTATGGGTCCCATAACTTTATCGAATAGATATATGTCGTTCCTGCAACTGGCTATAAGACGTGTTTATTTACGATCTGTCGACAGAATTCTCATTTGAACTGCCGTCTTTCATCACTAGGCGGCGGCAAAATCCACAAAGTTGTTTGTTTACGGAATTCTAGGAAACAGTTTTTGGCGACGAGTCAACAATTCATTTGTATATTCATGGGATAACTAAACAATTCATGACTGTCTTGCGTTGTAAGTTAAAATCTTTCAAATTTCGCTGGTGCATTTGACACTGGTTTTATGTCTACTTCACCGTCGACCGTAAATAACTTAGTGTTCACTATATCTACATAGGGCCCTGCGAGCCGCCCAAAGGGCGTGTGGCAGGGGGTGTAAGGTTACCAGCCGTGTAGAGATGTGAGGGATAAGGTTTTGGAAGGTGAAATGATGACGTATTATGGGAGTGTATTTAGTGGTGCTCAGCTTTTATTGTGGTCACTTATTGTGCGCGAAAAGAACGAGTTTTTGTACCTACCTGTTCGGCAATGCACCTCTCATATTTTATCACTTCTGTCGGACCAAGAGACTTAGTGAGGTGTCATGATAAAATTCTCTGTGTCGCTCTGAAACTTACTGAAGCTTACTGGTGGCAACTGAACAGGAATGACGTTCAAATACCACAAGTAGATATAATAATATTTGCATGCATTGCAAATATTATTATATCTACTTGCGAATGCATTAAAACTGTACGATTTGCGCATCTGTGAATTAGGTTCACCTCCGATTGTTCCATGAATTGAGAGCATTTTAACTCCACGTAAGAAATAGATAATAATGCTGGACGGCGAAATGTTTTGGAGAAATTAATGGAATGGGAGAAAAAACAACACGGGCCGTAAAATAATGGGTACATGTACAGGTTTGAATATCGCTTAAGGTACTTGTTTATGAATCGTGTCCGTGCCTCAGCCCGATTTCAGACTGTGCGCCGCTGCGCCACCGAGTCTGCTCGTCGGCGTGACTGCCACCGCGAGGTCGCAGTCAAATTCAGATTGTGAAGCTCACAAATTTTTACTAAGTATTAAGATGCATACTCAATCTTTATTTGGAACCTCGTATTTCATGGAGTCAGTCGTCATGGATCAATTGGCACTGTAGACATCAACGGCGTGGACGCCTCGCCGGAGCATCGCCGCACGCCACAAAAAAAAATACGCCTCGACGCCCGCGCCGCAACTGACGAATACTACCGCGTCTTATTGTCCAATGCGCAGTTAACGAGGGTAAAAGGACACGTGACGCTGGCGTTACAATGAGCCTAACCAAGTTCAGGTCTTCGATTTACATATTAACACAAACGCTAAGTACATTACGCCATGTGCAGTTAACAAACAACATTTATTTTATGGCTTTCGCGGTTGAATTAAAATATAAAATAAGGATTTTTTTCGCCTTGAAATGATAATTTTTAAAAATTCCCGGATTTACCAGAAATTCCCGAATAATTCACGGAAATTTCCCGGATCGAAAAATTCCCGAATAATCCCTGGTTTTTAAGGGTCTGTGGACACCCTGTTGAAGTTTTATCAGGAGTAAATCAAGGTGATGGGGCTACCGCCTTAGCATTTCAACATAGCATTGGAAGATACCTTACAAATTATTCGAAAAACTAACCTAGGAATACGAACAGGAACTAAAGTTAACATTCTCGCCATCGCGGATGATGTAATTCTCCTGGCAGAAAGCATACAAGACCTATAAGAGCTGACAAGAATTTTCCTTCACGAGGCGGAACACGCGGGATTGAAAATAAATGATGATAAGACGAAACGCATGCACTTACATGTAGAAGAAAAGAACAACAACAAGAAAGCAGGTACAATTAATGTAGATGGGTATATTTTTGAAAAACTTGAAAACAAAGATTTACCGAACAGTGATTAGACCTGTGGTCATATATGGTTCAGAAACGTGGACCATGATCATGGCAGAAGAAGAGCTACGTAAAAGATGGGAAAGGAAAGTACTAAGAAATATTTATGGTGCTACAAAGGAAGGTGGACGGTGGAAAAGACGGAGAAACAGAGAACTCGAGGAACTCCACAAACATCCTAACATAGTGACAGAAATTAAGAGCAACAGATTAAGGTGGTTAGGACATGTCGAGAGAATGCCTGAGGATAGGATGGTGAAAAAGATATTTCGTGGTCATCCTGGTGGTAGAAGATTGAGAGGGAGACCCCGGAAAAGATGGTTGGATGATGTAGAGGTTGATCTGAGAAAGATGGGAATTAAAAGATGGAGAACGCATGCCGGGAATCGTGATGTCTGGGCTAACATCGTCGGAGAGGCCAAGGCCCTACAAGGGCTGTAGCGCCGAGGAGTAAGTAACTATATTTTTGAGAAAGTGGGCCAATTCAAATACCTCGGATTAATAACATCAAACAAAAACAGCGAAGGACCCGAGATAGCTAATGGAATAAAACTACCCAGCAAAAGTTTGTACGCTTGCAAAAAGACTGTGACATTAAACAGCGTGACTATTGCAATTATCTTTTTTTCTATCTTCCGGCCTGTTTGTTGGGACACTTTCGGCGAAAAATTGCGATAAAAAAATTCGTCGGTAAAATAAATTACTCACACCGTGCACCAACATCTTCTCCACAAAGATTTGCGATGGGCCACATCCTTTGAATCACGACGAGACAACCTGTTTAGTCCTGTATAATTAGAGACGATTAGGCTACATTTGATAGTCTAAACACAAAAAGGAGCAGGGGTGGGGAAAATTAAAAACTAGGCGCAATCTCAAAGGCATAGCAAAAGTTCCCGGCGCTGCGCAGAGGAAGATATTGGGACATTTACGACTAAACTTCGCGTATTCATCACCCCTTGGTACTTCGAATAAGGTTTCCATAATGACTAAGGAGTCATCTCTCCTTAAGCTACCTTAATTATGGAGAAATTTCTAAACATAATTCCAATGTTCCAATTTTAATTCGAAGACTACAACCCGTAATGTGTGATCAACTATGATTCGGTTTTTTCACGGCAATTGATGCTAATAAAGTCTTCTCGGGTTTTCCACCAGGTTACATAATTGTTGGCCGACGTTTTGAAGGCTACCTCCGCCATCATCCTCAGGGCAGGGACGATCGAAACGTCTGCGAACAATTATCTAACCTGGTGGAAAACCCGAGAAGACTTGATGAGATCAACTACATTAACAGATGCAAATAAATTAAATAAATTCCAAGGAATTCATGAATATTCTTTGAATACCTTTCGTAAATACTATTTACTTCATAAATATTATTTAAATATGCACCCAAATGCCAGCAATAGCCTTTTATATGAGGTACTTCACTGCACAAACTGATGCGTGGATGGATGCGCTGTGAAAATTGCCCCAAAATAACCCCAGCTCTAAATTTTTAACCATTATTCACGCGATTTCTGTACATCTAAGTGCGCATGTGCGCGAAAGAGCCATTCCGACACCAATGAATAGACACTACTTCTGTTTACTCGGGTGAAAATCAACTGAACCGGCAAACACTAACGACGACACCGGGGGAAAAATCCTTGTTAGTCCACCGGAAACACTTTCCGCTATCGCTGGACAACTTCCTAAATGAATACGGCAAATCACAAATTGTATTTCAGTCCATAAATTTCGTTTGATACTTCATTATCGTTCCCTGTGCTCGTAATTTAATCAATGCAATTCCCGCGATGGCAATTTGCGTAACCTTGTAATACTCAATTATTATTAAACTGCCCTTTGCTATCAATCAAAATGTAAGTACAGAAGTATTATGCCAATAGGATTTGACAAGATTCTATGCAAAAATTCACCAAAACGACTGAATGGAAATAGAAAAATCCTTAATATCTAAATACGTTTCAGATAGCACCGTATTTACCTGATTACTAGACCCCCGCTACATATAAGACCTCCTCCACCCACTTTTGTGGCTCAAATTCCAGGAAAAATATGACACAGGTGATAGAGCCCTCAGGGAAGTATACCCAGCCAGTTTTGAAATAATGCGCGATGCTTTGCATGCTTTGTAATTGAGCAGTAAGTGTTTACAAATGTTGTTTGAATCCTAAAGGAGAATGCGAAAGGTTGTTCGAATACTCGTTTTACACAACTTTAAATATCAGCGTGGTTACCCCCTCTGGCGTATCCTCCCCGTATTCTCTCCCTCTAAGACTCCCCCCCCCCGCACTTTTGAAATATATTTTTCGGGGAAAAAAGTGGGGTCTTATATCCAGGTAACTACGGTAAGTAAAAAGACATATGCACGATGGTAATTGAAATTGAAAAAAAATTAAGTCTAATTTACGAAGTCTAGGTCTTCTCATAAATAAACTATTTCTACCCTGCGAACTGCCGCAGAGGCTCGTGGCAGTTGGTGTTAGGACACCAGCTATGGAAAAGTGAGAGGAGGTAGGCGCGTTCCACATTTACTTGACAGTGTGGGGATTCGCTTGCTGAGTAATTCGTCACTAGGTCGGAGGTGCGATGTTGCCAATTTTAGAGGGGAAATTAGCACAGCGCACTGGCAGTAAACTAACAACAAATACTGAAGTCTTGAAAACGATAAATCTAGCCAATACGCAAATATTTTTATCTTAAGTAATTTACATTAATTTAACTAAACCCTTAGGAAACAAAAAATTGTTTCCGAAGTGGCCTAGTGGCGAGTACACTTAGTGAAAAATTGGCAAATGTGTTCTCTTTAAGGTCTATGCCGTTGCGGTAAAACAAGAGATAGGGCATTACGCCATCAAACCGAAGCCTGACAACCGAAATAACAACCATACCATATTGTTTAATCCTCTCTCTCCTTACTTTCCAATGGATATCACGACGGAATGTACAAATTAACGGATGCAAAGCAAGAATATCACTCATCTGTTTAAAATGTAAGGCAAGATACTCTTGAAACAAATATTGCCTGCTTTGTGCAATGGATTTTACTCAATTTTACCACATCCTTCACCGCAGATTGTTATTAATTTTAATATGTAAAAATAGTTAAGGTAATATGAAAAATATATAGGTACGTAGGTGAATTCTCCTGAAAATTACCTAAAGTAACGGTAATTTTCTGGCGTTGCGGTGAATTACGAAAAATACCACGGTTCTTTACGAATGTTACGATTACCCGCTGTAATTTTCAAAGTGGCTCATCTATACTCCTGGCAGATGATCGAGCCAGGAAGAGTGGCCAAAGGGGAATTCTGGGAATCGGGATGGGCAGTGATCCATTCCTTACAGGGTCGGATGAAAGATTACGACGGCAAAATCCAAAAGTTTGCATTAGTGCTCCTTATCTTGTTTCCGGGGTCATAAAAGTGACTGACCCTCGATGGGGGAAGGTCACTGAAGTGACCCTAAAGTGATCCCTGTGACTGATTGAAGAAGGTATTGGGAGAAGTTCAGATGGCTAGAGGCTAAAGTCATCCGCCGGCGTCCTTTTTACTACGGTTGTCGATGAATCTTATGGCAACCATTAACCGCTAAACGCCTTGAGACACGATCACGTTCGCGGGACACTTTTGGCAAGCCTGTCAGGAAGGTGATGATTTGTCATTCGAGAAGGAAATGGCTCAATCAGGGTAGGAACCTTCATTTAATATTCGGTTGACAACATTTTCGGTAATTAAAAAGTGCAGTCCGAAAGATAAATGGATCTCGGAGGAAAACAGTACCCTACGTAGAACTGCTGCAAGCATATAGAAAGTGTAACACAGCTGATACAAATGCTAGGTTTGGCGCCGTTAGAGACTCCTACATTTGTTAGATCTAAAGGGATACGCCATGGATAAGATTCAGAACTGAATAGAACCACAAAAAGTAACTATGATTATTGGAAACACTACATCCATCCTCGACACACTTAAAAAATGAAAAAAAAAGGCTGATTGAATATTCTGTAGTAAGGATATTTTCATTTTTTTAAATGAAAACACTTTTTTCCACCGATATATTTAAAAACACAATTCGACCGGTTTCGGCCTTTTGAGGCGATTATCAAGACTGCAAAGAACTTTGTGATCTTGATAATGGTCTGAAAAGGCCGAAACTGGTCGAATTCTATTTTTAGTTTCTCACGCTATGGCGTTCTCTATTTAAAACTTAAGATTCGTAATGAGTTTTCAGCATGAGAAATCAAACGAGAAGGCTAAAGGGGGTGATTAAATTGTTGGTTAGCTCGGAGGAAGGAGGTGCGTTTCAAACCACGCGCCCATTTTTGTCAGTTACCGTCCTGAGTCATAAGTGGCGCTGGTGCGAAATGTATACTATAGTGCTCGCAGAGTTTCTGTGCACTGGGGAGTTCCTCCAAGCCTTGCTGCCCATGGTAGATGAGCAGCGATTGGCTGCCGGCGTCCAATCCCGTAAACCGGTTCTTAGCTCAGTGCGCACCGCGTACGAATACTGTAATTGGCGACAAAAAGAATCGGCGAAAACGAACGCTATGCCTCACCGAAGCGAGGGCCTTTAAAATAGAAATACTCAGGGCGAGAAACTACTATAGATATTCAGTCACAACTTGCAGTGATTGCTATAGTCATCGCAGTGAGGTTAGAGAGTAATCCCCATCGGCGCAGGTCACTGTGATTACACGATAAATAAACAAAACTTTAAGTTAGTATTAAAACAGTACTCGTACGCGGCGCGCACTGAGCTAAGAACCAGTTTACGGGATTGGACGCCGGCAGCCAATCGCTGCTCATCTACCATGGGAAGCTAGGCTTGGAGGAACTCTCCAGTGCACAGAAACTCTGCGAGCACTATAGAGGCACTGTAATACAGTGGCCCTAATACAGTGCCTCTAATTTATACGCATTGGGCTTGCGGAACTGTCGCCCCCCTGGTTTTGGGAGGTGAAATGGTGGCGTGTATAATGGGAGTGTATTTAGTGGAGCGCAGTTTTTATAATTTTGGTCACTAACCGTGTAAAAGGCCATAAAACGACCCTTCGCCGTACGCCCAATGCAGTGCAGGGGGCGGAGGAGTTGCAGCCGTGGAACACCAGCTGTGGGTTGGTGGCCTCGAGGAGACAATAATCTTGTGTGAATTGCATGCTGTCTCCGTTAAAGTGTACGAATTCGTCAGTAGTCAAGTCATGTCAAGTTGGTAAGAAGAGAAATACCCGCGGTGTACCCGAAGAAAGCAGTCTTTCAGTACCTCCTACACCTCTACCCCATGTGATAAAATGCGTAAGTTTTTCCGCGATTTCTCCCAAATATACATGGAGGCTCTTTTCAATGTTTGCATCTCGAAAATCTCCATAGCGGAGTGGATGCGGCTACAATCCATTCTACACACTTGCCGCGCCACCTTGCAGGTGGGTTGGACCAGACTCGACCGCGCGATCGAAAAACTGATGTGAAATTCGGCGTCGCTAACGGTCGCAGCATGACTCATCGGATTTGCACTGTGGAAGCTTTGTAGAGTTTCCCCATATAGGTTACTTCGTGATGCTCGGCGATGCAATCAACTATTTCTCTGCATATATTTAAAAAATTACAAAAAATGAGGGTCCGCCATTTTGTTTAATATCTTTGGTAAATAATAACAGAAAGGTAGGTAAACTACATTAAAACAAATATAATAAACTGTTCCATCTAATTACATCACTTTTTATTCCAGTTGTGGTTTAGAAATGGTTTAGTAAGGGCTTGATTTTAAAGATTTCGTGAGAAAATTGAGATTAGACCATTTTCGCGAAATTTGTGCAACTTTGTGCTCATGCAAATTGTTAATTGTTGGTTACTAAGGAAAATGTCTTGCGTCACCGCATGCACAGGTCTTTTGAGAATATTTATGCAAAGTTTCAGCTTCCTGCCTTGAAAAAAGCACATTTTGAATCTTGGCCAGCTTTTTTCGATTTCAGCCCACTGTGTGTCGGTTGGAGCTGGTCGGTGTGTTTTAAAAATGGATGCAGAGGATATATATTTCCTGAAAAGCACCTAAATCTCGAAGCGTCGGGTGGCCAAAAATAGATGAGCCAGTCGGGTGAGCCCCGTTTTGGAAAAGGGGAATTATTTGGAGGAATTCATCCATCTGCACAATGAATTAAAAGAAGACCCTGCCGAGAAACTGATGAAATTATCCGTTTCCTCGTCCATTGCAAAAAGCAGAACACACAAATACCAAAGACACGATGAAGACTGTAGGTGGCGCAAAACTAACTATTTAGAAGCGGCTACAGGCGGCAGAGCTCATCCTGTCCACGGTTTACGCTACACGTGCATATCTGCTAGAAGCCGCCCGCTCAAAGTCGCTTGCAGTGGACGAGATTACATTGTATTCATTTCCCTGGGATGTGCCGCGCATAACCGCCTGTTGACTCTCGTGTCGCGTGAGCGCTTAGCAGCGCATTGTCGCGTCCAGTGGACGACCAGCCTAAAGGATAATATAACTTGGAAACCAATGCGACTTTACCAGTCCGCTGCGCACATGACCTCAGTTGTAGGTCGCTTCCCCCGACGAAACCACCAACGCGTTAAGGTCTGTTTGAATGCATTATTCATCCTGATGCGCTGTTATTTCAAACTCAGGCTCAAGTCACTCGACAAACCATACGAGTTACATTCCCAAGCGAAGCACGTCGCCGGACGTGTTGAGTTTCGTTTCCATCAAGGACGAATCAAAGTCTGTAAGACGCACAAATTTGGGTTTTCGAGTTTTGCGGGCTTCCCAGACTGATACATTCCGTTTTGGCGAACTGCCGTGTGGAAAGGGGAAGGGATTTTTTTTGGCTCAGCAGTGGGAACACGAGGCGCCGAGGCTCTCACGACAAGAATCGCACACTCGCACATGTGTGTAATCGCATTTTTAGTTTATTTAGCACGCGGCATTAATCTTTTTGCATGCGTATGTTCGTAGCGGAGGCGCCCGAAGGCCATTAATTTGAGGTTAGCCGAGTGCAGACCTATTTTTTTCATAAAATCTGCCTTCCTGAACGCACCTTCACCGCAGCTCAGCCGAATTTCAAAAATTAATATTAAAAAAGTCTATTCTCCCTTACGCAAAAAACTGTACATTACATTTTTCAACTTGGAAACCAGTTAACACATCAAAATATTTCCCTAGCAAGGTCGTTCAATGTCAAATTGTATTCTCACTTCGATACAGGTCTTCCCGACGCAAACAAGTCCGTCATTAATGCGCTAATTTTTGCGTAGTCTTTTTAAGTATAGCAATTAATGTTCAACGTTTTTGATGATTTGTCAGTGCATTTGCGCTTGAAATGATGGCTGGCGCCGCATATTCGCAGATTTTCTTGGGTGTGCAATGGTGGTAAATGCTCAGTTAGCACATTAATGGCGGCTATCTGGTGTAAATGGTTGCGAAGATCCATATCGAGGGAGCTACAGATATATCGAATCGAACGACCCTCTCTGCCTAGATACGAGGATGTACGGATGTACTAGTAAGGTACACTGATATCCGTGCGTAATATTATCAACAAGTTTTTAAGAATAATATCGCATTAGTTCCCGTAAGCATGAGCATGAATTTTAAGTCTGCCCTTGCTCATTATATGCATAATGTATTACATAGCACATTACAATTTTTTTAGTATTTTACTGGTAAAAGGTAGGTTTTGTTGAAAGTCGGAGAAAATCTACCCGGTTTTCCACAACTTCTAGGTCCCATCGACCTCTAGTATTTCTTATTTCGCCTCTGCATACGAGCTACCCTTTTTCATCCAGTCAATAAAGCCTTTTGTAACGATTAATGTTACCTTTCAATTTTACATTTAATTTAACGAATAAAATTTGTGAAGGCCTTGGCTGGGTTATATCACTTAGGAACGGTTGTCCATAAATAAGTGTTAGAAAGACAATTAAACTCAACGTAAAGATCACACAATAACCTCATAATTCTCCAAAATTCTCAGAATCAAAATAAGTCTCATCAAAACAAAGTCGACAAATACTCCAAAAACACTTATTGTTAAAATTAAAATGGAATATTCATCGTTACACTATTCTCTTTTATAATATCGCATGCCTCTGCATGATGTCGTTTTTGGAAAGAAAAAAGAATCAAAAATCGAATTTAATAGGTCCCATTTTCAAGCGATAAGTATGTACACAATTTTTTTCCTTATATTCAAACAAAGAACACTACGTGTAACCTAAATTTCCACTTTTAGTTCACCCAGTCCTTGGCGCTACTTAGAAAAAAGTCTTCTCAGTCGAATCGTAAATGGCCGTTGTTGATTGTTGTTTACGTGGGACTGCGGTAGAAATACAATAACGATTGACGTGATATGAACTACTTGATGCTGTAAAAAATATCTGGCTATTTTTGAGACCTAACAGTTACTTTGTAAATGCTAGAGAGGAAATATCTACTACAGGAAGTGTAAATCAAAGGAAATTGAGCTCTACGGCCTCTCTAGATAGATAAAAATTTTTACTGGCATGTAAAACCGGTAAGACATGATTTTTTACCGTCTGTAGACTGTATTTACATTTGAACTACCGTCTTTCATCACAAGACGGCGACTCAATCGAAAAAGTTGTTTGTTTACGGAATTCAAGGCAACAGTTTTTGGCGAAGAGTCAACAATCCATATGCATATTCCTGATTTACACATTTTCTTTAATTTAAAACCATACCCACGGTCCCAGTTTTCATGATGTACGAGGCCCTTTCAGATGACAATAATGACTTGAACAAGACTTACATTTTTTTACGCATTGTACCGGTTAAGGTCGGTTTTGTTGAAAGTCAGAGAATCTCCACCCGATTTTCTGCACTTTCAGTATTATCCTATCTAACTCCAGTATTTCTTTTTCGCCCGAGCATACGATCTGCCTTTATATATTCCACCTATAAAGCCTATTCTCTTTCTTCCCCTTTCCCGCTTGCCCAACATCCTTCCACTCTAAAATGTTACCTTTACACCCCATTTTTCACGCAAATATAACTTGCATTTACTTCGTTTTAAATTCAGCAAGGGAAGAAACGCGGGTAATTAGGGTATATATTTTCGATTTAATGTATGCGCAGGTTCCACGGAAAACTGTTTATTAGAAGCGAAAACTCTCGGGAAATTGATGTCAGACGAAAAAGATGCTTCTTTTGAGCCATAAGTAAATTACTGGGAAAATAAAGTTCAAAAAGTGGTGATTATATAGAAATGTCTCCGCAGTCGGCATCTGTGGCTATAAAAATGTGCTCCTTAAAAATATATATTCATTTATTTTTAAAAGTACTCCTCATCGATGCATATGTGGAAGGCAGCAGGTTGTAAGTGTAAATGGTGTAAGATAACATTTCACCAATAACTGCAGAAAAGAGTCATTTATATGTCAAATTTGTGGTCACACGGCAGGTTGTATTGAAAGTCAGAAGCAATTTCTTCCCATTTTCTACTCTTTCAGGGTACTTCCTATTATATTTTTCACCTCAGCATACGATCTACCCTACCCTTCTCCATCCTGTCCAAGAAACCTATTCTCTTTCTTCCCCTTCCCCGCTTGCCCAACATCCTTCCCTCTATCACATTCTTTAGCAACCCACCCGCCCCTAATTACAAACTCCAGCCACCTACTCTGCGTATCTCGGATTTCACTCAGAAGTTTCCTTTCCTCGCCCACCATCTCAAGCACTTCCTCGTTCGTCTTCTTTACCCCACCTTCTCCATCCTTCTTCACACCCACATTTCAAACGCCACACAATCGTTTCTACAACACTTCACACGGTGCACGGTGCTTCACAGGCGCTTTTTCATTGCAATGGGACTAAAAGAATTTGATGGTTAAGTTACGTAAGCACCATTGAAAGCAAATGAGTCCACCACTACCTCTCAGGTTATTCATTCGACTACATCTAACGCCCTCTTCGGTGATCGATTCTCATCCATTTTCTCTGTCACGGAGACCAACCAAATGAAGCACGGTCCTTTCATACGAGCCCATTACCGGAGCAATCATCAGAGAAATATTTAGGCCATTGGAATGTGCTATCTGCCAAATTGAATAGAACGGTTGTGCTGTAACACGCCAAAAAACACATTGGAACGCAAGTAACTAGCTTCCAAAAAATACCTTCATTATTCCTAAAAACTTAAAGAGAACAATTGCGCACGATAGCCATGTTAGCTGGATCAATTTTCGCAAATGAAACAAGCTACACATTCGCGCCTCAATAGGCCATTTAACTCTCTTTTTCAATTCATATACCTATGTCACAACCTAATTGCCGTCCCCTACACGCGCGCAGTTCGTCCACGACAAAAACCGTCAGGTAGCAAGAGCGAGTGGCAGGAGTTGGTGAAAGTGAGATTTGTCGCCACAAATATGTCTTTCCCTCTGTTTTCTGTGTTGATCCAAAATTGTACGTGGGAAAGAAGAAAGAATACAAGGCCCACTCTGTGTAGCGTTGAATATACAGTAAGCCCTTGGTATGCGTCGTTTCGATTTACGTCTGTTTCAATACGTAACGCTCATGCTGACGAGGGCCGTCGGAAAATTTTTGCCTGTTTAATGCTAATAAAATAGACCGTATATGCATATGCGTGCGTTTTTATATAACTGAGACATGATCATCCTATCTGAAATAGCTATTTTTTCCTGGATAGAGACAAAAAAAATCGAATTTTGAAATTAACGCCTTGATTTATCTTGGGATCAAAGTGGTCACGAATACTTGGATCCGTTTTGCGTTGTTTCGAATAACGTCGCTCTTCTTCAACACGCATCTTAGACGTAAATCGAGGGCTTACTGTACCTCATTTGTATCAATTTGTTGTAGAACACGCATTCCCGTATATCTGATTTGTGACGTACAAGCTATGATATAAATTTTACATGTGCTAACTTTAACTTTCGCTCTGTTTGGCAATTAAATGCTGAGGGGAACAGCATCCGGGATGCATTTAACCACTGCCCAATTCGAACTGCAGGCCATCTCAACCATGAACGACTCCGGTGATCGAATGGGAATCGATACCGGATCCATCCTAGCAGGTCGTTGTTGGTTAGTTTCCGATAACAGCTTCAATCCACAAATTGACTCATGGGAACTATGCGCTTACAGTAGTCGGAGCGCGAATCGTGACTCGTTGAGTGAACATTTTAAAAACCATGAAAGTTGAGTCGAAAAGGAATTCTTGGATAATAATTCACCTAAGCACAGCCATTCATACGTTGTAAATACATGTTGTATCATGAATGATGCAGGAATTATATTTTAAAATTTTCGTCTCTTTTGAATCATAGTTAGGACTTGGGTTTACGGCGCGGAATTCAAAATTGAAGCAGATATCGTATGTAAATAAGTGCTTTTTACAAAGGAAATGGTTCCAGGCTTGACTTTGTGGAAGTAATTCATAGTAACTTAAATAAAACTTAGTATACTACACTATAGGTTTAACATCACGACCGGGTTTCGACACTTCGTGTCATCTTCAGGTGCAAATACAGCATCTGTCACTCTATATATACAGGTTCGTGGTAGGGAAGGGGAAGGAATCTGGGAGAGGATGGATGAGGGGGTGTGGGAGGCGGGCTTGGGGGGGCGGGGGAGGAATGCTTGGAGGTGGGAAAGGGTTAGGGGGTGGAGAGGGGAAAAAATCTTAGTTTGTGTTTTGGGAAAGTCAACTACAATTTACACTGTGGAAGGTAAGGCTTGGGTATATGATGAGGAGCCATGATCACATTTACAAAGGAAACAAAGTTCATCAGTTCACTTGAGTTATCCGGGTTTTTTGGGGGGTGGAGAATATTGGAGAGTGGAAGGGGAGCACTTGTTCGTTAGCGGGGGGGTGGTTTGTGTTTTGGGAAATTCTGCTACAATTATCAACCTGTATATATAGAGTGACAGATGCTGTAGTTGCACCTGAAGATGACACGAAGTGTCGAAACCCGGGTCGTGTTATTAAACCTATAGTGGAGTATATAAAGTTTCATTTAAGTTACTAAGTGCTTTTTAATCGGCATTTCGCCTTGATGTTCATAAGGAGCCATTGTAATAATATGAAACGTATGTTTTCGCGTTTAGGAGTAAAACTGTGCATTTTTCATCGAATAATATCGAAATATATGCTAAGTGTCATCAGGCTATGAGTTAATACAGAATTAAATTACCAAGAAATCAAATCGGTAACACGCAATTTTTACACTAGTGGCAATACGTATTTCAAATGAGTTAACTTATGAAAATTTTAACACAAACCTATGCATAAACGAAAATCGCTCAAACCACCGTTATCATCCAAATAAGTAATTATATTTTTGCCCAGGTAGCCACACCTCTCTCGAAATTTCGGATATATGGATTGACAGTTTACACAATATTCGCTCCAGAACTCTTCTGTTGCATTTGAATGCATTGCAATGAAAGAAACAAGTGCAGCTCTCGATGGCGGCAATTATTCACATTAAAACTTCAGCTAAATTCATATGGTTACAATATATTTGCGAACACGTGGCTACATTATAAAATTTAAAAATATTGAAAACGTATCATTTATTACCGAATTATTTCTTAAGGCCGCTTTACACGTTACATTTTGTAGTACAAACGAATGAACGAATTCCTTCATGAAGGATATTGTACCGTGTAAAGCGGCAAATTGTACGATTGTCTGAATGGGAAATAGAACCTGCTCTGATTCCAGTCAGTTTCTTGTACAGTCTACGATACATTCGTTTGTATAATAAAGCGGCCTTTACACAATTTAATGCTTCTAGTAGAGCTGTTGAAATTAGCGCTCGGATTTCTCGGAACGAAGTAAGAGAGATAATCGAGGAGTGGGTGTAGAAAGCTTTGATCTACATTTCACCTCCCTCAGTTCTTTCTTCGCCCTTTCAACTCACAGGCCGTTTTACACGAGTCACTTTAAGGCACAATTTGATGAATGTCCGGACATGCATTGAAAACTGTCGCGTAGAGCGGTGAATTGCTAGATTGCACGCGCAAATGCATAAACGAGGGATGAAAAATGACTCCTGCACTGATTCCGAGCCTGAGTTCTTGTAATATATGTAAATCAAATTGTACAATTGAGTGCCTCGTGTAAAAGAGCGTTAAAAACGAATCGTACCAAATATTATTATACAATCGTACGCAGCGAATGGTAGCACGGCACCAACATGGTAGGAATGGCGCGCATAGCACTGCGTGAAGCCGAGAAGATGATAAGCTATGGATCAGTGGTGACTCCAATACAAATCAGCCTCCGTTAAATTTCCTGGGTTTTACGAAAATAAGCCAATATTCCCAGAGATTTCACTAAATTTTCTAGGGCAAAAGATTCCCCAGGGATTCCCGGGTCGCTGGACATCCTGCAATGATATAACTAGGTACAACATAATATGTGTAAGGAACAAGCAAAAGAATTTGGGAGCTAACGGAATGTTCACATTAAACATTATACGGATAAATTTCTCGATGCGATATTGCAACAACGACCTACATCATGCATGCAAAGCAGGCATGTTGAAGATGGCATTTCAATTAAAAATATTCAGTGCATTAATTGCAGCTAAGCCGCAAGCCACAGCTGCCGGTACACCTGCAATTCCTCACGTTAACACAAAGCTCAAACAATCTGACGATTGAAATACGGAATCGCTGCCATGAAGTACAACCATGATAGGAACGACGAAAAATTAGCAAATATTTCAGTTAATTTATCCAGTACAGCTTCGGACTTTCAGCGCGTATTTAGTCGAAACCCTTTGGCAGTATGGTCTTAAAGCACAACTAAAGAAATCTTCGCCGATTTGTGTTCTGCGTAATATTCATACAATGAAAATTTCACTTGAACGTATAACTTTAATCCTCATACCCCTCACAGAAAGACAAACGAACAACACAACAATTACCTACATCCAGCGATTGCATCTCCCCACAATGACTTTCCGCAATATATCCCAACTGAATACTTAAAATTTCTCCTGATTTCACTGGCCATTACATACAATAGGTACCAGGAACGAAATTTTGAAACTCAGGGGAGACTAACGCCAGAAAAATTCAACCTTAAGACAAACAAATGTATTAAATGACATACTGCATACCAAATCACAAAACATGAACAAAATGTCTTAAGTCGGCCATCATTGAACCACTGATTGATTGAACTGCTTCCTTTTCACCTTACTTCTCTACGACCGTGCTTTTGACACTACTGACCTACAACTGAACGTCTATTCAACTCTCTTGAAGAATCGATCGTTCGAGACAAGGAAATGATAACAATTTACTGAAATATAGTATCAACTGAATGCATTATAATTTGAAACCTTGCCACGACACAGCCAAAAAATAGACCTAAATACGAGCAAAACACAAAGGAATAAGAACAGCTGAAGTGCCGGAGAGTGCAAATTAAGTATCTTCAAGGAGTAGCAACTAGACAATGGCGGAGATACAAACATACTCATTCATGCATCACATTAATAATTGGCTAATTGCCCTTAAATTAGTGGATAGCGGAATTCACCGGTTTAATGAGGTATATAAATCGTCACTCACCTTTCAACAGTCTCTAGAAATTAAAACACTTTCTATCTTCTAAATCACATCCTCTTGACCGACACCTTAATCGCCGTTTCAATATAATTCCCGAACATAAGGAGAGTAAAATAACGTCCTCAAATAAAAACCTATTGCCCGCCATGCTAACCGTGAGCCAAGTGCGCCAACCGCCGTCGAAAACAAGCTGACAAACGTTAATCCCTATATTCCCTCGCTAGGAGAGATATGAAACATATGAAATCACTTACATGACTTACCTCACCTTCTTCCTTTCCACGTTGTCAAAAATGTCACAGCGTAGGGTGCCGCCACCAGTCGGAAAGGGAACGATGATGAACAGTATCAATTTAAACATTAAAAAAATCAAGAAAACTCGACCGCAGCAGATCGAAATTGATGCTGATGATTTTCACCCGATATTCCGTCTTTCCTTGCTCGTAGCTGAGTAGCATGTTTCCTAATTTACATCGTCTCTGGAGATTCGATAGGTGCGGGGAGGAACTTGAGGGAAAAGGGAGGGGAAATTTACCTTTAAAGAGATCTTGACAAGGTAATTGACACTGTTCCGGAGGACAGACTATGGGAGATACCGAAGAGTAGGGGATGGAATTGAGGGAAAGAACATTGTCATGCAAATCATATTCCAGCCAGAGGGCACCAATGACAGTAGGGAACAACAAGATGGAGATATATGAGAAGAGGGGCACAGCAAGAGTCTGTCCCCCACCCTTTTCAACATCTACGAAAAGGAAATGGTGCAGGAGTGCTGGGGAGATAGAAAAGGGATAAAAAATAGGAGGGTAGAAAGTGCAAAGTATAAAATTTGAAGATGACATTTTTTTCTCACAGTGAGGGAAGAGGACCTTAAGGGAATACTTGAACATTGATGGTAAAAAGAAGCAGAGGATGAAATGTGGTAAACAAAGATAAACATGGGGTAATAAAGGTCACAGGGCAGGAACAGTTGAAAATCACCACAGAATGTAATTCCCTGACGCTGTGTAATTTCCACCAATTGAGCTACCCAGACGTTGTCTTCCACAATAAATTTCATGGAGGCTTTAAAGAATGAGTTCACCTCAATTCATGCGTAAACTTTTGAGGACAACTCATTCCTAAAAGCCTCTAATAAATTCACTGAGGAAGAGGATGTCTGAGTATCTAAATTAAAGCCCTCAGCATGAAATCAAGGGTTCTAGGTTCGAATCCCAGTCCAGGAAAATAATTTTTCCACCGTGAATTCCACACTATTTTCTAATCACTAGTGGTTGACATTGTTAGTATTACTGGCCATTTCTAATTTCTTTAAATATCTCCAAAATAACTTAATGCACACAAAGATAAGAGCCATTCTTAAAATTGCCGCAATAATTTACACAACAGTCCATCTCTTATAGATGGTTATTTACCATATGTAATCAAAACTAATATTCGTAAATTACGATAGAATTTTTTTAAGTTACAGCAACCCCTGAAAATGACCCAAATTTTTGTTAATATTCCTCCATTCCACATTCTTTTACACCAACATATTCCAAACATATGAGTTACAACCAGGTCAATGTACGTTTCATGTAATCTCAATTATAAATTAAGGCACTACAGCTCACTTGCCACATATTTACACGTTTTTTACCTGTGGAAATATGTGTGGAGGTACCATTTTTAATGTTTTAACGAAAACCTTATCTTACCGAGACAAAAGAAAGCCAGAGTGCATGAGGCCGGACATGTTTGTTTCAACATTTTCTTTCATTTCGATTCATTAATGTAGCAATGGTTTAGTTGTCATTCACCCCTTATTATCAAAATCAAGAATCAAACATAGCAATGGTTTAGTTATCATTAACCCCTTAATATCAAAATCAAGAATCAAACATCGCTGGAAAATTATGGCAATTTCCGGCAATAATGCAAGTAACCATGGTGATTTACTTCAAATGAAAATTATGGTAATGTATCCATCTCTATGCATTACTTACAACATTTTTGCACTAATGCCACTGGGTACAATAATGAGACTGGACCATACCCTTGGGGTAACAACTATAAATTTCTGAGCAGTTAGCTGGAAGTCTTACCCCAGCAGAAAATCCCACTCATCAGCCATAATATTCTCAGGCAGATGAGAGAACCATGAAAGAGGTGACCATTTCATCAGGCATACAATAAAGTAAGTATATTAAGGGAAAATATTTTATCAATAATAATTATACAGTCACAGATCAGATCACAATACTGATAACAAATATGAGTTCATTCAACCACATTGAGCACAAAAAAATTATGCGTGCCTAAATGCGGCCACTGAAAATGATGGTTTTTCAAGTAGCAGAGAGCAGTTACAATTATAACTTATCGTAGAAAAGAATTACAAAAATTTACAAAGAAAAAGAAAAGTAACAATGTTGAACTATAAAATCCTCACTAAGAAATGCCTCTCGTTGGGAAAATAAGTTAGGTGTACAGATCAGGTTAGTGTACCATATACAAGTTATGGCAATTGAGATTACGCCTTTTTTGTCAACACATCACTATGATTATCCACAGAAGTTGTAGACAGGAGGAGGATGACTTGACCGAAATGATGAGACTGGGTAATGTGGAGAAAAGCACACACGACGTTATCACTCTTCCATCAATTGCACCAATGGACACACAAAAACTTTATCACTGCCCTTCACACCCCCAGTTTAATTCTTTCCTCGCATTCACACTGTGCAGCTCAATGAAAGTCCGCAGGGCCTTGGGCACTTCCAAACCATTTTGGTTCTTGAGAACTCTTCCATTGACTGCTTTCGCTGCCATGCATTTCAAGCTTAGGTTTGAGTGTGATCGAAGGATTGTTTTTGCTTCACCTGAAATCAAAAGGAATACTTAAGCAAAAATTTCAATTCACACAAATCTTAAATACCCTGTCTTCAGACAATTTAAACCAACAAATAAGTGGTGAAAAGTTCTCAGCCTGGTTGCGAAAGACTGGGTATTTCAGTTCAACATGAAATAAAATTTTGCAGTCTCCTTACGATGTAACACATTTGTTTCAATAAAATTGAAGTGAATGAATTTCATCCCTAACATAAAATGCTAGAAACCCAGAAAAATACCTATCTTTGGCTGCAACCACTTCTTCATTTGATCCGAAATGTTTTCCAGCCAAAAATACCATTAGATTTGGAATATTTACATCTACATACAACCATGCCAGCCACCACATGGACGTGTGGTATGGGGTGTTAGGACACTGGGCGAGTAAATGTGTCATGGTATTGGGAGTTGAAATGGTGACGTGTATTGTGGGAGTGTATTTAATGGAGCTCAGTTATTACAGAGACCACTTAATGTGCGTGGAAAGAACAAATTTTTGTACTTATCTGTTCGGCAATGTATTGTAACGAATAATGTTACATTCTGTATTTACTTTTAATTTATTAAATAAATTGGAGGGCCTTGGCTGGATTTTATCGGTTTGATTTTCGTGGTAACGGTTGATTTATTTATATGCGAGAGAGAGTTGGATTATCATGCTGGTCCAAAGTAGACATGTTTTGTGATGGGAAGAAATTTTGAGGATTTATAAAGATATTGTTTGTTCTTTAATTTGATTGTTTTTCTTATTTTTATCATCCTTAGTGTCCGGTGGACTAAAGTGATGATTTTTCTAAAATCACCTGGCGCCCTGAAAATAAAAAGCCAAAGCAACCCCTCCCTGCTCTACCATCGAGGCACTGAGAGGCATTAAAATTTATGTAACTCCAAATGCCTCTCAGTGCCTCGATGGTAGAGCAGGGAGGGGTTGCTTTGGCTTTTTATTTTCAGGGCGCCAGGTGATTTTAGAAAAATCATCACTTTAGTCCACCGGACACTAAGGATGATAAAAATAAGAAAAACAATCAAATTAAAGAACAAACAATATCTTTATAAATCCTCAAAATTTCCTGGAAACGTATTAAAGTTACTCGCAGTTTCCTGTGAGAGACTTCTATTGAGTACATAGAGGATACAATTTTTCCATACCAAATTTATTACAGGAGGCATCAGAAGCTGTTAAAACATTTGGATAAAGAATCAATTTGTAAGCGCGCCACTGCACGTGAGAAGGAGGTAAGTAGCATCCGTGGCCTCATGTGTTCGGGAATAGGGCTGGTCTGTGACCTTGACTTGTTTACTTCGATATCGGGTCACTCTCTAGGCGGAAGGGTTGGAATTCCGAGAAGTGACTTCTTATCTCCGCAGAAGAGGCATGTGCTTTGTTGAGCTGTAGCTTTGGTGGAATTTAACTCAGACAAACTGTAGTCATTCAACTTTGGGTCAGCTATCTGGACGGGCTTTATACGGGAAGTTAAAAAATGTGAGGCTAATTTTCCCAATCAGCATAATCTCAGATTCCTCGAAATGAGCGTAATACATGGTGTAATAAACAGTTTTGCTGGGCAAACAGTAGTCAGGCATATAAAAACGGGATGCGCGTCAGAGATTAAGATTCATCACTGTATTTTCTGCGAAATGATAGAGCTTCTTCAATGCATGTAACCGAAAGGCATAATTTTAGTTGGTGAAATGTTTTGGAGAAGTAAATGGAATGAATGATTGGCCATAAAATTTAATGGCTGGAAAACGAGTAGTTCAATGGAATGCACGCTAAAGACTCAGAGAAACCATGGTGCTGAAACTAAGGGCAAAACTACTAGGAAAATGAACGGATTATCCATTTTTTCAATTGTCCAATTGGGCTTCCTCCTCCATTACCATGGATAATCAGCGCTCTACTGAACGTCAATTATGCAATGACCACACCATAATTATACAAGAAGCCAAAATAAAAAGCATCATGTCTAAGGGAACAAGGGTTGAAAATGTTTAGCAGGAAAGTCATCTATCCAAATTGAGTATTTGGTTCTATTTATTGATTTGATGAACATTAGGAAATTAATCTTGAATTAAATAATGCTTTTAAGCTTTAATAATGATTTCTATTTTCTCTTAAAACTTAAAATAAAGCATTGGTACTTAAACTCAACAGGTACTCGACTCAAGTTGAAAATCTATTTCTTTTTTCAACCCACCTTAAAAGTAATGCACTAACAATTTGAAAAAAAAACATGCCCACTAATGAAACATAAATGTACTTATAGAAATTATATAAATCTCAAGTCAAGTTTACTTACTAGTCGATGCCATTTCCAAGGGAGTTTTTCCTTCGTTGTTGACTGTGTCTATGTGCGCTCCAGCATCAATCAAAGCCAATATTATTGCATCAAGGGTTGGATAATCACTGTAACAAAATTACAAATTATACCTCACAATACATTGATGACAACAGTAGATAAATCAAGATGTTTGCCTTTGACAATGCAAAAAATCTCAACAAATTATACCTCACAATACATTTATGACAACAGTGGATAAATCAAGATGTTTGCCTTTGACAATGCAAAAAATCTCAACAATGGAGAACTTGCCGATTTAAAAAAAAAACAGATAATAGTGGACGATGAATCTTGCCCAACGCGAAAAACCCGAGGCCTAAGTAATGTTTAGTTCCCGAGATATAAATTCTGAAAGTTTCCAAAATTCCAACAGCGCGAAAAATGGGTGAAAAGGGGGGCATGGTCAGATCGCGCAGATCTGACATCACTCCTGTTCCTGGAAGGCCGCAGTGGTGGCAGGCCCAGTGACTGTCTCGGGGACTCATGGGCGGCGTCACCGGGGAACTTAGGGCAGGAGCTCTATGCCTAGAACGGTTGAGTATTCAATGGATGCAAGCACGCAAACATCTATGCTGCTATCAACGATGGAAATTCAGCTTACAAAGTAACGGAACTGAAGCAAAATTTAACCACATACATTAATTTAAAGTCACATGTCACCTGCATTGTCAGAACTTCTAACACTGTAGAGACTGGTTTTGTGAATAAATTTGTGCGTATAATTTATCGAGAGCCCATCCATAAGTCCCTACTTACAGGGCAACATTCAACAACAACTACAACAACGAAACCTGTGTTAAGGCTGCTTAAGACACAATTTTTTTCAGAAACAGGAGAGAAATGTGGGAAAGGGTAACATTTTCTCTCCCATATGCCTGAGTTCGCAATAAAATTGCAACTATAGGATTTCTTTCCACTATGTTACCTGTCATTGCATTTATTTTTGTAACATTTTGAGGAATTGAAACAGGATCTCGGGAGAGAGAAAGTTAATCCATTCCAGTTCATTACAAATGTAGGGCATGATAACACAGTATTTTCTTTTACTTATCATGTGTATTGTAACTCTATGAATTTCATCTTTCATTCACTGCGTTATGCGGCATGATTTAAAATGATATCGCATAGGCATGTAAAGCAAAAAATGACTCCACAATAAGCGCATTTATTAAAGTTATCACCAGATGCTTTGCTTCTGCACGAACGCTGTTAAAATAACATACAACCATTTTTGTATGTGGTCGAACATAAAGGTCTTCCGGGTTTTCCGCCGCGTTGGTTGATTGTGCAAAAAAACACTCCACGATCCAACGATCCACGTTTCGCTTAGATAAAATATGCCATTTTAAATGAATCTCTTCACAAACCTCTGCTTTTACATACCCTGGGCACCTGTCATCAACTCTCTCACGTCAGAAAATTCTTCATGGTGAGCGAAAAGTTCATTAACAAATATCAGCATTCAAGTAAAATTGCTAGGAAATTCAAAGTGAATACGTCGCTTTACTATAAAAATTTACATCTTTGTCTATTGTTAACACTCTTCAAATAGGCTCATGACCAATCAGAGCTCTCTCTCTCTTCCCTAAAATGTACCCTCGGATTTCAAAATGCGTGGCCAATGACACACCTTCCACTTATTTAATGTAAATCCAGGCGAACTCTAGAATCCCTAAATTTGCTACAAGGTATAGTCTCTTTGAAGGGCTAGTTGAAGGTCCAAGTAATAGTTAGAAAGTTAAAAATGATGCAGACATGTTCGGGATTGGGAATTTTACTTTATTTCGGAAACATATTAAACCAAAAAATAAATTATGCAGTCCTGTACTACCTAGGAGTTCTGTGCACCCAATGCATGAGCCCACACCACCATGGCAAATAATTATAGTACGAGTGTAAAGCCATTTGTTATTTACACATGAGCAGATGCGTGAACTGTCATCATTAAAATTGCATCATATTTACACTCAAAATTGTGCCAATGCATGAGCTCATGGACATAAAATGGCTCCTGTTATGATACGGATAATTTGCTCACGCATCTATCAATCAACGTATATATATGTGCAAGGACATGCATCGTGTGAACTTGTCTTAATGTGATGAATTGAAGAGGAGCAAAATTCTCAAGTTACCTAAAATTTTCTCCCAAACCTGGGCCTATGGGAGAAAAAGCAGTGACCCTTTTTCTACATCTCCCCCAGTCGCAAAAAAATTAAATCTTCGGCATTACCTCACCTCACCGCAGGTCTCGTGATGTCTCCTCGTTAGACTCTTTGTTGATCACAAGGCTAGACTCTCAATATTTTGCCATTACTTTATGTTCCGGGAATACTTCGCACTTCACTGTGCATACCTTTTTCAATATTTGCTATCGAACGCATCCTATTGCACTATCAATGCAATATTTCCTCATGGAACTGCAATAACATTTTAGAATCGAATTTTTCGAAAAGATCACATTTCTAAGAATGTCGAAATACTGCAATAGAAATAGCAAACAATTAAAACATCAATTTATCGGGAAAATAACAGTAAATAATTAACGAAGCGATTTAACTGTTTGTATTTCAGACTATTTCTACATGTCGCATCTCATTATAAGTACTCCATCATCACTACAGCGTCGACTTAATAGGCAGATTATCTGACTCGGCACTAACTTCCATGTAGATGAAACACTAAGAAATCGTTAAACTATTGCATACCAAAATACATATATACTTTCTGAAACTCAGACTAAATATTTGAACAAAATATCACAAGGCTAAAGATAAATTAACGGTAAGTGAACTGTGATACTCGCCAAACTATTCGCTGGTATCTCGTATGTATCGTAGGGTAGACGGCAGGTGTGACGTCACGCATATGACTTCCTAAATGGCGCACAAAAAGCTACCTTGGAAACGACATCATCTTTTCAATTCATTGTAGTTCATTAAATATGGGTCACTCAGATGAAAGAAAAGGATATATAGGAAAAATTTTTGGTTATCTATAAGATTCATGAGTTAAAACAGCTGTAAAAAAAAACCTTGCAAGTTCTCCATTGTCTCCAGAGCATTTCAAACTTCTTGGTCACAAACATCACCATGGAATATGCACCCGATCCTCAATACCCTTGAGGGAATATAGATGTTAGCAATACCCAGTTGATTCACTAATCATTAAAGAATAAATCTTCGGCAAACAATTATTTTTATTTTAACTATCATATGATGACCCTAGAAGTCAAGGGGTCTAAGTAACAAAATCAGCGTTTAGAGAAAACTGAAGTCAAAGTTGAAAATGTTTGGTACAACCCACTAAGTAGTTAAGAGGCATTACCCTAGATAGCAGCACCTGTCAAGAAAATCACTTGGCTCCCTTTACCACCTAAAAGATTTATATTTTCACATCCCATTCCTATACCTAACTTATTTTTTTCAAAAATTTCACTTAGATCCCTTGACTTCTGGGGTCCACACATATTCCCCTAGTTTCATACACAAAATTTCAAGGGAACCATATCAATTCTACCACAAACCAGAAATTCCAAAGAAACTATCAATGGCTTATTTGTGAAAATGTACTCTTATTTATCTCTTTGTATCCTCAATTAACTGGGCCAACCTTCAATGACTGATTTTTTTTTCACTGTTACATACATTTTACTTTATTTGTACCACGTACAAATGACCTCTAAATTACCTAGCATACCATTATTACTACATAGCAAACTATTCCAGGATTATTCCATGTCAAATCAACCAAAAAATAGTGATTTGACACCCATGATCTCATATTTTGATTCAAGATCTTCCATGTTTGTTCCTTTTACGGACTTGAGCAAGCTTACAACATATTTTGCTCTATGTCGATCAGTTTAGGAATTAAAGCCCGTTAAAAGTTTTAGGAAGTTTGCAGTTTGTATCCATCTGACAAAGGAAGCTAAATTTGTTTTCTTAGAAAATACTTAACATCTTGCATATTTACAAACCAATATACATGAAACTTTTTATGAGTATTCTTTAATACATAAGAAACCTGCAAAAATTAAGTTAAACCAGCAAGTACCTACACATGGTCATGAAAAAATCCTGTGTTGTAATTTAGAAAAAAATTCAAATGAAAGAAGTAATTAGGCCCTGAGTGGAATATCTTTGAAAGGGAAAAGGATAATCAAAAACTTTTCATTACATACATAGTTAGTTAAGTATTCTACTGGTAGAAGTAGGTTTTGCTCAATGTCAGAGAATCTCCTCCTGGTCCTCTACCCATTCAGAGGCCCATCTCACTCCAGTATTTCCTTTTTCACCTCAGCATATGATCTACCCTTCTTAACCCATTTTCGGCCAAAGTTGCAAAAACGCAACATTATTTTTAACTCCAAAAAAATTGTTTTATAACAATTTTATACACACCGCTTTACTGTTTTCCACAACTAAAGGTTAAAACCGATTTTTAGTGGCATAATATTAGTTTTTTTTTAGCCGTTTTGATTTTTATAGAATATTCAAAATCTCTGAATTTTTCAAGCCACGTGTTTTCAAGATGAAGGTGTTTTCATGAGTAGAACCAATCCCTTTATTAAAGGCTTGATTCATCCTTAAGTATGTCAAGCGCTTAGTTAGCTAACTCTGCATGCTTATTTTGTGTCAGAAAGCTAACATAAGGCAAACTTTTCATCGAGAATAAAATGGTGCATTTTCGCAACTTTGGCGGCTTGGGGTACTTCGGCATGGTTCAACCTTGTTGCGTGTTGGGTTGTTTCTGACGACGTCTAGTCAAAACAATGTATCAATGAATGCATTTTTGTGGTGCAGAATTAAAGTTTTTGGTGTACTACATTGTGTTTCATGTTACCTGCAATATCATTCACTTCTGAAATCCACTCAGACTAAAAGACTTCAAAGTCGGAACTTGGTCGGCAGCGCGGTGCTTTTTTGGGCGTTTTTATTTTCAGTTATCTTGAAAGTATTTTCTATTATCAGCTTTGATTTATTACTCCATATTGATTGTCAGAAGAACCATATCTATACCACAAAGAACCTTAGGGAAGTTACATTAGGTAAGAAAATGAACTATCAACATGGTAAACCATTTATTAGTTTGCTGAAAATTGGGTGGCATATCTCTTTTTCTTTGTATTAGATGAATCTGGACAAAAGAAGAGCATTCTCAGTTCAGGAAATATTGGCGATAACAGAAGAACCAGATGATTCAGCAGACCACGAGATTGATGCTGTCTACATACTGCCAGAAGTGGACAACCTAACCGACGAGGAAAATATTGATGAAAATGAGGTTGGAGATATAAATGTTGACGTTGACATCACCGCAACTTTCGAAATCCATGACGAGACATCAGGTGTAATACGTGATGAAGGTCCTCTTTAGAAACGCCCAAGAAAAGGTACTAATGCTTTTCATAAAACTCATTTCACAACAGTGGCCTTGTGTCCTAAGTGGAGGAAGGACTGGGATGTTGTATTTCCATCTTTTCCTAGTTCTATAGAACGTGAATGTTGTGAAAAAATCAGAAATGAACTGGGTGGTCTGTCTCCAATTGAAATTTTCGGGAAGTTTTTTGACAATAATGTGTTAGAAAAAATTTTATTACTGTAAGTGTATTGTTAATAGATCCGGAAGGCACAAGAGACCTGGAAGTCATGAAAGACCACCTTGGCGTGGGAACTATGCCGAGCGGTGCACTTTCTGGACAGAGTAAGAGAGGAGTCGTTTAGATTGTGCACTATCTCGCCTCCCATTGCCCAATTAGATTGTGAACAATCTCGTCTCCCATTGAGGACCAGAAGAGTCATAAAGATTGTCCCTGTAAGTGTGCATGCCTCCTTAGCTGACTTGCAAGAACTTTCTGCCTATCTGGAGTCCCCACCCCCTGCATCTGGTGGAATGACAATCGGATGGAACAGCAAAAGGAGGTATGAAGGGAGTCGAGGTCTGGACGGGATGTTGCATGGTTGTGTCGATGTTTTGGAGGACCGAATAAAATCTGTGTCAAACAAGCTACCGACTTGCTCCCTGATTCATTTCCCCCCAAACCCACAATCATTGCGGCGGATAACCTTACATTACTTTCAAATAAATATGCCGTTGACTGCAACAGGCATGGTTTTCGTCTACCAATGTCAGATAATAGGATATTCCTGGGCTTTTTGATTCTCTCCGGTTACCACCGACTTCCTCAACAAGATATGTATTAGTCAAAAGATGAAGATAAGGGTGTGGAGTTGGTTTGCAATTCAATGAACCGAAAAAAATTTAGGGCTATAAAAGAAAATCTACAATCGTCTGATAATTCTTGCCTGGACAAAAATGACAGATTTGCAAAGTTAAGGCCTCTGTTTGATGATTTGAATGAGAAATTTAAGCAATTTAGTGTATTTTCCCATAATTTATCTATTGACGAACAAATGGTTCCTTACTTTGGTCGCCACAGTGCAAAAATTTTCATTAGAAACAAACCTATCAGATTTGGTTTTAAACTATGGTGCTTATGTTCATCCGATGGATATTTATTTAAGGTTTTACCATATGGTGGGGCGAAGGGAAATGACTCCGATACAAGATTAGGCTTGGGTGCAAGTGCCATTTTGGAATTACTCGAGGTTGTCAATGAACCCTCTCATCATCGCATATTTTTTTAAAACTTTTTTTCATCATACAGGTTATTTAGTGTTTTTAAAGAAAAGGGTCTCTTTGCAACAGGCACCATCCGAGAAAACAGGACTGAAAAATGTCCATTGGAAGACACTAAAACAATCGGGAAAAAGCCAAGAGGATCCTGGGATCAGGCATTTGATGATGCTTTGGGTCTTTCTATTGTTCAATGGAATGATAACTCGGAAGTCACGGTAGCCAGCAACACATTCTACGCTTCTAGCAGGAAAGACAAAAAAGAAATATCCATTTCACAGCCTCGTGTGATTGGGGGGTATAATAAGTATATGGGAGGTGTCGACCTACATGACAATGCAAATGCAAATTACCAAACTAGAATTCGAGGAAAAAAATGGTCGTGGCCCTTGTTTATTAATTTGTTGGACAGTGTTTGCACTAACTCGTGGAAATTGTACAGATTATGCAACGAAAGTCCTATGCTGCTTGTAGATTTCAAATCATACCTAGCCGTCACGCTTCTGAAAGGTGATGTGAATGGACACGAAAATTATCTGGAACCACAATGCGCTCCACATCCTATTGCCCAAAATGGGAGGCCATCTCAGTTATCACTGCCTTGTAAAGTTAGAAAGGACAATGTAGGCCATATTGTAGAAAAAATTGGGACTGGAAGGAGGTGCCTGCAGTGTAAAAGCCAGACTATATTCCAATGTACGAAATGTTGTGTTCCCTTGCACCCAAAATGCTTTAATGTATTTCATAAATAGTTGGTGATTATTGTACTTAAAACTGTAATGATTATAATTACATTTCCACATTGTGAAATAAAATGTTCTTTTGCATAAAATTAAGATTCTACAGACTTCCTACAGATTTTGGTGTAGCAAATATAATCAAACCTTGCTGATGACAAATACCGGGCAACAATATGTAGTGGTGTATTTCTCTCCTGATCCATTGCATTGATATCTGCACCACACCTTATCAGTAACATGGCAACTTCTGCAGATGGAAACCTGAAAAAAAGGAATTTTAATTACCATTCAACCTTCTAATGCAAATAACCTTCTCTCCTCTACATTTAAAAGACTGAAATTTATGTGGGCTGCTACAGGTCCTAATGAAAGTTAACTGACTACAAAAGAAACACATTGCAATCATATGTATCTACCCCAATAGTAAATAATAATTTCAACTATATAAAGAAGCATTACATGATGACCAAAATAACTGATACAGGCTGACAGTGGTGCTAGTAGTCAATAATCATCAAAAATTATTTCTGTCTTAAGGAATACATGTATCTACGTATGTCCATAGGCATAAAGAATATTCTGTTCTGCAAACAGAGACATTTATTAGTCAAAGAAATAATAGAAATATACAAGAAATAAAATCAATATATGCCGACAATGTCTCAGGATTTTTTTACACGTAAAATGCTCAAAGGTTACAAAAAGTTATCATTCAATAAACTTCCACAGTAAATTGATATCTTAAAAAAATGATCCTACAATTCACATGACAATGAAAGAGTTCTCCATATGAGATTCATATTATTCTATAAATTCCAAAACCATGCTAAATTAACATGCTAAACTGCCTTTAACCGTCAGTACAAATACAAAATTATATAAACTCAAACACAATAAATTATAAATGTAAAATGCAAGGAGAAAAAATATACTATTACTACATATAATTATCACACCTGCAAATGTCGTTTGTATGAAAATCGTCCACCAAGACATCTGGATCCACAGCCATGTGCAACAATGTCTTTCCATCCCCCATCCTCAACTGCAATTTGTTCAGCTGGAACACCAAACGATACACACGGAACTCTATATCCTCGCAGGAATGTACAGGACAGACAGCATTGCTCCCATTATATTCTCGAATGAGCTTGGTTAATATAACCAGAATATAAAGAACTGTGACTAAATTACTCTCCAAATCCTCCTGTAAAAAAATATGCTGCTGTCAGCTGAAGAAAGTATGCAGAGGTTTGACTTTTATTAAATAAAAGAACTAAGGAAGGAACAAGAGGTCTGTCCAAAAAGTTCCAAGACCAGTTGAAATTTGCAACTATACCTCTAATGATTGCATTTAGCAGTTAGTGGTGCTTTTAATATTTATTGCTGTAACATCAAATCATTTAAGAGCAGCAGGTTTTTTTTAGCAAAACTGGGTGGCTGCAGATCACAAATTATGAAATCCTACAATTTTCCGGGTAAAAGTTTTAATTTAATGGATGAAAATATCCATTCTTTGGTAAGTAACAACCTTAAATAGAGTTTAAGAATCGGAGCACAATACATTAGCACATGTACTTTAGGGGAGTAAAGTTTACTGACAATCAGGCACCACCACTATCACTCTGTAGGAAGATCAGCTTCCTTTCAGATAGCATATTACAGTAGAACCGCGATATAACGAAATTTAAGGGACCCAAAAATTATCAATTTTGTAATTGTGAAATTCGCTATTGTGAAGCTAATTTTTTCCACATCAAAATACATACTCTACAACTTCGTAGCTTGAAAATAAAGTATCAATCAAGTTGAGGGTATTCATTGTAATAACTACCTTTGGAAGTTATTATTTTTATTATAACGATAGTTAAACTAGTACTTGTCATAAGTCAGAGTCGAACCTCTTCTGGGGTCAATTTCATGGAGACCATCATTAAAGGTCACTATTAATAATAGTTGTTGTTTTTCGGCATTTTCTTTTATGTTACGTATTATAAACATGTATAAAACTATGTTAATTGAATTTAACTAAACTATAAGTAAAAATGTTACTTCATTTGCTGATTCATTTATCCTAATTCGTCTCCATGAAGTACGATTTCCATTCTTCTATTCTTTTAGGTGTTATATTTCATTGGTAGCACAATAAAAACTAAACAGCTAAAAGAAATATCTGACAATTGCATCAACGTTCTTAGAATTTCACAAAAACACTGCATAGGGTGATATGGAATAGGTGGATCAATGCTGTGGGAAGACTGTGTATTATTACTTACACATGAAAAAGACGAAAGATCGGCGAAATGGTTATTCACGTGATATTTATGGAAAATAATAAATAATCTACAATAAGAGAGGAGAATGAGCGAAGGATATAAATATGTTGACATTATTTGATAGTAATGTGAGTTTAAATCTTATTCCTACCGTTTGACGCAGTAAATCACCATGTTAAAGCGGCAATAAAAAGACGTCAAAGTCCCTTATATATCTGAAAAATGTTAAAAGCTATGCATTTTTGATGAAACCTTCTTTCAACAAGAAATTCTTGAAAAGTAACCTCCGGCATCAAAGGTTTCACTGGATGCGTTCTGCCAAGCAAGCACTACGCTCACGAACTGCACCATTCAGCACTGCCGGCAGTTCGCTAACTTAGCGCTTGCTTGGCTGAATGTAAACACTGGGTGCGTTTCACCAAGCAAGCACTAATCTAGCTAGCAGTGCTACTCACCACTGCCCAAGGCCATAGATACCAAGGCCAAGAACACTGTATAAAGACGCAACTCTTGATGCGCTTTTGATCATTTTTGGAAAAATTTCTGTTGCAGGTTAACAGCGTTCCAGCACTTGCCGATAGGTGGCACTGATGCAGAAATGCAGGATAAAATGGAAATTGGAGACTCAAAGTGGTCGAGGCAAAATTAAATAAAGAAAATAATGGTGCAATTGGTTTTTCAGTACGCTGTTTGTTTACTTTGTTATTCGCAATCAAACTCGAGTGCACATAATTTCCACACCGACAGTTCGCGGCGAGTTGGAGGGGAAGGCAGTTCCTGGCAGTACCGTAGCTAGTGTGTGCTGCCCGGGGCGACCCTGAGTTAAGCGGCCCAGGACGGGCCGCCTCGCTTTGCCTTCGCACCTAGCTAAGCCACTACCTCGAACTTTCGTCAAAGACATGTGCAAGGGAAAAAGAGGAAGTGTCGCAAAGCTGCCAAGTCGATGTCAATGGAGCCAATTATTCTAGCCGGATATTATCCCGCATATGTTAGCGGTCTTGATGACAACTATGCAGTCGACTTCCACTCCCACCTCTTCACTTCCTCGAGCTTCAGTGGACCTCAAAGTCATTGACGAATGAAACTTCATTGATAATTGTGATGAAATGAAACTTCATTGATAATTGTTATGAAATGACAAATTTTAGTCCAATAATCGTCAACAGTTCACGTCTGCAGTGCTTTCTAAGCCATGGTATTGCGAAAATCGGCTGAATTTTTGAAGGAAAATAAAGAAAAATACGACACAAGATATATTTTGCGATTAATATGAAAACTGAATAATTTTGACCTCCTTCGTAATTGTGAAATTTCGTAACAACGAAGCTGCCCTATACTTTTGCATGTAACTTTCGTTGGGATCGCAGAAAGTTTTTCCTAATACTGAAATTTTGCTATATCCATGTTCGTTATCTCACAGTTCTACTGTATTCAAAGGTTCGCCCTCAACATTTCCTATCATATCCCTAATTAGCTAGTAATAGCTACAACTGTAATATTACAGGAAACTTAAGGAGTAATTTTCAAAAAATACCCTAATTCACCACAGAAAATTATCAAAAATGAAAATACCTGCAATTTACCCATCCCTAGTGAGTGGGCATGACACGGAAACCAAGTCCAAACACTAGTGGAGAGCCAAAGTACTTCAAGAACAAAAAAAGCACTTTAGTCACAGTCAAATTTTAAAATCATGTGAACTAAGTTCTTCCATTTCAAAGAGTTAACTGGCCCATTCCCCAACCCTTGAATCCCTCATAGGCTCAAAGAATCAACCATTTCCCTCATCTTGTAGATTCAAGATGATTGCATGAAAGGATCTAAAGGAAGAGGCCAAAGCCTTAGCCCAGGGGTAAATGGTTGCAGCACCACAACAATACTCCTGTTCATTTAACACCCCATTTTTACATAAAAATTGGATGGCAGTCCCGCAGTCACCTCACTCACCAAATTTCGCCTCTGCACACATTTTTTTAATTTCCTTGGATCAAGTCTACCCTCAATGGATGAATATTTATCACAATTGAGGACATAATACAAAGGTTACACGTGAGACTAAGTGGGATTAGAAAAAAACACATTTCCTTCATGAAGCCAGCATGAAACCTACACTTCTCCCACCATGAAAGTGGTGTGTGTCTAGAGAGGGTAATTATTTTAAGGAGATAACAGTTAATATCAGGGGCAATCCCAGGGGGGGGGGATATATCCCCCCCTGAAAATTTTGGGTTTTTATAAAACAATTATGACACTAGACATAGTTATCAAATACAACATTAAACACTTCGATCACTGATCTGAAAAGTATAGTTATTATTTTGCTCATTATTATATAGATATAATGATGTAACAGTTTTATAGTTTATTTAGGATGACTGAAAATTGCCATAATTTAATGGTAGTCTCTCCCCCCCCCCCTCCACCCCCCTCGAAATAAATTCCTGGGATCGCCCCTGGTTAATATGTTGCAACATTTCTTAATATATGTATAGTTCTGTGCGAATCAGGGATTTTCATTTCAAATCGAACTGAATCGAATCTCCCAAAAGATATTTCGAATCGAAACAAACTTTTTTTTTAATTTTGGTAGAGAATCGAATCACCCTAAAAAATTCGCTTGCGAATCGAATTCGGATCAAAATAAAATGCAAAAGCTTGTGTGCAGTTAAAGTAATAAAGATTTTCACAATATTTCAGGGCCTTGCATTAGCTTATATATCTATAGTGGCACAAAGAAGAGCACAGAATAACATGTGGTCATTTCGTTTCGAGAACATCGTCTAAACGGACAGCGCACCATTTTTGGAATGAGCGCCATGTTTGGATGCACGCAATGATTCAAAGACGAATCTATCCAATTCCAATATTTCGAATCATTCGGTTTCGAAGCATCAAGACATTCACAACCACTTAACCAGAAGCCATAATGACCTTCATGTAACTTACGCCAAGACTTCTAAATGTTTACATGGCTCCAGGCAGATGGGACTGCAATTATATAATCATCTGCCCAGCCCCTTAAAATCCATGAGTGGTGATGCTTTCAAAAGACAAGTGAAAGCTCTTCTAACAGCAAAACTGTACTATGATGTAAATGAGTATATGACTGATCCCTTATAAGTTCAATGCAATTCCATTGCTCACTTTCATATGATAAGTATTTGACTATTTATATTTTCCGCCATAATTTTTGCAGTGCTATAATTTGTTTATTTTATGCATTTATCTTGTACTTTTTTTCAATCTGACGTGCCTTGTATTGTGTGCAAACTTTGTAACACAGTCTGCTGGGCAAATAAAAGTTATTATTATTATAATTATCCTGATTCGCAGGCGAATCGAACCAAATTAAGCCTGATTTGAGTTGAATCAAATCGAATTTGAAGCACTTGCGCAGCTCTATATATGTACAATATGTACAAAATAATCAGTCCTGAATCTTTTTGAACAGTCTCTGCATTCTCACAAACTCTGATACGCCAATTTTACCACATGTTTCCATGAGTGCCAGTGAGTTATTGCTTTCAAAGTATACGATATTTCCAAGTATTTTCAAAGTGAAAATCACTCAAAGAGGTAATATTACATAGTGGGTTGCACTTTTGGGACATCTCAACTATTCCAGAGAATTGTACTATCATATTATTCCTTTTAACTGCACTACCAATGTACTTCTATACAAAACTATGCAGGAAGGAGGGACAACAAAAGCAGAAGTAATGGAGTGCATTAGGTAAACAAACCAAAATCTGTTCCGGATCTCCCTTTGGTCCAGGACACTGAAGCTTTGCTTTATTCTTCTTCAGTTCCTCAATGGCAGATTTGAGAACTTCTTCAACGAACGGGAGAGATGGCGGCAATTCTAGATGGATCATCTGGGAGAATACCTATAAAGAGATAACCAGGATTAATATCTAGATTGAAGACTGAATATCATAATAAGTGCTGCATTTCTAGGCATATTAGATGCACAAGGTCATTTAAAATCAGCCTGCATCTCATGTGCCTAAGGTCTTAATTTTTTTCAAAAGATACCAACCCCTTTTTGCTTTAATTGAACCTCATGCACGCACCAAAATGAAAATTAATTGAGTGAATTTTTGATTGCTGCTTTTATTATTTCAATTCATAATTTCATCAGGATAGGCACATTTTTCATCAGAATAGGCACAGTTTTCATCAGGATAGGATATTTTAATCACATGCTGTAACCCTACCATGAATAAATTCATACAAAAATATGTCTACATGAAGTTGACTGAAGCATATCTCATTAAATATGCATAAAAAATTATTTTCTTATGATAATAAAAGTCAGACTTTAAGTTAAACTGTATTTATAGCATGTAAAAGCTATCAAGAGTATGAGTTAAGATGCTCACCTGAGCAAATCGAAGGAGGTCTTTAACAATAGGCACATCATTTTTCTGTCGCAAGTGGAGGGCATGCATCCATAAGTCAATGCAGCGATCAAAGCGAGCAGTGTCAGCAAATACAGCACCACGGAACACCACATGTGTAGTAACCTGAAATAGTAATAATAATACATTTATTCACCTGTATGACCATTTACAATATTCAAGGTATAGGCCTTCTCAAAAAGAACATTTACATCATAAGACATAATAGAAATATTACAATAAATATCACAGAAAATGATTTGATACATGTAGAGCGAGCTTAATTCTTTACAGTGATAAATAAATTCACCCACAGTATAAAAAGCAGTGTTTTACAATAACATTTTGAGTTCAAATTTAAATGGTACCAACATATTAACATTTTTCATCCTAGATGAAAGAAGATTATACAGTTTAATTCCCCAATAAAAAGGACTATCTCCACATCATTTTGTTTTTCTGAGTAGCATTTGTAGACTAATTTTAGTCCTAATTTCATGCAAATGATACTCTTCGTCAGTTAAGAACAAATTTGTACTTTTTTAATAAATATAATTAGGTTAAAAACATACAGTGACGGTAAAGTTAAATTCCTGAGTGACACAAAATGAGTCCAGCAGAATTCTCTGCATGGTAATTTTATCATAATATGTAAAACTTTCCCCAGAATTTTAAAAACTTTCAAGCTATAACTGCTATCACCCCAGAAAATTATTACCAAAGGAAATTAGTACCTGGAAGTTAGTATAGTACACACTTTAAGAAATTAACAGATGTGCTAAACAATGATTATTATAAGGTGATCAATCAGTCAAGGGATGTTTATAAAAGACAATACCTTTCTCATACCATGACAAAAGAAAGCCTAATTGCCTGTCGCCAGCAATATTTGTTTTTACATTTTCTTAATTTCTAAATAACTCGCATAATATTAGTAATATTTTAAATGTCTTTAACTCCTAGCTCTTGCTATTGGCTTTCCTAGAGATGGGTAAATTACTGTGGTAAAATACGGTAATACTCGAAAATCACCGTAATTTTCTGGTAACTTTTAATTGTCTGCCATTAAGAGCCCATAAAGGATTTAATAGGAAATCGAAAAACAATAGAAAGGGGTTAATTGCATTTAAACAATTACTATTACTACATTGAGGTACTAGAAATAGAGGAAAAATTTAAAAACAAAAACATCAGCCCACGCGGAACTGGGCATTCTTTTGTTTCGGCTTTGCTTTGTTTATGAGAAATTTTCGTTCAAAAGGTTAAAAATGATATTCCCACAAATGATTTGTACAAGCCTTTATTAATACTTAAGATTGAATTAAATAAATAAACAATTAGCAAAAAAATAATATGTTTGGAATATATCGGTGTGAATAATTTCTGAGACAAAGGCGAATATTCCCAAAAATTATGGTAATTTTCAGGGGCTGTGGTAAATTATGCTAAATACCATGGAAATTTATTATTTACAAAAAATGACCATGATAATTTTCAGAATGGTCCACCTCTAGGCTTTACTATTAAGGTAGTTTGAGCGAAATATCATTTTACTCAGAAATCAATGAATTTGGTCTAATTTAAAGAAAAATATCTCACCCTTCCTATGACACCGAAAATTTAACCCCTTACCACATTACTTTCGGAGATATTTGCCAAAAAATACCAGCCCTTTTACATGGGATATGGTACATGTATGCACTCTAGGGAGACATTATTTACAAAATGAGGTATTTCTAACACTTGATGTTGTTAAAAAAAACTAACAGCATGTAGTTTGTATGTTTTCTCAACTATATTTGAAAATTAATCATATTGTCACCGCAGCAGGTTCTTGGGTATTACAAAAAACCTCCCATTTTGAAGGAGTTTGAAACACACCGCGCAAAAAATATGAGTCAAGTTAAAGCCTTATTTAGATATTTTCATTTAATTACTTACTTCTGTCATAATAAACTAAATTATTGCACCATTAATGATGCAATATGTAATTGATGTGTCCTACAGCTGGTGAAATTAAAACGTATAATTCGAATATGGTCTCTATTATGACTAGGGAACTAACTCGCTCAGACTACCTTACAATCTACTGATTGTAGAAAATTAAAAAGACTGGAAAATTACAGTAATATATCCATTCTTGTAGTAAGCACCCTCAATAACCAGTTCATACCTAATGAAAATCAAACTGACCTCAGGGTTTGCTTGGCCAAGTATCCTTTCTCGAATGCACAAACTCTCCATATGCAGTGCATTGTGATCAAAGCGTATGGAATCAAGCTCTTCAAGACTTTGGCACTCAACATGATTCTCATATGCTGCAATCGGAAGGCAATCCGGTTTAGGAATCGGAGATTCTCCAGTCGATGGGAACCTGAGCTCCATTGTGCAGCGTAGATAATGGAAAGCAAGCTCAGGGCAGTAGTTATCCTTGTCATTGGCATACGATGCACCCAGGAGCTCCATGGCATCAATCCTCTCCTCACGAGACACCTTGTTTATAAAGATAACACTGAAATTAAGCTATCATATACGTGCCACTACGCATGAAAAGTAAATGTTTGCATACAAATTATAGGAAATTGAATGTCGTGCTCTTTCATGTACCAGAAATGACATTTTACAACTTTAAAAATGGCCATTTCATTGGGTGATGGGGTTGAAACAAATAGCAGAAGGGAAATAATGAGTTTCCCTCTAATAAAAACTCTGAAAACACATATTGAACTGCACTGAAGAAAGTGTAAAAATTATCAATTTCAAATGGTTTTGGGTGAGTGAAAACGGTAAATAATGGCAAAAAAAGTGGCATATTAATAAATTTCATGTTTGCCTTAAAAATGAGGCATGAAGGATGTTCCTAGGTGCTCAGAAAGTGGAATTATGAAGGAAAATGGCAACGCTCCACATGCAAACATTTACTGTATGAAATAAGTGATAAAAATAAACAAATATTTACTTAATTTTTACAGAAAAGCCATTTCAAAGTCACACAAGATAGAACATAATAACTCTGTATAGTAAGTACTATATTTTTGGCTTTCTAATCTTCACTTTTCCTCAGCTTAATATACTGGGGTAAAATGTTCCATGGGTTAACTCAGTATTGTGTTAGCAGTGATTGTGGCAGCGATTAGTGATTTCTAGTTAATATCTATCGGTGTTTTAATTAACATTATTATTGTGTGTGTGTGAATCTGGATAACCAGCGACCCAGTACGTCCTCCTAGCTTCTGGTGTGCCATCACGGAGAAGTGAACCGGACAAGTAGACGCTCCCAGCATTTCCTTTCCTTTTCACCTTAAATTATTGTATTATTCAATTGTGTTCATCGGTTTACCTTCCACGATCTTTCTTTGGAAGTGCTTAATATAGTTTACTACCTTATTAATTTATCTATTACTTAACTTTACTAGTGTATTAGCGGTGAATTCCTAAACTCTCATCATTAATAATATCTGTCCAACTTTTCTTACACGCTACATTCTATTTTTCCCCTCATCTTTTCCTCCACTCACTACTGCGACAGTTCACCTGCTCACTCAACCATTCCCCTTGGCAACAATGTAATCCAAGGTGAGGGGCTGCGAGCCAGTTGAACTTGAGACAGAGCAGGTGACGGTTGTTGTTTACGAGCCATTAGAAAAATTGGGTCAAAAAATGACCCGAAGATATTGTGTACGTGAAAAACCCCACAATAGTAGTTAAGGGTTAAAATACATTAATTCCCAAATTCTACATCTGTTCATCAAACCAAAACAACAAAATACTGATCTGTACAAGGATTCTTTATTCCTATGCAACATTTAAAGCTACAAGGACAGATAAAGATACTCCAATAAAATAAACATGTCTAATCACATACTACTTCCTTCAACTATTTTTTCTATATCCATCCTTTTAACCCTTTGCATTCAGATGTAACCCTTTGCACTGTCGATTCCCATAGTCTACTCAGTATTTAATTTTTAAATACCCCATTTTTATGAGTGGTGGTACCAGAATGAAAGACTCACTATTTTGCTTCATATAAACTTATTTCTTTGGAGACTTGCATCCTTTTAACCCTTTGCACTGTTGATTCCCATAGTCTACTCAGTGTTTAATTTTTAAATACCCCATTTTTATGAGTGGTGGCACCAGAATGAAAGACTCGCTATTTTGCTTCATATAAACTTATTTATTTGGAGATTTTCACAATGAAAATGACTTATTGTTTGAAGCAGATATTCTAATTTCTATAATTTTTCATAGTGTGATATTTTTTTAAACATTCACCCACGTGAATACCCCTTTACATTAACAATTCTTACACTTATAAATTGTCTCTCTTCTTCTGTCTTTCACTTTCCTATGAGAAAAACAACACAATCTTAATGTTTTTTATTCAGGTGAGGAATGATTACATAGAGCTTTCCATCTAAGTGCTGATCTGGCTTTTCGGATGATAATCTATTCCTGGGAATATGTGCTCCACCTCTGAATTCCCCCACAATGTCATGCACAAGTTTTCCAATGAATTTTACATGCGATATCAGTTTTTCATTTCTCCTTTTTGGCGTTCTTTGTACAAAACATAGGAATTAACAAAACTGACCTCAAGCCCACAGAAAAACAACCCATGCCTCCACTTGAGTCTTTCTCATAAAACAGTATGTATCTGAGTTGTGATCTGCCAAATCAACTCCCCCCATAAACATTGATTAGTTAGTCACTACCTTGGGTTTGAAAATCATGCCTTTCCTACCCAATCATTCCAAGTGGATCGTTAGTTCTTTCTGGCTAATTTTATACCTAGCATACTCATTTGTCTCAAAGGTTATGTTTTTTATCAAAGTGTCCGTAAAAAACAACTGAAGAAATCCATTGGTGTGGTGCATTATGTAGGAACTTGGGGTCCAACATACATCTGACCAGTTGCCAAGGGTCTTCTTGACTCTTGGTCATTTTCAGAGTCCGCATTCCACTTCTCTTTTTCTTGTCTTCCACAATAAACCTTTCTGTCACTCGATAGTACATCATATTTCACAGTGCTATCCCTATATTTTCATCACATTCACTTGGGTAAACAATTGTGTGTCTTCGTTTTGTCTTCACGAATTCAATATCACTGTCAGTGCATTCACTCTGATCTTAGGGTGAATGCCAGGATGTTTTCCTTTCCGTCGTTCCACTCAGACCAGCACTAAGTTCAACATCTTCATGTGCAGGATCAGAGAATTCACTATCGTCACTATTATCTTTTTCAATAGTTCCTTCATTTTCAACGTAAAAATTCGTCGTCGCTGCTTTCAAACACTTCAGAAAACTAATCCGTCCTCAAGAGTGGAATCTCGTTCTGATAACGCGTCTACTCATGGATAAAGCATTCATCCAACTACAGGTAAAGGATTGTTTGAGAAAAGAACCCCATGTCATGAAAACAGCTGGGATATATTTCTAAGAATGTAAGCAAACCTCTGGAAAAAGATGGTTATTCGTAAATCCCTAATTGCATAAAAGTTTCGTCGGAATCTAATACCCGGACATGGTAATTGGATATTCTGTTCGTGAGAGTGTATGTCACTTAGGGATGATGATGGCAGCTAATGAAAACCTAAGACTTGCTTTTAGGAAGGTAAGTAAAAACCTCTGAGAAAAGAATCTAATTCGTATATCCCTACTAACCTAGCAAGTTTCGTCGGAATCTCATAGGCAGTAATTTGATATTCCCTTTGTGAGAGTATGGGTGAAATGGTTGTTTACTTAAAGGGGATGAAGCGCGCTCATAAAAACCTGCAATATGCTTCTCAGAGCCAAAGCAAAAACTTCTGAGAGAAGAAAGTGATAGGTAAATCCCTTCCTGCCTATCATTTTTCGTCTGAATCCTATACTCGATAATTCGATGCTCCCTTTGCAAGAATACATATAATTACGTTGTTTACCAAGGGACGTGATGAGGGAAACTGCACGACTCATCAGACGGACCATCCTTCTCCAGATGTTGACTATGCAAAAGACAAGAAATAATAGGCAGCTGACTGAAGCGAAAAAGCGCAAACGAGACAGTAATCAGATATAGGCAGTTATCTGCATTGGTGACAGTATTGGTTCTAGACAGGATTTATGTTTAGCTATGTTATCAATGCACATTATTTCTTTATAAAAATCCTTGTATCAACATTATAATTTATTACTTATCCATTCATGCTAATGGTAATAAGAGAATTAATCAAAAAAAACACCAAACCCCCTATCTCAAGCGGCGAAACTTCGTGTCGAATGTGGCTCGACAAACAAGCTGTTACCGGCGTTAGCCATGTCGAGTCACACTCAACATCTGAGTGCAAAAGGTTAATGCATGGGGAGCAAATACCCCAAGCCACAAACCCTCAGATAGCCTTGCAGGATAAACTAGGAAATCTACGTACTGCATGGGGCTCTAGATACTGGCAGTAAACAGAGGCAGATTTAACGGTAAGTGCACCATACACACACCCTCAGCCCCGACTTCTGAAGGCCCCTCAAAACTCCAACTTTACTCATTTTTATATTTTCACCAAATTTGGTTACATATGTACAATTTTAATTAAAAACTAGTATACAATTGGTGGTAATATCTCAAAGCATATTTCTATATAATAATTTTCAATATGTATATATTTTCAATTAATATACATGCTCCATACATACACTATGCTGTATAGGTCGCAAGCTATTGCTCATCAGGGCAATATCATCTTTGCTACATAGCCCTAAGAAAGATTCTCAAGCAAAGTATGGCCAATACGTATTTTCATATCCCAGCCTCTCTTTTTTTTAAGGGGCTTGATATTTTCTTCTGCACCCAGGGTCTAAACCGACCTTAGGTTGCCTCCAGCTATACACCACAAATGACACAATTGTCATAAATGTTTACTAACTAGTCAAAGAGGCCATCATCTTAATTAAAAAGTGTACCTATTTACCAGCAAGAATAACTCTTTCACATCAGAACCTAGCGATGGTGAATGCTTTCCCTCTCACATGTACCATTAACCTTTTACTCCACTACTACCTTCATTTTACTCTTCCCTGTTTTAACTTCCTCAGGCAAGAAGCACACAAGTATACCTTCCATCTGTTTTGGGATCCAAGTTCTCAGAATGCCAAACCCATTCCTTGGATACTTCATAGATATTATCTTGTCCCTTTATCTCAGTTCCAGTACCATTTCGGCAATAGTTTACAACCAACTATGAGTTTACGCCGAGGAGTAACCAAAAGGTTGGTTTCAACCCCAAAAAATAAAAGTTTAGAATTCTATTCCTCAAGTTTCACTGAGCATATTTAAATTTTAAGCATAACTTCACAGTATTTGATATTAAAGTTCTTCTTTAAAGGATGCTTGCGAAAACTTGGTTAAATATAGTAATAGAGGTCTGTTTGAATTTCTCAATGCACAGTAGAACATTATAATCAAATAAAATCCTACCATAAATAAATTCGAAAATAAAATTGCAATTCAAATTAATAGCCATAAATCATAATAAAACAGCACATAACAATAGATAACTAGGGACGCCAAACATAAATCAATATTTACATCGGGGAGCTCAGGACGACGCAAAAATAATGAACAGGTAACAATAAGTAACGGGGGACGCCTAGAGAGTTAACAGTGAGGAGTCAGCAGAGATAAGAGGAGTAGTAAAGATCTAAAGGACGCGAAGTGGGGAAAAAGTTCGAAAGTCGGAGAATAAAAACGGCAGGGAGCAGATACAAAGCGGCATAGAGGTGACGAAAGAGAAACCAGGGATTTATAAAGAGGCCAGGAAGGTATCGGGAAGGAAACCCAAGATAGAAACCGTACGGCCCAGAATTCTGGAAATAAGGAAGGAGGAAGACCGCGAAACCATACCCGCAGCCACATAAGAGAGACGAGAAGCCCCAGCATCTGATAAGTCTAACTTAATAAAGCCAAGAAAAACAGTAAACTCCATTTATAAATATATTGGTCTAAAATAACGTAAATGTATAAAATTGGAGCATAAAAGAGTAACATTGTAAATTGGACCCAATATATTTTAAACAGCTCTAAATATTGATGTTGTTATAACCAAATCAATTATTTTCCTTAAAAGAAAGTATTATACTATTTAATTAATTGAGCAAAGTGTTTTTATTAATATGTTGTATAATGTTAACCATTAATCCCTTCAGCAAGGAGGTAAGATTTTAAGTGTTTGGGTAATTGCGAAGGTTGATCGAATTGGTTTCAATAGGAAAGAAAAACGTGACCGGGTGAGGTTACAACATAGAATAATCAGTGGAACAGCTCAGAGCATAAGAAATACACTAGTTTGTGTGTCTTTACGGCATGACTCTTGATAGTTGTGCTTACAAAGCCACTGTTGCAGTGGATAAACCCAACATTGTTGTTTATATAGCGGTGAACTAGACGAATTTCCAATCCTTGACCAGGATCTCAGTCAAGTGATTTTTTCATGACAAATTTCAACCCTTGGTATCAAAATGATTAAAGTGACACATCAAACTAATCACCTCTTTCCTGGTGAGAAGGTATTCCACGACAGAGGCACGCGTCCGCTCCGCAGCAACCATCAAAGGTGTCATGCCAATACCATTCTTGGCACCCAGCTGAGCCCCTCCCTCCTCGACTAGGGCACGAACAACATAATCCTCCCCACATTCTGCGGCAAAATGAAGGGCCGTAGCTCCACAATGAGCACGTTCATCAGGATCAACACCAACAGACAGCAGATATTTGACAACCTTCAGATGTCCCTGTGAGAAGAATATGGAAGAAAAAATGGTACCACATCGAATCACAACAAATTAATTATGCTAAGAGAGAATTCTTTCAGGACACAAAAAGGGTACGTCGTCAATATTATTTAATTCTTAACTCCTGAAAAAATAAAGTCAGATATATGAATGGAAATTTCATAAAAGGCTTACCTTATAGGCAGCAATCATTAGGCAGGTATTGTTGTACTTGTTGGCTAGATGAATATCAGCTGAATTTTCGACAAGGTACTGAACAATATCGAGACGGCCATCGAAACATGCTGCCCTCAAAGGAGTGGATTCTGTTGTTGTTGGATGATTTACATTTGCTCCAGCTTCTACCAGCATTTTAACAATCCCTAAGTGCCCTGAACCTGTAAAAAAAATATAAATTTTACAGAGGTGATTTAGGATCTAAAATTGAAATTAAGAATCCCAAATAGAATTCAAACATAAAATAAAAATAAATGAAAAATGGCAAAATTACAGCAATCTCAATGGAGCTTAAGAAAGATTCAAAGCTAATCCGCTTATTGAACACAAAACCACAGACGTCACAGGAGAGTTTCTAAGATTTTCTAAATGTGCATTCTTACACTGCTTCAGCATCACTGTCATTTTCATAACATTCGAGAGTTTCCCACAAAAATTTCCCTTCTGAAGTGACAAAGCAGATGTTTAACTATGCCAATTTTCAAGCATACATTGCTGATTGAAAATTTAAGCCATTGGTGGCTTAAAACTCTATTATTGGGCTTTTTGCTCTTTTAATTTTATTCCAGTCATTGCAATGAGGCATTATATTAAACATAAAAGCCCATTTGAATAGATAATAAAGCAGATGTTGACCTCTGCCAATTTTCAACTCTTTGTATCTGATTTAAAATAAAAGCACTCCAACGTTTATGGAACATTTTTCCTTTTTGTTATTCCAGAGAAATGCAAACGGAACATCGTAATTTTCAAATAAAATGGAAAAAACACAATGGATACAAGCTAAGATGGTAACATTAGGCAAACTTTTCACACACTTAATTTGAATTCACTGAAGTCAAATCCACTTGGCAAAAATTATTGACTCGTCAATTGGCGATTTGCCTGAAAAATTGTTTCAGATGGAAACTGGAGGAGTGATACTCAACTCGTATAGCGCCCATGAGCAAGTTGAAAACGGAATTGAAGTGATTATTCTCTTAGTATTTAGCAGAAGTTATTGGCATTCAATAGGATTTCCAATATAATTGGTAGCTTAAGTTCTCCATTCTTTTACAATGGCATAGATACCAGTTAGAATTGTGCAGTGCGCAAATTTGCCACGATATCTTTCATTAGCTTAATCTTTTCCACGCAAAGATTTACAAGTAATATATGACTAAAAGAATGGCCAGTTTCCTTAGGCCACTGACCTTGTAACCAATACCACAGATCTGAGTTGAAATCAGCCCGCCTAGAGCAAATATCGGGCTGATCAACATAAAATTTCAGAAATACACACATCAACTCTAATATACAGTCACCTTTTCAAAAATTATGCATGTATCACTCACCAGCAGCACACCATAGGGCACTAGCCCCTTCAATGACGAACCCATCGAATCTCACCGTTCCCTCCTTTTCTACATCTGGTGTAAAGAAAGTAAGCAGCGTCTGGACAACTTCGAAGTGCCCTCTCCGTGATGCAATGATCAACGGAGTGCACTTTTGACCGTCATCTTCAAATAACTGTATAGTACAAGAGATACCCTTAATACACAGATTACTTGTACCCTTCAACGATTACCGAAAACAAGGCATACCTCGTCAACGCATTCTTTCACGTAATTCCTGACCGAGCCATCCGACTGAAACTTCCTCAATTCAATAAGAACACAGTGTAACGTCAATGCCAATCCATCCTTGGCAGCAAAGAAGGCTTTTCTTTTTAGGTATTGTTCGGTTTCCTGTTTGTTGACATCAGATGTTTCCACAGAGTACATAACCCGTCACTCTTTTATTTTATAAAACGTTGCTGACAGTTTTCCCACAAGCTTAATTACATTGATAAAGCAGCATTGTCTCTCAAATACACATCACAACATATCATAACAATAGCTCCACATTAACAAATGAAAAACGACTTCTTCAGCATGACTGCGCTGATTTCGCTTCATTTCCCACATCCCAGCCGTGAACGCCACATCATTCAAATCGAATAATCTCTCAGACCAATGTTTCTTCTCCAGTATCAAGCTAAAATTCACGTCAAATTGGAATTACTTGAGTATATTTTAATATCAATTATTTTTATCTCGGAAATTTTTAAGTTAAGTAATTCATTCACTCAAAATGGAGTCAATTACACCAAAACAATTTTTCTATTTAATAATAACCATAGGGTTATGGTTTATTATAGTCAACTCTGATTTATCACCATGTTTTAATCAATAAAAACAACTCTTGTTGCGTGACATTATTTTTATTAATGGGTTTTTGGTTTAAAAATCATTGCAACCACATAAATCTAAAAATAAGTGGTCATATTATAGAGTACCGGATATTGAATTATACTTTCATAGACTGGATACCCTATTTTCCTTTATTTTTCCATTTTCTTGGGCATTTATTTCTGTTCTCCACGAGTCCTCTCCTATCATCACAGACTTATTTTTAGGCATAAAATTAACCATTTAATGAATCTCATTAAACTCGACATGGGTATTAACCTAAGGATCATTCCAAATCCAATATCCCAGGAGCAATGAACATCAAAATCAATACTTCACCCAACCGATGATTTTCTACCCAATGGGGCCTTTTTGAGGAGGAGATGGTGGTTAGGGAGAAGGATTTGTGAGCTATGATAATACTTAATGATCAAGGAAGTATTTCACAGGGCTGAATTTTTCACATTTTATCCGTAGTTGTTGCAGTTCATCAAGTCTCATGAAGTTCCTGAAATTTTCCTAGGTCCAAAACTAAAAAATTAACTTCCCCATCCTTTGACGAAAACTAATCATAAAGTGATCGGAACCAAGAGATTAGATTCTATGCTGGTCAGACAGTTTTGCTATAACTACATACTACTATAGAAGATATACCCACTTCAGGACCCTCTCTTAATATCTGGACAGGCCAGAGGCTTGCAGAGAAAGTGATTTATTAAGGGGTAGAAGTAGTGTCTTAGGTAAATATCGAGAGTTATACATCAGTTGTCAATAGGTACAACATTGTTTGTTTGTAAATGATGAGGAGATTAATGTTGCAAGAAAATATGATATGGTGAATAAAGTAGGCATGCACAGATTGAGGGGATTGGTTTAATCAGCAAACTTGTTTCATTATCCAATTGAAGTCTCTATCGATTTCAATACGACCATATATAGATGGTATCACTAATGCATCCTCCAAAATTATATCCCGAGTCAATAATTATGGTTATTATTCTTTATTTTCCTTCAAAATTGATATCTTATAAAATAAATCATCTGTATAAGTTCTTCTATAGTAAAAGATCGCAAATACCTGAGACAAATGCAGTATCCAAATTTGTGTGAAATATTGCACAGAGTTTGGAGTTTCATTCACTCGAGTGAGTATAAGATCTTTGACAAACCTGGATGAGACTATAGGTACCCATTTTCCCAACTGATGGTGGCTGACCTTGAGTGCACAGGTGTGGCTTTAATATTTCTAGCCAATCACATACGAGCTGGTGTGCATTGGGGGGAAACTCTGTCCCTCTCTGACTACCATGGTGTTCACTCTCTACTTGCCCGCGCTGCCACATTTGTTGCAGGTTAACAAGACTCCATGCCCTCCACCCCCACTCAACGTGCACTTGTTTGCCAGAGGTGACTCGTTGTCACAAAGTGATTAATGAAGCAATAACAGTGGTTATAATGCCTTTAACCTCTTGCTTTTGGCTTTCCTATTTAATCCTCTTATAGCTGTTAGTTGCAGATAAAATGCTTTCCCCAGAATGCAGATAGAATGCTTTCCCTGGAGCAATTATTAATTACCGGAAAATCACACCAATTTTCCAAAAGTACTGTAATTTACCCCTCTCCAGCAATAGTAACAAAGACTTTTTTATAGCCCTCCAATTTGCAGAGCAATGAAATGATTCAATGCCAGCTGATGTACAATTAATCAAGAGATGGAGATACAAGACAAGCAACTGTTGCAAATAAAAATGCAAAGAAAATTTTACATTTTTTTCCAGAAATATATTATCTGTGATGCATAGTCATTTATTTTAGTAAGGTTATAGAAGTAGCGAAAAGCTGACCAGAACAAACTAGAAGCCTTCAAAACCAGGTGCTGGAGGAGAATGCTGAAGATAAAATGGAAGGACAAAATAAGAAATGATGAAGTTTACAGAAGAATAGAAGAGGAAAGGACCATATAGGACACCATATAGAAATGAAGAACCGGATGGATTGGACACACCCTGAGACACAATGAGTTTGTGAAGAACATAACTGAAGGCAAAACAGAGGGAAAAGTTGTTGCAGCTCTCTAACATTTTATGGTAGTGATGGAGCAAGTGTTGCCTAGTTTAAACTTTTATTGTCTATCATAGGTACTCATTACATTACACTCTTGTACTGAGTTGCTTCTCTCACGTGCACATCGTGCCATGTCCTACCAAGAGCAACATTACAACAAGTACCGCCAGGGGCGCTCTTAATAAATACAAATGACTAGTGAAATATATGTCACTGCTACCAACATAAGTCCCCAGAGGAAGACCCAGGAATAAGTTCATGGTTGAAATAAAGAGGAAAGTACATTGGAAGAGATACCAGGAGATAAGGGAAGTAGCATTAGACAAGGAAGGGTGGAGGGCTGCAGTCAACCAATCTTAGGATTGAATGACTGATGAGATGAGATCGAAGTGGCATTGAATAAACAACGCAAGTACATATTTTTACTAAATTAACCAATTAGTATCAACCATAGATTAGTTGAAAAAATGGGCTATACTAAATGGTTCTTTCCCATTTATTTCGGTTAAGTGAGGTTCTCCTAAACCTGAAACCCATTTCACCCTGATAAAGAATTTTCAGGCCTATGCCAGAAGATGCCCAATAAAGGAGAAGCTGGTCAAATTTATTAGTTAATTAAGAAAATTGCAAATTTATATCCAAAATTCAATTTACTAGCATAAATTTGAATGTAGATATCTTTGAATTTATGGAGGAAGACAGTGCTTGGTGGAGTTTTTCAACGTTCTTCACTCGATGCTATTCCACTAGGTTCTTTATTCACCCAGCAGTTCTCAGGCATTGAAATTGACCAGGAATAAAGAATTAGGAGAAGCTACAATAGTACCACACATTTTCTTACCATCATGCTAGTTATGTTTCTCCATAATGAGAAGTAATTGACCTAAATATGGGAAGCATTGAGTTGATTACATTTAATTGCACAAGTCCAATCATTCATGAAAAGCACTTAACATTTTTTATAGAAACTTTTATTGACAAAATTCTTTTACAAAACACATTTGGGTTTTTTTTCTTAAGTGCCCCACTGAGTAATAAAAGTGTACACCAAATATCAGAGAAAAATAAAAGAAATAATTGCCACATTCATTGAGTGAGGTGATTACTTTCACTTTTCCACATTAATGTAAAATCCTAGAGGACAAACTGAAGCCTACAGTGAAAGACTAGAAGTACATACCAAGAGAAGGAGTATCATGCAAATTTTGTCCCTTTGATAGAATGTTTAATAAAAATGATTAGTCCATTGTTGGTTCAAAAATTATTGAAAAATAATATATTTGCACAGTATAAATCAAGGTATAAAAGTCAGCCTGCTCAGCATAGTACATATATAATATATTAAATGTTCTTTCTACAGCTATAGAAGTATATAATACATTTGACAAAGGCACACTCAATTGCTTATTTTATTTTTGACTTTTTCCTTCTTCCTTCCAAGGATCTTTTTCACCATCGGGAGGGGCTTTGACACTGACGTCATCGACCAAAGTACTACACAAGGCTTCTCTGAGTGTTGGCCCAACACGATTGATTGTAGGAAGTCTGTGAGATAACCGTGTTCTAGTTTTTCCAGTCTGGGTCAATTCTTCTAGGGCTCGGCACGTTTCCCTGATGTGAGGTGCCACATCCAGAGCCAAAGCTGGACAGTTCAAAATCCAGTGATTAGGCATGATGGGCAGAATCATTTGATACTGGGATGCTGTACATGAATCTTTCACCTGCTTTGCTTCCATTTCCCTGTGAGATAAGAATCATGAAGAAGAAAATCAGAATTTCAGGCTCAAGCATGAAGTGAAGACAACAAATAAGAAATTCAACATAATTACTCATAGACACTTATCACAGTCACTTGTGACAATTGTGATAATTTCACCCTAGTACACCAATGGATGAGTTGGAGCAGAAAATTTCAACAGGCTAGACAGGCAATATAAGACATTTTTAGCAGAATTGAAAATCCGATCTCCTATTACCAAGGAAGAAACACACATTTGGGATTCACATTAGGTATCACTCATCTAAAACCCACATTAGAAGAATTTTGAGACACACATTATAACCACTCATCTCATACCTGAAATTTACATCTTTACAACCACCAATATGGAATCTGACCAATAAACACTAAATGACTTTTCACTCTATTTCAAGTATTGGCGGCTCTACTTGGTGGAATAACATATCGTGGGAGAATTTAAAACACTTAGTAATATTCCACAAAGATTTATTTTCCCAACCGGTTTCAACGCTGACGCGTCATTTTCAAGGGTACAATTCTCAAAATGAATGAAATAAATTTTGAGAATTGTACCCTTGAAAATGACGCGTCAGCGTTGAAACCGGTTGGGAAAATAAATCTTTGTGGAATATTACGAAGTATTTTAAATTCTCCCACGTCTTTTCACTCATTCCCTTTCCAGAGGAGTTTCTTAGTATAGTTCTTTCTTAGTTAGTAGTTCCTTAGTCAGTTAGTTTAGAAGAGTGTCTTAACTTAAAGAAAAAAAGAAACATGATTTACTATTTATAATTTCCATTTATGGAGACATCACCATACATACATACCAAATGACACCAATATCAGTTCCGAGGCCCAACATTGAATTATACAAAAATTCATTCTCCATATTGCACTTTAATTATTTATTAACTTGCCTAGACAAATATCTTCTGCACAAAGAGAAGCAAGATTTCTTAGCTAAGAAAATGATAACATATTTATGCAAATAGATATAGACAATATTCTTTAATGTTAAAGTACCTACCACTATAAATTTCTTTCTTCATATTCTGTAACTTATCATTGCCCTTAGGGGACATTCTAGTGCTACGTAAGATGATTTATGCCATTTTTGACCTACCCCCTTCCCCTATCTAAGATTTTCCCAACCACTCTTCATTAAATGCACACTTTCTGTAGTTTCATCTCTCCACGGAAGTCGTTGTGCAGCTTTGAGCACTGGATATTGCATAATTATGCAGTGTTGGAGTACCACATTCATTAACGTTAAGAGTGAAACAGTACCATAGCTATGAAGTTGTGGACAATCACAGGATATTTGGAAATGATACTGTTTCAAGATGGACAATAATCTTACGTAAACTGGTTCAAGACCCCCTGCCCCCCCTTCATAAGACAACGTAAGATGATCCCAACCTCCCTACCCCAAAAATTGTCTTACACAATACTAGAATGGCCTCTTAGTATTGTCCTAACATTCCATGGGCCTATTCTCATTGTTGCATTCCTTCTGCATCTTCTTTTCATCAGCTTCCATGCAAATATTTCATGTAATGATGACAGTATGGGCCTTGCTCCCTCAGCAGCCCTATCCAAATTCTTTTTCTACAACAATTTCTGGGAAAAAAGGTGTGCAGAGTACAGGGTTACAGAACATATACCATAATTCTCGCCATAATAATCGTTGGCCCTTGTGGCTGCTTGGTGAAGCACTCTGCTGTTAACCCGAGGGTCACGGCTTCAAATCCCACCTGGGTAGAATATTCACTACCCAGGACATTGGTATTTGTGTTCGTCAAATGAGTTAATTGTAAGAGACGACCGTACAGACCTAAATTCACTCATAGGCCGGTATTCATAGACAGGATAAATAATCAATGATTGCTGAATCAACGATTATTCGTCAATCATTGATTATTTGATTTATGTATTCATAGACAGAAAGCAATCCCCAATTCATGAATCACTGATTCATGAATCTCTAATTATTTGTGATAATCTGTAATTGGTGAATTACAGATTGGATGTATGTTTATTTTTGAGTGGTATGAGAAATTGAAGAGGTAAAACATTTTGTGGGTATCGTTAAATTTTAATTCAAGTTGAGTATATAGTTTTATTAATTGCATATTGAAAAAGAAAATGAAAAATGGATTGGCAATGTTTTTTTGATAAAAATGTATTATCCGTGCCTGCATTAGAATTATTTCTTATGATTATTCAACATTAATGAAGGTGTTGTTAGGGAAAATCAACAAACAGTAATCTCGTATTCTGGCAAGTGTTGATGATGTAGCGTGTGCTGTTTAACGTCAGGAATTGTCCGACCATAAGTGTGGTCTCCTCTTTTTTCTATTTTCACAAAGAGATACCTATTCGTCGCTTGAACATCGTACGAAACAGGTGGTCTGATGGTGTCAACTATTTGGACGGCTAAAAGATTAGTTACATGTTTCACAGTTCTGGACACCATTGGCTGCGAAACAACTAGCAACCCCTACATATGTACGTAAAACACCAAAGACGACGAAGAGTAGCAGTAGCAGTATTTATAACTGATCATTACCGATAAAGAAAATTTTAAATATTTCATTAGTAGCAATTGATGATAGCTTACGAGTGAAACATTCATGTCAATTTCGGCCGTTGTTAAATTCAGCATGGAGATTTTTAAAAATACTTCGTGATTGAAAACCGCTGTGATATATTTTTTTTTATTTTTAATATGATTTCAACAATTCAATATTGATGACTAAGCGTAAAATCTCAAAGCAATGAGACACAGTACCACAAGAGGAACTGTCAGTTCATATGAACATTAGTTCTAAGAAGAATACACTCAATCACAATGGGTTTTGAGAATCAGTATCCTCTATTAAACTCTTCATCTGTCAACACCCATGTCTATTGTTACAGCAAGTTAGGTTACGGATTTTAAACAGAGATTGACGTATATCATAAGCGGCCCATCACCAGACCCCAGTGAGGCCATTGACATTAAAGATTCACCCTGGAGTACGAATTTTGTGGAAAGTATCACGAGAAAAAAGGCGAGGTGAAGTCCTATGATATGACATGTAACTCTGAGGAAAAATTTCTCTCTGGATGTGAATATAGAGATGGAAAAAAAATGTCGGCCGGGGGTCTCGAACCGCTTGACCTTCACGAACGAATCCGCAGCGGTAACCACTACACCAAACAAGCCAATGTTAAAAACGTGTGATAATAAAACTTATACACAAAGTGGCTTTGAGGGTGATTGAGACGGGTGATGTGAGGCTTCGGAACAAGCTAGCGAGAATAAATTTTCCCAGCTTTTTTATACTACAGGCGGATATTTCTGATTATAAACCGATTAATTACAGTACAACTAGGATACGTTTGACGAAGTCCAAGGCGAACTAGCCTTTGACCTCGTGCACGACATAGTAAATGCGGCATTCAGATCGGCGAGTCAGGGTACGTAGTCTCCACATGTGAGTAATTTGGATTTGTTGGATCCCTTATGTGTGTTTTTCGCAGCCTTTAGTGATACGCTGGTACATCGTCATCGGCAATCACATACACCAATATATCCGAACGAATTTTCATTGCACGGAAATCCTAATCAATTCAAGGTAATCAATAATCCTAATCAATTCAACACGTTCATATAGAGTATTCTATGCCTTTAGCACCGTATAAAATTGTACAGTTGGAACGTAAAGACACGAATATGTCGTAAACAATCACAGAACTACCGACGTCCAACGAAGAAAAACTCTAATTAATTACGGTCGAGAGCTTACTTCACGAATCAATGATTATTTGGCCAAATAATTACAGTTTGCTTGACTATGAATACTAGAACTATAAACAATGATTATTTGACGACTATGAATACATAATAATCAGAGATTGATGAATCTCTGATTCAAGAATCATCGATTGACGAATCACTGATTCTTTGACGACTATGAATAAGAAACAGTAATTAATTAGAGATATAATCATAGATTGAAACGAATCTGTAATTATTGAGGACTATGAATACCGGCCATAGTAAAGACATTGGTCTTTATTATGAGCGAATTTGAATTATTAGTATTATTATTATAATAATTATTATTATTATAACCAATGGCATTATCAATTTTCCTATCATGATGCCAGACATCATTATGACTGTCAACTTACCGGCTCTTCTCCGAGCTGGACACTTGCGTGGCCAGACTGATGAGCCTGGATACACTTCCTATCTCAAACACCAGGTTTTTCCCCACTTCAGGACTCCCAGCAGTTTTGAACTTCTTCAGAAGTACATCAGACATGCACAACACATCTAGGTAATCGCTGAAAGCCAAGAGCTCCATTTTATTCCCAACTTCTTGGGAACTCCCCTTTTTGCTCAATACTGAGTTCAGTTTTTCACTGGCATCGTCAGTCACCTTCTCTTCTTTGATTACTCCCTCTTCCTTTTTCTTGACTTTGGGCTCATTCATACATCTAACATACGCCACATCTGAGGGAGAATTCATTTTGGATGAACTTCTACGACGGCCTACAGTGAGATCGATGCGCCTGTTACCCTTATTTGGCCGTGAGCTTTGCCTTACACGTGGAGGTGAGATAACTTGGTCTGGCTTCTCAGTTTTGACGGCTCCCATGAAGCTGGATAACAAATTCTTCTTAATCAGTTGGCTTTTAGAAGACAATTCGTTTCTCGGAGATGCATCGGAGGGCTCCTGCTTCAGTATCTCTTCTTTTGCCGCTGACTTCAAGCTCCGTTGACCAGAAGGAGAAAGACAAAATGCTTTATCATCTCCTGGGAAAGAGGAGAAAGAAAAAAAACATTAAACTGATGAAAAAGGTATAAAATTAAAACAACAAGGATCAAAATTAAATATATGGCTTTAAGCAAGGATAATTTGTCACCAACTTCAATCAAACACCACTTTGATGAAAGAATTAGGGGCTGTCCATAATCCACATAGACATCAAACAGGAGTGGGGGGGGGGGTACAAGGGTTATCAACTAAGGCCCACATTGGTGGGGTTGTCTGAGGGGGTTGGAAGGATGTTTACGCAGACAATGGTTGAGATTAACATAGCTACAGGAGTAGTTTTTCTTTTACTTACCATTCCTTAAAATCAGCCATAAATTACAGATAGTCTATAACAATCAATTAATAACCTGTTTCACAGCTTTTTATGCAAAAAAAGAAAAGTCTACATGGACAACGAGGGGGTCCGGATGAAGTCAATAAGTGTCCACGATAGGGAATGGGGTGGTCAAAAAGTGGCCTACTTTTGTCTACATAGATTGTGAGCCGCCCCTGATCAAACAACAATGAAGAGTAATAAATGAAAAAACACATGGTTATGATTCCACACTTTATTTAAAGCAACACACCTAGGTTTCGCCATATCATGCAGTTTGTTAGGATATATTTTCAAGATAACCCACTTACTCTGAAATTGATAATTTTAATTTCAGCATATATGATTCACTTAGTAGGGTAGATATCAAATTACTACAGCCTTATAATCTCCAGTGCCAATGGGCTCAGTGTTTGTTCATTAATCTAATGGTGTTTCCCAACTATTCCCTATAACTTGGATGAAGCAACCTCAGGAACAAATTTCAACAGATTCAGGCAAATTATTGTGTGAGTTCATCATATTATAACAGGAACAACAACTGCAATACGATGCACAATGCGTCATGGCATGACAACATGATAGATATCCTGTTGTTAAGTGCAAATGTTGTTACTGTTATAACAGGAACAAATCTTAATTACCACTACGAGAGAAATAAATGCATGTTTACTTAACTAATTTCATGTACTACACATTTTCAAATATTTATTTGTCCACCAGGATAGTGGTCCAATCCTTTCATTTAACTTAAAATGAAGAGTAACATATTTGACTCAGGGTAAGTTGAATACAGAAAAAATTGGCTTGATCTCAGTTTTGAATCTCAATCAAATTGCGTAGAGGCTAATTAACTAAAAACACCAAGGGATGAAACTCGTCATGAAAAAATAATTTGACTTGACTGGGATTCGGACCTGATGGCTTGGTGGTGTAACTGGTAAACACACCTGACTGGCAATTGGGAAATCCGGGTTCCAATCCCAGTCATGTCAAAAAAAATTTTTAATGGCGAATATGAGGGCGAATAGTGAAGCAATTGAACAAGTGGATGACTTGGTGTACTTAGGTAAGATGCGTGTGAAAGAAGGACGGGCAGATGAGGAGATAAAGAGATGTGCGAATGCTGGAAGGAAAGTGGTAGGTAGCATGTGTAGCATATCAAGGGATGAGTGCCTGTCTAAGGAAGCAAAAATTGCCCTACACGTAAGTGTACTTTTTCGCACTTTGTTGTATGGAAGTGAAACATGGGTACGTCAGGATAGACATAAGAGGAAACTAAACGCTGTGGGTATGAGTTATCTGAGGAGTGTTTACCGCAAGAGTAGGATGGATAGGGTCAGGAATAAGTGGGTCATGAATGAATGTGGGTTAAATGCTCCAGTAATGGACGTGTATGAAAGGAGTGTGCTTCGTTGGTTTGGCCATGTTGAGAGAATGGATGAGAGTCGTATAACGAAACTGATATATGAGAGTAGAACGAATGGTGTGAGAGGTAGAGGTAGGCCGAGAAAGTTGTGGTTGAATGTTGTTGAGGAAATTTTTAGGAGGAGGAATATTAGGAGTCTTAAAAATAGGAGGGCATGTATGAAGAATGAGGCAAAAGAGGTTTGCTAGGATAGGTTAGTATGGAGGAAATTATTGAAGCCGAGTTAAGTGTACAAGTATGTATTAATGAGTGAAACTTTGCGACTAAGCCTACCCCAGAAGGGAATGGCATGATTGGTATGTATTGTGACATATACTTTTGCTCATGCTGTTGCGCCCGCTGCTTTTCTTTGTTTTGTTCTTTTTGGTTCACTTGGGCACGGTGAGCGGCCTGAGGGGGGTTTCGTTTTTTGTGTGGGCTGAAGGTTGACAATACGCGACGTATCAAGCTGTGAGAGCGATAGCCATCCCTTTATTTTTGGTTTGGTGATTTTAGGACTTTTGGGCGGAGAGTTACTCCTTTGTTTTCCCTTCGGTTTTTCTCTTACCCTCTCCCTGTTCCCCTTTCCCTTCCTTCGATTCTCAATGACGAAACAGGGTATTGCTTGATCAAGTCTTTGATCTACCCGCCTCTCTAAGGGAATCACTTACCCCCAATCGGGGTCCTTTTCCCAGTTTCCCTTCCCGATTCTGAGTACGGGCGGAATTCCCTCTTTCCTACCCTTACTCATGCTGGCACCCAAACTATCATCCTCCTCCACCCGAACCCCGACCTAACCTGAGGCAAAACCATTACAGTATGTATGAATTTAAACCCTTGGTGTACATGCACCCCTGCAGGTGATTTTTTACCATATGTTGTAAATGCAATGATTGGAAATTTGTCCATTTCATACTTATATGAACAACAATATTGGGTTTATCCACCACGAGTGGCTTTATAAGCATGACTATCGTCTCATGTGCCAAAATGTAGACGTGAGAGGAGGACATCTAGTTCGCATTAACCCCCCTCAAAATTCGCCTAAAAGGAAGATGGCTTGGTGGTGTAACTGGCTAACACACCTAACCAGCAACTGGGAGATCCAGGTTCAAACCCCCAGTCAAGTCAAATGATTTTTTCATGGTGAATTTCAACCCTTGGTATATATGGACCCCTACAAGTGACTTTGCACCATATCATTTGTAAACACGATGACCGAAAATTCTAGTAAACTAATGAATAGACATGACAAAAAATAAAAGCAGGAGCTTGGCATGACAAGTTATATTTAAGGAATCCTCATAGATCAGTATGTCTCCCTTTAAAACACGTGAACTTACCACTAACTCCAGAGGTCACCACATCCTGCATTATCATCACAGCTGTATCCACAATCCTGTCCAGGTTCAACCATATATGCTGAATGTAATCGTTGTGCATCCATGAGTAAGGATATGTGCAAGCTCTTTTCCCAACACAGCCACATAAATTGACAGGAGCAAGTTTCTGAGCCAATAAGGCCACCTCCGATTTGTCCTCCATGTCACTTTTCTGCGTTAATTCTTTGGGGTACCGAGAGACGTTATCCAACATAATCGATGACCTTGCAACACTTCCAGCCCAGAACTGAGCCTCTTGCAAGGCCCTGCGAATATCACCAGCGGTCTGTTTAATCATGCATTCAGACCATTCCTTGCTCACCCAAATGCCTTCCGCAAGGCAAGCTACACGCAGCAAGGCCTCTGAAATCAGGAAGAACATGCTTTAATTAAGACATAAACTTAGCATCAAGGGATCTAAAAAAAGGCTACTACAAAAGAAACTTCCTTCTTATTAATGCACTCTGGGTAATGTGTGAAATTCCTCCAAAAAATTTCCTCAAGATTTCAAATATAAAATCTAGGTCTTGAAAACTTGAAATTTTGACTGCTTACGGCGTATGTGCGTAAAATATTAATATATTAAGATAAAATCTCTATCTCTTCCCCTTATGAAGTGAAAAACACGTAAATTATAAAAAAATAAAAATATCCTCTCAGGAGATACCATGACTCACGGTATATCATAGATACAAGAATTAAATCTGAGATAATACAAGAAATAGTAATATCCTCTGAGGAAATGTGATGGTGGAAGTCAACGTCTCAAAAAACCTTGTTTTTCTATTATTCTAACCTAAATCTCATTTTAAAATGCAATTCAAAAATATGATCCTTTTTGAAGTCATTTCCTCAAAATAATGCATCAGGAAAAGGGTTAAATAACAGATAATAAAATTGCCACATTGTATACATGAACACAAATATTCATCCCATACACACAAATCTTGTGTTGCTACGGATTGATTACCTGCATTCGATTTATTACGGTAGCGTTCAAATGGCAGTATAAGTGGAGTTCGATTCTGCCTGGCTAGGAAGTTGATCAGATGAGGGCAGGACTCAGTCAAAGTTTCCTCCAAAAGCCAATTGTTGGTCGTTCCCATCCGGAGAGGCTTAGATGAGTGGACTTCCAGAATGACAGGTCTTTTAGTTGACGTTGTTAAAGATGTTAGAGCCCCTATGAAGCCTTCATCTTCATTTTCAAATATTACATCCACCTTAAATGGAAGGTAAGAAAAAGATTAGCGACAATATTACAAGAACTTCAACCATGTTAAAGCTAATGTGAATATGCCTTATATTAAATACTCTTTGTATGTGAAGACGAAAGATTACACGTTCTTAAGACCACACAGGATAAAATTGTTTGATGAAAATATTTGTTTAAAATGATGCTTGCTAAGTGATTGAATATCAATCTGTCTAAAAATATTTCTGGAATCGGGCAGATGATGTCCCTTAGAGGAAATATAATCTATATCAATGTGAAGATCAGATTAACCCACTTGAAATGAAAATAATTATGCACCTTCATTTACTTCTTGGAAGAAGATGAGCTAGCACCACCGATACTTGCAACTGGATTACATTCAGAGAAGAGATAATGAGCTGTAACATCAAACCTTTCATATTGGGCCATTTGACCTTTAAAAAAATGTATATACTATAAGAAGAAAATGAATACAGGCATCTCTTATAAACTAAAAAGTATCGTACTTGAAAACCACTTCATTTCGCAAGATTACAGTAGATAAACATAGACATTATCGAGAATTGATTGCCTGAGATCGATTCTGATTCCATCAATTCCAGATTGATAAATATTCAAATCATATTTCATTTTCATCGTTTAAAGGTCTTCAATTTGAAAAAGTTGTACAGTTGTAACCTAAAATACCAATCAACTAATTTATTACACTTGGAAACTAGTCGTTTTTCAAATTCCTAAATAAAATCTAGTTATGCATTGTTGTATTGTCATTTTCAATTCAAATATGAAACATTTAATTCATATTTCATGTATTTTAGTTATCACATCATATTTGTCTCAGTAATTTTGGGTGAAGGCTATCAATTTGTACTTTTCATGTACCTCAACAAGCTGAGAATATATTAGCTATTTGTTATTAAATATACTATTTGAGCGACTTAATTGTCTTTTTCCAAACATTGTATTTAACAAATGATGTGGTACGAAGTCACTCGCACGGCTGCATATACACCAGGGTTGAAATTCGCTATGAAAAAATCATTTGACTTGACTGGGATTTGAACCCGGATCTCCCAATTGCCGGTCAGGTGTGTTAGCCAGTTACACCACCAAGCCATCTTCCTTTAAGGCGAATTTCGATAGGGGTTTATGAGAACTTCGTCTCATGTGCTACAATGTAGACTTGAGGCCTGAACATCTAGTTCGCATAAACCCCCCACGAAATTCACCTTGAAGGAAGATGGCTTGGTGTTGTAACTGGCTAACACACCTGACCGACAATTGGGAGATCCGGGTTCGAATCCCAGTCAAGTCAAATGATTTTTTCAGAGCGAATTTCAACCCTGGTGTTAATTGTCTTTGTTATTTTATTCCAGCCAATTCTTGAATTTGAGTAATGGTCGTACGCTACTGGTATATCAATATCACACCTGTTATTTCGAAAAAGAATCGATGGAATCGGAATCAAGAATCGATTTGAAATAATCTGAATTGAAATCGGGATAAAAAAGTAGAATCGACTCATCCCTAATAAATATACATGGCATGGCATGACTGGGGGTTAGGTTTCATGATCCACAATTACAGTCATAAACAGTTGGATAACTTTAGTTGTGGTGGTTTTGGGGCATTACTTTGAGAAAACCCATCTTAAAAAATCACAATGACTTGGTAATACTTTCACATGGTTCAACGACTGGTTTCATTGCATAGATGACATCTTATGATGATTCCTGAATATGTCACCTAATGAAACCAGTCATTCAAAATGAAACTGTGAAATAATTACAAGTAACTTTGATTTGTCAACTTCGTTTATAGTAAAAAAAAATTCACACACAAATTATGGTAATACTGTTTCCTCTTACTCTTAGTTGTGATCTCTTGTATAGTAACCTCATGGCAACACAAACTTCTTCACAAAAGAACTAGGAGATCAAAGTGGACAGCACCATCGCATACAGTCACTTCAAAATCACAAGAGATTACTACCCCAGGGGAGGTGAGAAAAATGGATGAACATTTACAGCAATACCTTTTGAAAATTAGAGTATAGCCAGCACTTGTATCAAAAAGTTCATGAACCTATGTGATAAAAAAATGAGGCGACTCAAATGACAAGAATCCTTCAATACTCAGGATTTTTAATACATTCAGAATGTCACACTTTACAGATTTTACTACTGTTTCCAATGGATAACTATGAAAATGAAAAAAATAAACACATCTGTTACTCCAGGCACCTATGGTGGAATTGCTCCACAATGTTGTCATCCATTTAGAAACAAAAATCCTTTCATCATTTAACTTAACCCTTTCGCTGCTGAGAACGTAGCACCATGCCTCTGAACTTTCTCCTTTCCCATGAAAGCCATTCGCCGAGTTCATTGTTATACATTGTACTTATCCCTTCCCGGGAGCATGAGTGACTATTGAGATGCAGGTGTTCGGTATTAATTTGAACAAGAGCCATACTTTCTGTATTGACGTAGGTGATCGTTCACTTTTTTGCCGCACATGGGCTGTACAGTCTCTATAGTTGGACCGCAGCGAAAGGGTTAAAGAACAGCTTAGATCAGTGCCATGAAGGTATCCATCTAAAAAAAAATGAGCCATAACTTACATCTTCCACAAATATTAGCGACATTGCTGACGAAGCTTTTTCACTGGGTTTTGGACTTGCCTTTGGAGTCTTCTTTTGTGCAGAAGCAGATGATTCTACAAAATAATTGCATACATTAGTTTCTACATGCAAACAAGCAGATTTCAACAAAAATAATACAAAACTAAAGGAATAATTTAGCATCAAATAAAAACATGCCGGCCCTGGTGGCGGCGGGGTAAAGTCCTCGCCTGTTAAACCGAGGGTCGTGGGTTTGAGTCCCACCTGGGTGGGTTTTTCACCACCCAGAGTATGGATGTATGTATGTCAATTTCTGTCTGTCAGGTTCCCGGAAAACCTGATGACAGGCTCAGAAGCCTATCCGGATTCCGGGGACATACAGGCCAACAGAATTGTCGGGCAAGCAAAAAAAAAAAGAATAAAAAATAACGCAGCCAGCCATGTCACATCAATATAAAACATTTGGCCCTGGCTTAAATCCTTTAGAAACACCTGTCCGAGTACACCAATGAAATACAATAAAATATTAAAAAGGTTAAACAAAGTCGCCAGACAGAAGACAACCATTGCCATCAGGAATCGAGCAATTTCATTGTAATATACGCAAGACTTTTGCAGTGAAATGCCCAGAAAGATCACTAGGGATAAGCAGGCTACATAATGCATGGTATCATTAAATTTCCATGAATATGCACAAGACTTTTGCAGAAAAATGCCCAGAAAGATCACTGGGGACAGACAGGCTACATAATGCATGGAATCATTGAATTTCGATGAATTTACTCTACAAGTCCATGACAAAAAATCATGGGTAATGTGAATATCAACAGGAATTTACCGTCTCATGTATCATGGTGGAAGTAAGACATAAAATCCACCTACTGTTCGGAGTGTTTTTCTTGAAGAAAGACCCAATTGATGCAGGAGAGTTCCTACCACCAGATGACATGACTTGATGAGATCGAGTGGCCTCCTTCACAGTGGCTAAAATATACTTCCCAGACCTTTTGGATGATGCATTTATTTCCAAAACCTGAAACAAAACAACTATGAAATTAACACAACACAGAAAATAGGGATACTCACAAAAGTTGCAATTTAAGTGAACTGAAGAACTCCAATTAACAATATAAATGCATTTCGAATAATCATCAAAAAGTGAAAAAAATGCACTACTGGATGTTACAAGGGATTTGGGATGAGTCGCTATTCATGGAAGCACTTGCATGCGATTTTATGTAGACAGTATTTAGGTAAACAAGTCTTTTGTCTTCAGAGCATGAGTTATCTTCTCACAGAACAAAAATAGTGAATTCAGATAAAAGTGTTCAATTACAAAATAATAAATAATTTTTTAAGCCATCCAAGGAAAAAACAACAATATACTGCCACCAGTAACTCAAGGGCAGCAAACAACACCATACACGGCATGGCACTCAAAGGATTAAGTAGGACCTGTAACCACTACACAGGTTTCTGATTTTAATTATCTAATCATATCTATACAGTAACTTGCAATTTGGACGCATTTCAATGCAAATTCTTAGTAAAATTGGGGGTCAACTGGGATAACCAACAAATTACATTGTAAAAAATTTGATTTTTTTTGTAATTGTACTACATTCCTGGATATTTAACAGATTTTATCAATTGTGTGAAATTCCACAGAGAAAAGTCATCTGCCTTGACCAGGATTCGAAACTGGATCCCTCGATTTCTGGCAGAGTGCTTTAGCCAGTTAAGCTACTGATGCATCCTCTTCCTCTGAGGATTTTAGTGACCTTTACAGGACCAGATGTTCTCGACTGCCGGACATACAATGTAACAACCAGTCGCTACTGTGCACTGAGCGCCACTGCCCACGAGGAAAGATCTTACAATGAACACAGAGAGGCATTCACTCTATTTGACAGATTTTAAGCTATCCGGGACTAGCCACGGAGTTCCACTTTTACGGAGTCACCTGCAATGCAAAATTGTGCGAAATTCCGCAGAGATAAAAATCATCCGCCTTGACTGGGATTCGAACCCGGATCCCTCAATTTCCCGCTGAGCGCTTTGGCCAGTTAATCTACCGAGGTGTCCTCTTCCCCTGTGGATTTTAGTGACCTTTACGGAACCAGATGTTCTCGACTGCCGGACATACAATGTAACAACCAGTCGCTACTGTGCACTGAGCAGACACCCCAACAGAACCATATAAATACCGGCATCTTTGAAGCATTCTCCACTTCAGCCTGGCCTGAGGACGCCTATGGCAAAGTAGGTGAATTGTCGCCATCAAGAGTGATGCCTAAGCAGATGGAACCTAGAAACCTCATTACTGCGAATGTAATTTAGCTACTAAAAATTGCAGTGGATGGGGATGCAAGCCCCAATCCATTTGTAAATGAAACCATACTTCGATAAAGGCAGCCACAGAGCCATCATTATGAACTGCAAAGTTCTCGCGCTTTAATACTGACAAATTGTCTAATTTTTCTTCTCCTAAAGAAACATACAAATTCCATTACCTAAAAGAAATTTCAGCATTCCTATGAGGTGAAACAGAAAACAGGATGATTAATTTTCAATGACTTTTTAAAAGTATTCTACCAGTAAACGGTAGGTTTTGCTGAAAGTCAGAAAATCCTCCCGGTTTTCCACGCTTTCGAGGTCCTAACTATCACTGGTATTTCTTTCATCTCTCTGCATACATTCTACTCTTTTTCGTACCATCACTAAAACCAATTGTCTTTCTTCCACTTCCCCAACATCTTTCCCTTGAAGTACTCACAGTCTTGAGTAACCCATCGCCTCTCATTATTTACTCCAGCCACGAACCCCACCCCAGGTTTCATTCAGTTACCTTTCTTCACCCACCATCTCAAGCACTTCCTCATTAGTCTTCCTCTCCATCCTCCTCACCTTCTCCACAACCACATCTCAAATACCCGCAGTTTATTGGATTGGATATTTGGGGAGGCGACCGACAGCTGAGGTCATTTGCGCCATAGGGGATAGGTAAGGAAGGGTGGATAGAAACCCAGCGTCAGCATTAGCCTGCTCTTAACGAAAGGCGCCAAGGGGACCACGGCTTAATGTCTCATCCGACAGACGGAGTACTCCACTTGAAGTGCCCTCCACAAGACACTCAAGTAGGGATCGGGTTCCTCTGAAAAACATCCGCCACTGCAGGGATTTGAACCCTGGCCTCCCGCGTGGTAGGCGAGTACTCTAACCACCACACCGACCCGATGCCCCCCGCAGTTTATTTTCGTCACCCTTTCTCAAGGTATACTTTTCTGCCCCATACAATGCTATGCTCCATATCAAGCCTCTTCTTCACAACCTTATCAAGGTCCCCATCATCAGCTCCCTTCTATTACTAAATGCCTCCTTAGCTAGCACTATTCTCCTCATTTCTTTGCTACTATGCCCATTTTCTTCAAATTAATATTCCAAGTAATTAAAATGCTATAATTGATCTAGTTTGTGCCTCCCACTTTTATTACCAGTCTAACTTTCTTTGTCCTAGAGCTTCTCATTACTTTTGTTATCTTAATTCTTAAGGATAACAAGTACATTAAAATGCACCAATTTTCAATCCAGGATAGATCACTGGTTAAGTTTTACCAGATTTAGATATGGGTTGTATGATTTTGACTGAATAAAATATTGAGTGAACAACCAAATCTGTGAGATCAAAGAAATACATTATCAGATAAACACTTTTGAAAGCATTAAAAATGAAACACTTTTACCTTGTAATTTAATTCCTTGGCAAGAGCATACACAGATGAAGTTTTACCAGAACCACATGGGCCAATCAGGATAGCCACATTTGTGGGAAGATTTCTATTATCCCTCTTCACAGATTCCTCACCCGGAGTGCAGAACTCATCACCACTGGAATTCTCTAGAATAAATGTAATCAACAAAGAGATTAAGGAACAATAAGAAATAATGAAAAAACTTTAAAAATACACAATGACAATATGACAAGTATGACAGTTACGCAATTAATAGAAGCACTGCAAAAGCATTGTATTTAACCTTTGAAATCAGATGTATCCTAATCAGTGAGAGACTTAAATGTGTAAAAAAAACTGGCCACAAGATACAATTACAAAGAGCAGATTTTTCCGTACAATTTTAAAAGAAGTTGAGATGCTCAAGTTGGAGGTGCTCCATCTTCAAAAAGAAGAGATCTATTTAAATGCAGTTAACTGCAAGTGCTTAGAATGTCTCGAACTCTGTCCACCACGGGTAGAGCCGTTGAGACTGACAAACACCGGCGCGGCCCTGGCAGATGGTAGGAATGGACATTTTCCACAGCCGAGGCCGTGAATACTTGGTCATCGTCGACTACCTTTCAAAATACCAGGAGGTTGCGTATTCAGAAAATAAGAGAGCCCAAAACTTGATCAGAAAAGTGAGATTCATTATTGCATGTCAGAATCCCGCAAATTGCACGAACAGATAATGGGCCACCTTTCTGGGGAAGGGAGTTCGCACAAGAATACGGAGATAATCACATCACTAGCAGCTCATACTACCCAAGGAGCAATGGGAAAGCAGAAGCAGCGGTGAGGACAGTAAAAAACGTAATTGAGAAAGAATCAGATCCACGGTTGGGACTCCTCACATACCTCGCTTCACCCTTGGAGTCTGGGTATTCCACAGCGGAACTGCTAATGGGGCATAAGCTCAGAACAAATGTGCCAATGTGTTCCAGGGGGTTGACTCCCAAATAGCCCAACTTTACAGCCATACGGGACAAGAGTGACCTCAGGAAGGAGAGAGCAAAGAGAAACTACGGCCGACGACACCGGGCCAAAGAGCTGCCCCAATAGAATGAGGGAGCCGTGGTTTGGGTGAGAGATCGCCGGGAGTGCGGGATGTTTAAAAGTGAGTCGGATCATCCCCGGTCCGATTTAATTCAAACACCCAGTGGAGTCATATGGAGGAAAAGAGCGGCGCTGACCTCAGTGGGACGGCCACCAAGGATATCCAAAGAGACAAACGAGCAGGTGTTCCCAGAGCTTGATGAAAAGGGGGCCACGTCGGAGGGCGTGAACCCACCAGTGAAGCAGCCATTCAGAATGAAATATGGATGATTTGCCATCCCCTCCCAGAGATATACCCCCTTGCCTTGTTGTCCTTTTCTCTTCCCTCGTTTTGGTTTTACATTTTGAGGAGGGGAGATGTGGTGGGTTCACGCTGTCCAGTTGACTTGAAAGCCTGAGAGACAGTGGCACCGAGGTTGCCGGGCAGTGGTGAAGTGGCAGGAAGGCTGCTATAAAAGGTGGGGGCCAGAACGTGAACAGAGGAGTTATACTGTCTTAGCTGACCTGTATAGTCATTTGGGCTCATCCCCAAATTAAACTTCATTTACCGGAAAGTTACGGAGTGTTATTTCCAAACCACGATACACTATTGAAACTAATATTATATATTGTCTTTCCCAAAATTCCTTGGAGTGAAGCGTATTTATTCTTCATATTAGTCGACCGAATTTGATTTTTTTTACATACTTTTAGCTTTGGCCTAGTAGTGATGAGCTTCATGAGGGATTGAATGATTGTTTTCAATTAATAGTTCATTAAAATTAATGATTATTGGTGTATTTTAATGGATGCTAATAGCTGCAAAAGGCATGCTAATAAAAAAAGCTCTTTGCCGCAGTCCGAGTTCTTTTCGCAGTGAGTATACTAGATGTTTTGGGCAGCTACAGATTGATTGGGCATTACAGATGATCAATTTTATAAAGAAATTGATCATCTGTAATCCAAAGGTCTGAACACTTATTTGTAATGAAACATAATCCACTGTGATGCCTAATTAGTGGCAATCCATGTCCTCAGCTTCTTTTTGTCAGAACATGCTCACAATTATTATAGGAGAAGATGAAATTGTATGCATTCGCAACATCCATCACTAAGCACATTCGTAAATAATTGACGACTACCTATTGAAGAAAAAACAAACAAATGCACCCAGCATATTCTACGACATTTGAAACTACTTACGCCGTCATTACAAAAATTTGTGATAAACTGAGACAAATATAAGCTTTGGAGTTGTCAATTATATATAGGAGTTTCCCAAATGACACTAGTAGTTTTCATGTGAAATGGGAGGTTCTCTGTAAGTTGGTTGCAGGTTACCAATGGCATCGAAGCAGACGATGCTGTAGGCATATGCTATTTTCCCTATTGCTACGAACTGTCGTGAATTGAAGAATGAAAGCAAGCATCATTTTAATGTACAAAGGTTAATCTAAATGCATAGATACATTTCATATGTATATTAGCTCCTGGGTCCCATATTTGATTAAAATTGTCCCACTAAAATATGCTGAGTTTAAGGAAAGATGGCAATGTTTTCATAGTCAAAACATGGCTACATACGCAAGGCTGGTGGCTTCATCTTTCTCGCGTAAGGTAACCTCTGTGGCTACAGTGCTTGTTTTTTAAATTTTCTTTTTCACTAGTGCACTAATGTAGCAAAAGTAATGGTAAAAATGTCATTAAACTCTTGCTATTACTATTTACTTGCCTATTAAATCCCCTATTTGCTAATAATCGCAGAAGATTAAAAATTACTGTAACATACCATGGTAATTTACCTCGCATGAAAATTAAGGTAATTTACCCATCTCTAGTGGTGATGCCCTATGGCCTAGGAAAGATTAACCTCATTTTTTTGGGCTATGATTCAAGCAGTCAAAATATTTTGCATTGTCAGACACCCCCTTTTGAATCAAAATTTTGGTCTCAAAAAGTCAGACTCTACACAAGTTTATACAGTAAGTCAATAATCATTACAAAAAGATACACTTGAACTTACCTTCTTCAGAATCACTACAATTGCTGGATTTTTTATCCTTTTTGTTGCCTCTTGAATTGCTATTTTTTGCCCAACTATCCAACCAATTCCAGAGCTTATCCAATGTTTTCAGGTTTCTTCCAAGTGAGCATGCATCCATGAAGGAGGCTGGAGCAAATATGTCTGTCCAACACTCAGATGTGAGAAGTGAACTGCAAGGTGCCTTCACTGCTGTGTCATTTATTGAGAGGTGAGAATTCGTTCCAGAATCGGAATTCTGTTCGGTAGTGTCCTTCACCACGGCGGCTGGCATTGGCGTTGAATGAGAAACGCTAACTCTCCTCACAGACCTCCTTAATTTATTGGGTGTTATCGAATTCTTGGAGTTGCTCGAGCCTTCTTTGTCACCACTCCTATCATTCCTACCACTGGGAGGGGAGGCATCGAGAGTTATCACCTCGTGGGTAGGGGGCATCGTGTATGCGTAGAGACCACCATCAGATCTCTTCCTCAGATAAAAATCCTTGTATTTCCTGTGCACTGGAAACGAGGGATAATCTTCTTTGAGCTGCAACAACATGTCCTTCCGCAAAGATGGGGCAGAGCTATCGCGTGGAACCACAAATATGTGATTGTTTTCATACCCGGCTGAAGAGCTGGATGGCAGGAAGAAGGACAAGTCGACGCACATCTTGTATGCCACTCCAGGGGGAAGAAGGGACCTCATGAGCCAAGCGTGAACTCTTTCGAACATTTCGACGTCCAGATGACTGTACACGTGGGATCTCTCATCCACAGAGATGTTTGGAGACATCGCTTCACAAAAGCAATTGGGAGAGTCAAGATCCTCGGGAGACTTGGTGGGAGTCCCATCAGGTGTGGCCAGGTTTGGAAGAGGGGGCCCTGCAAACAAGAAATTAAAACAATTAGAGGAGATTACATAAGAGTTGCATAAGAGTGAAACGTGGTGGCAATCACCCCCTCAAAGCTTGATAAATAGGAGGAGAGTAATAATAAAAATTCTTAATGATCCAAGAGCCAAGTATAGCTAGAAATCTATCAGAAATATAAGTCACGCATAAAACATACGTTAGAGCGAACAATACATCAATGACTTCTGTCTTCAAGAATTCATCTCCTGAGTAAAGAGGGTTTTATAGAAACCATAATTACATTGTAGGTTTAAATGCATGAACAGGAAGATTTCACAGATCAGCTGGCAAACTTAAATGTTTCATTTCCATAACCTGATTACTATGAGTTGAATTTTCTGCCAATAGAAAGGCATTTCCAGATCATAAGTATTTCTAGTATGGTGTGAGTGGAGCATCACATCTAATCATTAAATTTGAAAGGTTATTTTTGGTATGCATAATTACCTCATAAATATAAAAATTAATAACAGACAAAACTGCTTCACTCACAAACAGTGGTTAGCAATGAGTGACAAAACTGACACTCGCCATCATCCTAATAACTCTTTTTTTGAGTCAAGAATACCACATCATACCAGGGCCACCACTCTACTGTCTTGTCTGAAGCACTAATACTTGTGTGGTGGGGTTTGGCTAAGGACATGGTTCCTTCAACCGGAGATAATGGAATTCCAGGACTTTTCAATGTTTTCCGTGCCTCACTATTACTCTTTCCAGAAGAAGATATTCATTCTCTGATATGGGTATTTTTTAAAGAAAAAGTGAGAATAAGATCTGATTAAGGGCAGAATCAAGGGTGTGTTACAGAGGAACTGAGTTCCCAAACAAATGGACCGTCTCCATATTCGCTCAGGGGAAAATCAACTTCCTTTCTGATGGCATAATTTTCTCAGGTCTTATCCATGACATATGAAATTCAAACAATTACCTAGGCTCTGGCCCAACTATGTGAGTCAAAACAAATATTTATTTAACATTTTTATTAAAATGGTTAAAAAATTCTGCTTTCACCATAAAATGGGCTATCTACTGAAAACTAAAATAAAGGCATTATCCCTCCCCAAAAAAGCTCCTCCTCCTTGGATTCGTAAAATTTCCTACGTTGACGTCAATGTGGCAACTCAGTTGAACCACCCCACCTTCCCAGGAAAGCAGTAAATGAACAGAGCTGAACAAGGATCTTCATCCCATCAAGGATCCCATCCATCAAGGATACAGCTGGCAATGGAGAAGATGTATGGAGTGAATATTTTGACCTGCAAAGGGATTTTTCTAATGGGGGAAGTGCCCAGGCTTGTTTACTTAATTTGTCAGTGTGAATGAAAGGGAGATGGTTCATTTTGGTCGCTCCAAAATGTCATTGAAGACAACAGCAGGATGATGCAGACAGCCCAAACCAAACACATTGCTGGAGATGCTTCTACTGAAGTTTTTTCCCAAATACCTTCTGCACCCAATGAATGACAATGGACTACACTCAAAAGTTTGCTTTAAATGATCCTTCACTGTGAACAAATATTCTGCGGAAAAAACTTTCTATTTACCTTCCAAAATCATAGAATATCCTGTCATTCCTGAAATTTCAAAGGGGATTGTGAAACACTAAGGCTGGTTTACATGAAGCATTAAAGTGCAAGAATGTGGGCACAGAATAAGAGAAAGGGCTATTCTTCCATCTGTCGATCATGCATTTGTGCATGTATTCTTGCAATAAATCTCCTAACAAAATGCAATTTTCAATGCACATTCCAAAATACATCAGACTGTTCACTACAGTACCTCCAGTAAAATGCCCCCTAAAGAAACAATAGTCAAACTTTGGTAGACTGAGGTAGGCGCACTTTCAGAAAATCTTTATGAAACCAAGTCAAGTTTATAGGCTACTTCTCACCAAATACAAAACATTTGTGCCAAAAATTTTGTTATTATTGCCTCTGGTTACTCTTTCGCCTTGAAATCTTTATTGGCCATGAAAGCAAGAAAGGCCATAGAAACACCAAAGGCCAAGGATTTGACTCTCTCATCACTTGGCTGCAGTTTGAATGATTATATTTATACAGTGAACAATAGCAAGGCCCCCGATAGCCTTAGTGTGAATCATGAACTTAGGTATACTGAGCTATCTCTGCCAATCATGCAGAAGTGGCACTATTTCCCTCTCTTCTCCTCCTCTATCTGGGACTTCCCCTAAATCCATATTTGGAGGTGCTTGCTGACATGAAACCTCTCTTGCTCCCCGACTCCATGGTTCACGGGAAACACTCTTAAGGTTCTCTTTCTATTCCCTGGCTGCTGAAAAGGGCTCACTGCTGCTCTCATCCAATGGACTTGACTCAAGAATGAGCCATAATTGTATCACAATGTTTCTCCCAAGAGCATGTAGTAATTTTTAATTTCAAGGAGTACATAATCCATTTTGAAAGAAGTTATCCATTTCAAAGGCAGTGTCTATCTTTATTTTATTGTTGTCGACCCAGTCTCGCCTCAGCCAAGCTTGGTCAATTCAGTGACTACATTTTCAGATTTGTGCATTGCAAGTTGAAGCGTTCTCCACACAGGACCCCCAGAGGGATCAGTATCAGAGAAAAATCTTTACTTTTACAAACACATATTTAACTTTACAAGTCATAGAACCACAGCACATTTAAACTGAATATTTGTCGGACCAATACACAGTAATATCTCTGTAAATAAACATCACCGAAATTCTAGGTTAATTTGCCATTAACTTTGTTTGGCCAGACCCTCTCAAATATGGATTTAAAGATGCGGACACCTTTCGGAAATAATTATTTGAAAAAGTGAATGTTCCGGTCGATTTCTTTAAATCAACCCAGTCTTGCTTCAGTCTAGCCAGTAGAATTCAGTAACAATGAATTCAGTTTGTGCATTGTATGTTAAATAAACACTAATTACCCAATAAAATGACACTCCATTAAAATTAGACCAACTTGTAATAAAGAAGATCATGAAACTTTCGAGAAAAAAAAAACACAGACTTACTCAAATGAATTAACATCGCTGCAAGGAAAGTTGGCAGGCTCGTTATACTTCCCAAACACAGTTGCTGGCACAATACGTTGAGCATTTCCTCTTGTTCAACAAGACGATCAGTATTGTTGCTACGCCAAAGGTATTGAAGCAACTTTGGATTTGTTTCCAGGCACCATGGGAATGTTGCCTCTTTCTGTTGCGTATGTGACACCAGGGGAAAGTCACTTGCTTCCTCAAGCTCCTCTTCCATCCTAAAAATCAAATAATATTTTTAAAAATCATATTGAATATTTATATTTCAATTAAATAACAGTCCACTACTAAATTTGGTCTTTTAAGGTGCAGTCATTAGGATGCAACCTAGTTTTAGTTACATATTTTTAGAGAAAATAACCTTTCTGTGACTTAAATAAAATGGATTACCACTTTAACAGGCATCATCTGCCATTACTTCAACCTCATGGATTGTGATAACATGCACTGGAGTACGACTACAGAAGGAACCCTGTATTTTATAAGTTCTTCGCCACCTCATTAATGGATGATTACAAGTCCCATATCCATGGTCCAGTAAAAATGTGGACTGCATGTAAATAACTGCACATGTTATCTGCATGAATGTCCCTCAAAAGTAATTAAGAGGATCACATAAATATAATGAAGAACTGAATAATGTGCAACTTAATATTTTGATGCAATTTATTGATCTAAACTCCCAACACTCCGGGAGATAAGATGGTGAGTTAAGATGGAAAATTGCTCTCAAAGCTTTTATTTGATGACACTTGCAAGGCTACACATTCAATGATTAGTGACTCTTATAGTACATAAATATTTCCACATGAATAAATTAGGGACGCCTTAGTTCATTTTATTTCAGCTACAGTTCGGTTATCATATTAAGTTATCAGATCCCATTCTTAATTTAGTACTCACTTCGCATTTCAAAATGTTCAATGGCAAAGAAAGTTTTTTTTCTTTCATTAATATGCACTCTAGAATAATACAGCATGTTATCTTAACCTAAATGCATCCATATGATCATAAAAATAGGAGACATTATGGGATGTAAAACCAAGTTATACTCATAAAAATTAGAGAATGAAGATCACCGATTTTCTTAAAAAGGGCTAACAAAGAAAAACTGGATACAGTAATTCTGCGGTCATTTTTATGCATTTAAGAGAAAGTAAAACTCTCCAAAATTAAAGTAAGCGTGGTTTGAAAAAAAGATGCACCATAACTTTTTTGTGTTTATGTAACTTTATTCCACTATTTTGATAATGGCTGTCTTCAAAACCAGTGCTGTTCCAGAGTTTACTTCTTATTTTTGTACAGGTTAACAAGATCACTAGTTTTTTCCAGTTTTTAAGGAAGGGTGGTTGCATTGATGCAAGACACACAGTAGCAAGTCTCAGATTTTGGAAAAAAGAATTTTTATTTTATTAAATTCAAAGCATTTAAATTTTAAGACGATTCACCCACCATTACTTAAACCTCATAGACTGTTTTAGGAGTCTCACAATAGATTGGCCAAATCCCGGAAATTACACTTCAGACCTATAAACATCTGCTGCTGATGTGCAGGTGAATCTGTCATATCATGGGAAAGACACTCTGGATATAAAGAAATTCATCAAAATCTGACAGAACAATTTAGGGCCCAGGGATATTAAAAAATAAAGGTTTACATATGAGATTCAAGGTCAAGTCACTTAATTATACTGTTTCCTGGTTGAGTAGCAACCTGCCAAGAGACGTGTAGGGCACTTTAAGAATGGTATGGTGCTTGGCATGACACATTAGGTTTTTGGAGGTTGATTCCTTTTTCCGGGTTTTCCGCCGCGTTGGTTCATGCTTGGGGACGATATTTCGCCGGCTGTCCTGCTGGCTTCCTCAGGTCCATGTAACTAACTCCTAACTTACATGGACCTGAGGAAGCCAGCAGGACAGCCGGCGAAATATCGTCCCCAAGCATGAACCAACGCGGCGGAAAACCCGGAAAAAGGAATCAACCTCCATCAAAGCCCCGCGGAAGCCTTCAACAGAACTACATTAGGTTTTTCTCTCCCAAAAGACCTTGAGCAGGTCCTATGAATGGATAAAATTCAGAATAAATACTCAATAATTTAGAACCAACTAGTAAAATTATAAAACCACCTTATAGATTTATAAAACCTCCTTCTAAAACTAAAAACCCACCTCACCTCAACAAATCTTTTAAGAAATGTTTTTAGACTGGAAAAATGTCCTTCTTAGAACATTCCACAACTGAATTTCCACCACGTTTTGCAACTCTAAATTAACTTCCCTCACCCCTTTAACTTGGTGTTCCAGAGTGTGCCATCTTCCTTAACTGATAAGTTTTATCATAGATGTTTACCCTAGTAGGTTACAATTAAACACCTTCCTATTTATATATGCCTCATACAATGATAAAATATTATTTTAAATACCCTTACTTTTTCTGCTGCTTCATCCTACGAAGTACAACATCTGGTGCCCCACTCTGCAGGAAAAATTTCTTCCTTTGAAGTTCCTCTTTGGCCAAAAACAGAGGAGCCAACTTCACGAATGATGGTCCTGAAGTATTAAATAAAAGCAGAAATTAAAATTACAAGCCAAAGGAGGGAGAAGGTGATTTTACACCCAAGTTTATTCAACAATGTAGGTGAAAACAATGCACACAAGATATTTTTAGAACCAAGAATGTACTCTGAGGAGTCATAGAGCTATTCCACTTCACACAAAATGAGCATTCCAACATGAATAAGAAATGGATGAGTTACAAGCATAATGAAGATTAACCTTTAAACTAGGGATGGGCAGATCCAGGTTTTTTTCCGGATCCAAATCCGGATCCTTCATTTCGGATCTCGGTTCTTATTTTCAGATCCTTGGATGTATTCAAGGGTATATACAATTCACAAATGATAATAGAATTTAAGCCTTGGAGACTTTATTGAAAATAAAAAACATCAAGTTTTAAAATGTTAAACTTAAATATTGAAATAAAGACAATGTCGATGCCACAATAATACTAATCCTTGATTGTTGTCACGTTTATGCAATGACTGTTGTCATACCACATCTTGAGATTTGATTCTGGAGAATAATGAGATGGATACTAAAGAGTGAATTTGATTTACATTCAGCAAAAGCCGGTTGTCGAATGAAGTACATCAACAGTATTCTATTTGTTCGGCAGAAAGCCGCCAATAGGTGACGACAGCTGGCACTTCAATCGCTTAAAACTCTCTGATGCATATCTGATTTACTGCAGTATTTGGATCCGATATCAGTATCTCATCCCATGTAAAGATCTGCAGATCTTTGGATCCGTAGATTCGATCCGACCATCCCTACTTTAAACACTAGATTTAAATGTCCAAGAGTTATCATTTAATGCCACAATTAAATCAGGCTCTTTAAAGTGTGCAGGCTCCTAAAACAATAAACTTAAATATCTCTAAAGGGCCATTCCATATAATTTCCAACAACGAGTTGCCCTTGACATCTCCAATTTTGGTCAAATTTATAAGACGTGTACTGTTTTATGATATTGTGGACAATGCTCAATTCTTTAGAAAAATATGGATCCATTGCCTAGTTACACGAGTATGAAAAATTGAGCTTTTGAAAATTTGTGCTTGGTTTGCCTTCAAGATCTTCAGACATAAAATACTTGCATCAAACCAAAAATGCTCACCTGAAAGAGAAAGCAAAGGCACAGAAAAGAGTGATGCCATTAATACAAGATCTTGCATTTTCATGCATTAATTTTTAATTTGAAAACTTCAAATGCATTTTTCTCTAAACACGTACCACCCCCTTAGTTTAATTCTTTTTTGAATTTCGTTAATCAGCCTAAATAAATATGTACACACCTCAAATTGTTGTCACTTCTTCACGACCTCTTGATTTTACTTAGGGCCCATCTTTTGGTCCCTCACAATTATGTAAATTCAAGGTTTTACTGTATTTTCTTGCAGACACTAACACGATTCCAAGATAAAAAGTTCATAGTGACAAAATAGGTAAGAAAAAACACTTCTTTCTTTAAAAAATGTTGGAAAATACTAGCAACAACTTCCAAGGAATTAAATGTTTGATGCACTCACAGCTAATTGGGCTTTTATAGTATAATTTTGCCTTAGGGGCTATTGTTATGGGGGCTTATTATGTAAGACTTATTTAGTGATAGGGGGGGGAAGGGGGGGGGGTGGGATCATCTTTCATTGTCTTACGTAGTGGGTCAGGAACCAATTTACATAAGATTTTTGTCTGTCTTGAAATATTGTATCATTTCCAAATGAAAGTTAGCAGTGAGATGGAGCATCCACTCGTTACTGGTGTATTTTTCGTAATCTTAAAGATACACCAATGCTCCTATTCCATCGCCTACATTACCTCCATGCTCATTAATGTACATATAACATCTTATGTACAACTGAGAGGGAGGGGAGGTGGGGAAAAATCTTACATTGTCTTACATAGGGGGAGGGTCAAAATTGGCATAAATCATCTTACGTAATACTTGAACAAGTCAAAGCCTGTGAGTGGATCTATAAAAGTGATACATCCTTTTTGAAAACAAATTGCCAAGTGCATTTACCATTTTCTCAGCATTTCATACTGTTTTTAACACTGAAAATCAACATAGGATGAGTGAAGAATGGGGAAAAAATTTCTGTTCACTCTATGAGTTTTTCTAAAAGAGCAGAATTCAAGAAAAAGCAAAGCAGGACAGGTTAAGAGCATCTTAATTGAGGTTAAATTGACTTGAAATAACCCAGCACAACTATCCATCCCATACATTCAAAGTGAGAATAATTCTTCACAACCAAACATTGCCAGAGAACACCTGAAAGGAGATTCAATTTTTCTTAAGAACAACAAACCAACTTACTAATGACAATTTCCTTAGTTGCTCCATTTGATGCCTTTTCACTCAAAATGATCACTTCATCTGATGAACTGGCACCTGGAATGCTAGGGTCACTCTTCCTTTGAATCTGTTGTTTCAACTGAGGTTGCCGGCATGCACGCTTCACTATAGCTGCAGCTCTGCATTGGTTTGCACTCTTCTGTTTAGCATGTACTGGGCTGGGGCTTTTCTCATCAGATGTTGAGGAATTCTTTGGAGAGTTACCAGCAGCCACTTTCTTGACAACTACTTAAAGAAAAATTCAAATAAACCACATTGCTTCCCAACATATAGTTCTCATATTGACCTAGTAGCATTCAACATCAAATTATGCAAACTGCAACGTGAATGCTAAAATAATACATAACTTGTCTGTAGGAGAAAGAATCAATTACACTACATACACCAACAGCCTAAACAAACAATGTGTCTTACGTCTAAACATTCAATTTGAGGGCATTACACAAATCAGATGGGCCAATGGCCCACCATGATTAAACACCAGTTCCCACTTGATTATCTGAATTAAGTATCTTTGAGATTTGCTTATGCATGGAGGGGTGATCCTCTTAATTTGTTTTGAAAACTGCTATCCAGCCAGATAAAAGCTAAATGATTTTAGAATAAAAAGCATATGAGAAAATTATTCAGCACTGGTGACATCTTACAAAGTACAACGGCACTCCAGACAAGGGTAGGTGTCTACTTAAACAGTCTTCCACCACAAGAAAGGCTCTTCTCAATATCTATGATGAATTGAAAAAATGGTCAATTCTAAACATGTTAGAATGCAGTATTACTATGTAATGAAAGATCAAAGGTTTTCCAGAAAATCTATAAGATGTAGGGATCTCTGGTTTTCCAATGAAATAGTCTTGTATGTCTACATTTCTATTTCTTAACTTTAAGACGTGTTTCGGCACTTTATTTGGCCATCCTCAGGTACAGTATAAAATTCTAGTTTTGCAGTGGGTACATATACTTACATGATTCTGAGTGGAAGGGAAGAGGAAAGAGGAGGGTTGGCAGTTGGGATTTTTCAGTATTGCAGCAGAATGGGGGGAGGTGAGAGAAAGAGGAGGAAATGGGAGCATGACAGTGGGGTCATCCCAACCTCAATATTTACTGAAAAATCCCAACCGACAACCCTACCCTTTCCTCTTCCCTACCCTTCCCCTTCTGCTGAGAATCATATATAAATACACTCGACAAAACTAGAATTTTACACAGAACCTGAAGATGGCCAATTAAGTGCTGAAATGTGTCATAAAGTTGAGGAATAAAACAGTGGGCAGTACAACATAGAGCATTTTTCACTTTTGATAGTGCAGTTCCACAACATCTAGCCTCCAACTGTTGAATTAAAAAATGAGAGACTTCTATGCAGATGATGGTATATCCAATACGGTGTGGCTACTGATATCCAATTTCCAAATTCCCTGACTTTTCCCTGATGGATTTACCAATTTCCCTGACCGTTTGCCAAAAGGTCACCTATTATTGGAATATTTTTTTCTGCTGAATTAAAGTTTCTATGGCAGCATTTCTAATCATCGTCACGTATTTTTAGAACCGCAAGCATGTATTTACTATAAGCTAGTGTGCCCCAGCTACCTCTCAAGTTGAGTTTCGGAAGTTAAAAAAAATGCAGGGTAAAATTTTCTGAACAACATAGCCTCGGATTCCTTGTGATGACCGTAATACATTGTGATCATGATTTTTAACACAAATAAGCAAATATCACAATAAGGATATACAAAGGGGTTACATTGTACGTCTAATTCCCAACTAAATAACTAAGATTTACAACTGAATATTCCACTAATTGATGGTGCTGATCCCATGCATGTCAGCGATGGACGTTAGTTTTAGTTGGTGAAATAAAGGGTGGGAAAGACTGGCCGATAAACGTAATGCAATAAACATAAAGAGGATTCCTATCCCAGTTTCTCCCTGACTATTCCAGGTTTCCCCTGACGATCGCCACCCTGCAATGCCTCAAAACCTTTCATAACACAGCAATAATTATGCAGGACCTTTCTGTATGAGGTCGGGTTCACCATGCTCCAGAGTAAGAATTACCACTTTTTTCATATGCTTAGCCACATGCGCTATACATTCTGAGATTGTCAGTGATATGACAGCTTGAGCATTTCTGGCAGCCTTGAAGAAGTTCATTTCTCGATGAGGGAGATGTCAGAATATCTACAGTGACAATAGGACAGCTTCAGAGGCTAACAAGGAGTTGTGTGACCTACGCGATGCAACGAACGCCGTGGAAAAACGAATTGACCCAGTGGGAAAGGAGTCAAAAATGACCAATACGGAATGATTTCCAAGTCACACTATATTTAATACACTAAACTGCAATTATGATTACACGACAATGAGGCCCGCAGGCTAGCTGCTGAAACTTGACGAACGATGCCTGCTGACAAGGTACTGTACACACTTCGGTGGCTGGCAGAGGAGAGAGCCACTGCGATGAGACGTCCGGTCGGCGCAGTCAAAGGAGGGGAGGTAGCTCTGGATCAGTGGAGAAGGGGGAAGTAGGGGAACTGTTCGTCCAGCCATTGGTTGAGACAGCGGCGTAGAGGAGCACTATTGCCACAAAGTTCCGAAAAGAGGCTGCCAGATGCGAATTCACTATAAAAGTAGAGCACCTTATTCTTGTCGTGCAATATCGCCAACAGTGCGCACTTTGAAATCTCCCTACCGCACTTAGAACATCTCGCGTTATGTCCGGCTCACGACGATGTCCGCGGCGAAATTATGGCCAAATTTGTGCCGAAAATTCAGCACAACAAGACTGAGGAAAGCACAGAAACACATCAGTAACTGAATTTTCAAGTAAAACAGGGATACGCAGGCATTTAATTCTTCAGAATCTCCTCCCTTTCCACCTTTACCTCACACCAATACAAATGATTCTTAATTACACAATTAGCTTCTTAATTTTTATTGTTTCCATTGTTATCTGTGCCACTCAAGACTTTGCATTTTTAAATTCTCATTCCTTAATTATTCCCATTTCCCTCATTTCATTGATACATGATTTTATCCCATCACATGTTGCCTTAATGTTCCCATTTCATTTGCTTCCCCAATGCCTCTGTTAACCAGCTCCTTGAATTCCCTTCTTCTCCTTAGCTGTCGTTGTTGCCACCATTGTTTCAGCACAGGAATATAGTATAATGGTGACTCCCAAGGTCTAATCTCCCCAACTGCTGTGCACAACACCCACCCTTGAGGGCCAACTCCCACCCTTGAGGGCCTATTCACAGCTCTTATTATGCACATCCATGATAAGGGAAATTGACAGTTGGTGGCGGTCCTCACAGCCATTCTCAACAAAATTCTCAACGTGAAACCACTGAAGGAGCTACCTTCCAACAGGCTCCTATACTTTGACCTATCTGTCAAAGATGGCCCCATTAAGAGCATTTATCATTGCTTCCAACAGTCCAGCTCTATGATTCACTGGGAAGCCTTCCATGCCACGGTTATATTCCAAGGGAAATAGACACGCACAAAAACAAAAACTATTGCGATTAGGATGTACTAAGAAATGAATGTTGGTGCAGAACGTGAAAAATGGATCAAATACCAACCAAAGTAACTTATATAGCTTAACATAAATTTCAAAGTATGATGCTCTCTTTGCAGGATTCAGTGAGAAATTGGGCACAATTAACCCAAATAGTGGTGTGGCCAACATGGGTGGTCAGTCAATGCCACCTTACCTAGAAGGAAAATATATAATACACACGAAACCTCCAAAGATAACAGGAAAATTAAGTTTTTAAAAATATTTTTCCATTTCTTTCATTTGATAAGTAAAATATAAAATATATATATCTCCCACTCATATGCAGCAAAATCATTTATTATACTATCAAAATTATTTCACTTGCCAGTTAATATCCTACAGATGATACAGGACAGTTCATACTGAATTCTTGTATTTAAGACCAGGGATAGTCAATAGTCGAAATTGTCGGCTTATTTTTAACAGTTTTTAAACTTTTCAATCATTAAATGCCTATCCAAAAAAAGTTCTGCCACAGGTGAACTGCACACGCCAGCCAAGCTACACCACTGCCAGGAAAATTCCCAGCTATAATAAATCTGGGAAATTTAGGAAAATTTTTAAGAAATGAGGAACATACTGATATTTTAGAATTAAAAAAGAGGTGAAGACGGTGTAAAAACAGAACGAAGATCTGAGGTCAAGGTAAAGTCCAGTCTCAGAGATTAAAAGTTGATAAGAAGTCAAAATTTAAACACCAAGAAAAAACCAAAAAAGGGGTATGTACCTACGTGATGCCACAAAGATAATCAAGAGCCTGCAGCCTACTATCTACCATGACGGGCTTATACAATCCTGGTGGCATGCATGGGGACACACAGGACATCAAACTGTTTTATGGACATTTACAGAATAGTAAACTTATGAGCACATATTTTCCATGATACTTCGATTTCTAAATCCAACATGTAATATACATACATCACGCCATTCCCTTCCGGGGTAGGCACAGTCACAAAGTTTCACTCATAAATACATATTTGTACACCTAACTCTGCTTCAGTAACTTCCTCCATACCGACCTATCCTTGCAAGCCACATTTACCCCATACACTGCTTCATACATGCCCTCCTGTTTTTAAGACTCCTAATATTCCTCCTCCTAAGAATTTCCTCAACCACATTCAACCACATTAAATAATAAAAAAAATAAATAAATAAAACCACAACTTTCTCAGCCTACCTCTACCTCTCTCACACCATTCATTTCACTCTTATATATCTGTTTTGTTATTTGACTCTCATCCATTCTCTCAACATGGCAAAACCAACGAAGCACACTCCTTTCATACAGGTCCATTACTGGAGCATTTAAACCACATTCATTTATTACCCACTCATTCCTCACCCTATCCATTCCACTCTCGCTGCAAACACTCCTCAGATAATTCATACCCACGGTGCTAAGTCTACTCTTGAAGTACACTTATGTACACGGCGATTTTTCACTTCCTTAGACAGGCACTCATTCCTTGATATGCTCCACATGCTACCTACCATTTCCTTCCAGCATTCGCACGTCTCTTTATCTCATCTACCTGTCCATCTTTCATAAACATCTCATGTAAGTACACAAAATCATCTACTTGTTCGATTACTTCACCATTCGCCATCATCATACAGTTATTCTCCCCATTCCCTTTATCAGAAACTACTACTTTAGTCTTGCACACATTTACCTTCAATTCCATTCTCTATGTTGATTCACAAAACTTATCTAAGAGCTTCTATAATCCCTTTTAGCTCTGAGATCAAAACAGCATCATCCGCATATAGCAGAACTCGCACGTTTACATTTCCAATCAGAACACCATCGTTTTCACTACATGCATCTCTAACACATTTATCCATAAATACATTAAACAGCCTTGGTGACATTACGCATCCTTGCTTTACGTCCTGTTTTATTGCAAACCAATCACTCAGAACTCTATTAATTCTCACACTTGCCTTACTATTATCATTCATCACCATCATAACATTCAATAACTGCCCACTCACACCATAGTTCTTCAAAACCTTCCACAACTTCTTTCTATTTACCCTATCATATGCCTTCTCTAAATCAACAAATGCACAATACACTTTCTTTCGGACACCCATACATTTTTCTATCACTTGTTGAAGCGTGAAAAGCTGGTCACTACATCCTCTCCCAGGCATAAACCCACACTGCACACCCCATATTCTGTCAGAAGTAATATTCCTCACTCTTTAAAATTTTTTTGAACACTTTTCCTGGAATGCTCAATAAACTAATGGCCCGATAATTATTATATTCGGTCTTTCCTCTACTCCCTTTGTACAATGGAATGATGATTGCATTCTTCCAATCCACTGGAACAACAGAAGCCTATAAGCATAAATTGTATAGTTCACACAGCCGACAAATGAGTAAATTACACCCACACTTCAACATCTCACTGGATATCCCATCTACGCCTGCAGCCTTCCCATTTTTCAATACTCAAAATGCCATTATGACCTCATTCTTACTGATCTCCTTTTTCATTACCACATTCTTGCATACTACTTCGCAAGGCTCATCCTCAGCACCTGCAACATTATCCTATAATTCTTCAAAATACTCCCATCAGCATTCCCTGATATTGCTCTCATCCCACGCGATCTCTCCACTTTTGTTCTTACCGCATTCATTCCCTTGCCTTCACCACCAATCTTAGCCCTTTTTACCCAATTTCAAAACACTTTTTATTGCCTTCAAAATCGCTCTACATCTTGCTAGCTTCATCTGCACGCATTCTTTCATTGCTCTCTTTCACAACGATTGTGCATTCATTCTTTTTCTTTCCGTAAATCTCATATGCCTTATTGCGCTCTTCCTCAGATTTGGCAGCAATCATATTCTTGTGCGCCTGTTTCTTTTCTCTGACTAATTTTCACCTCTTCATTCCACCAAGCATCACCTTTCATTCTTCCTACCACTACTTTCCCACATACACTTTCAGTACATTCTACCATCACTCCTTTTAAACACTCCCACGCATCATTCACATTCTCGTTTCTCATATACTCGTCCCATTCTCTCTGCTTCAAGGTTAGAGCATTCTCAAGCATGCAACCATACTGCATTCTTATCTCACTGTCTAGCAACCTCTCCACTTTTACTCTCAACTGTTTACGCACAACATTCTTTCTTAGCACCCACTTTCTGCCCAGATTCACTTTGGAGAGTACCGAACAGTAGTCTGCTCCACATCCAGTACCCCTCATCACTCTCGTGTCCCACACTAACTCTCTCAATCTCTCATCATACACAATAAAATCAATCATGCTTTTACAATCGCCCTTTTGCCAAATATACATATGTATTCTCTTATGTTTAAACCATGTATTCGACACAAACAATCCTTTTTCCAAGCACACACTCACCAAGTTTTCACCATTATCATTTACTCAGGAGTCACCAAAAGGCCCAACCACTGTATCAGATGCATCCCGCCTCACACCAACCCACCCATTCATGTCACCTAGTACAATTATTCTCTCACCAGGATCACATTCATTCAAAACCTCTCAATTTTTCCCAAATCTCATCTTTCACACTGTCACTCTCTCCATCCACTGGTGCCTAGCACGCTACAATCACAACTCTCCTAATACCTACTTTCATGCAAACCCAGAGCAATCTAGGGGATACTAACTCGTACTTCCTCACCAGTAAATTAGCTCTCTCATTAAGAATGAGTCCTACACCTTGAATGCCGTGCACATTATCTTCAACTCCTGTCCACAGTACCAGACCACCACCATCTACAGTAACAACATCCCACCCCTTGCGCTTAGTTTCACATACAAAACATCCATTCATCTCACTTTCATTTAATTCAATAACTCCATATCTCCTCCTCCTCCTATAGCTCCTTTCCATTTACTCCTCTCACATTCCAAGTACTGATAATCCAGATTGTTTTGCTAAGTCCATATCTTGATGGGCCAAGCTTATTCAGCTTCCACTGCCCATCATGGCTTCGGCTATCCGAGGCTACTTCATGACTCTTAGGAGTAAGGATTAATAGAGTATGCATGGTTACCAGCCTTCACAGTACCTGCACCATGTGCAGCTTTCCCTGCTAACGGTTACGGCGCTCTACCGGTCAGTTTTTGCACATTTTCGCCAGTATGCCACAAGAGAAACCAAAGCATAGTAATACCCTAGGCCCGCTTTCCCTATTCTGCTCAAGCTAGGATCCCTTCTGAAAGGACTACCTTGAGAGCCAGCATACCTTTGCCCGCGACCCACCACTAGGAGGTATATGCAGTGTACTGACACACTGGGTTGCAACATGTAATACCGCAAGTATAAAGAAAAGAACGGGGTATTCCTTTCCCTCAGAATAATTATTGGCTCAGAAAAGACTCCTGAAGTATTACAGATCAAGAAGTTAACAGACAAGGGTTGATAGGGATCATGGTGTACTTCATACACCACCCCACAAAAGGAAAAATTAATTCACTTCCCCAAATCTAGACTAATGTATACAGCGAACAGTGACCACAGCAATAAAGATCCTATTAGATCATTTAACTTAAAAGTCAGGAAGTCTCTGACTATTCGTCATCTATATATATATAAAGTAGAATGTTTGTCTGTCTATCTGTCTTCAATACAAATCTACAGTTTTAATCCTATCGTGCTGAAATTTTGCAGAGTAATAGTTTAAGGCAGGAGGGAAATTGTAGGCTACTTTAAAAAGATCTCAGGGCCCATGAAGGTCCCAAAAATGGGCCCCTTGGTGGTTCACGGTACATATTGGGTTTTGTGCAGTGGTTTCATTTTTGATTTTGTAAATTACTTCTGCTCAAGATAGAGAGCTGGAATATTTTTATTACCTAGATGTATGAAAGAATGAAGTTAATTCTTTCAATCAATTATCCTTTTCACTTCGTAATTGAATGAAAATTTTGCTTTTAGCAGCAAAAACGCACATTTTTCTGCGAAATCAACAACACCATGTTCGCTTGACGACCAGATTTCGACCTAATCTGAATTTATTTTGCTTAATTAAGCTAATTAGGAATGCTAAGCATTGGGTTTTATGCAGCACTCTATTTATTTTGCTTTTTAACTACATATATACACTCAAGATGGAGAGTTAAAATTTATTTTATCAGATACCTGAGAGCATGATGCTATTAATATCAGTTGCATGATGCCTGAAAGAATGAATTTTCTTACTTATTCAATCGGTTTTCATTTACGCATTTTCCTTGACAATCAAAAATAATCAAAGTATGATCCCGAGCAACGCCGGGTATTTCAGACAGTAAGTGATAAAAGACATACATATGCCATATGCCGTATCATTATATGCCATATTGGAATACTAAGACTCATAACCTTTTCTGATATATGTATTTTAAATATTTATATTGTGTTACCATTTATGTACATGTTTCATACTTAAGTGTATAGGAACAATATGCAGCTCAAGATTGTCTACCCATGAATAATTGTCATTTTATTAAGGGGATTTTTTGGTTAATATTAGTCGAGAACTTTAATTGAACTTAATGAGCAATCTTATATCCATGAAGAATGTTGAAAAAGGGTGGTAAACCCATAAATAAAATACTATTTTTATTAAAAGTATGAAATATTCTGAAATATCCAAGGACTTTAATGAGCAAAGATGGCTTTGCTGAGGTGAATTTCACCCAAACAACAGAAACATTTTTAGAAATCATATGTTTGAGACTATGACCTATTAATTCATGCTATTCTGAGTTTCACCAGTTTTCAAGGAGGAAAGTGCTATTCCTGCTCATGGCTTACCTTCTGGAGACTTTGCAGGATGACTGGGTTTCCTTTGTCTTAGCTTCTTCAGCTTTCTACCGTTGGATTTCCCTATAAAAAAAACAAGCATATTAAACGGGAGTACACAAATACACAAAAATTCTAGTGCCACACAGGATTTCATCCACCAGACAGAAAATAAATGTTCTTTGAATTTGTTACACTTCACACCCAACAGGGTAATCGCCAACTGCATCAATTTGATCATATGCAAACGAGGCATAACAGAAACTAGATATGTTATGCATCGCTCATTTTTCCTCCCTTTAACTTCTTGAATTGTAGTCTGATTCCTTATTTAATTCACAAACTACACCTTTTTCCACAGAAAAATTGGAGGATAAAGCCATTCAGAAAGTAATACAATTTCATGCTTGGCAATTACTCTATACAAAAGCTTACAATGGAGTTAAAGCAGAAAGATGATGCCTACTTCTGATTCCAGCATCTGAGCTTCAAGAGTGGACAAACACCTTGACATGGTGAGGATTCTTAACAATTTAGACTCGTTCTCTTGCATTGGGTAAAGAGTATTTTCATGCAAATTTAACATTTTTACTCCTTTTCTTTCAGAGGTGGTAAGGTATGAGCACGACTGATTTCCATTGACTCCAAAGCAGCCTACGGAACAACAATACTGACTCAATCTCTCTTCAACCTAAGGGTGGTGATGCCCCTCTCACAGACCAGCTATATATTATTTCTGATAATGCAGGCAAAGAATGAAATTTAGCAGATCATGCTGTACAGTAGCTTCCAATTTTATACTGCTCCTTTGACATAAGAGCCAAAAATAAACATTGTGTAAGCATGTTGCCACATATGGTTACTTTTTTGAAACAGACGATACATCAGCTGAAGATATGCCATAAGAAATCAAAAGTAATGAGATTGTCAAGGACAAAGAAAGAAAAGTTGGCCATTATAGTTGGAGGAAACAAAGTCGAGCATTTTAATTACTTAGATAGAATAGAGGGCAAGGGCCTAGCCTCATTGAAACACCAGTTCCCGTAAGATCACTGAAGTTCAATGGTATCAGGCTCAACTATGTGGAAATTGATATTCACAAATGAAAAAACAACTTCGTTTTCTTCCACTGATTTATTTTTTCGGTACGACATGACCTCTATGTGTCGAAACATGTCGTACTTACCGGAAAAATAAATCAGTGTAAGAAAACGAAGTTGTTTTTTTCATTTGGGGATCACTGAAGTTAAGAAATGTTGGGCCCAGATGAGGGTTGGATGGGTGACCATTCATGCCTTCACCGTGGTGCTCTTGTCCCCTGTCTGCATGTGGCAGGCAGGTTGAAAATGGGGTTGGCACAATGGACTACTCAGGGTCTAGGTGCTCGACCTCCTGTCGAAGGCTCCCCAAACTACCAACTAACAATCAAATCTAGATAGAATAAAATGGACATTTGCTAGAATAAAACGGACATGGTCTCAAAGACATATGGAAGAGAATAGCACTATAGTGCTCGCAGAGTTTCTGTGCACTGGAGAGTTCCTCCAAGCCTAGCTGCCCATGGTAGATAAGCAGCGATTGGCTGCTGGCGTCCAATCCCGTAAACTGGTTCTTAGCTCAGTGCGCGCCACGTACGAATACTGTTTTAATACTGTCTTCAAGTTTTGTTTATTTATCGTGTAACCACGGTGACCTGCGCCGATGGGGATTACTCTCTAACCTTACTGCGATGACTATTGCAATCACTGCAAGCTTTGACTTAATATCTACAGTAGTTTCTTGTCCTCAGTATTTCTATTCTAAAGGCCCTCGCGTCAGCGAGGCATAGCGTTCGTTTTCGCCAATTCTTTTGGGTCGCCACTTACAGTTTCCATACGTGGCGTGCACTGAGCTAAGAACCGGTTTACGGGATTGGACACCGGCAACCAATCGCTGCTCATCTACCATGGGCAGCTAGGCTTGGAGGAACTCTCCAGTGCACAGAAACTCTGCGAGCACTATAGCTAAGGAGGCATTTAGTAATAGAAGGGATCTGATGATGGGGACATTAGGTAAGGATGTGAAGAAGAGGCTGGTAAAGAGCTTGATATACAGCGTAGCATTGTATGAGTCAGAAATGTGGACCATCAGAAAGGAGCACGAGAATAGGCTGCAGGTATTTGAGATGAGGGTGTGGAGAAGGATGGAGAAGGTGAGGTGAATGGAGAGGAAGACAAACGAGGAAGTGCTTGAGATGCTGAGCGAAGAAAGGAAACTTCTGAATGAAATTTGAGATCGGCAGAGTAGTTTCCTGGAGGATGTAATAAGGGGTGAAAGATTGCTCTAGAATGTGACAGAGGGAAGGATGTTGGGCAAGCGGGGAAGAGGAAGAAAGAGAATAGGTTTCATGGACAGGATGAAGAAGGGTAGATTGTCTGCTGAGGCGAAAAAGGATTTACTAGAGCATGATAGGCCTCTGAAAGTGTAGAAAACTGGGAAGAGATTCTCTGACATTCAGCAATAACTATCTTAAATGGTAGAACACTTTTAAAAAATATATCAACACCATTGTCTTTATATACCACTTGGTTGCCAGAGTGGTGATGCCTATAATCACTTTTGAATGAAATTAAAATAATGATAATGTATTTTGTAAACAGATTAAAATGCTACAGCTTGAATGATGTGGATTCTTATTCAGTCTTCACAGTTATAATAAACCAAGGAATCTTCCTACCAAGAGTCAGTAACCTCTGTGTGTACTTGGCTATCAGACCTGCTTGTGGAGTGGCATTTTGGTTGAAAACTGTGAAAAATATTAGGAACAGTTTTTCTACCCACATAACAGTAGACAAGAAATTAGGAGGCATTCAGAGGTTACTCTGGGTTTTGTTCATCAAAATCTAACAAACCAGTCAACTACAGAATAAAAATATAAGCCTTTTGCGATACTTAAATGAATTGTATATCCAATGAAGAGGTTTACATGTTAAAACAGCAATATTCATATAACTAAGGCCCTATCCATGATTGAATGCAAGAGTAAAGCAATTGGTTACATAAAACGCAATGTTACAACAGACAATAGGTTCAGTGGAACCGGCCTTCTTGAAAGACTCATGAATATCAACATGAATATAAATCAACAAACTTAAGTCAATGCTATTAGGAAAAATGAGCGGGGTTCACCTCAAGATTTCATTCCAGGAAAATGAAGTATAAAGAGCCGATGTCTGTTTACTCTGGGAAATAATTGCTCTTGTGTTACAATCCAGAATAGAGAGGAAAAATTTTCTATTGATATCAAGTATACACTACAACAACAATGTAATTGTGATAACTAAAAAAAACCTGGAAAATTTTTATCAACAACAGCACAAAAGGTAGAGTAGATATAGTGCATAGGTTGTCCACTAACTACAACTGAGCTAGATCAATAAGACACACATTTTCAATTGACAGACAATATAATTAGGACCACAAATGAGAAAAGGACCAAGTAAAAAGAGCTGTGCGGAGCGTGGCACTCAAATTGCATCCGAAACATGGAAAATTGGAAGTGCAAACAAGAAAAGATTAGAAGAATTGAAAAACTGGTGTTGGAGGTGAATGCTGAAGATAAAATGGACGGACAAAATAAGAAAGAATGAAGTGTACAGAAGATTATAAGAGGAAAGGGCCATATTGAACAATAGAGAGAGAAGAACTAGAGGGATTTGGTGTACAGTACAGGTATATAGAAGGGTTCGTAAACAGTGTGACTGAAGTAAAAGAAGATGGAAAAGTCACAACAGAAAGGCGAAGGGATGATTAAATCTACATCGTCTACATCTATATATTACCCTGTGAGCCTCTGCATGGGCATGTGGCAAGAGGTGTTAGGACACCAACTGTGTACCCTGGTGAAAATAAAATGAGCATGAAGTGTGAGAAAAGTGTGCAAGAAATGTGAATGAAGTGACAAAAGTGTGATTTGGAACACCTAAAGTGTGAATGGTCCATGAACACTGTTCATAGCTCTCCAATGTGAAATATAAGTTTTCAAAATGGACACAGCTCTAACCAAATGAGGAAGGCCTCATCCACCCCCAGAGGGAATAACCTAATACATGTATATAAAAAGACAGCTTTCAGACTTACAACTTGCAAAACTTGAATATTGGAAATTTTACAATATGATAGTGAAGGGACCTTCAGTTCCACCTAAGTCTTTGCATAATTTTCAAACATTAACAAATATAATCACAGATATCTCACCCATAGTTGTTGCTGTCCGTTCCTGGCTCTTCTGAGAAGTTGATGGTGCTACAGTCAACTCCGGATGCATACTCCAAGATCTCTGACAACTTCTGCTTCTCCTTGAAGTTCTCACGGCGCCAGTTACAAAGGATTCAGATTTCTCATTGTCATCATTCCTCAAGGATCTTGAGGAGCGACTGTAATTGTTTAACTGATCGAACGATGGCGCTAAAGAATCATTCAAAGGAAACCTATTCAAGGCCTGTTGACTTCTGCTTCTCTGCCTCGTCATAGTGGTTCTATTGTCTAATGATTCTGTAAAGTCTCTGACATCCCTCTTAGTGTTACTTACGCTACGACGGGCATTACTTCTCTTAGCTGCAAAAGCCACCTCAGATTTCACCTTTTCTTCAACAATGTGACCAGCATCACTTTTCTTAACAGCTGGGACCTTTGGTCCTCGCTTTTCTTCATTATTTATTTTCCGACTCTTCAATTTTCTCCTCTTAGGCCTCTTTGGAATTCTGGCTTTCTCAAAGTAATTCAGAATATTGTTATTTGTACTATTTTTAAACCCTTCCGCAGCCGTTCTTGGGCTAGCCTTACACTTACTTGCACTAGATGTTCCGGCCTCTTGTTCATGTCCTACACTGTCTCTGGCAGGTGATTTAGCCACAGATTTAACCTTCTGAGAGATCACCACTGGGCTATCGACAGCAGCAATTGTTCTTTTTCGCGGACTTTCCCTAAGTTGAGTCGTTACACTTTTCAATTTCGCTGTACTCTTCACAGAATCACTATCAGGGCTTATAATGACTGCATCCGGCCGTTTATCCGGAGAAGAAATGCATTCGATGTCTGGACTTGTTGACAAACTTCTTGATTTCACGGCTGAAACATTTTCGAAATATTTGTGCAGTGAACCACTCCCTTCTTTTTCTCTGGACGACTCATTCTTCCCTCTGACCGGAGTCCTCTGGCTAAGAGGGGATTTGATCACAGCCACGGAGATATCAGGACTTTCAGTTTTACTCTTCGACGGATTTAGAAAAGGGTTTTTGGCAATGCGAAGAGATCCTTTTCTTTTCCCTGATTTGTGAAACACAGGGGAGGTATTACTAAGTCTACTTACTGATGTATTTTTTGGCGTTGGTGATCCTTCGGGAGACGAATCGCTGTCAAGGCGAAGGGGTGACATGTAATAACTTTCCTCCATCTTAACATTCTCACTGTTAAATTCCCGGTGCCTCGAAATAGGCGAGTCACATTCGAATGCTTTGATTTTCTTAAGCCTGGGTGGGAGGTCATCTTTACATTTTCTCTTTCGCGCGGAGTCTTTACTCACACTAACACCAGGAACTTGTACAATTAAATGAGGTTTTTTCTTCGGCGTTACGAAGTCACGTTCATCGTCACTATCCGACAAGTACAATTTGCAATCATCATTCTTCAATTCTTCTTTGGCCTCGATATTCGTGTTAGATATGCTGCAGTCGGCACATTGCTCATCATTTTTACTCGATGGCCTAAAATAATGAGTAATGTCTTTCATTACGGCTGAGGTGCAAGACATTTTATTTCAGTCTTCAAATGAATCCTCTCCCCGAAGATAGAAACTCAACTCAATTTCTTCTTGCGGATCACAATAACTTCTTACATACTTGACGTTCGCATTTTTAACACTTAGGAAACGAAACAATTAAAACTCATCTTAAATTATCCCTCATAAACACAACAACTTCAAAACACATCCTTACTGTTTGGGCGGGAAATGACCTACCTCTGCTGACTACGTCACAAACACGAAGCCCGCGAAAGGATTTT